>OY740771.1:29724105-30924105 GCA_963513935.1 Aphrophora alni | reverse complement strand
AGGAAAAAAGAGAACGCGAAGCTAGGGAATTAGCACGCGAAGAAAGCGAACAAGCGAGTAGGGAAGAACTCTTACAAGCGGTAGGCGGTTTAGGAGAAGACGTAAAGAAAAATTTTGAAGCAATTCAAAATAGAGTCGGAAATTGCGAAGACGAAATAGTCGTTTTGAAAGGGGAAATTCAGGAAATAGGGGAAACAATTAAAGGTTAGGATGACAAAATTAAACAAAATAAAGTTAATTGCGAAACGTTAAGCAAAAATATAAAATCGTTAGAAACCAAAATGAGACAGACAAGTATAGGGCAAAGTTTAGTAGGGGCTGGGAGAAGCGTAGTGTACGTACAACCCGGTGCAGCAGGGAATAAAACTGTCGAATTTTGGGGAAGTTCCAAAGAAAGTCCAATGAAATTTCTAGCCGAAATAGAAGAGATTTTCATGGAAATCGATCCACAATTAGACGAAGGGGAGAAATTAAAAATCGTGGAACGACACATAAAAGGGCCGGTAATAGAATGGTGGAACGTAATAAAAGATAATAAAGATAGATACGGACAATTTAGGGTTAAATTTATAAAAAATTATTGGGGATATCAAGCCCAGCAACATATCCGAAATTTAATTGAAAACGGACAATATCGTGATACAGGATATATGTCAAGAGTTAATTATTTTTGCAAAATGGTGGCTAAAGGACAATATCTTGATCCACCAATCCCAGAAAAATTTATTATTAATAGAATCATGCGACATTTTGAACAAAAGGTACAATTTGCGAGTATAGGAAGTCATAGCGAAACCGTTGAAAGCGCGATAGAATTTCTTAGAACGTTTGAAATGATGATGGAAGGCGAACCACGTAGGGAAAATCGAGAATAAAGACCAGCGTATAAGGGGAACCTTGATAGGAAAATGGCAGGAGCCATGGACTCTCAAACCTATCCTAGAACACCTAACCTTAGATCCTATGGGAATAGACCGCAAACAAACCAAAACCAAAGTAACCAAAAACCCAATCCTACACTACCTAACAATCCGAGACCCAGCCCAAAAAACTAGGTTATAAGGTCCCGGAAAAAAGCAAAAGAAAACGGTTACAGGCAAAGACAGGATTCGGGGCCGCAGATCAAAATGTAAAAATTAAAATCAAAACAGAGAAACCTTTAGAAGACTTTTCAAAAATTAAAAATCCAACATTAAAATCAGTAGGGAAATTACAAAACATTTCATGCGATATTAGGGAAGAGTTAATGACAGAAGGCGAAAATATCAACATTCAAACAAAATTATTAGAAAAATGTCCGGAAATAAACGTCAAAATTCATCAAACAAATATAAAAGTTTTAGTAGACACGGGAGCGCAGTGGTCGTGTATACAAGCTGAATATTAGGAGGAGTTAAAAAGACGAGGAAACAAATTTTTAGAATTACCAGTTTATAACGTCGAAGTAGTAACAGCCATTAAACAGAAAAAACAAAGAGTTTCAAAACAAGTATCAATACCCGTGCAATTTAACGACAGAGTAGTAGATATAAATTTTCTGGTAGTACCAAAGTTAACTAGTTTAGGTATATTAGGATGTAATAGCCTATTCGAGTTAAACGCGAAAATTAATATGGAGGAAAAATACGTAATAATAAATGTAGAAGGAGAAAACAGAAAAATAAATTTCATTGAAGAAGCTAAAAAAGTAACTTCAAAAACCAATCTATTAAATAGATTGGACGTAGAACAACCGTCAGCTAAAATCTGTGCACGGAAATTGCGAAATCAAATTAGCAATATAGGAGGTCCAAATACTATAATGCGGGTGAATGGGGCGTTATATGTTACTACATTACCCAGTGTAGAAGTAAAAAACGAGGGAACTGAACGTGACCAAGCCGAACGTGACAAAGGGGGAAAAAATACCAGAAATGACCAAACAGGACTTGTAAACAACAAACGTGACGGGAGGAAAGAAAAAACCGAAGCCGACAACACCGAACGAGACAATACAGGAAGGAACAGGAGAAGGGGAGACTTAGAGAGGGGAAGGGAGTTTGAACTCAAAGGAAAACAGGAGATAAACCTTAGAAACCAAAGCACGGTCGAAAGGAAGATGCCAATTCAAGGAAGGAACTTTAAAATCCAAAAAGAGATTAAAAGTGGAGCAACCTATCCAAGAAGAAGCAGGAAGAAGAGCGAAGCGAGCGAGAAAAGTGAAGAACTATATCCAAAAAAGCTTCAGAGTCGTGAGTTATTCGTACAAGGGCTAAGCAAAGTCGTCGTAAATAAAGAAGTAAGTCTTAAGCACCAAATACAAAATGGAGACCACGCAAAAATGAAGGGATCACTGGTAAACATACCTAAGTTCGAATTGAGCTTAATTCCAAAAGGGGAGTCCAGTAGTCAATCAAACCCAAACCTTAATAAGTTAGGAGCGAACGAAACAAAAAAGTTCAAAAATCGAGACGTAACCAAAAAGGTTAAATTCAAAACAAAATTAAAATATAGTCAAAAAAGGAAGGGGAAAAATAAATTTAAGTTAAAAAGGAAGGGAAACGTATTCGTAAAACTAAAAATAAAAAATAAACCAACGGTAAAGTTAAAAACTAGAAATAAAGGTTAGGATAGTAAAATAATAGTAAACATAAAGTAGAATAGGTAAATTCGTAAATTCATAATCAAAAACATCGTCCATAATAATATGTAATAAATCCAAAAAGAATAAAGTTCAGAATAAATCGCAACGGTAGATAAAAACCAGCTGTTTCGATAAAAGCGAGGGGGAGAATTGGGACAAGTTGCGTAGGTCAGTTACTAAATAAACAAGCATCCGGAAGACATGAAAATATTGTACAGTTAATTAAGGTAGAGAGGGGTTCTTTCGTTATAGCGATAACGGAAACGGGACATGTCAACATTCAAAAGAATTTCAATCTGTTACTTGGCGTAATCTAACCTAGCGCGAAATCAATTAAAAGTAAGGATGGCTTGATTTATGTAACTTACCTTAGTGCAAAAGTGATTAAATTTGTGTCAAAATTTATATTATTAAAAAAGTTAGGATAAAGTGTAAATGTGTATAACTATGTATAATCATGCTAAATAGACTGTTTCAGATGAAAGAGAGACGAAATAAACTATCGAACATGAAAAATATATATGTATTTGTATAAAATAAGGATTGTTTTCATATGAATATGTCATGTTTATTACCATGTTTTTGAAAAATATATATGTCACCAATTAATCATTTATGTTAGAAATAGGATTGTTTTATAGATAGTAAGTTTTCATGTTATATAGATAATTATGTTTTTAAATAGAAAGGAAGTAAATATGTAAAGAGAATAGGAAAATTTAAGGAACATAAAATTTTAAAATCTAAAAAAGGGATTTTAATGTCAAAATTTTAAGTTTTTGAGAGGGGAATTTGCAACGGTTTAATTGAACCGCCTGCAAGGAGCAATTTTGGAAAATAGCTAAATTCCAAAATTTCAATTAAATCAAATAATAATTGTAGAAATGACAAAAACATTTCTAAATATAAAATAACACATGTAAAGTTAAAGGGAATATGTAGGTTAGCCAAGCCAAGGTCACGCGCCTTGACAGGAAATATCTAACGTTCCGGATTGAACAGGAATACGTCATAAAACATAAAAAAACCCTTAAAATGAAGAAATTCCAAAATCTAATAATAACAACGCATAACTAAAATATAAACTAGAAATAAATAAGACTCGAAATCAAAATTTAATAAAAGACCATAAAGTAATTAAATAATAAATAACCAAAAATGCAGAAAGTACCGTAACTTGTGAAACCCAGAAGCGAGGAAGAAGAGGAAAGCAGTTTTGGAACTTTCAGCATCAGAGGAACAACTTACAAAAAGAAGATTTTCAAAATTTCCAAAATTGGAAAAACTAAATTTTGAAAAACTACGAAAATTTCAAATCTCCGTAAAAGTAAAAATATACGTCGTATCGCTACAAATGAAGATGGAAAATCATCAGGAAAAGAAGGGCTTCAAAATGAAATCACCCAGAAGAAGATCGAGCGAAGCGAACGGGATATATGAAGAAAAGAAGAATTCGCAAGTAAAAAATTATAATTTTCAGGAATCAACTTGTCTTGAACGTCGTGCGCAGAGAAGGCAGTCGACGCATGGAGAGGGAAAGATACCAACCCCAACACAAATCCACCATAAGAAATTAAACTAATTTTAACAAATAATAATAGAAATAGATAATTTAAAATGAAAAAAATAGACAAACAATAGAAGAATAAGCCAAGGAAAGTTCATCGTAGTGCAAATAAATAAATAAAATTAATTAAATTGTGAAATAAAACAGTAACAACAATCAGTGAAGGTTGGCCACACTGAAAGGCCTAAATTTCGACGAGTTAACTTTCTTCAAGTTAATTCGACAGTCTCGTTTAGTACCAGCTCCAGGGAAGTCTTCTAATAGCAGCTCCAGGAAAGATCACCAACTTTACTCAAGTCTGAACAGGAAATCGTCGTGAAAATATATTGTCAACGCTCTGTACTTCGCCAGGTTAATAACGGTGCCCACAGAAAGGATCGGCCTTGCAGGAGACAACGTGACATCCTACAATAGCTTAGTATAAGAGATCTTCACTACGGACTCCGGCAAACATTCTTCTAGAACTTGTCGTCATCAACAGATTCATCGAGAACTGGACTTCGGGATATTCTAGACAACTCTAAGAAACCATCTACAAGATCTTCCAACATTCTCAGAATCAGGACGAGCGGACTTGTGCACTTCACAAAAACAAGGTACTGCATAAATCAAGCTTTTTTTATAAATAAAATATTTTTTAATAAACTTGAATTACGTCCAAAATTATTAAACTCAATAAAGTTAAATAATAACATTTTAAAGACAAAGTAAAGTCAAAATAAAGCCAATTTTAAATTCATTCAAATAAAGAGATATAAAATACAATAAAATTCGAGTCCAATAATAAAGCAATCAAGTAACAGATTGAAAAGGAATAAATAATAGGATTCATATTTATGTGTATTAGAATAAGAATATAATTTGTTAGTTTTAGTTAATGTTAAAATTGTTTAGTATAGTAGATTTTGAGTTTGTTAAAAAAGAAAGCATTTAATATAAATTGTCAGAAAAGGCGACATTAATTGTTGTAAGTGATTCGAAAGAAATCCATTGTTTCTCACAGTAAAAATTAAATTGTAGACTTTTAAATAAATTTGTTAAATTTCACTGTCGAATATTTTAATTAAAACTAACCTATTCAAAGAAACTCATTACATTAGAAAGAAGAAAAAGTAAGTGCTCACCAGTATAAAGTTAAAATTCAAAAAGAGCAAATTTTGTTTTAATGAATTAAAGAGCTCCAAAGGGCACACCCTTTGAAAAAGAGTCTGGAGTTTTAAGAAAGGTAAGCTAGTATAAGAAGTGAATATATTAATATAGTAAAATTTCCTGTGTTAGCATAAGTTGATTAAAATAAATTATTCTTGTGTGACATAAGAATCAAGAGCCTTATCGAAACTATTAAACTGCGAAAGAGTCACTCTCTATATCGCGGGTTGTTTTGGTGAGGTCTTGCAGCGTAGTAAGTGAGTCCCTGGTAGGGGGTACGTCTGCCCCACTCTTCCGGGGGGTGCGTTGCAGTGTGTGTGTGTGTGTGTGTGTGTGTATGTTTGTGTGTGTGTGTGTGTGTGTGTGTTTTTGTGTATTTAAATCAACAAACACACACACACACACACACACACAGTCTCTTTCTTTCCTTCGGAAATAATAATAGTTATAACTTCTTACAGTTCAATTAATTTTTCCAACTGGAAACAAAATTATTACTTCCTCCAACATCAATATAATGTTGGTTCTTCTCTTCACTCTCCAAATATATTTACATTCATTAAATCCATATAATTTATTCCCACCATTAATTACGATTTAAATCTACATTTTAAACAAGCTATGCAGTCTGTTACACATATATATGTGTGTGTGTGTGTGTGTGTGTGTGTGTGTGTGTGTGTGTGTGTGTGTATGTGTGTGTGTGGTATTAATAATAATATTTTCTACCCAAAAAAAAACGAAGACGAATTATTGAGTGCATAAATTTATTTCAGAAACGATAGGATAATTTGAACTTAAACTAATCTAGCAATAAATTAAAAAGCATTTTCACTTTTTCATAACTGCTAATTAAAAAATATGTCTTTACTTTTGTTTCCACCTTACAAACGCAGTTACTATCAAAATGGGAAATATGTTTCTTGTAATTCGTTTTTAGTTGGTGAATTCTTGGTTTATTTAATGTAATCGTGTCTCGACTCAATTTGCACCTGGAGTTATTCGGGCTATCTTACCTTAACACTATTAATTTTAAGTGCATGTATTTACGAATTACATTTTGCTATCACGGTTAATCTTGGACTATCAAATACTTACATGGTATGTTCACTTCCTTTATGTCAGTAATTCATAGCTTACTACTTACTAATATTTTGAAATGACCGCATTGCGATTGTCTATCAAATACTCGGGTTAACACTGAAGGAGAGGATGGGCATACATTCACTTTAGATACTCCTATTAAACTCAGTTGAATAAAATTTTCTAAACAGTTATGAATAATTTTTTGGGGATAAACTTTAAGATTATACATTTATACTTTTGATTCAAAGTACAGGTTCAGAGTTCATAGTTTTGTAGATCATAATGATAAAGTGTAATGAACAATACTACTGAAGTATCGTATTAGTAGTTGGGCAGTAGAGGATACTACGAATGGCCGACCATTGGCCGATGTTTTTACTGATTTTACGGTGATATAAAACAAATAGTCATTAATTTAATATTTAGAATAAACTTACACAGTTTGGGTTAAAAATCAATAGTCCGAAGTCCGTTTATTCATATAGATAGATTCAACTTTAAAAATAAATGGATGTTGAAGTTTCATTTTTCAATCCGTGCTTTTGATTAGAGAACATTTATTTATGTATGAATTATTATTAAACATAAGAATGCATATGAATTACATAGCTACAATGGTTTATTTCTTTTGTAAAACACTTACCTGTGCATGTACGTCTTGAATATGTGTACGCAAAAGAGTATCATAATAAAAGATTGGTTTACCAGAATGTTGCTCTTTTGAACATTAAATTAATTGGTTTCTTGTCCAGTACACAGATTGCGCCTGTTTGCAAATAGGAAGTAACTTTAGTAATATCAGAAGTTATAACTATAAAAGAGTTTTATTTCCTGAAGAATTGCAATATTCTACAGAAAAAAAAAAAACAAAAGAGTAGTCCACGTAGACTTCACATTCACAGGGAGATAAAGAAAACATATTTTATGTGAAGTTGAGACAATGTTTGTAAATAAGAATTATTTTAGTAATAACGGAGGTTATATCTCAAATAAAGTCGTTCCCAAGAAATTTCAATATATAGACAGAAAAAATAACGAAAGAATAGGCTACAAGTCCTATATATTTGCGGGGTGATCAAGATAAATTTTTTAACTTAAAGTTGAAACAAAAATTATTTTGAAACCTACGTTTAAATATTTTCTTAGTTACCTGTTACACAAAACCTGTTTAGCAATGCCATTGGTCATACAACAAGGAAGCAAACAAGTAGGGTTCGGTCATAATTACGGAATTTATATTATTAATATTTAAATCAGATTTAACAATTTTAAATACACTTTACTCAACAACCTGTCACAAGTTACAAACAATATTGTAGTATTAGAGTTATACCTCTAAATTAAACAATGAATGCCTGTGTGAAAGGTTTACAACTTCCACACAAGTCCTACAGATTTTGTTTAAATTTTATTGCTATGTATTGGTTAATTAAATAAATGTAATGTACACATTTACATTAACTTACTTATTTACACAAAATTTACTTACTTATTTACCACATTTACTTAACAAAATTAGGCATTATTGTTTTTTTTTAAATTAATAGTGAACATAATTAACAATAAAAATAATTAAAGCATAATTGTTTAATATAAAATTTCTCTTCTAACGTGTAGAGGATGTAATGAGTGAGAAAAAATACATCTGTTAACTGTACAAAGTCGGTATTAATATTGTTCGTTTTGAGTTTATAATTTAATACAAATTCTTGAATATTTGTAATGAAATATTTTAAAGAGAGAAAACCTAAGAATGGGTAATGTTGTATTACACTTAATATTAATATTGTTAAAACATTTCTTGCAATTTTATTTGATTATTATTTAGAAATTCGTGATATATTTTAATGAAATGTCCTCTTTATTGTCCTAATTTCGTAAAAACTATATGCATATTAAAATTTACTTAATAAACCATTGTTTCAAATAGAATATTACAATAATAACAGAAAACATAAAACTTAAACTTATATATTGCAGCTCTAAATAAATAAATTGAAAAATAGAGGTAAGTCCTTAAAATAAATTATAATTACGCGTTTTCCAAATTAAACAATTCACCCAAATTAATCATCTTTCTGCGTTGTTAAAAGTTATCACAGACCTTAGGAAGGCATATTTTGCAGATTACTGTACTTTAACTACATCATGAAAAGTTACCTACTGTATCGTTTTCAAACACATACTTATTAGAACTAGAATGGCAATGATTTTATTGTATATTTGGTTGCGAATTTTAAATTTTAAATACACCTATGCCACAAAGTTACGATCATTGTTTAGTAGAACATACAACTTTAGTATTTGATAACGAAAACACAGTTTCAATAACTGCAATCGTAGTAATTTCTTGCCGATTTTAGTACGATCGTAAGGAGAATTAATATTCACATTTACCAAAAATATGAGCCAATTTTATATTAGATTTTTATATAAGCTCTATGGACGATTTTTGTTTTGTTGGTATAGATACTTCCTAAACTTCGGCATTGTTGGGTTAATTGCAACTAATATTTTTTTATTAGAGTATTTATAGCAAATTTTATCTCAACGTGTTTAGCTATGGACGAAATACTGTATGGCTATTCCTAATATTATAATAAATAAATGGAAGTAGAAATATAATAAATATATAAATGTAGGAGAGTGATAACGACTTTCACATCGTCCACTCCTTTGGTCTGTAAAGAACTGCACAGGCGTCAGAATGAGACAGACGGAAAATCAATCAAATAGATAACAGACAAAAGTCAACCCAGAAAACTTTTAAAGACTCGGAGATTTGAACACAGATATTTTCTGAATAAACTTGACATTCTTCTCACTACGTGTTTGTGAAAATGTAAAAAATAAGTAAGTAATTTGTTCTTTCCTACAATATTAAATCATGTATTAAATTTCTTTTTGTGTTTTTTTGTAGTCTTATTTAAATGTTGTTTTTTGTAGCGTTGTTATATGTTTCACTGCCACAGGTAACATCTTCATGTAGGCAGTGAAACATCTAGCCACCTAATATAAAATAATGTTTAAAGAAGACTACAATTGACTAAAGTAAGTGTTTACTATAAGATTTATGTAGTTCTAAGGCTAATCACCAATGAATATTAAATTTATTTACTTATAACTGCTACTGCATTTACGGTGAATAATTTCGTGATCGTGTATGAACTGGTGTTATTAGTTTACCTTACCTACCAATTTATCCCATCCTACCTCCTCACTCCCGGTATTAACCGTACTTAAACATGAAAAACTACTTACTGTATCAGGGTATCCATTATTTACCTTTATAAACATTGAAAAACAGTTACATATATTACAGTTTCCGAAAACAAATTTAAGAAATTTTTAAACATATAGTAAATACAGTTACAAAAATGTGTTGTAATATTAATGAAATAAGAAATAAAATTTACTCAAAGTTGAGTTTAAAATATATTTTCATTGCTCTCTCCATAAACAATTTCAATTCCGATGATATCATTATTCAATTTACTCATATTAGTTGTTGTGTAGTGTTGTGTATATACTTCATAACTGTTGTGTATATAACCCGTTAGATCAAGATAAATCAAACTTTATCTCAATGTAACTACTTATAAACTAACTTTGAGATATAACTTCGTTATTACTAAAGTTACTTCTTATAAACTTTAAGAATCTTATTTACAAACAGTCTTTTCAACTTCACGTTAAAAATGTTATCTTTATCGCCGTATGAAAGTTAAGTGTATGTAGACACACTTTTGTTATGTTTTCCGTCGACTATTGAATATCTTCGGGAAATAAACCTTTTTTTTAAAAGGATGCATTTACAAAATAAATTTGGGATTAATTTCATGAAACATTTTAAATTATACTACGGCAGACCCTAGTGTACTTAATAATAATAAAACGTCCTTTATTAATAAAAGTAAAAACGTAATTAAAACTATCACCTAGTTAATACCTTCTAAGCTTTTTTCCTAAGACAGTCTACTGAGTTATCAAATAAAATATTGAAGCTATAATTATAACTCTTTACATATTATATAAATATGTACAAACATTATAATATTACAACTGTTCACAACAAAGAAAACTGAATTGTTCATGTTACACTGTTACTGTAACTATTTTACTATTTTGGAATAATAACAAAATGCAAATAATACATATATTAACACAATAATTATAAGATAGATTAAAATAATGATAAATCTTACACACCTCGCAGAACATACATACTAATATATATATTGGTATGCTTATATATTATAAAACTGCTTTTTAATGACTCAAACGTGTTATAGTGCCATCATAGATTAAAGTTACAATTAAAGACAACATAAACATCGAAGACTCCGTCAGGTATTGAGAAAGAGCTCTCCCATACCGGCGCTCAAGTAAGATATTAGTTCTAATTCATTTAACTCGCTCTTACTTACTATTCTCACTCATATACTCATTCTTACTATTCATTTTTCAAAATTGACAGTTTGAGATATTTAACGATTAAATTAAATCCCGTTTCACGGTCCTGTCTGTATGTACATAAGGAACACAAACAATGTATACTGAAGCCATGGTTTAAAGTTTAAGTTAATTACTCCCATGCTAGAGATAGGTGCCCACCGAATAATATTTTATATTTTCGTGCAACAACTCCTATTACCAGGCTCTTGGTCAAGGGACCTCCATAGATCATTATACTGTGTATTTCTTACCCTATGCAAACTATATACCCACAAGTAGTTTTATGTCTTCAAAAACATTAAACAGCTAATCTCTATTCCAAGATTAGTATCCATACCAATGGTTATTCCAACATTTCGACATATATTCTTCAACTCACAACACAAAAAAACATGTATTTATTACTTGTCGGACGATTATATTTAGTAATCTGTTCGGCGACAAGGACAATACGGTAAAAATATAATTTTAAAGTTTTTTTAGACTAAAAAAATGAAATTTTGTCCTAACCAGCCATTAAATATAGCACAGTTTGGCGTGGTAATAGCCAATTAGAAAATTCTTTTAATAAGAAATCGTAGCTCTATTCTGCTCTTCTTCGAATGACTACTCTCAATGTAACCCCACACCTGAACAAAGTAGCATATAGTTGGTCTAATTGTTACTCCGAAACAAGCAAATTTAACATAGGCACTTAATGAACAGAACTCATGGAAATAACTGCATTTCCTTCTTCTCTAGATAATTAGACACACAAAATACATTCTTTTCTAACTAATCTCTGCATTAGATTATTAACACCAATTTTTGTAAGAACCTTTGCAGCATTTCTTTATTTCACTTCCAAGCAAATTGTCGCATTATTTATTGAACGTGAGATTATACTATGTTTACAATTACAAAAATATTCTTATAATATAACTTTTGTAAAATTATCTTTCCACTCACAAAAGAACTGTAAAATTGGAAGAATTTATATATATTGTATCATATTTTATTACCATATGGTAATATTACGAGTTTCCTGTGGCTGTTACTTTTTTTTAGCACGGCCAGCCAAGAGGAACAATGGTTACCATTTTGCTGGGTGCGAGGAAGAAAAGTATTTATAAAGAAAACTGTAGTGAGCAAATAAAACAAATAATGCAATAAAATGACCTTATTAACTTGTAAATATTTTGTTAGTGTTATGTTTATTCCTTTTTGATATATTTATTTTATATTGACTTGATTTTTATCATAATTGATATTAATTTACGTTAGGGTTTACAGATACAAGTTGTCTTGGTCTTTTGCCAATGATTCTAGACGCCTTTTTCATTGTGTGTTAAATTATTAAAAGCTCAGGTAAAAATGTATAAGTTTTGCCGACTGAGTTTTTTGGGTGGAATGAGTATTGAACCCGACTCTAGCAAATGCCAAATTAAATTTGATTTCTAAATTCTAATAAAAAAGTTATATTTAAGGGTGTTGCGGTATATATGCTTTTGCTTTCATATATCAAATATTTGCATAGTAAATCACTCTTTTTTTGCAATATTAATTCTAGTGACGATCAATTGAGTTTTTGAAGACATTGCTAATTATTTTATAGAAATTTAGGAAAGTGATTCGGCTAACTTAAGTTCGTGATTGGATATTGAAATATTAATATTTTAAAGGAATGTGAATTTTGGAATAATTATGAAACTTCAATGCGTAGTTACGGGGTAAAATCTTTAGTAATCAACCTAATCGAATTTAAGTTTATAAAACTTGCAGTGACCATATTAATGTTAGAGTTTTAAATAAGATTAGAATAGGCGTGGAAGTACAAGTATTTGAGACTCACATTTCTTATCGTTTCATGACTTTGTGGAAAGGGGAGTTGGCTTCGTCCGGTACACTCGGATAGTCTCTATTCGAATTAATTACGAGTGTTTGAATAATGTATATTGGACTTATGCTATTACTGTTTAGTACTCTTACATATTATAAATTTATTGGAAACTTTTTATAATTATTTACTAAACCGATATTTCTAAAATAATAAAGTATTGTATTCACAAAATTAAAATCCTGAATAACTAATGATATTTGTAAGCGCAATAATAAAAGAGATTGGATTTATAAACAACTTAATAATGTTAAATTAAAAGACATTTGCATAGTTCTTTGTAATAAACTACACAATGATATAATTAGAATAAAAACAATTATTATGTTAATCTACTAGAAAACTGCAAAAGCGACCCTAAAAACGATAATATGGAGTTTTATAAAATATATAACAGGTGAAGGCGAGACAAGTAATGTCAAAATAAGTCTGATGTCAGATGACAGTGTAAAAAATTACCCTGAGCTAGTGGCAAATAAGGTCAACACATACTTTTTGTCTGTTGTAGAGAATATTTCTTGTGAACTAAATTATAAGTATAATTCCTTTTTCAACATTTTAAAGCATGTTTTCTTAGTGGTTGTGAAGCCTCGTCTATTTTTGATTTTTTAAACGATTATGTTTGCGCTATTAACTGTTTAAAACATGTAAAATCTCCGAGTATTGGTGACGTCAGCTCTAATGTTGTAAAACTTGCATAGCTTAATATTATTGATATCTTATTGCTCATTTTAGTTTTAGATTTATTTCTGAAGTTTGCCTTGACAAGCTCAAATAAGCTTTTGTAATGTCTATTTACAAAAAAGGTTCTACTAAATTATGTAGTAATTAAAGCTAAATATCACTTGTTGCTTCCTTCCTAATATTATTTGAAAAAAATATGAAATTGAAATTGATGGCTTACTTAAATAAAAATTTTTCTTCTAAGTAATAACTAAGAGCATAATTACAAAAGTTGTTCTCTCATTTGATGAGTTCTGTAAGTTAAGTTATAAATTGTAGAAAATTTGTGAGTGGGGTGTTATTAGGGATTAAACTAGCATTTGATACTGTTGCTAATGCAGTATTGGTCGTAAAATTTCAAATTTTGGAAATCAAGGAGCTGGTTTCAAAGCTATATTTGAGGAAGGAATTATATATATATATATATATATATATATATATATATATATATATATACATAATGTTAGTAATATTCCACTTTGAAGTCGTCATCTCTTGTGATCCAGCAATAGTTTAGTTATTATAGCTTATGCATCAAGAGAAGAATAACTTACGCATCAAAAGAACGTGTTTGAATAAATAAAAGTGGTATTTGTGAGAATTTGTGCTTATTTTTTTCCTATCAAGTATACCATCTCCAAGTCAAACTCGATATTTATTTATACATTTGTATATATTATTACATAATTTTACATCATTACTATAATTTTAGCTCGGAATTCCTTTCTTAAGTTAATATTTTTTACTTTAGTTTCCAACATACTCCTAGAATCCTGGACTATGGTATTCCTGTTCATAACCTGAGTAAATCGTTTCTCTTGATTCGTCTTGTTTTAATCTTTAAACACATAAACCGAAATAAACTACAGCAATACCCTCAAATATTTACTCTTGTTTAAGTTTATAGGTAATATTTATAATTAAGGGGGGGGGGAACATTGACATATCGTTCAAAAAAATAAATCTATTTTAAGAAATCGTATCATGTTGAATATCAGATTAGACATAATGTCAAGCAATGTGTACTATAGATTAACCACCCCTGCCTCTGGCGTCAATGTACATTATTATTAATTATTGGGGATTAGACAAGGATTAATACACGCATTGTTATTAGTGGCTCTTGAACTGTATGTTTCAAATTGTTACACAAAAAACCAACTTTTTGATTTTATGTTATGTTATAAATTGTATTGACAAATAAATAATTTCTGCAGTTATAATTACTGCACTCAGTTTGTCGTATTGATTCAGACCTAAACGGTTTCGAATTATCGTTCATTCAAATTCATTTAATTCAATACTCTCTTCCAGGTGATTAAATATGGAATCCGACTCATTACGCTAATTTTGGTGCTGTGTTGGGGCTTGTATTTATCAGACTGTAAGAAACAAATAACCCAAGATCCAATACACGTAAGATAAGTATATTTTGCAATAAACACATTAAAATTAACAAATAAATTGTGATTTATTTTCAAATAGTAATTATAATAAAGTAAGTTTCAGCTCTAAGAATTATATGTCTGAAACATGTTGTGATAAACAGTTTCAGTTGAAGTAATTAATAAAATTATTATCTATCATATTGTGTTCATAGAAAGTTACTCTCAATTTTGACGTCTCAGTAATTATAAAATTGTCAGTATATTTACTATTTTCTCCACATTTTTTAGTAACTTAACTTTAAAAAATGATTGTTTATTTTATAGCGAGTACTTCATGAATTCTTTAAGAACATACATTTATTGTTCAATATAATAATATCGTATAAAATATGGCTTTAAATAGTTATATAAACGTGGCACGGATTTATGCAATTATCGATTGGTTTGAAAATAATATAAAATAATATAAAAAACTGATTGACTAACAGATTCAAGTAATTTTCCTAAATAAAGATGGTTTGTATTAATAATAGAAATCTCAACAGTGGTATCAAAGTATGAAAACGTTATTACTTTTTATCGATATACATATAACCTAAGTTCTAATATGAAGGATGATTGTTAATATTTGTTTCCTTAATTTCCCTTTATTAACGGAATGTATTACCGAAGTCCTTGAAAGAAGATATACACCAATACTGTGAAATTCTAAAATAAAAAAAAAATCTTGCTTATTTTTGTATTTTGAGTATTTAAAAGTTTAGGTTACAAAATGAAAATAGCTATGAAAAGTATATTAGGAATCTACTACTACAATAAATATCTACTAAAATGAAACCGAATAATTCATTAATGTCCTGAACTATTCATATATGTCAGCTGTAAAAATATCCATGGAACAAATAACGCCAGGATAAATACGCACTATTATCTGTTAATTCTTTCCAATAAATAATTTCGTATTATTATATAGAAATAACCTCCGTATAAAACAGCTGATTAATACCTGGTGGAGTGTTGATAATGTATAGTATTTCAGTTATTGGCATAAATCAGAAATAATATATAAATTGTTTAAATAAAAACAAAAATTATACTTAAAGATAAAATGAAAATATGGTATATGTAAAAAACAAACACTTTTTGACATTCTGAAGCAATAATAATTATCTATTTTATAAACTTTAATATATGAACTAATATAATAATACTTGACTTAGTGCATGACTTGGTAATATGTTATAAAACCACTTACAATAGTCTAGTTTATGGTTGATGTAAAATTTTCATTTGTACAGGACACGTACAATTTCTCAGTGTGGTAAGAAAACTATCTTTAAAATATCGTTTTTTTCCCCCGAGTCCGTTCGGCTCTTCTACCAGACCGATTTTCATAAATGATGTCTTAAAGTAAAGGTATGCACGCCTAGATTTGACATCAAGCATCCGCATTCATTTATCTACCGCATAACTCGACTTATACTCAAACAAATATTCCTCCCCATGCATTTCTTATGGGAGTTTCAAATTGTCTTATGATTGTTTTTCATATATCTACGGATTTAATACAGGTACATAGTCACTTTTAGTCTTGAAATACTCATTGAATTACAAGCTTTCATATGAGATAGAGATAATTCAAATATTTTGAGTTTAAGGCGAGTTATGGACCTCCAAACAACATAAATTATAATGTTTCCTAAATTCGACTTTATTTTTAGATCCATATCTCCAGTTTAAATTATGTTACCCGCAATGTCTTTGTCTAAGAACCTTCGGTGGAATACTAGCTTTCATTTAAGTCATTAAATATAGAGATTTGATGAGTTTCAAGCGAACGCAAGGTGGACAACCAACTTAAATTTTAATTTTACCAATATTTGTCCTTAATTAACGATTGAAAGATCCAGTATTATTTATGTTATTAAATAATATATATTTTGGTATGAAAACAATTAGTGAATTACAGGCTTTCATTTGAGGCATAGTTTATGTAGTTATGTTGAATATGAAGCGAACTGTAGACCTCCAAACAACACAACAATTGTTTTTTTTTTTTAGGAGTTACAATTATTGATCAATAACTCAATAACAATAACTTATTAACAATTAGTTATTTTATATGTTTTGGTCTTAAAACACTCACTAAATTACAGGCTTTCATTTGAGAGATTGATAATTTGAATCGAATAGGTTTTAGGTGATTTATGATCTTCAAACTGACATAAATTTTCATTTTTCCAAAATTTGCCATTAATTAAATATACATACCTCAAATTCTTATTAAATTGTGTTATATATTTTAGTCTAAGAACCTTCAGTGAAATACCGGCTTTAATTTAAGTCATTGATTATTAAAATTGGACGAGTTTCAAGCGAACGCTCTGTGGACAACCGACCAAGTATAATTTTTCCGAGGGTTTTCTTTAAATAAGATCAATGGCTCCAACACAATTTATGTTACTACGTATGTTTTGGTATGAGAACAATCAGTGAATTACAGGCTTTCAGTTGAGCTATTGTTTATTTTGGTAGAATGAACTTTATGCGAACTGTTTGATTCCAAATAACACAGATTTTAATTTTTGAAGAATTCGTATTCAATAAACGATCCATAACTCCAGTTTTATTGAAGTTATTTGACATATCTCGGTCTTAAAATACTCAGAAAAATAAACACTTTCATTTGAAATGTTGATTATTGAAATCGGACAAGTTTAAGGCGAGGAATGAACCTCTTTACAGGACAAAATTGCCTTCAATGTATATATTCTTTTCTATTAATATTCAGTTCTATATTTCCATTTAAAATTATGTGAATTTTTATTCAGTGAATCTTTGACTTTTATTGAGGTACTAGCTGGTTACCCGTCCTTCGTACGGGCGTAAACTGCCTACTTCAGTTTAAAAAAAAAAATAAAAAAAAAATAAAATAAAAAATATAAAAAAACCTTCTACCATGGTTGTACTGTTTGTGAAGAACAGCAACAAAGGCCAAAGATTATTGTTTATTTTTATTTATTTAATTTGTAAATATATTTTAAATATCTTTTTTGTATTACTGTAATAAAAATATATACATCTGGCAGGCCTACTAATTTGATTAGAATAATATCACCATTTTTAAGTTAAGTAATTTATATATATATATTAGTATTATTATTATTGAATTCAATGCTGCGGGCAGCACGGGTAATATCCTCTAGTATCGTATTATTATACTTTATTCATTTCTTTCTCGTTCAAAAATATAATTCTGTAAGTGTGTTGAAACAAAATTGTATACATATCTCAGTTTTCTTAATATGATCGTGTCGACGTACGTTGTTCAGAGACACAAAATATTTAGTTTCCTACACATATAACATCCTAATTCACCAGTGATATATTGAAAAAAAACTTTAAAAACGTTGAGTATAATATTATTTCTTTCAAGAAAAATGACTATAAATCTCTTCACGCCTCCGAGGAGGCCTTTTATGACCCTAAGAATGAGTTACATTTTCACATATTTTTTGATAAAGGTATCCTCAATATCAGGCTAAGAAATATGTAACACCAACACAAGTGTGTTTGTGTGTGTGTGTATTTAAAAAAATTGCTATGTATTTAACAAGCAATATCAGTATCTATAATATTGTTATACTATAACTGAAAGAATGAAGCCTCAAAGCTGTTATAATATTTTGATCGGTATATTATTTCGAAAATTAATTAGGTTTTTCTATTTGTATAAACAACTGTAACAATAAAAATATCAATAAACATAAAATTATAAACTTGTAAAAGATTATATACGTTATTGAGAGAGAAGGAAAGAAGGGACGAAACACCAACAATAAGTTTTCAGTTTATTACAATAGCCAACTCTAAATAAATTAATATCGTATCATCAATAGCTTCCCAATATAATATATCATCAATATAACTTCCCAATAGCTTTCATTTGAAGAGTTTTATGATTAGATGATTTTAAATTATAAATGTCGTGTTTCAGAATGGTGGCATGAAGTATAGCTGTTTGTCGAACTAATGAGACTCGTATGGAACACCGCGTGTTAGAAATTATACGCAATTTGTATGTAGCTTAAATTTAATGAGACTCGACAGTTTTGAAAGGTTAGTCTCGCCTCGTCTATAATATCCTGCTCTAATTTGTCAGACTAAATCTTACATCTACGTTATTTTCAATTTCATTTATATATTTTTTAAATCACTAATTATGGAACTTTTTCTAACGTCACATTTCTTTTTTTGAAATTAATTCAGAATAATATATTATGTATTTATTTATTGCTCACATTCTTACAAAAAAGAATTTCCAACTTTGTGGCTCAGCTTTCCAGCCATTTAGCCTTATATACATAACTCTTCCCCATAGTAAAATAACAATTCTTAAAATAACTAATAACTACAAGAACTTGATTTTTAACAAGTAATACACTCCACCAAATTTAGCGATTACCTTAATTACATAAATATAAATAATAACATATATATATATATATATATATATATATATATATATAAGTTTAACCAAAAAACAATTATATCATACTTCATCCTAACACACCATTTCTATAAATACATTCTATACAATCATATTAATAATTGTAAATAACTTTATAAATAATAATTCTTTACAAACGACAATATTTATCTCCATACCGAATCCTGCATTAAAAAACCCCCACTAATTATCATTATATACATCTTACTTATCTACCTCATTCCATTTCTGTCTAATTATCGCCATAAACAACCCTACGTCCCTTAGAACCTGGTCGTCATTGCTTCTACCAATAAATAAATAATTATCCTCCTCAGACATCCATGATTTTAGGTGCTTGCCAATTAATCTCTAACGTAATTTTTTTAATTTATTGCAATTGAATAATAAATGTTGTGCTGAAACATTACCCCCCAATAATATAATGTAAGAATAGTGATTGCAAAAAAATATTAAATAAACAAAACAAGTCTCAAAATGAGTCTCTGATTGATCATTGCTTTATATCAAAAGCAGCAATTAGCGACTTAATATAGTTGTTCTATTCGTCGTTATTATCCTAGATATGTGTACTTGTAAGGCTATTTCCACACACACACACACACATATATATATATATATATATATATATATATATATATATATATATATATATATATATATATATATATAAAATCGCGACCGACTAAGAACGATACACAGCCAGAAAAATGGCGATATTCAGAAAAGCTCTAAAAAAATTGGCTTCATTACAAATTCTCATCTCGGTAGGAAACCATTATCATACACAAGAGAGTATATCTCTTGTTTCAGCCGTTACGTAGCCAATCCACTTACTTGTGCATGTATACCAAGTACAATCGCAACGATGACGGGTTAATAATAAATTAATTAAATTTCTTACGTAGAAAAGGAAGAAGATATTTGTCTACAATACTTATCCTATAGTTGGTTAATTTAAAAGTAATATATGTAACGTATTTACATTATTATAAGGTGAAGTTCCAATATGATTTAAAATGGTGGATAACATTCCCGAAGGAAGCAATTAGATTTGGTTATAAGTTGGACATATGACTATCACCATTGCTTCTACCATGATTTTTCAAGACTAGGTGCTTTTGTGAAACATCTCCGAACTGACATTTGTAATATCGGATTCTCTGTCATTGGATCAAAAATGGTCTAACGTTTTACAATTTCTAATTACATTAGAAGAAAAAGAAAATAAATAAAATTTTATACATGATTCATTACATGTTAATAAAGGAAAATTAATCTTACGGATGACATGTTTGTGTATCCAATAACACGTGCTTTCTTTCTGTCTAAACTGTAGCACGGAATTCTGCAGGGGAAATTTACCAACTTCATAGGAATTAAACTTTAGGAATTTCTAAAATATACAATTGAATTATTATTGTTAGCTATTGGCTGTAAAAACAACATATTTATAGTAAATAGTTTTTAAAATTTTGAAAATAATTATTGAAATATGTAGTGCCAATAATGTATTCAAAAACAAATTAATTCATAAATTTTTTCAATATATAAATACAGGAGTAATTAGTTTTTATTACATCATAACATTTTAATAATATTTTTACCTTAATTTATTATAAATTTAATATATAAAAACAAATTGACAACAGAGAGAAAAAACAAATTATTTTAAAATATTAATTTTATATAAAGTACAATTTCAATATTTTTGTCAATGATTTTGTGGTACAGAGTATATCGGTTTTTTTAAACATTTCTTTTAATTTGCTCAATTTTAATCTAAATATTAAAAAATTCATTATCCATAATTTTATTTTTTAGGTATAAAAAACTTTAACAAATACACAATGATGTTACTAAAAAAGACTACTTCAGGAGAGTCATTGTGATATTTAATAACACGTGATGGTTTGAGGGTTAGCAAAACAAATCGTAATTTTATCGATAGAATATTTTTCTCTAGAATAATATTACGCGGTAACGGAAACATTGTAACACGAAAGCTTGGTTAACGTAATTATATTTCACATATTTTCATAAATGTTTTATAAGGTTATCACGGTTGTTGGATAATTAAGTGAATGGCCATTTTATACTTAAGCCATTAGAGAAAAAAGTTATCATGACACGGCATAATATATTAGCAGTTTTAAAGCAACCAGTTATAAAAAGCATATCCTGCAACTTGCAATCAGTTAGAAGAGGGTTAGACATCATTTCCAACTATTATTATAGCTTATATATTATGTCGAAAGAAAAAACTTACCATCATAGTTCAGAGTTCAGGTGTTACATCTGCAATTAATTGTTTATTTCATGGGTAAATATATGATAAATATAGTATGTGATATAAAAACAGTCATTATATATTACCTGTTTCTCATGAAGTATATTTTTTTTTCAATTTGCCAAGTGTCATGTTAGTTTTGATTAATGACAATAACTTTAATAGACTGTGCCAGAAAAGAAGATGTTTTATATGAAAAATATTATATGTAGTTTACTATTTAATGAAAATATACTACATCTTTGATATTTATAATGAAGGTTAAAGTACTAGTAAGTAGTTTGAAATAGTAAGATATTATGAATTTTATTTAAATTGTATTTTCGAAACTTTTATAAACTTAGCAAGAAATTTATTTTTATACATTATTAAAAATACACTTCAACAGCAATTTTTTTCACATGAAACGAGAAACAAAATAAACCTACACAATATCTAATAATTCTTTTTCTGCTAATAAAGGTAAAAAGATGGAATGAAATATCCGAAATTGTTCTTCATATTAATAGACGTAATATTTAAAAAAAGGGAAGGGTTTATAATCTTAACACCTATGGAGATACCTAAATGTAAAATAAAACTTTATATTTTAAAAAGCATTATTTGAATTTAATAATTCATTAGTTGTAGATATGTCAAATTGCAAACTAAAAATAACATATGATTATTTTAAAACAGAGTTATATTTATATACCACTCATTTATGTTTATATAGTGACTATAATAATATAAAGACAAATAATTTACAAATTAAATTCATGCTTCATTAGAACACGGATTACGCTCTATATTAATTAGTGTTTAAAGATTACTCTAAGGACATAATTAAGTTTCTTCATGTCGTGATAATTACTGAAATTTTCTAACGTTGGAAGTCACAACATTTCTATTGATGTCAATTTGCAAGAAAATTATGTTATTAATTTGGTCACATACTTGATATTAGAATTAATTATTTCACAACATGGATTGAGATGATAATTTTACAGGACAAGGGATTACGTAAATAACAAAATTGATTTTAGTTTTTATTATTATATATGCCTACTGTGTTAATTTATAAACTTTATTTCTTTGTGATGTTGGAATGGTAAATGGTTATTTAAAATCGACCAAGACGAGCACGCCATACTTAATGCACAATTATTAGATTGGTACAGTAATTAAAGTAAGAAACATTTCAAACATTATTAGAACAAATTCAATGAAAAGAAACAATTGCGAGTTGCTTCGTTCTATTTAGCTTCACGAGAGTATTATAGATAAAGTAATTAAACAGCAGGAAATTATTAGCTGTTAATAGTTAAAGTAATTGGGTAAAATATGTTACTTTAGAAAAAAAAATCCAAATTAAAACGCAAATCTGTTGTTACAACATTAAAATTGTTTCAAAAAAATTATCTAATTTCAAAACAATATTGAAAATAATTTTTAAAAAAATGGAAGAGTATATTTTGTTCTTAATTATTGTCTATATGCTTCATATTAGTTACAATTGTTAGGTAATACAGTATTTAAACGTTTAGAGTCGTGGTAACTCAAAACAGTTGCAAAAATATTATTTTAATTTTAAAATTCACTTCGGATTTGTATCAAATTTGAAAATATATATATATATATATATATATATATATATATATATATATATATATATATATATAGTAGTATGGATAGTGTCCCAATTTTTATAAACATGAATCCAACGATGCCGTGTTACTGACAAAACGAAACACATAGGCTACTTAGAACAAAAAACTTATAACAAGTGAGAAGGCGAATTAAATAACGACCGAGGTAGCA
The DNA here is from genome assembly GCA_963513935.1 of Aphrophora alni. NCBI lineage: Eukaryota > Metazoa > Arthropoda > Insecta > Hemiptera > Aphrophoridae > Aphrophora > Aphrophora alni. The sequence goes on along the minus strand of OY740771.1, from coordinate 30,900,638 downwards.
ACTACGAGTATTAAATAAATAAAAACTCAGTTAAATAAATTTTGTCTCAGTTAGTTGTCGGTTGTTTTTATAATACAAATTTCGTTTATTTGCGGGAACATTGTATATTTGAGTTCTGTTTTGCGTATGTACAAAAATGGTATTAAGATCTCAATATCGTCATGAAAATCTGAAAACAAGAAAGTTATTGTCAACCATTTATAACGTAAAATCATAATTAATTAATATTAATCAAATTATTAATGATTAATTAATATTAATGATTGAATATACAAATTATTAAAGATAACTGTAAACCTGTGGTATAAGTACGTAAGATTAATAAATTACAAAAACAATGAAATTGTTATTATCTTAAAGCTCAGAATTAAAATATACAATATATTTCATTTTCTTCCCTTACAATTTGTAATTACTGTTATAGAAAATCCTGATATTAAATAAGTTTGTGCCATTAAAAAAAATAAATAGGTTTCCCTGCTGGGTATACGTGTAAACTTTATTATTAATTTGGCATCTCTCCCTATTTATTTACCTACACACTGTAGCATTTATTCCTTTGTAAGGATTCAAGCCTTTTTTAAATGTTAATGTTTAATTCTTACTAATAGCTCCTCACAACATCGTCTGTATATGAGATTACGCATAAAATTTAGACATTTACATCATCTGTAATGTAATTTTTTGATTGTTTTTTAAAGGAAACATCGCCTTATAAAGAAAAAAATAAAAGAACTAAGAAGAACAAGGAGGGAGAGAAAAAGAGTCGATCAAGAGAGGAAAGTTGAAAGAGAAGAATCTAACACAAGGATTTGTCTTAATAGGGTTAGACTAACTGAGGAAACACGTTCAACAATACCTTTAAGTTTATCAAGAAACAATCTCAGTTCATAAGATAGATTGTGTCATATTTATTCAAACGATGTTTCATGCAAAAATAGAAACGTTAAAAAGTCCCCAATAGCCCCAAAGTCAGGTTAAAATATAATAATGAATCGTATATATATATTCCAATCAAATACAATAACATGATGTTCATAATATATAAAGTTAACTAAATCAACGTACCAAACCATGTATGTAAAACACAAACATAGTTAGGGAGCAATTATTGTAAAAATACCACAATGTATCTCAACTACTAGGTATGATTTGCTATTTTCATTGCAAATGTAAATTTCGTTTATGTACTATTTGGTACGTTTAGTTTAGTCCATAACCTATAACATTTGTCAAATATTGTGGCAATTTTTAAAAATATGAACAACAGTTATTATGTGTACGGATCATTTTAATTTTTTTTTACTTGGTTTTCCATAGAAATAAAAAGACCAATATGCTCTGTTGCGTTCATTTTAAAAACAATTCAAAAATAAATGTGAAGAACTATGTAAAATCAGTTAAATAAGATAATTAGTAATATATTCTGAATTTCGTCATTATAGTTAGAGAGTACAAGGTGAATTCTATAATTAGTGATACCCTGAAAGCAGTCTGTTTATTGAACTACAAGCAGACTGTAGTTTGATACAAATCGGAAGTTGGTTTTTAAATTTAAAAATATTGTTGCAACTATATTGTTTTACCCTGCATCCAAAAGCGTATTTAATTCAAAAGTGAAACATATTTTATATTTTAATTATAAAAAAGATAATAAAATTTAATTACTTGTGTAGTTTATTAATATTATATTCGTGTACTAATGGTTTACATTTATTTTTATTAATTTAAACCTTCATTAAAATATTTCATAGATAATAATTAATAAAGATTGTGGTAGTAAAAGATTAACACCAATAACTATCTTCTTTTACATATTTTTCACGACAAAATTGCAATTTATAAAGCATTTATGTGCAAACTTAAAACAGAACGCATTGCTACTAATGTATGTTACCGCAAATAAACGAAATTTGATTATACAAACAACCGTAAACCAACTGATACTAATAGTTGTTATACGTGAATAGTTTTTTTGCCGAGTCGGTCGATATTTGATTTGATCAACACAGCTTTTCTAGATTGTTGTAAGATCTCTTATCATTTATTTGATCTAAGTATGTGTTACGATTGTTAGTTTAAATGTATATCATTTAACAATCCATGTGTTACGAAATTTGGAATATACATTCTTTGTTTATTTCGTTTACTTATTTCTTTGTTTATTTAGGTAGAAAAATCATAAGTAGGCTTATTCGCAGATTTTGATCTACTATTGATTTTCTCAAGCCAACAAAGAGAGAGGGAGAGAGAGAGAGAGAGAGAGAGAGAGAGAGAGAGAGAGAGAGAGAGAGAGAGAGAGAGAGAGAGAGAGAGAGAGAGAGAGAGAGAGAGAGAGAGAGAGAGAGAGAGAGAGAGGGAGAGAGAGAGAGACTAATTGACCTTTATTTTAGGGCGAAGTTATGACCATAAGATAATTTTGACTTAAGCCCTTCAAAATAGATACATCTTTTAAATAATATTGAAAACATCAACATAAAGGCTTTTTTTTAAATTTATACAAAAATACATTATTAGTAATAATAATACAAATTACAATTCAGTTTGAAAAACATAAAATAAATCACAATTAAGAAAAAAAATTGATATAAAATCTCAACTTTGACTCTCACACTCAACATTATACAATCTACTGTACATAAAAAAATCTTCCCTCAGACACCTCGAATGAAGCTGAGTATAAATGCAACTTAAGAAATATTGGGAGGGGGTTCTAGTAACGAGTGCTACAAACTACACGAGATATAGTAAAACATTTGTTATGTTAGGTTAGATTAGGACGTACTAACTGTTCTGTACTTAGGTATAATTGGCATTGTTGACGCCTTTCTTGTACTTTCAATAATTATATTTGAGGTAAAAAATGATATATTCGCCAATTAAATCGGGATGCCAGCCTAAAGAAAAGGATTCAATATATTTAATATACAGTATGAAATATGTGAAATCATTAAGTTAATTAAAATCGTAATTATTTTTATGTACATAAATGGCACCAAATATCCAAATATATAATAATATTATAAATATATCGTTTTCTAAAAAGAAAACGAACAAAATAAGCTTAAAATTTCAATAAATAAAAACTTTTATGAAAATATGTGAAATATAATTCCGTTAACCACGCTTTCGTGTTACCATGTTTCTGTTACCGCGTAATATTATTCTAGAGAAAAATATTCTATCGATAAAATTACGATTTGTTTTGCTAACCCTCAAACCATCACGTGTTATTAAATATCACAATGACTCTCCTGAAGTAGTCTTTTTTAGTAACATCATTGTGTATTTGTTAAAGTTTTTTATACCTAAAAAATAAAATTATGGATAATGATTTTTTTAATATTTAGATTAAAATTGAGCAAATTAAATGAAATGTTAAAGAAAAACCGATATATTCTTTACCACAAAATCTTTGACAAATATTGAAATTGTACTTTATATAAAATTAATATTTTAAAATAATTTGTTTTTTCTCTCTGTTGTCAATTTGTTTTTTATATATTAAATTTATAATAAATTAAAGTAAAAATATTATTAAAATGTTATGATCTAATAAAAACTAATTACTCACTGTATTTACATATTGAACAATGTTATGAATTTATTTGTTTTTAAATACATTATTGGCACTACATATTTCAATAATTATTTTCAAAATTTTAAAAACTATTTACTATAAATATGTTGTTTTTACAGCCAATAGCTAACAATAATAATTCAATTGTATATTTTAGAAATTCCTAAAGTTTAATTCCTATGAAGTTGGTAAATTTCCCCTGCAGAATTCCGTGCTACAGTTTAGACAGAAAGAAAGCACGTGTTATTGGATACACAAACATGTCATCCGTAAGATTAATTTTCCTTTATTAACATGTAATGAATCATGTATAAAATTTTATTTATTTTCTTTTTCTTTTATTGTAATTAGAAATTGTAAAACGTTAGACCATTTTTGATCCAATGACAGAGAATCCGATATTACAAATGTCAGTTCGGAGATGTTTCACACAAGCACCTAGTCTTGAAAAATCATGGTAGAAGCAATGGTGATAGTCATATGTCCAACTTATAACCAAATCTAATTGCTTCCTTCGGGAATGTTATCCACCATTTTAAATCATATTGGAACTTCACCTTATAATAATGTAAATACGTTACATATATTACTTTTAAATTTACCAACTATAGGATAAGTATTGTAGACAAATATCTTCTTCCTTTTCTACGTAAGAAATTTAATTAATTTATTATTAACCCGTCATCGTTGCGATTGTACTTGGTATACATGCACAAGTAAGTGGATTGGCTACGTAACGGCTGAAACAAGAGATATACTCTCTTGTGTATGATAATGGTTTCCTACCGAGATGAGAATTTGTAATGAAGCCAATTTTTTTAGAGCTTTTCTGAATATCGCCATTATTCTGGCTGTGTATCGCTCTTAGTCGGTCGCGATTTTATATATATATATATATATATATATATATATATATATATATATATATATATATATATGTGTGTGTGTGTGTGTGGAAATAGCCTTACAAGTACACATATCTAGGATAATAACGACGAATAGAACAACTATATTAAGTCGCTAATTGCTGCTTTTGATATAAAGCAATGATCAATCAGAGACTCATTTTGAGATTTGTTTTGTTTATTTATTTATTTTTTTGCAATTACTATTTTTACATTATATTATTCTGAATTAATTTCAAAAAAAGAAATGTGACGTTAGAAAAATTCCCATAATTAGTGATTTAAAAAATATAAATGAAATTGAAAATAACGTAGTTGTAAGATTTAGTCTGACAAATTGGAGCAGGATATTATAGACAAGGCGAGACTAACCTTTCAAGACTGTCGAGTCTCGTTAATTTTAAAAAACCCATACCTAATTAGGTTTGTATTTGCATTTAATTTTCAATTTTTCCAAATATAATATTTGAGTTAGTGCTCAATTTGACATTTACAATAAACCTTCACACAATCATGCATTATAAAATTGGAACTATTGTCAAAAAACAAAAACAAAGTAAATTAAAAATAAACAAATAAAGATAATATCTGAAAAACTTACCATATTATTTCAAATACTGAAAACCATACATATTTGTATAAAGTTATATTAAAAAAAGGGGGCGCAATTGATTGGCTAATGTTCCTTTTTTGTGTGTTTTGCATAAAAAAAATTGTATTTTTTAAACAACACATATTTTTAAAAAAATTAACAAATTCACCATAAAAATTCAGTAGGGTGATCATCCCCAGGATATATATAATCTACCACATGTCCATTTTTAATGATTCATATTTTAAGTTTTACAAAGCAATAGTTATTGAACATTGCACATGTTAAATAAATGTATCTTATAACTGCACATGATAATCAATTCAAATTCGTCAATTCAGCTAGAGTAGACTAGTTCAGCTACTATTCTTGTTAAATAGAAGATTGTATAGGTTCGTTGACTATGACTCAAACTATTTGTCAAAAGTATTCTAACCCAATTTTAGCTTTATTAATTATGAATTTTATATATAAATTTATTTAAAAATTTGTTATCTACATTTACATACAAATTCAGTTTTTAAAATTTCTTAAAAATCATGTTACATACAAATTCAGTTTTATAAAATTTCTTAAAAATCATGTTACATAAAATTTATTATACCGATTCACTTAATGATTTTATTATATATATTTCGTTATAGATTTATTTACATAAATATTCTAACTCCAGTTGTTTGTGGTATAACATATTCAGCTGGACTTAGCCCCCTGCTCGTGATTGGTAAAATTGATTTGAATTTTACAAAAAAAAATTATAATTTCGTTTTTAAACAAATTGTTGTATTCTGTAGGTTAATATTTTAGAGAAGTTTCTTTTAAATCTGAGTAAGTCTAATTTTATTGATTTGAAAAATAACATGTTATTTTTAATTCCTATGTATCTGGAAATTGGTTGAGTTTACGTTTTTCAGAATCTTAACAAAAATATATGCAGTTTGAATATAAAAATCAATATGTTATACATTATTTATACAAATTGTTATTTATAATTGCACAATTAAGACTTAAAGTTAGAACGAATCGTAAAAGTTCGTTTTCAGATAAGCTTGGAGGTTAAAATAAGGTTGATACTATACTTTAGAAAAACCTAGTAGATTCCCAGGAAAATTTACTAATGGCGGTCTATGGAGAGCAATTTGGAACTTCATTGGTTTCCGCAATAAAGCAGAAGTTGTCTATTTGTCGCTTGTTTTTAATATTTTATTATTATTTGTATTTCCATATTATATTGAGAATAACGATAGCACACTGTAGGGTACAATAAAACCGATAAAAAGGGGTTAACTATTATACATTACCCATCAACTAATAGTCATGTAGAGTGTATTTTTATTTTTTCAAGGCCCCCACCTTGCAATTTTCAACTGATATTTGTATGTCTTTCACTTTTATTTAATAATAATACAAATCATATTATTAAATAATAGGTAATTAGTATTAATTTGATAAAAGTTATAGAATAATTGACTGAAAACTAGTTAGAACAGTAGGACAGGAATTAGTGTTAGTTATATCTGTTTTTTATTATATAAAAATACATTTTGTTGTTATGTGGCAATCATACCTAAAATATGTTAGTACCTAGAATTAAAACAAGGAAAATAACAACTTATTTATGTAACATAAAAACAGAAGAAAACCGAAAATACTGGTCCTATGTGTAAATAAGCAGAAATATAAAAATAAACTTATATTTGTTTACTCTGAATATACAAGTGTGTTGAATGCATTTTAAAATTTCCATGACAGAATAATATATGAAAATACAGACCCTTTGTTAAATGATTGCTTCAGGATCGATATTATGTTTTATCGCAAAGTAAGCTAACAATATTTGATAAGTGGTATTCATATCAAGTCAAACAAAACTATTCTTTATTTGTTATAAAATATCGTAAAATAAATTTATGTTTTTAAACTCTTTCTTAACAGTTTATAAATTACTTTTTTTTTCATAAGAAGATATTGAATAACTAATTTTTGTGACCAACTAATTTGTGTTTTATTTATTGAATGAAATAGTAGAAAAATAATTAAACGTAGTTTTTTAATATTAGGAATTGATGCAAACATAATATGAGATTTTTAAACTATTAAATATAAAATAATTTTTAACATAAATAAGAATAATGCCAAAAATTCTGTACCTATATGTATGGAATGAAGAAATTAAAATAATCCCGTTCATTTTTTAACCTATAAGTACAAGTTATGTCGATTGTATTTAAAATTTTCCTAACATAGTCTTACTCTCTGTAAGATTATTGCTTTCAAAACTATATTGCGTGTAAAGCAATGTGAGGTATAACTATTTCACAAGTGTTATTCATATCAAGTCAAGCACAAACTGTTCTTTTATAAGGTTAATATAATTCTGTAAGATATTTTTCTAGGAGATTATTAAATTGAAAGGTACATGCATAGGACATTAGCGTATTCATATGTTACACGCAAATGTTTTTCTTAACTTGTTAATATTGTTTACAAACCTTAAAAATCGTAAATATATTAGTTTATTTACGCAGTGTAATCTTGTATTTTTTATGGACGTAAAAAAAATTCAAGGCTTTATAAAAGTAACGATTAGTGAAACCTGGAATAGGACAAGTTTAGCCTAGTATCCTAATATGTTGTCCTCTAAAGCAGAAAATAGTAAGCTAAGACAGGTAAACAGGTTGAAACTAGACTTGAGACGAAAAATTAATTAATACTATACAAACGTGTTGAGAAAAAACTACAAGGCAAAGGAACAACACAACAAGACAGTATATTACCGAGTGCATTAATCAAAATAGATTCACGATTTAAACTTGGAATTAATTTATAAATTTGTTTATTATAAAAAACATCATCTATAATGGTTAGTTATACGATTTTTTAAACGTCGTGTAATTTTTATATACAAATTATTTAAATGTAAGAAAAATCTATGCAATTAATTTAAACAATCCATCATTGTGTATTAAAATTAAAACAAAAAAATATCAGATTTTACGTAAAATATTACATTTGTGAAAATTCATAAAATTTAATTATATTTGTTCATGTAAATAATTAGCTCATTACGAATGAATGTTTTTTTTTTTTTTTTTTTTTTTTTTTTTTTTTTTTTTTTTTTTTTTTTTTTCCCAATATTGGAAATTATCTCAACAGCAGTCGTTTAGCTAACAATTACCCTAACCCAAAAGTAGTAGTATTATTGTTATGATATATACATCTGTGGATGATTTAACTATCATCAAAGGTACAACTTGTCAGTGTAATTACAGTGTAAAAAATGGTTACCAATATCATTAGAAGAAATTCGGAAATGTAAAATGCTAGTCCTCTAGCCTAATGATAAATTCGATTCAGTACCTTATACAATGAATGACGTTGAAACGAAAACTTGAAAATCAAGGGAAAAGAACTAAATTAAAAATTTGGTAAACTGAATTTTTTAGTGTTTTATCATTTTCAGTTTTCCAAATTCTGTACGTACCAAGAAGCTACTAATCTTTTTGTAATATTCAGGTAGATACTGTTACTGGCCTCTGAGGATATATTAATAAAGTTTATTTTGAAAGTATGTAGAAGGTTAGGAAGAGAGTACAGTATAACAAACACACAGAACACAATTCTCATAAAAAATACGCCTAAGTATCAGACGCGTTTCAACGACAAGGTCGTCCTCTTCAGTGATACACCAGCTACACCAACCAAACCACAACTGACACACAACCACAGTTAAGTATTTTTTATGAGAATTCTGTTCTGTGTGTTTGTTATACTGTATAATTTTTCTCATAAATCAAGCTCAACATTTAGTATAGGAAGAGAGTGTTTATTTGTATGCTATTCTACACAATATTTATGATTTACCTAAAAACCGGTATAACAGTACCATCAAGGTAATGGAAGAAAAAAGTCGTATGAAACTATAAAAACTTGTGCGAATATATAGAAACATAGCGGTAATATCGTCCTCAATTGCCCACGATGAATAGAGTGGTTGAAGATTATAAAACAACTTTAATATATAATTTACGTTAAATGGATCTACCTAAACTTTCATAATTGTTAAATGTTTAAAAATCATAATTAATTCATTTATATTATAAGCTATACAAGTTAAATTTAATTTCATTATATTTTTGTATTGATAATTGTACAACTTTATTGATTTATAATAACTTAATACTTATTTTTTAATAACGCCGGTTTTGTTATAATTTATTAATTCAATATGGAGATAAAATAGTTGAGTGTAACATTTTTGACAATAAGCAATGATGTCAATAAATTACAAACAATGGTAGCTAGCACAGTAGCCAGTGCTTCCGAGTGGTTTAGGGCGAATGGGCTTCTTCTGAATGATGTTAAAACGAAACAATTGATTTTCAGTTTGAAAAATGTTGATTCTTGTAATGCAGAGGAGAGTGTTAAATTTTTGGGTATTTATGTTGATAGGCAGTTGACATGGACTCCACATATTAATTTTGTGGTTGGGAAACTTTCAAAAATTGTCTTCTTGTTGAGTAGGCTATATGAGGTTATTGGAGAAGGGTATTTGAGAAATGTTTATTTTGCATTTTTTCAGTCAATTATGTCATATGGGATTGTATTGTGGGGAAACAGCTGCAAAATAAAAGATGTACTGATAGTACAAAAAAAAAGCTGTAAGAGCTATGACTAAGTCTCATGGGAAAATACATTGCAGGCCTCTTTTTGTTAGTTTGAATATTCTCACAGTAATCAATTTGTACTTGTATGAAGTGGTTAGGTATACGATAGGTAAACTTGATGAACTGCCCAAGAGACATGAAATTCATAAATATAATACAAGAAATAGAAGGGAAATAAACTTGAGATACTATAGGCTGAAGAAATCATCAAACTGTCATTTGTCGGTGGGTTTAAAAGTATACAACAAGATTAGTAATAACCTTGATGCTACCCCAAGTAAAAAATGTTTAAGAAGGTATTATGCTTGGCTTGTCGAGAACCCCTTTTATTCATTACAGGAATTTTATACACTTAAGAATGATATGATAAATTTTTAACCTATTTTTGTTATGTGTAAGTAATAGTGTATATGTGTAGAGATTTTTAATGTTTAGAAACATGAGGTTAAGTTAAAATTTCAATGTTGACTATGTCTATTGTACTAAATGTATCGAATGGCAAATAAATTATTATTATTATTATTATATATATATTACAATCAATTTCTTGTAGGCGACATAGATTGGTTAAATATTACCTGCTCTTTTTTCGTTTTTTCCCTTTATACGAAATCTTGGTTAATAATAATCAGGACAACACTAACTAATTAAAAAGCGAACCCTTCTACAGGACTGTAACTTTTAAATATTTAAAAACGAAACAATGGGTGTCATACAAATTTTTATAAACAAGATATTTAACATGAAAAACATAAACTAGCTTGACGAACGTCCTTCAATCTTCTACGTAGATGGCAAAACTATTCACTGAACTACTAAAAAGTTGTTCATATTATTTATGATTTCCTAACAACACTCCATGTGGAATGAACATTCACAATATAAAATTCGTTGTCAATTATCATAACAAATGTTTATAATTTATATATTCAATTAGGATCTTGAGATATTTATGTAAACAAAGTTCCATATACAATGCAATAATAATTAGATACCCACTATTAGACGAAAATATCTATATTAACATTATAATATATCTATTGTTTGTTTTTGTTTTAAAACTGTAAAGTGACTTATGATTAATTGAGTGTTCCAGCAATAATAAAAAGAGAGAATCGTTCTGACAGCCGTTAGTCATGCTTTGTGTTGATAAATTACTTATCTGTTGTGAAGTCTGGATGCAATATTATTCTAGAAATAAACATATTTTAAGTTTCATAAATAATTACCTAAGATTCTGTACTACAATAAATTCTTTATGTTTAACTTATTAGAATAATTTAAAGAGACATGGCTACTATCAAAGTGCAATGAAATGAATATTCTACCACAAATAATATTCTAAATATACAGTATTTTTACAATTGAAAAAAATCACATAAATATTATCCAAAATAGTTTATTGATTAAAATCATTTGGTAACACTAAGTTATGACGTAATGACCGTAACATTTGTAATATATAATTTATTGTGTAAATAAGTGTAATACTTTACTATTACTGTAAATAAGAAACTATGAAGTTTTCGTCAAGCCCAAAGTTTTATTTTCCCATGGAGTAGTAAAAATTATTAAATATATATATCTTTATATATAAACATGATAAAATATTATTATAATATGAAAGCAATATTATTATTATATTATGATAATGTATGCAGTTTTCTAAAAACAAATATAGAATGGCTTTTTTGGATAAGTCGTAAAATTTAAACCTGAAGATTTGGAACTTATTATATAGAGTAGTAAAAATGAAAAGTGAACTTGTTGTGAAATTTTTAAAAGTTTACACATATTAATATATAAGTAAAAGTCCCAGAACAATAATACATCTAAAATTTATTAACATTAGATGAAATAATAGAAACCCTATTTTTTATATCATGTACTAATTTAGGCTTCTTTTTGGCTTTGAGGAACGTGAAATGTATCAGTACATATTATTAAAACGAAATATTTTATTTAATATATATAAAATTGCATATATAAATGTGGAAATTTCCACAACATTAGAAACAATGCATTTACAATAGATGAATTTATGTCATTGAACCCCGGAGTTTTACCAGGTTTTAATTTTTGCACCAAACATACAATCTACTGTTCATATATTGGTACATTATATAATGATTTGGCAACAACGGTTGGCTGAAAACTATCCTTAATATTCATAAAGGTACATAAGAAATACTACTTTCAAACTCATCTGCAACCAATTCTTATTCCAAAATGTGTCATTTCGCCAATTTTCTAAGGAATGAAGTGGTAGTTAAGGCTTAGGTTCACAGATCTAAAGATAAAATTACGTTCTTAATAATAAATATTAATAAATCCAACCGTAATAATTGTAATACTATAACTTAACCTAAACTAACCCTAATTATTCTAATTTTATAACCTAACCTAACCTAACTATTCACTGCATAATAGTAAAATCACAGAGTTTGTTTCGTTACCAGACACAATTATATAATAAAATATACCCTCCACCAATAATAATATCGGAAGGATGACAATACCAAAATAACTGACGTGATAGAACAGTAAGAATTTTGAATCTAACAGGTCCAGTGATGCCTGAGATAAGGTAAAAAGTAACAATTATTTTGACATAAAAAAGATGAAATAATGGGAAATCATTTGGTAGGGATGAAGTGAAAGTGCACGTCAGGTTTTAGATGTCGTTACATGAAAGCAATGTCTATGATTAGGGTTACTTGACCCGACGACTTGGATGGGTTTATTTAATGGCCAAACTTGATATAGAGAAGGTTCTTAAGTTGTGCTGAGATTGTGAATCCAGAGTTGATATCTTATGGTGCTTGAGAGTGATCATCTGGAGCACAATAACCCTTAGTGGCTGAAGTGGCTATGGGATAGGATAATTCATTAGTATTACTCACTTAAAATTGTAGGTGTAGAAGGAAAAACTGATTTTTTGTTTTTTGTTTTGTTGACTTTTCGTAGACAACATTTGATAGAAATTAAATTAGTCGGTTATACTTCACGCGGAGTTGTTTAGGACTCTTCTCATGGTTGTTGAATAAAATATACAATTTATACTGAAGTGGATTTGGGGAATGAGTTTTGTGACTCATTTTTGTATGCAAAAAATTTGCGTTTAAGACAAGGCACTATTTTATATCCATTGATGTTTTCTTTATTTATAAACGAATTGGTTTACGTTTTTGGGTGGGAATTTTGGGTGATATAAGGTTAACATTTTATTGTATGCAGATGGTTTTTTTTTATATTATCACATAGAATTGATGGATTATAGATTGTAAGTACATATTCTACAAGTTTTTATTTAATAAGTTAACATTTAATGTTAATGCAATATAATGAATATAATAGATATTTACGCAGAAATAATAAATAATTTTGTGAAAGGCAGAGCGTATCGGTTCAAATAAATGTAATTATTTAGATCACCTATTATACCATCTCCTTTGCTGAAAACACACTTCAAAGAAAAAATTACAGTAAAATTCGTGTCCTTGGTATGTTGGTTTTAATTCTATTGTAACACCGATGGGGTGTCTCATTGCGTCTAGAAGTGTTTGTTCTAGTAATCTTGTTAAATAATTGCGATTTATAGATATAATAAAAAGCTTATATCTAAATCAACGTCTTTAAAAGGATTTCGAATAAATAATAGATAGGATTAACCTTTATAAAACAAAATAATGTAGACTTTTCATACGCCCTTCCTTTTGATCTGAATGCTACAAAATACTTTACCTTTTTATTTATTTTTTATTACAGACTTATATTGTTTCATGCATTACAACTTTTTAAACTCTCTCACTTAAAAGAATTCTGATAAATAGCTCCTTTTCAATTAATTTTCCCACCTGAGGCCTGACTTAACCACTAAACAATACTTCCGTGTTGGACTTTTATTTACGTTCCAAATACATTTTATTCAAATTCTTACTATTTACCTCTATCGATTTACTTCTTTTTCTAATTTTTGACAACATTTATTTTTTCAGCCAACCTACTCGTCTAGTTTTTAAGTTTTTTGTCTAAGAATTTTTATTTCACAACTACAATATATAAATAAAAAATAACTCATTATGCTTCTACTTTGATTTCTTTTTCAAAACGATTGATATATTAATATTTTTTCCCGCCGTTAATATAAATATAATGAACTTGAGTTTGGCACATACATACATCATTCGGTATCGCTTCCCTTCTCGTATTGAACTTTGTTTTATTGTTTTCCTGAAAAATAACATTTAAACAATTATAAAGTTTGATGGATGTTTACATCGTTTTCAAATAGCTGTCAAAGGGAGAGTTTAACCACATAAATACTTTTGCTCTTAAAAATACAAAACAAAAAACACATTTAATACTGTAGCACTGTGCCACTGATAAAAGTAATCATAATAGTTTACAAAATAGTTGAACAAAACTGATCATCTAGTTAATAATTCTTCTAAATGGTGATTGTTTTTATTAATGTTAGAGGTCGAAATATATACCAAAATAAAACAACTTTACTAATTTTTATCGATATACTAAGTTTAACATGAAGAATGATTGTTGGTATGTGATTTGTTCCATCATTTTCCTTTTATTAGCTGAAAGTGGTGATTTATTTAAATAAATAATATCTTTCAAAAGACCTTTCATAATATTGAGTGAAGAGTTGCACCAATATTGTGAAATTGTGTAATATAATGAATTTGATCAAAGTTCCCTAACCGTCCATGACTGAATTAAAAGTTTAGTGTCGGTTACAAAAGCTTTGAATATATGAACAAAATCAAATAATTATTTATTTTTTCAAAAGAAAATTTTTTGTATAATTATAATCCTAAAACATAATTATCCTCGTTGTCTCTCAATTCTTTCAAATGAGTAATTTCGTAGTATTGTATAATAATTCCTTCCTTCCGTATAAAACCTATGATATTACCTGGTTGAGTATTATTGACATGGAATATTTCAGTTAATAGCTTAAATTTGAAATAACTTGTAACTTCTCTAAACAAATTAAATAACTATATTTGAAGAGGAACAAGTAGTTATTAGTAAATTTGGTTGGTATAGAAAATACAGATTTTTGTATATACCACGTGGTTTCTGAGGAGCTATGTTAATTGCTTATTCTGTAGATATAATATATGAGCTCTAATAATATCTCATGACTGTACGTGTTATGACTTGGAAATTACCTCATGAAACTGCTAACGATAGATTTAGTTTATAGTACAGACACAATGGTGATTTGTTCATCTTGTCTCATATACATAAGTCTCACTTAAATTATACGATTAGACTTTATTATTTTCTTTCTCATTAAATAATAAAATTATATATGTGTATTTAAAAAAACATTGTGTGTATATTTTAGTTTTCTAAAATATCAAATTATACTCTTATATTGTTCAGAGAGACAACATATTGTTTAGACTGCAAATAATATCTAAATTCACCACTTATATTTTCAAAACAAATTTAGTTTAATTATATGTCATAATAACATTATTCAACTAAAAATAATATAAATCTCTTTACGCCTACAAGGAAAGCTCTTTATCGGTCTCCAGCACACTAAGAATGATTTATATTTTCAGATATTTAAATACAGAACTACATTATATTAAAAAAGGCAAGGAAATATTTAGTAGCAGCACTTGTGTGTTTTTTCTTATTTAAAAAAATCATGCTGAATTTTTAAAAAAACAATATTTATATTGTAATATTATTATACTACACCTAAAAATATGACGCCCCAAAATTATTATAGTCAATTTTATACTAAACAAACTAATAATGTAAATATCAACGAAATTATATTACAAGTGAATTAAAGTGAACCTACATTGTAGTGATATTACAGGAAAGGATAAGATTGTTTCCAGATCGATAAATTAATTGAAAATGAACAATTTATCACCATTTATAATTCATT
The DNA here is from genome assembly GCA_963513935.1 of Aphrophora alni. NCBI lineage: Eukaryota > Metazoa > Arthropoda > Insecta > Hemiptera > Aphrophoridae > Aphrophora > Aphrophora alni. The sequence continues at coordinate 30,884,962 of OY740771.1, read as the reverse complement.
GTTATATCTATGAGGATGAGAGAGAAAGAGAGAGAGAGAGAGAGGGAGAGAGAGAGAGAGAGAGAGAGAGAGAGAGAGAGAGAGAGAGAGAGAGTTTATCCTCAAAAATAAACAAAACAATTATCCAAATGATTATCTGATTGATTTTACTTTGTAATTGCAAAGAATTAAAAGTCTCAATTTTACAGTTTTTATTACGTTCGTTATTATCCTAGATATATGTAATGTATTACTTGTGAGGCTATTTTCACATAACAAAAGTATAGAAATCGATACACAGACAAGAAAGTGACGATATTCAGTAGAGCTGTACAAATATTGACTTCACAATTCAAGTTGTGTTATTACCTCGGTAGGAAGAGATTATCACAAACAAGAGAGTATACAGTTGTGAATCAACTTATTTTTTTACGATTAACGTGTATATATAGCAAGTACAACTGCAACGATGACGGGTTAAACATAAATTTATTATATTCCTCATGTATAAAACGAAGGGAACATTTGTGTACAATATTTATTATATAGTAGTAAACTAATTAAATAAATATTACAATATTCATTGATGAAGTTTAGAAGTATGTTATCTATATCTTATTTATGGAAATAACGATGAGATATAAGGTAAAGTCTCAATATGGTTGAAAATGATGGATAACATTCTCGAAGGGAAGAGTTAGGTTTAGTTATAAGTTGGTTATGTGACCTACTAGCGTTTTGTTCCACCATGATTTCTTACTTTAGACCAGATGCATGTGTGACACATTTCCGAGTGATAACATTTGACAAATGATCTAAAATTTTACGTTTTCTAATTAAACTCCAAAAGAAATAGAAAATAAATTCAATTTTAAATAATACTTCATTACAAGGAATCCAAATGTTACTAATTGCATGTTTTTTATCCAATTCCATACTATGTTTTTGTCAAAAATAACGCACGGATGTCCTGCGACAAAAATTTAACAATTTCTTACTATTAAATGTTAGAGAATTTTTAAAATATGTAATTGTATTAGTGCTGTTTTTAATGAGATTTGTAATAACAACAACTAAAGTCAAGTATATATTTGTAATTTTTTTAAATAATAATTTGAATATTTATTACAAATAATGTATTTAAAAAAATTAATAAATATATTTCATAAAGATTGTTTTATTTGTAAATAAAGTGAGTGATTACTTTTTATACCATTACAATACGATGGAACATTTTCAACATAAGCTAATAATTACATGTTTTTTAAATGATAACAACATAGGGAGGAAATCAAAATAATTGCCTTGATTATTATATCTAAGTATCATGTTTAAAAAAATAATATTATTACTGTGTACTACCACCAGATTGTTTGTTTCAAAATATAGACAACAAATTATTAAAAAAGTTATAATAAACGTAGAAGAGAAATATACAATCAATTTAGAACACGTTACAGTAGAGCTAGTTGGTAGATATTCTAAAGTACTAGACTATAAATTAAGATTGCTAACCATTTACAAAAAACCAAGGATTATTAATTTCTAAGTGCAAACGTATTTATATCAAACGTGAAACAATCACTAAACTTATTGTAACAATTCGACAAATTGTATTTCCGGAAGAAAATCTCTTACAATAGTGATAGTGTTGAGTATCTATAAAAGAGCTACAGCTTGGGGCTTAATACTATAGAAGTAAAGAACTCTTAAACTGAAGTAAAGAAGAGGGGTGTCCAAAAACGTCTTACAACATCCAATTACAGTTAAACTAGGAGTGAATTTAGTGACCTTTGTTCTTGATCTTTCATTGCTCCATTGCATAGGAACACCATTCAATGATAGGATCAGCTGAAATAAATGAAGAGGAAAAGTAATGTGCAAGACGCAAGAATGAACTAATACTTATTATATAGTTATGGTTTTAATTGTTTCATAATTATATTGTCCAATAAATTTTGTTTACAACTAAAAAGGGTATCGCCATGAATAAAATATAATAATCAGTAAATTGTTTATACTGATGACCGACTGTATTTGGTAGAATACCACATTATTAAAATAAAACACACACAAATTCTTTCCTTTATGAAACGTTTTTTCCAGTAATATAAAAATCATGCCTTAACTAACTGGTTTTCTTTCTAACCAAGGTATACTATTATTATTCTAAAGAATATTATAGCTTATATAATTTAATATTACACTATCAGTTTATATTACAATAAAATTAAAATAGGACACATTTTATTTTGGAATTATTTTTTTCTCTTATATATTATGGTTTCAGACAAGCATTAATTAAAAGTGTTGTTTTCAACACAAAATAGTTTAAAACTTACGCGATTATAAACTAGGTAAATAATGGAATATTACCTGATAAAACAAACATTGCAAATATACACTCGCTCGTCTATCTCGACTATTACGACGCAACTCGCGATATCTTGAAACAATAATATGACGTTGACACTGTAAAGGCGCGGGAGAGACTATTCAATGCGAGGGGTAATCGTGCACCCCTGAGTTCCCTCTCTACCTCCCTCTTATTTATAATAACCGCGTTTAATTTGACATAGCGCTTTACTATGAACTGTTACGTTTATGAAAAAAACATCTATTTTAAGGTACTATGCGTTTTTATTATATTTATAATATTTGCCTGCATTTACTTTAAACTAGTCACTTTTTACTTATTATAATATACACTTTGTGTAAAATAAATCGGAAAGTGGAAATCCTTTTTTGCATACTAATTCTCACACTTTACATAGGTGCTATTTCATACAGTTTATATTCATTGATCAAGCATAATAATTGTAATCTATATAATCGATTTAGCGGAAACTCTTAATTATTCACAATTTTGTACTTTCCGTAAAACCAAGATATGTTTAAACTACTTTTTTTTTATACAACATACAAATGTAAGTTGCAGTATAAATATTGTTGAAATCTAAACACGCAAGAAAAAACTTTGTACTTCCACAATTGTAAAAGATAAAAGTATATTTAGCTGTACATTTTACGAATATTTAGAAGAAATTACCTAAACGAGTAAATTCGTCTTTAAAAAACTTATTATATTTCACGAATTTAGAAGGTCTTTTAAATGTTCAATGTGGACTGCAATTAATTTCCTTAGTAAATTTAATAAGTACATCAATCACTTCAATAGATTAAATACTTACACTTTCTTCCTCACATTGGCAACAAGTATCAACTTGCGGCAGTAAAAACATGTAATTAAAATAATCACAGAATAAACCAATAAGCGAAATGGCTTACTTTAACATGGGAATACTGTTCTATAAACATTTTCCACATACTGTTCAATCTCATATCTGAACGTTGTAACCTATCAAATCTTTTCTGAAGATTATATGAGAAATAACAAAAATAATAATCCTTCTGGATAATAGGCGATTGTTCACCTGAAAATTAGAAAAGTAAATACCAAAATAACTAATTATTATAACAAAATCCTGGAGGTTACACAAACATTTTATTAAAGGTGGGTATCAATACCTCCTGCATGCACTCATACTGTTGGATTGGTGGTTCTTCCTGGTATCTGCCCCCCCTCCCCTACCCTTATCCTCTCTCTCAATCGCATTAATATATGATATGACTTCTGTGTTCAAGGTTTATCATTTTTGTGTTGGAAATATCAATATTACTGTACTTTAAAACGATTTCGCCTAAACGCTCCTTACATTATATTGTAATTGTGCCAAAGAATTAAATATAAACTTTACTTTCCAATCATTATTCATGAGATGGAATGACAATTTGATTTATTTTCCATAAATTTGTATGTAAATTAACTGCATCATTGCTTCAATTCGTCATTAGCTCTGCCGGTAGAGATTATATATTATAGCTTCCAATTTCAACTTTTCTTTGTGATCTTCCCTGTATTTTACGACAGTTCCCAAAGCGTGTCATATTTTATGATCGTCATTAACATAGATTTGAGCACATTTATTAATTTATAGAAAATTAATAGTATTTATATATTATTAGTTTCAAGTCCCATGTTATTAATTAATATACACACAAATTGTATGTCGAAACTTTATTGGCAAGATATGCTTTATAAAAAGTGTATGCCCTATTTAATGTGTATCAACTAAAAAAATATATTATTGTCTGCGGTCCTTAATATAAAAATAATAAATAACAATTTTTAAGGAATTTTGTCCTCGTTAATGACAAAACTAGAGACAGACTCTTGTTCTGATAATAACATAGTTGGAAAATCTACGTTTATCATAACCTGAATGCAATCAAAACTGTTATATTTTTCTATTTCATAAAAATATTTCTAGGATAGTAAATTACGTTATTTTTAAGAAAATTTTATTGCACTTAACTCTCTCATATAAAACAGTCTTCCTTCAAATTGTCATGGTCTTGTAATATAATGTTAGGTCTTACATCATCAGAATTGTATTTTTGTTTAATGGCTAAAAGGTATCATAAGGCTGTATAATTAAGTAAGGTGATACCATTGGAGAAAAACGACTGGTGAATACAGGGCACTAGTGAAAAAAGGGATAGTGTAAGAGTCATAAATGTTGATCAAGTGGCAGTAAGGAGCAAAGTAAGTGGAAACTGTATTACGTTTGTTAAACATTTATGATACCTTATTGTACAATAATTGTAAATAGGATAGGCGAAATGATTTCAGAAAACATTTTTTTTTAATTAAAGGATTACAGTTAAAAACGTAAAAAAAATAATTGCGACAGTAAACGGCCTGGAACAAATTAATTAGTCTACTGCCATCATTAAATAATAGGCGTCTGCAGACGAAGTGTCCTAATTGTGTTATGTGTGAAGGTTATTAACTTATTTTATTACTAATATGTTTTTAACTATAAAAGAACACTTTCATCCTCCAATATTCCCTGTATTAATAAAATTGCCTAGTGTGTTGTTGGTGACATTATCAGTACTTAAAAGAGATGTCAATAAATAATGCTAACTCATATATTTGGTCATCTCATAGACCATATATTTTTAATTGAAAATTTTGTACTAGATTTTACTATCTGTATTTATTATTTGTTTTGGCTTAAATTATGTCTTGAGATTAAAAATTAGTTTCTTAACAGTCACTCTTCTATATCTTATCTTACATGCTACGTGTCCCTGAAAGCAGAAACTAAATATCCAAAACTTGAAGTATAAAAACGAGATTCGGATGAAAATATTTTTGTGAAAAACAAAATTTAACATATATTTAACAATAGCCATATCGTGTAATATTGTAGTTTTTTTCATACTCGTTTATACAAATTTGTTCATAGGAGTAAATGTGTAAAATTTTCAATTAATCGGATTTATAAATTAACGAGGAATATACATACCAAACGGAGAATTAAAGTGATCTTTTTAATCAAAACATTTTTTAACCTTAGCAGAGTTCATAGATACGCTTTAATTTTCGTTAAGATTGAGGAAATGTATATTTGATCATTGAGTAGAATGGAATACAGAAGGGGTTCCTAATTTGTTTTTGAAATATTCATACATTAATTCTGTTAGACTAATTAGGAAGAGAAACAAACCATCGTAATCTTAATAAATGATTTGGGGTTAAACGTTGTTTGATCTTATAGAGCGATGTGACACATCTTACCATTCAACCTAAAGTGTAAGGATTAAATTACAAAAAGACCGTCAGATGAAAAGATCAAAAATATTTTTTGAATTTATTTGTATTTATAAGAATATTTTGTACACAACTATATTCAAGGTTTTCACATTCAGTAATAGGAGAAGAAACAGCTACACATAACTTAAATTATAATAATATAAAATAGATCAACCTTTTTCTAGCTCCTGCAAAAATTTCCTTCGTTTCCTTAGTTATTTGCTTTTATAAAAGCATGTTTTTATATACTGAGGTAACAAATTAAAAAATGTAGGTGTCAGGTAAGTGTAGAATTTCTTAAAATACTGTCAATTTACGTCTTGAAACTTTATAACTGGAATTATTAAGCAACGCTCCATACTCTACTTCTGTTACCACTTCCCTCGTAGAACATGTTAAGTACTTTGTATACATATACATTTATAAGAGGCAAATGTACAGTGCTATAAAAAAAGGAACAGAATTTTCTGTTCAAGTCTTTTTAGACACTATTCTAATAAAACATTTATTAAGAATAATTAATTGTTTTATAGTCTTTCTGTATGTTCCACCCATATTGGTATATCATATTTTAGTTTTGAATTTATCAAGGGAAATTATATTATTACAAGTAAATCAAAACATATAATCAATATGTATAATTTAAATAGATCCGTAACAAAACATTCATAAGCAACAATATAACGTTTAAATAGTTATTTAACTGTATTTATTAGCGATAAAAATATGAACAATTATTAAAACGTGATATAAAAATATTCGAAATATCACGTTGAAGTTTTTTTCCTCATAAAAGTATTTGAATTAAAACTGCATTTTTTAAGCATTAGCTAGAAGTTTTTTATACGTAACAAGAACATGTATGATATAGAACACTAGAGATAATTTTACCTAAACATTTAACGATGGCAGATTTCCAACTGCTTTCATTAATTAGAAAAGGAATATGTACAATAAATAAACTGCGAAAAGTGAATTGGATTATAAGAGAGTGTAAAGGAAAAATATACTCTGAAGTAATGTATATTTTTTACATCTTTCCTTTATGTATTTATACAAGATGGTAACAAAACAAATACACAAAGTTAATCAACGTTAACAGGAAGAAAAATTGTTTAAAATTTTTTTTCTTATTACTTATTCCTACAAATCATATTATTAAGAAAAAGAACTAAAAACCATTCTTATACTAAAGAAAAAACAAGGAATTGTTAAATAATTTGCGCAATTATTAGTTGATTTCAATTTTGAATTAGATATAGAACTTGCCACAATTAGTTACTTTTAAATGATTAATTAATTAATTACCAGCACCCCTGATGATTCATAAATACACAAATTGTGGTAGACACTACACCTCGTACCACAAAACACTGTTTTACCAATGTGTACCACTGTTTTATGTTGAAAGAAACATAAAATCAAGCAAAGAAAAGTAGAAAGAGAAAATCAAACAAACAAGTGACAATGGATTAAGATACCCTAAAGACGATATTGTATCTGTGCTACTACCATAATCTTACTGTCAAACAAACAGGTGATAGTATCTAGTTTACTGTTCCATAAAAACGCACGTTAAAGAGAAAGCAATTTCCATGTATCTAGTAGAAGTGACAAAATTATACTGATTTTATGCTGATAAAATCAAAACAGAATTTAAATTGCCAAACTACATTGGTTAAGTATGAAAACATAAAGGAGTGATTATTATTTTGAGAAAAGCTTAAATATGGAAAACGTCATTTTTTTTTGTGTGGAAGGCGAGTAAGAAAGGCTCTATCTAAGCAGCTCAATATTTGGATGTAAAATAACAAACGAGAATTTTCGACTCAGCCGTCAAACATTGACTACATACAAGAGTTTTGCGTGTATTAAATTTGTGTATAAATTAAACTTTAAATAATATAATTTTGTTATTAATCATATTTTTCCTTCAATGTCGTAAATGACAACTACAAAAATCTCCATTCATTAAATGATTTTATGTCGTTTGTCTGTAGTCTATTGCACTGCTTCAAAGATTAAACACATGGAAAAGTTGAATCAAATTTGGAATGATGGGATATCTAGGAAATTTTTCTCTTTTTATTATTTCGATAAATCAAAATTTGGAGAAAACACCAGCTATAAATTACGTTTTTTTAAAATAAATCAACTTAATTGATATTGGTCATCATAACTGTAAAAATGGTGGTTTGTGAGCTATTGGTAAGAAACAAACAAATCAGCCATTGGTTTTCTTAATTTCTCAGCTTAATTTTTGTGAAGCATGAAGACTAATTGGCCAAAGTAGTGTGCAAAATCACGATTAAAAAAACTATTAAGGTTCATGAATAATTCGAACTATCTGTTGAGCGCTATTTTGTGAACACTCAAAAATGTAACAGTAGTTTAAAATCTTTACAAAGATATTTTACATTTAATACTTCTTCTTTACACTTAATACTTTACACTTCTTCTAATACACTTCTTCTTTACATTTAAATAAGATTAAACATTATATTAAGAATTATATTACGTCCTCGAACTAACAATTTACAATATTATATAAAATTAATTTTACTTAAGGCCTTCTTGTGTGTATTATATTAATAGTTTTTATTTATTTGTTTTTGGTTCAACAATTTTTAAATTCTAGAATATATATATATATATATATATATATATATATATATATATATATATATATATATATATATATATATACTAACAAATCACTCAATAATAACAAATTAACAAACCTTGGTGTAAATGATGAATGATAGAGCGTGGTAAACATTGCTACAAACATTACAATTTGCACATTACGATTTCAATAGAACTATAAATAACACACTATAAATAAATAATATGAATTTGCAATGTTGGAAACATAAGAATGTTTATTGATCATGAACTGATAAAATCATAGCATCTTTATTTTACAAAATATCGACTCAATTTGTGTGTGTGGAGTTTTAATCTTTATTCATTAGATAAGTGAAGACATTTTCTACAATTACACATAATGACCGGGTTATATTTCTGTATTGAAAGTTACATAATTTTCTAGATTATCTATATTATGTAGTAACAGAAACGTAAGACAAAATTTGTTTTGAGTATGTAAAACAAAATCTGCACCTTTTGTTACCTATGACAGTGTCATAAATCCCAAAACTTTTCTAAAGTTTTTTTCCAATTTTATACTTCTATCTAAATCTTTTTTAATTTATTATAGTTTGATTACATTTAGGAAAAGGAGATATTTTCGAAATCAAAAACTCTTTTTGATGCAAATAGACATTTTAATTTTATTATTATTATTATTTTTTTTTTTAAAGAGTTATATTGTGTATCGCTTTTTATAGATAATTGATTTTAGACAATACAATAATATGTTGAAACGAGGCAGCGTTCAACTGATCTGCGTATTCTTGTATTTGGTGAAGTCTATATTTGTTTCACGTAACAGGCGCTGATTTTCAAAAGTGTGTAAAACTTGAATAAGAAAACCTCGTAGCGTAAAGAATACAACTACAAATTAGAGCCATAGTGAAAAAAGCAATTACATTAATTTTAACCAACAATGTGATGTATTTACTATTGTGTGATATTTAAAGTGTGTGTTTTATTGTTTTAGTATTCTTCTTCAAAGTTAAACACTATAGAGTTGAACAATGATAGAGTATATATATATATATATATATATATATATATATATATACAGGTAAATAACTTTCAGTAAACCAATGAGGTGTTTTAATATATTTAGAAATAAAGGAAGCACATAACACAATATCAATTCAAATTACTAGTGAAATGTAGAAAATATAAAATAACAAATTATAATGAAATTTACTAATTAGAGTTTTAAAATTAATAAAGAACTGTAAATTGGTCCTGGCCTCCATTAATGTTAAAATATTAATTCCTGTTAAAATAAAAATCGTTTTGCATGTATCAACCATTAGGGCGTAATTAAAAGTTTCAATTGCAGCATAACTCGATTCAGGACAGATTTCTCTGCCCTGGAAATTTTAATATGTAAAGAGCGTTCTTTTGGTAATATATTGATGTATATTAATGTTGATACCTTGTTTGTATCCGGAGTGGAAGTCAAAGTGTTAAAACATAATTTGTAATCAGTATCCAGAGTTTCTCTTGGTTACTTATTCTTTGTAGATCCTACTTTTTAAAAACATAATTATCAGCTTCTTACCCATAAGTATATTCGAATTACATAGTACAACTCGTTATTGGGATACAACAATATTTACCTTTGAGAGAGATAATTTCAACAATCGATCCACCATAGCATTCATAGCAGGTCTATTGTGTGTCGGTTCATGATACGAATCTATACTGCCTTTCTGTAAACTTCAAACTAAATGTGACCAACATAATACTTAACATAATAAACTTGTAATGTATTTAGAGAAACATTATTGTTTGGATAAAATTTTATTAATTAGGTTAATTAGGTTGTTTATATTAATTTTAAATAATATTGAATACAAAATCGAAACCGCTTTGTAACAATCAAATGTTCTAATAGATAATTTTAACATAATATGGATTAAAATATGTTGGGAAATTTTAAATGTATATCATCAGCGAATGTAAAATCGGACTATGTCACTTATCAGTCATATTATTATGTTCTCATCAGCTGTTTCCCTATCCTTACTACCTGGTGGTACGTATTCACAAAAACTGTTCAGTCAGTACAAATAATAAAGTACAAACACCGAGAGCAGAAAAGCAGCTGGTTAGAAAATTTTAAAGACTAGTGACATAATTAAAAATCGTTATGTATAGAACATTTCTAATCTATTTAGTTAAGGAGGTTTTTTTTTTTAATTTAAATCTCCTGGACATTTTTTATTGTATGTTTTGCATTTTAAAATGTTTGCAAAGACTAATTAAATGTGAGGAAATAAGATGTTTTTATTTTAGTGTTCCCTTGAAATGAATTTAAAATAAATTTAACAGCTTGGAAAATAGTGTTTTCTTTCATTTTCTAAATTGACCTTGTTTAATAATTGTATAAGTAGAAAGTTACAACTTGGTATAACTGTTGATTTTAACTTTTCAAAGTATATTTACCTGATACAAAATAAATGAACTCTGGATAAATTCTCTAACAATGAAACATCAATTATTTATTCAAACTGCATAGGCCTTGGTGTCTATTATTTTTGGTATAGCCATCACCTGAGTTGAACTAAAAATTTTGTGTTACATCAATTAATGTTACCTAGTTTTGTAATATTCTAGATATATTTGTTTATTTCAGCTTTATACAAAACGGATTTAAAGAAGTAACATGAATAGAGATTTTTTTTAAAAATATGTGTGTAATGGCGTTTTTATTATGTAGTGCAGTACTTTTTCTGGTTTTTTTTATGATCACGTTTATAATTAGCTTTAGGCCTAGGTTCCTGTCTTTCATCATAGATTTAGTTTTAGTTTCAAAATAAGGGCTTAACTCTATTCTATGTTATTGTTTTTCGTTTTACGCTCTAGGTTAATTAATTTTAATTGAAGTTGATTTATATTCTGGAAACATTGTGTATTAGTTTATGTGTATACTAATAATAGTACATTCCCTATTAAGCAATGTAAATAATACAAAAAAAATTCTTAACAAGTGACTTTAAGACTAGAATGTGGGGGAATGTTTGGTCATGTTTTTTTTTATAATATTTATAAACCAAATATAGGATTACATCTACCTGATAATATAACCAAATTTCATTTTTATTTAACCAGTTTCATTTTATCTAGTTAAGATAATCAACACGAATTACTAGTCCTTATATTTAGACTATTAAAATTGGTTTATGTGTTAAAATCCAAAGTATAGCATCTATTCCTGTATATAAATCTTCTGTGTTTATGAAACAGATAGGATTGATGCACTTGATAATATTACAAATAATTTTATAATAACTAATGATACTAATAACTTGGAAAAATATATAATATATATTACTAGCTGATATTTTAATGAAACAGAATACAGATTTTATAAAGTATATTGTAATTGTAACTACTTATAATATAAGGTTGTTTATATATTTTTAATAGTATGTATATTTGAAACAAACATCGATTACCTTTTAAAACAACATATTTACAAACGACTTTAATTATTTCATTAAAAATTTATTTAAACATTGTTTTGAATAATTTCATTTTATTGCAAACAAATTTAGCGCTTTGCTAGTGATAAAAACAATTGAAGATAATTTATACAATCTAATATTTAAATTTAAATTTACACTAACTATAATTTTATTTCTGAATTCATGAATAAATATTTCTGTTAATAAACTGCAAATAACTTCATTACTAAAGTCAAAATTATTATTTATTGATATATGTATTAAATTATAATCTATAGGGTCCTCCCTTAAACAGCATTTGTAAACAGCTTCTTTTATAAATAACTATTTTTTTAAATACTCAGTTCCCTTATGTAATCTCTGTATTGTTTTAAAATATGTACCTCAACGTTAAATAAATCTAAAAGATTCATAATGTACTAGACGAACCCCGTGCAGCGCAAAGGGCCGCGTGCTTGCTGTGCTCATAATTAGGAGGTCTTCATATTGAATTTATTAGTTTTTAATAAATCTGAAGATTATAAAAGATTAGTGGAGGGAGATTGGGATAAAAAATTTTTTTGTAAGGCTAAATTATTTATACGTAAAATTTTGATAATATGCAACAAATTAAAATTTTAATTGACTTAGAATTAATTGTTGATGGCATCTAATAATTAGTTAACCGTTTAATAGTCAAATTTCATTAGCTTTGGCAAAGTCGAAAATGTAGAGTTGGCCATATGAACTGTTTTCTTTATTCTCAGCATACAAAGGTGAAATGAGATGATGAGTTATACCATGAGTTTTAAATCAGTAAGGACCATAATTTGGTAGAAGGTCAATTTTTGCACCGAAAGAAGCAAAAGACATTGAATTGTTGTACTGGCGAATGTTCTCCCTAATTTTTTTAGAATTAATATTGTTACCAGTAAAAAGATCTCTCAGTTCATCAATTATGGTTATTGGCTTTAGTTTTACCTTGACTTCATAACAACAAAGGGTAAAGCGTCTTGATGTATTTACTTCAGGTTGGAAATACAGTGCAGAACAGTACTGACAAACTCCCACCAGACCAGCTATAGAATATGGATTAAGAGTAGGTGTACACTTTGAAATGGCACACTTGAAAGTTGGTTTTGATATTTTTTGGTGCATTTGTTGCATTGTTTCATCAGCAGGATGGTCGGTTTTGTTAGATAATTTACGTCTTGCTCGTTCTAGACGACCGGTGAGGGTGGGTTTTCTTTTACGTTTTATTGTAGTGCTGCGACATCGTTAAAATATTTTGTTTCATTGATAGCTGCTGAAGAAGAACGAGGGTCTATTTCTTGCATTATTTCATCAGTAGGAAGGTCACTTTTGTTACTTATTTTACGTCTTGCTCGTTCTAGACGACCGGTGAGGGTGGGTTTTCTCGGAAGTTTCTTTTTAATTGCTCTAACATCGTTAAAATAGTTTGTTTCATGGATAGCAGCTAAAGAAGAAGGGGGGTCTATTTCTTGCATTATTTCATCAACCGTAGAACAAGTTTGGTTAGATGGTTTGGATCTTGACTGTTCTCGCCGAACAGTAAGTGTGGGTTTTCTCGGGCTTTTTTTGTAATTACGCTTGTTTCTGATATCACAATTACACTTTTGAAATTACCAAAACTTGAATATATAGAATTCAGCTGATTAAAGTTTTGTCCGTATGTCGGGTCGCCTATTATGTAATCACTATATTGATGCCATTGTTTCATTACGTTACGAACACACTCTAATCGAATATCATAATGATTTTTTAAATATCCATATAAACAATAGGAAACACTTATTACTAAACAGTTTCCATCTCCAATAATTGTAGTTATGTCAAAATGTTTATAAGTAGTCATGATCGTGGTTGTAATGAAGCAATGCTAACCAAACAAAAATTTACCAGGTATAATATAACATCTAGAAAATTAAATATGTTATTTGTTATGTACTTAGAAACACAATTCTGCACGTTTAATCACCACTAACCTACTTAAATGAAGTAAATTACAACATAAACAAACCATGTTATGATAATAAAACATTTGTTTTGTTATAATCAGCTGATCTGTGCTGTTATATTCAGCTGACCAGTAAAAACAATATTAATGAATAGAAAATATTTTTAATTACATTTTTAGAATATGAAATGAAGGAATAGTAAACTTTTCAGGCAAATGGGCAAATATATAGAGTTAATTACCTTTCATTTAACACAACCCGCATGTAAATCGGTCCAATAGAACTCCAGATCTCACTCGGAATAGGCTTAAAATTTTACCCTATGTTAAATTGCCATAAGAGATTTTAATTTCCGTTATTACAAAATTTAGTGGGGTAATAGCTGAAATCAAAGCAAAATGGGCAAATATACAGACAATTACCTTTCATTTGCTACCAACCGTGTGTAAATCGGTCCAGTAGTATGGTCAGGCTCGATGTCATCATAAGCTTTACATTTCTTTCCTATGTTAAATCTCCATAAGAAAAGTTTATTTTACATTTTTGACCCAATTAACATAAATATTTTCAAAATATAAATAAAACCTGCACATATAGGACCGCTAACCTTTGTTTTGGTACAACCCGCAAGTAAATGGGTCAAGTAGAACGGTCAGGGTCGCTGTCATTAGTTTTGCAAAAGTTTTTTAATATATAAGATTTTAGTGTTGTGTACAAAGTTTTTATTAAATAAAATTTAATTAATTTCTCCTGCTTACATAAAAAATTATGAAATAAAATAATTTAGGAACCCATTAGTAGAATATTGAAAGAGATTATGTACATTAAATTATTTGTGTATTTGTTCATGAATTTGAATATTTTTTGTAATATAAGGATAATTGTGTTTGTTTCCATAAATCAATATTTAAAAAAATAAAAGTAATATTCTTTACATTTTCTAGTAAACGCGAAATTTTAAATGTTTATAAATGTACAAATGTTACATAAATATAATTACAACTCTTCATAGAATGTATTGATCGTCAATTTATCTTGAGAACTATATGCTGCGTATACTGAATACTATTATACTTATTATTTACAATTCATTCTGATTAAATAATATAAATTATATGGTTCAATCAAATTAATCCATATCAAAAACAAAATCGTTATACCTTTTATTGTTAATTAAATTTAATATTCAAAAACCTGTAAAATGTTTAGTAGTTTAATTTGTAGAACTACACACAATTTATCCCTCTCGAATATTGAAATACATGTATTTTTTTATATTAAGTTGATTTATATAAAAATTATAGCACGGTCACTGATTTTGAACTTAAACGTAATGTGGTACATAACACATCCCACATACCGAATAATTGTATATTCTATGTGGCCATTTTATGTGTGGTACAATAAATACTAAACTGGTGAATTTTAAACGCTTTATATAAGGACGAATATGTAAAAGACCTGGTAACTCAAAAAATAAATAAAGACAAATAATTATGTTTTTATTTACGACCACGGGGATAGAAACACTTTTTTTCAAAACTGCACTTTATTATTATATTGTCTTTAAAATCGTAACGTAATATTTTCATTAGAACCAAATTACTCTGTAAAATAAAGAAATTTATAAATAATCTCTGAGAATTTATTGAGTAAGAAGGCTTTGTTTAAAAGTCTATACTATTTGTAAACTGATAATCAATGGGCGACTCATAGAGAAGGAAGCTAAACATTTAGATGAGTGGGCAATGGGATTGGAGTGACTGAGTGGGAGACTCGCGGAATTATCACAGGGAAATCACGTGTTGTGAGTGAACTATAATTACACATCAGAAAGTGGTCAAAATATAATAAATGTTTTAACGAAATATATCACTTAACACTCAGTCATAAACACAGAATAACAATCTAACATAACTGAATTATAAATATCAATCTAAAATAATAAAATATGCCCAGTTTTAAGATTAAATATTCTTCGATGAAAATAAGGAATCAGTTTTTCAGGAAGTCTTATAATATGTACTTTAAATGAGTTTGTAATCTTTAATGAAATTATTTATCAAGGAGTTGAATACGACTAACATGTTTTTTTTTTAATGGAAGTTACAGGATCCAATATAATTTTGAACATACAATTTGAACTTCCAACAGAAGATAATTAATTACTACCGTAATATTTCATGCAAAACCGTTTTTGAAATAGGTATTCTCATGTCAAAGAGTTTATATTTGCTTCAAAATGAACTACATGATTGACAGTGTTGTACAAGTTTCGTAGAAGGATATATAAAACAATTTTTGTTAACAAACAAATGGCAATTGTATAAAACTACAAAATAAAAATGGTAGAAAACGTTAATTAACAACCGTCTTGTTCGTCATATTAATATTTTAGTTAAATTCTTAAAAGTTACAGGTTTGAATTTAAGACATGCAACATTTGTTGGTACACCTGATTATTTATTATTGTAAGCAACTTATCCTATATTGAGTTACATTGTATACGTGTAAGAAATTATGTTAATTATTTAATCCCTCCTCCCACAGATGGATTTCACAGATCCCCCCCCCCGGAGCACATAACTTTGCACCTTGATATAGCATAGAAATCTTTACAATAGCTTTTTACATAAAGAATATACAATTTTAGGTATCCTTTTTATCTTTGTAATAAAAAATAATAAATTTCTTAATTACTCGTTTTTCTTTGCCATTTGGTAATAAATATATTTAATTTGCAGAAATACATTGTCTTTCATGAAGTCAAGATATAATTGATAACTCCTAATAGTTGTAGTAAATTATCGTTTACCTTAAGTTCGAGATTTGCCGACTAACTTCTTATGATGGACCCAATGTAATTATTTTTTTATTATATAATGGTAGACTTTAAATACGAAATAATGATCAACACTTCTTCACCAAAGCTAAAACAATTTTAATAGTTTGCTTTTAGATCCTTTGTTTTAATAAGTTGTCCCGATAACCGTTACGTACTACATTACTGTTTTATTTTGATATTATGCCTCAATTAATCTCGGATATATTATAACTAAAAATATTTTTCTGTTAGGAATGGTTTGTTCTACTTAGTTCTTCACAATTCTAACAATAATGTCTTCACTGAATACAAATTTTACCCAAACTTTAATAAACAGACTTTATAGCCATTGCTTAATAGTTAAAGTAATTTGAGCCTCTGTGTTGTAACATCAAAAAAATAATATAATCAAAAATACTTGATAGATTATTATAATGAAATATAAATTTCTGTTATTATAGTAATTCAAAATTAATAGTTTAATATCAAATTCTTAATTTAAGCGTATTTACACTGCATCTGTATACTGACTTATCGTGATGTAACATAATGTATAGTTATTGAGTTAGGAAGTGAGATAGTTGGAATTGCATTTTAGTTTGCGATATGACGTACAAATTATACATCATAATGGAGAAATCTTTATTTTGACACCAGATATCTCCAATACTTATCCACAAGTAAAGCCCTGTTGTATTTCCCCCAGTATCACTGTAAATGAAGTTTAAATAAGAAGTGTCCATTCTGACATTAATTGGTTTTATACTTTGCCGAAATATATTAATATATATTTAAATAATCAACAAAAAATATGTCATTTTTTATTTAATGATATAACTGTTTCTAATTGAATATTTATACGTTCAAACCCCCAAACTTTATTCCGAGATTCCATTAAATTACATTTTTAGTATTTTACATAATCTAAAATGGAATTTGATATAAATTTATAAAATTGTATTTCTGCAAACAGTTGTATGAAGTTATGCATGAAACTAAAGCCATTGTTTTTATGCATTAGTGGATATTAATCTGTGTAATTATTTTCATAGTAGTCTAGGTTTAGAATTTCCGTTTAAAAGATCTCATATCATATAACAAAGATTTATTATATTAAATGACTCCTTTAGTGTAAATTTATTGGTATAGAACAGAATACTTTGTTACTTCGCAAATTAAAAGCTTTAGAGGAAACAGCAAGCTAATAATATTTATTTATAGTTACACAAGGCAATATAACTTTTCTAGGTAACACATGTTTGGTTTGTAATAGACTTATATAATTAACTACATATTATATGAGATGTGTAATAGTTGGCTCTGCTTGTTATTACCTATTGATTAGAAATGATACCTTGATATCACTTTCGATGGATTATTTTGTCCGTGTTTATGACACGTTGATTACTGAAATCAACACTTTGATTAAATAATGTCTAAATTTGTTCTAAGTCTTGTAAAAATCTCGGTCTGGAGTATTTTATACTAGTTTCTTCCTATCATATATGACTTCTCATCTCATACATATTTTTAAATTAATTAACATTTTGAGACATACTGGTATGCATTTCTGATCATTCATTTTAAAAACGGATAAATTTATGAATTCATCAAAGATATATTAAGAAACAATGTCTTCAAATTACGCGTCACAATACATTATTTATAAATTAAAAGCAATATCAATCTCATTGTGCCTCCAAAAGATTTCCGTTCCTAGTTAGCTCTGAGAATGAGTCATGTATTAGTATAGAATTATAAAAAATTTACATTAGGATATTAACACATTTATTATAATTTGGCTAAAACAAATTTCGAGCGAACATGTTTTGTGTCGTGTATGTGTGTGTGCTTATACACTCTGTTGATAAGTGTGCATGATCTATTTTAAGAAATCACTCATCAGGAAATGTCCAATATTCAAAAATGTTGTTTCTGATGATCTGAAATCACTGCTTAAAGTACACGAAATCCGCAAAAAGAAATAATATTAAGGCAGGAAACTTAGTGTTGTAATACAATTGTTACCTGTTAAAAACATATATTCCTATTATTGGAGTCCATGTTTCTGTGTGGTAGAGAATACACATATTGTCCAACATTTATTGCAAACACAGCTTTCGAAGAGTAAGGTGCTACATCATAAAGCGTTATGTCAGTTGATTCGGAAATTACTGAAAACTGGTACTACTTTCAGAAGAGAATGTGTTGGATATCTCTGACCGTATGTTCCAAAGTCCTTAAGGAAACCCATTTTTGTACCAAGCTTCAAACGGGTTTAAGAAAATGTTAGACCTATATGATTGCAAAATTACATCTGTGAATGATATCTGACCTATCGATATTGTTAAGCGATCGATGCTGTTTTAAAACTTTCTTTTCCTCTCGTGTTGTCTCAATGAGAATATGTAGGCACAAATATATTGTATTTATTTATTTCGTCTTGGACAAATATAATGATTGTGTCGCCATAGTCAGAATACAATATTACAAAATATGTACGATAAAATTTATAAAGATGAAATATTGAATAACTATAAATAATAAAAATATCTGGGGTGCCATAAATAATATTACAAATGTTATAATATTATAAAATATCTATAACAAAATTTACAGAGATGAAATATTGAATATCAATAAATAATAAAAATATCTCTGGTGCAATAAATAAGAAAATTATCTGGGGTGCGATGATTTGAAAATTGTTGTCACACATTACAATCGCAAAGAGGACCGAGTTATATTGAACATGACCTACGAGTACACTTTACGACGTATCAAGAAATGTCTGAAAATTATAAAAAAATAACGGTTTGTAATAATCACTTGCGTGATAAGTTTTGAACATTCTGTACAGTAACAGAAAATGCGAAAAGCCCAACATATATTACAACCTTTTTATGAGTTTATAATTAACAATACAATACGATTTATTTCATATATTATATTACAGTCTATATAATTAATTAATTAATCACTTATTAGAATATTATAATTTTATGAAAGCAGTAAGATAAAACAGAGAATGAAATTAAAGAGCAAAGAGAGACGATAATAAAAAAATCACCAGTCAGTATGTCAGGAACACCCTCGACTCTTGAATTCAAAGAAATGTAACGAGATATTATCAACAACCGTATCATCAATCTTTAAAAATAATTTAATTTTAACAAGTTTTATTATAAACTATTTTCGATGAAAATGTCACTAATGAGAAACGAAGCATGACAGAAATTTGCTGTTTACCTGCAAAAATATAGTTCGTGCTTTAGTTAATACGTGTACGTAGTTGTATAAATTTTGAGTGCACCTTTTATTTATTAAAGTAACACCCCTTAATAACATACCATTAGGAAATAAAATTTTAAACTTCCCTAGGTACTGTTGCTATTCTGGAGTATGTATTCTGTGTTTTTCATTATTATTTTTTGGCAATAATTTTTATCACTATTGTATAATAAATCAATAAAATTAATTATTTCCGAGGCATAAAATCAAAATGAGACCTAAAACATCTTAACATTAATGAATAAATAACAAATAATAACGCATATTTAGATTTCAATCCTAAAAAAAAATGTAAAAGGCAATTTTCGACAAGAAAGCTGCATATCGTCATATATACAAGTGAATTTGTACTTTTTACTGTGAATACATTTACTGTATAGCTTGATTAGCAATTAGATTGGAACAAATCACTTACATTATTGAACGACGTTCACAGTTACAACACAGATTAATTAAAGCTATACAACGATTAGTTTCAAAATTCGGGGAATTGTTATTATGTTCGTAATTAATCGTTATGTTATTATCGATTTAATTTTGGAGATATCATATATATATGTTCAGCTGACAACGTGTACAAATACATCAACGAAAAACCGCAAATGATGTAAATAATTTATTGGTATTCCTTAGGCTATGAAAATAGAAAACCCCCCTTTAAAAATGGAATTCAATATTTAAAAGTTTACAATAATAATCAAATAGTAGGTTTACTGCTTCGATGAAAAAGTATAGTAAATCATTATCGAAATTTGATAGTATTCTAAATGTCTCCTAATTGTTTTAATGATGGTAAAATGATATGACGTAACATTCCAATGTAATTAAACAGTTGCCACATTCCAGATCCAGACTGTTGGGTTACGTTATCAGACAGTAATTTGACCACTGCCTTTGTGGGATATTTCAATGTGTTTGTTAATTTTGAATTTTGCATGTGTTCAAACGTAAATAATACCAGATATCTCTATGATAACAAATTATCAGAAATTAGAAAACGAATATTTTACAATTTTGCAATCTGTAAAGTAAAAAATAATAAAAAGTGCAAAAGTAATAAAATTTTAAATTAAATATTATTACATGTTATTTAAAAACTAAATAACGTTACTAATGAATTGCCTATTTGTGAATCCAATGACATAAAATAATTTAATGTCAAATATAATGCATGAGATTTCTACTTGGACACACGTTACATTACTAACTTACAATAAATTATTTTTGACGAATTTCTCGAATGTGACATTAAATTTATATTTTTATATTTATATTTAAATGATTGGCTACAAAATCATAAAATCACCTAATTTGAAAGAAATGGACGTCAAATATTAAAGTATTGTTTGGATACTCAGTAAACATTAATATGATAAAAAACAATTTTCATAATTTTCATAAATTTGTTTTCTTTTGAAATTGAGGAAAGAATTCGTTTTTAGTGCAACATAAAAAGTAATATTTATTGTTAACAAACAATGTATTATACAAAAACGTAAAAGAAAACATTAGATTGAGGAAGCCAAAATGATTGTCATACTTACTACATTGTGGTAATATAATTACAGTATTACCAAACGTTTTTCTCATTTTTTAACGTTTATAAAACAATTATTTCTACTGCAAATTTATTAATCTGATAAACACTAAACATACCCATTTAATAATATACCCAAAGTAAAACTTGTGTAAATACTGGAGTAGAAATTGTAAAGTTCGTTTTATATTATAATTTTATTAGTTACCAACAAATATTTTTTACATTAATTCTTTATAACTCTCTTAAAGGAGTTTGTTGGAATATAAAGACACTGGTTACAAAATTCAAGAACGAATGGTGATATTTAAATACATTCAAGATATTTGTTAAAATCTGCACCATCTCCTACACCAGTTGAATGAGCTTTTGAGAATTAATAACTTCTCCCGTCATTTACAACTTTCATAAATTATTTGAATAAATTGTAAAACATTTTTGATGGTTTTAACTTTCTTATAAAATATTCAAGATCTAATGTAAATAAATTAGTATAATGAGAGACATAAAACAATAACTTGATATATTAAGCGTAATATAAAATAATTAAACAAACAATTACATGTTTATTATATTTTAGTTTCCCTTTGTACCTCAAAAATCTTAATAAAATTTGTTCAAATTAACTAAACTATCTGTAATGTAGAAAGTTTTATTCAAATATATTGCCTCAAAGCATCATTATATTACTCAACGACAACAGAATGCTTCAAGGTAACAAAACAAATTATTATAATATAAATTAAGAATGGAAAATTTTAGTTTTCAAAATTTATTGTAGTTACCGAAATAGACTAGCAAAGAAGTTGGGTGTACCTAAAATATGTATATAAGAAATTTAATTAATGATTTTACTCCAATTCACTTAAATTAATTTAATTTCTCCCAACCTGTTTTATGGAAATATAATCATAACTAGAGATATTTTTTATGAAACACAAACACAACATTTAGTAAAATTTTACAATTTATTAAGTCTTACAGTTTGTGTTTAGCTTGAATCGTAATGCTATAACCGTCTAAACCTTGGACAGCAAGATTCAATAACTTGTTGAGTTTTACAAAATATTTTATTTATGTTTCATTTAATATGATGACATTCTAACAAGAACCTTCGGTCTTAAATATAAACCGTATAAGATAAGTTTTTTTTTGCTTCTTTGAAGTAAATGTTCTTTCATAAAAGTTCTAAATTTTGCAATTTATTTGATTTAACTTTCTTAAATGTATGCATATTTTACTGTTGGATTTATTTTCTAACTTGTCGGTAGAAGAGAGGAAGTGATGTTATAGGTGAAATGTAGAAGAGGGTATTGTGATGGATAAAACCTTGAAGAGAGGATGTTATATGATGGGTAAAAACAGAGGAGAGTGAATTGTGTGATGGGTGAAAAGCAGAGAGAGAAAGCTCTATGATAAGTAAAATGTAGAAGATATAAAGCTACCAGATGGGTAAAATGTTGAAGATATAAAGCTACCAGATGGGTAAAACGTAGAATAGATAAAGTTATGAGATGGGTGAAAAGCAGAAGAGAGGAAGTTATGGGATGGCTAAAACGTAGAGAAGAGGAAGCTATGTGATAAGTGAAACGTAATTGAGAGGAAGTTATGTTTTCGCAAAAGCGTGGAGGAGAGGAATTTATTTCATTCGTAATACGTTCGTATAGGAGAGGAAGTTATATGATGGGTAAAACAGAGAAAAGAGAAAGTTATGTGATTGGTAAAACGTAGAGGAGAGAAAGTTATGTGATTGGTAGAAAGTAGAAGAGATATAGAAGAAAGATGTTTGTCGGGTAAAACGGAGAAGAGAGATAGTTATTTGGTGGCTGATTCGTAGAAAAGTGGAGGTTATGTGGTGGTTATAACGTAGAGGAGATAAAGTTACGTGTTGTGTAAAACGAAGAGTAGTGGAAGTTATGTGATGAATAAAGATCAGAGGGAAGGAAGTCATGCAATTGGTAAAACCTAGAGGAGAGGAAGTCATTTGATGGTTCAAGTGTAGAGGAGAGAAAGTTATGTGGTTCTTTAAAGATAAAGGAGAAAAGTTATAAGATGGGTAAAAAGTAGAGGAGGGTAAGTTATGTGATTGGTCAACAAATCTATGCATTTTTCGATAAATATATGAGGTTCTTTGAGTACAAAAAGTGTGTTTTTTGTAACAATTACTATCGCTCTGTCGTCTGTGTAGTACTCTACATTCAAACTTATTTAATCAATTTTTAACGTAGGCGTAATTTTGCCGTATCTTTAGATATTATATTGTTAATTCATAATTTGGAGTAGCAACCAATAAGAAAATGGGGGAAAATTATTTTCAAAATCGGTTGTAACGACTTTGATCAAATTTTACTCAAGTGTAACCTCTAAGGAACCAAACAAAACGTACTGTTTTATATCTCTCCCAACATAACGGTTCTTAGATCTAAAATGTTTAATTTCTCTGAAACGATTATTGCGATTTGTTAAAGTTTTAGTGAAGTGTGAACATTAATGGCCAAAATATCTGCGATAAATTCAAAATAAAAATATGTTACAGTTCAGGTGTACTTGGAAAAATAATTTAAAAACCACGACCGTCATCATTAAAAACTCTATTGTAATGAAATACGATTTATATTAAGTACGGGTGGTTTATGTTAAATTGTTGACATTTAGGTAACGAACATCTTTCGTAGGTTATTATATGAGTTTAGATATAAATAAAGGGATGGGCGACTGAGAAAGTTCGTGCAATGTTTTTGTACCGGTTATTTAATTGAATACAAACACAGTCACTAATGGTCGATGTAACTGTCAGAAAACACACAGTTTATCTCTGGCTGTCCATCGCAGGCGTGTAATATATGTCTCTATTCAACTGCCCCGTACAATTAATAGGCTTTTAACCAACCCCACCACCTTATGTTATTGAAGAGAAAACAATAACTGTTTTGTACAATATATAGAACTTATTTTGAAACTGTGTGATAAAAAAAAACCATATAAAATAGTAAAGTTACTTAAAGCTTGACAATTATTTTTTTATATAAATTTGTAGTTTTAGTTATTCATAATAGATAATTATTGTAACAATTTTTTAATATCTGATATTTTTAAACGTTTCAACGTTTACAAATATCTGATATTTTTAAACGTTTCAACGTTTACAAAATTTAAGGAGTTAATCTAACATTTTATTATTGCATTATGAAATAAGTTGTATTAATAAAGCTCTGTCATTATTATTTTAAACTATTTAAAATATAAAACAAACGCCCAGATTTCTTGTAGGCCGTCTCCCATTAGAGGTTAAGGGTCAAGTATAATTAATTGTAAAAAATAGCAATATAGCTCCAACACTGATTTCTGGGCGTTTGTTTTGAAACCTGTACCGAGTAAACATGTTCCAGCTATCTTTAACACTCAAAGCCATAGTAACTTTCATAAAATTTAAAACGCACGCCATTTTGTTTAGGGTGAACCTTTTGAAGTCGGATTTGCAGCATTGTATTCTACCTTATTAGACCTTTAATTTGATGTAAAACTCAACCCACGCTCTCATTTAAGATTTTCTTCTGACTCCTTGTGGACCGTCCCCCCGAAGTGGTAGTGAGTCATTGAAATTGTGGTAAAACAGTGTTTTATGCCCAGTAACATTGTACTAAGTTATATAGTTCCATCTGTAACGGTTATAAAAATATTAACCAGTTCCGGGACTTACCACCACCCCCGTATATATTATAACATTATATAAATTTATTAATTATTATAAATATATAATTAATATATAAATTATATAAATTTATAAATATATAAATTTATTCTTATATATATATATATATATATATATATATAT
This sequence comes from Aphrophora alni, assembly GCA_963513935.1. Taxonomy (NCBI): domain Eukaryota; kingdom Metazoa; phylum Arthropoda; class Insecta; order Hemiptera; family Aphrophoridae; genus Aphrophora; species Aphrophora alni. The sequence goes on along the minus strand of OY740771.1, from coordinate 30,859,766 downwards.
ATATATATATATATATATATATATATAAGAAACACATTGTACAACACACATCATAAGATATTGTATAGGATAATATATAATATATTATTAGAATGATATAATGTAGAATGGACAACCCGTTATTGGTAATTTTGTACCAAAAAAACAACATAGCCACGATATATACATGTCTTGTGGTTTTGGTTGCTCTTCTTGGACGAAGAAACATAGAAACCCAATATTGACATTGCAATCAATAACAATTCTTCCCTACCTGTGTAAACTGGTATTACATATATATATATTTAAATAATAATGACCTATAAGTAAAAATTCAGATAATATAAAATTTAAATTAAATTTTTACACAATAGTTAGTCATAGTTTGATTACGAATCATGTCTCGTCAAAAGTTAGATCTTATATTTGTTATTTATTAAAATAGAAAAATCTTTATAAAACATGTCTGTCTAGTTATTTAAATATATGTTCCCAATATTAAATTTCAACATATAGTAAATTTTGTTTTCAAACTAATGTGATATATAATTAATTATATAAAAATCGAAGTTAAATTTCAAAACGGTGACACAAATTGCATACAGAATTTAAGTTAAATTATTCATAGACTATTGAAACCATTTTCGTAGAATTATAAATCCTACATCATCCCTTAAGAGATACTGTCCAAAATCTGTTTTATGATCGCTAAAAGTCACTAAACTTCAATCAATCAATTCCTCCATTGTTGCGAAATTACGTAAATAAATATTACATTTTGAGAAATATTATTTTTTAGTATCAAATTGTATTTTTAGGAATCAAAGCATCGCGAATTATTTACAGTTAGATATAAAAATTATAACGTATCAATATACTTTTATCTTTAAAGATTAAAAAAAGACATTTTTAATGATATAATTAGAAACTTGTCATTCGTGAGAAGGAGATATGTACATGTATAAAACTTACTTTCAATTCTAACAAAATCTTTCTAACTGTAACTTATATCCAACTAATTACCGAAACAAGATTAACAGCTAATTAAATTACAAGGATAAAATTGGATTTGGAGAGGAAATAGAGCCAGGAAATACTCTATAACATTATCTGTGTTCTAAGACTCTCGATGTTAACTTGTTTCGATAAATTTATCGTTTTATTATTGGTTCCCTATTTGGATAATGATAATAAATTTTCCAGGCCTGTAAATTTGGAAATAATTGTTATTACTATCAAGGTTTGATCAATCATAAATGCATAAAACTGTCGTACAATTAACATAATTTTAGTAAAAGTAAAACTTTTTAGATTTACTAAAAGTGAACGAAAAGAGTCACTTTGTAAAGGTAAATGACGTTGACAAAGTTGATAAATAGAACACTAATCTGTTGAAATGAAAAAATGATTTATTTTTCAAAATACCAAAATATCATAACATTACAAACCAATTATTTTATTATTCTGTTTACTGTACATAATTTAAAAATGTAATTTAATTTTCTGTAATTTAACATGTATTATCCAGATCATCATCTACTGTTAATTAAAAATAAAACTTCTTTAATACTCTGTCATTAGTCGTAGGTATAAGTCGCATTAGAAAACCTAAGCAGTAACTCACGATTCTAATCGTCTTTTAAAGTATAAATGTACAAACTGGTGGTATATTATATAGAATGGAAGCATATTAGATGTCAAAGTTTATTAAACGATTCCACGAAAGTAGAGAAGGAACCTAAAGGTGTTGTTCATAATATTTTATAGAAGAATAAGGTTGTGGAAGTAATATCAGACGCATAAATAAAGTTTGTAATGTTTGAGCGGTGTGAGGCAACGAAGAGCGTCCAATATATATTATATGGTAATGAAAACGATAGAATTTTCTTTTTAATCTATATTATGTGTAATTCCTATAACATTTAAATTTAAATGTTAATTATTATGAGTTGTGTTTTCTTTATTAATGTAAATAAAAAGCAAGGTGCTTTATATTTGTAAATTAATAAGTAAATGAAGGGAATAATAATTATTAAAGATAAATTAAAATCTTGTAATATAATATAAAATTTAATTATTATTATAATAATAAACGTGTAATATTGAAAATAGTTTTTTGAAACGTGTTCAAGATATTTCGATAAACCATCGGAAAACCAAAAAGAATTAAAAATATTTAAATTAAATTATTCAGAGGTAATGTGAAACAAGATGAGGTGATTATTTCTTCAGATCAAAGTTGTTTGATAAATTGTGGTCGTCAAAGTAGTTTGATACATACTGAAAAAAACTGAAATTGTAACATTAAGAATTTTTAATTATTAATTTCCTTTTTTATATAGTTCATCTAAATAATATCAAGAGCTTTAATATTTATTTATTATAGTAATGGTAATATGTTGAAGCTTTGAAATCAATAAAATCATTATATAATAATAAATATAAATAATTGAATCACAAAGTGACAATCAGTAGTCCATAATGCATGCACTACTAAGACAGAATTTTACATAATATTTTGATTATATCAAAAATTTTGTTTAATGTGAATGAAAAGAGAATTTATTATAGTACATTTAAACATCCACTTTTTTTTTTTTTTTTCTCTTTCAAATAATAAGTTTCTTTTTAAGTTTCATTTACCGACTAGAGAACATATTATATATTCCGTAACAAGTTATATAAATATTTCTTAATCCAAAATTTTTTACATGTGCAATAAATAAAACACAATGGACGTAATTTTATTAGTAAATATATGACTGTCAGCTTACATACCAATATAAAAGTTATCGTTATTACAATTTCTAAAAGTAAAACTAAAAAATTAAAACCACATAAATTAATCTTAAACAAAGGTACATATAAAATAATATTGGGTTTATCGCAGAATTTTGAAACAACGCTAAAACACTTAAATGTATCATTGTAATATACAGCTTTAAATATGGTTTAAAAAGGAGTTTTTATATTTTATTTGTTGTCGTAAAATCGTGGATTTTTACTTGTACTAAATTATTAAAGAACTAATTAGTATTTAGAAGCCAAACATTGAGATATCAAAGTCTAGTATTCAGTCGCACATTATAGTTTGCTATCATTAATAGTTAATAACAAGGGTAAAATTTAATTATATTTGTAAAAATAATTATAACTGCTATATTAATAGAATAATAGTTAATAAAATTTAATACTATTAAGTTATATTATCAAATTACAACTAACTGCAAATTAATTTTGACCATATTAAAAATAATTACTTACGTTTTAAACTGCAATTGAATTTTCTTGTAGATATTATTTGTTTGTGGCGAATATAGTAATTAAAAACACTTGATTTCAAAATATTATAGTTTAATGATAAATAATTATAAAATATACATAGAGAGTGTATTTAAACAAATTTTTGTTTAAATCTGAAAATTTAGAATTTGTATTAACCTCACAATTCACAAGCACGCACGCGTTTATCAAGACTATTACTATACAGATAGTGAGATCTGTGAAACGAATAAGTTGACACTATGAAAGCGCGAGAGAGACTATTCAATACTAGGGTAGTGGCGCACTCGCTTCCCTTTCAATCATCTTGTTTCTCTCTCTCTCTCTCTCTCTCTCTCTCTCTCTCTCTCTCTCTCTCTCTCTCTCTCTCTCTCTCTCTCTCTCTCTCTCTCTCTCTCTCTCTCTCTCTCTCTCTCTCTCTCTCTCTCTCTCTCTCTCTCTCTCTCTCTCTCTCTCTCTCTCTCTCTCTCTCTCTCTCTCTCTCTCTCTCTCTCTCTCACTCTCTATCAGATTCATTGAATATTACACTAATTGTTGTGAAAACATTCAAATATTTATACATGGTTTTGCTTTTGTAAGTGTAAATTGCAAGTAATAAAATTTAATTTTTAATTTTCAGAAATTGAATATTAAAGATGGTTATTCAAAAAAACGTATTAATTTTTTAAGCATAAAACTTACATACGTGTTTACGTATGTAAGTTTCATGCTCAAATATCTACTCTGCATTTATATAGTTTTCGAGATTTCTTGATTTTATTTATTTTATTTTTTATTTATCTAAGTAGAGGGTTTTTACGAGGAAACTACCCCCACTTTAAAAAAATTACAATTTTTTTTGAAACTTGTTAAAAATGATTATTTAGTCATTAAAATGCATTTGTGAAATATTGGGATTATGTCCCGTTTAAAATATGAAGGTGATTAGTAAAACGAATCTACTAAATAATTGAACATTTCTGGTGACGAGAAAATTAAATTTGTAAAGAGAGTTAATGTATGTATGAATAATACCAGTGGAGGTAGATATATTGTATTTTAAAAATAATAATGATCATTGGTGAACTATGATTTTGTTTTGCACGAGAATTTATACAATAGTATTATGTTACTTTATTAAAAAATATGTTTTATTGCTTTAACCAGTTTTGAAAAATGTAATTTTCAAGTGTCACAAGTGGTTAATATTCTCTTTTTAACCGACTATAAATTATACGGAAATTTTTGTAATTAAAAATTTGGGTTCGTGTGAAAGTATATGGTAAATTTGTGCAATTTTTTTTAATGGAATCCTTTCCACAAGTTTGTTACTTAATGAAAATAATTTTACAAACGTTATTTTTAACGCCATCTTTGCTCAAGTGGATGATTAAATTATAATGTCGCAATTTATGAACACTACACTTTAACAATACAATTTATGAATACTCCCAAGGAATAAAGATGTTCATAGAGCTAAGGTATTCATAAGGTAATGTTCAGAGAAGCTATTAGTTAGAATTATACTTTATCACAACAAAAGCTTTATCATGTTATATCATCAATTTAAAGCATTAATAAATCTTACACTTTGTAGAATCAAATCCAGCGATTAAGGTTGTTAGTTCTAAATGAAAACATTAGTTAGTTTTATTAAAATAATGAATGGGGTGAGTTAACTCATAAAGGGTATTTGTTTTGCCGTGTTGTAGACTTAAAACTTATATGTTTTTAAATAGCTAAATTCCTAAGGGATAAAATTTCAATAATTTTTTGTTTACAATTAAAACATCATTGAATATGTTGTTTTTTTTGTAATATTCATCTTTCTGTTGAAAATGTAGTGAATTTAATTCGACGATTAGAAAATTTAATATCTATTAGTGTAAAAAGGAATGATGAAAACATAAATTGTTACCCGGTCTAGATTCCGTCGAAGTTTACGTGACATGTCGGAGTGAAAAATGATTATGTACGTACTGCATCAGCAGGACAGAATTTAGTCCTACAAAATAACATGAGAAAGTACCATACTTTTTTTAATTGTTTAAACAATTTATGGATTTGTTATTCAAAAATATAGGTGAAAAAAATGAAAAAACATTATTTAGTTACATATTTAGTTTTTATGGAGAAACATTTTGATAGTATAGTATGATATTAGTAAATCAGAACAAAGAATAATAATACTTGTTGATAAAGTGGTAGTTCAAGATAAGTACTACAGAGATTGTTAACTTAACACATTTTTAATTGCATTCTCAACTTGGAAGGTCTAATGGAAATGTCTACCCCTAGATGAGAACATTTTGTATTAAATGAACACTACGTAAACGTTATTATTCTTGACATTTGGAGATCGGCTACGTAAACCAGCGTTTTGCTGTAAATGATAAAAAACCAAGTATATTATCTTAAAGATAACATAAAAAAGAATAAGGGTTATAAGTTGAAGAAAGAATTTGCCTTTTTTAAACTGTAATAATAAAGTTTGATTGGAAATTGTTGCCAGCCTATTAAAATAAAATAAAAATTGAAGTTTGAAAGAATTATTATTGGATTCTTGCTTAGGGTAGAATAAACAATGGTTTTGCTCTAACATGTATTCCTTGGTAAAAATAAACATTTGTTTATTATATGTATTTACATGGGATATACAAAAATTGGCAAGTCTTTACAGACTGACTTTAACAACGTCAAACAAGTCAGGGCTTATGCAACATGTTTGTTACAGAATAGTTTTTAACCTTGTATTTTTTTGTACGATACATATGTAAAAAAATGAGAAATTAAATTTTAAGATTTGAGACAAAATTCAACAGAATTGTTCTAGGAACACTTAAAATTCTTCGTGGGTTTATATCAAAGAAATAAAGTTTAAGAAAGAATATGTATAAATTTAATATTACCTGATAATTTGTTTACAGCTTTAGAATTTTACAATAAATATGTTGTATTTTTTTGACTATCCAATCAAATTTGGTTTAAAACGGCAACTCATGTGTCTATACTTTTCAAAAAACTTTAACAGTGCTGTGTAATTTAACAAAAAAGGTTTAAGAAATACGTCACATGCCGCTCCAAGTATCTTTGACAGTGAATAGAAAGTAAAATAGTTTCACTGTATCTGAGTTTTAGAGATGAGAGGTGCCTGTCGATCAGCTGATGGATTTTCAAGGTAATTGTACTAATATCTAGGTGACTGCTTTGTGCTAAGGCCTAGCGGTCGAGCTATGGACCCACCAGAGAGTTCAATGATCTGCAAGTATCGTATTACCAATTTATATTTTCTAGAACGAACGCTACAAAGATATATTATAGACTTTTCTACAGTACTAAAATTTTTATCTTTTTATGCTTCTTGAAATAATAGTCGCCATGATGTGGGTTGGAAATTGAAGAAATTTATATCCCCACTTTTACCCACCGTTAAAAAGGTAAGAAAATTGTTTTTACTACAAAACAATTTAATAACAACGTATGAGTTTTGGCGAAGGTTAGATGTTTTCATCTCTACGAGTGCGGAAATTTTATAGAAATAGCAAGACTCGCCCTCTCAATATATAAAGCTAAAACAAATTCTAGATACATTCAAGATTGATGTATACTATCTACCATCGCCATTAGGTAATTCGGACAGACGCCCTCAGGATTTGAAAGTATAGATCCAGCAGGGAATGTGACGATTCTCTCTTAGGATATATACATACATATACTCTAAATAATTAATTTTAAATTATAATTCTGTTCAAATATTTGAGTGCCAGATAAGCGTGAAATGTTTTATTTTCTGATATTCACTAAGGGTATAAAAGAAGTCGATAAGATCTAAGTTGGAAGAAATGTTCTTTTTTCATCTAGATAACAATTAATAATTAGTTTTATTACAAAAATCGTTGCAATTAGATTCTTTTTTTTTAAATCTTCCGTTTTGTCAAAATTAAATTTTTCTAACTCAATATTGATTAAATAAACAGTTGTTTTAAAAAAGGTATCTGATAACAGTTTTTTGCTTGGCTAATCAAATTGGCTTATGTTTATCTTTCTTTTTTTAAATTTACTCAGAGTAAATTCTTTTTTCCTTATATGTAACTATACATTGGTTATATATAACAAACCTATTTACAATGTTAGTAATTTCGGATCACAAAAAACAGGTTGAATAAACTGTACTAAAAAAATATTTAAAAAATCTCCAGAAATTGCAAAGCAATACACAGACTTTGATGTGGTATTATTTTTAATGACGGCAATATTCGCTAATCAACGATGTTAAAGTATTATATTATAAAGCATAATAAATGAAATCTGCAATTCATCAACATAAAATCTGAGGGTTCCTACCTGAGTCTACACTTTTTTAATTTATACTTGTGCGAAATCCCTATTTTTTATAAAAGGCATAATAAGTGTAAGCTTGCATTTCTTTAACATGTCGCATGCTATCTAAATCTGGAAATATTGGGGATATTTTGATGTACATCGAGAATCACTTTGTAATCGTCTTCAAAAGGAGGGATGAGAAACTATTTTTTGAAAGAGGTTAAAATTTCGGTTAGGAATAAATTTTCAATCAAAGTTATGTCGATATAAATAGGATATTATGATACCCTAGCTGGTTCTACTTTTTCAGTAACTTTTTTTCTTTTCCATAGAATTTTGAGAAAAAGGAGCCACGAGGAGTAGGTACGATCCAAGTATTCTAAATGGTTCTACACTGCAGTCATGAGATCACCTAGCTGGAACCACTTTCTAATTAACTCCCGTGTTTTCTGTAGATTTTGAGTAGGGAGACCCTAAATCAGCTTGATTTAAGCAATCCATAGGTACTTAGCTGGATCTCCATTGACAATCCTGACATTGCCTAGCTGGATCTACACAACAATGTCGAAGGTTCCTAACTGGATCTACGAGGGGTGATCCAGGTTTGGTTGGGTACTATCAGGTATAAAAAAGAGGTGGGGTGGGTGCTTATAAAGGGTATGGTAAAACGTTTTGGGGGATGAGACAAAGAGGGATGATAAAGTCAAAATATGATGTAAAATGGTTCAAAATTGTAGGGGAAAAACCTGTGATATCCCTGTGACAGAATCTGCTAAACGGCACAACTAAGGTTTAACTATAACAATGTTGCTGATTTTCTGCAAAGGATTTTGATATCCACTGACTGTAAAGTCTGTATCTGCGATTCATGACTTATGATACATGAAGCGTTGATTTTGATTGAAATGATTTTCTAAGAGATGTAATCATTTCCTACTCATTGTTAGCCTAAAGATTTGCAAACAGATATCTTTTTACTGGTTATTTCTAAAAATAATTACAATATATATACATCGTTTTGAGTAACATTATTTTTTTATCTGATATACTGTTTGTTTGCATTCAATTATACATAGAGCATCAGGATGTAACTGCTGACATTACAAACATAATTATATTATCTAATTAATGATAGGTTTGAAGTAAAATATCAAATGTGTCATTAGTTACGTTTAGTTTCTATTGTAAGGAATAATACTGGCATTGCGTTATTCCAATAGTCACAAACACGTTGTTTTTTTTATAAAAAAAGTAAAATGTTGTATAAAGTGCGAACCATTTTAAAAGTTATTTTGATAGTCCTTAGTTTTGGTTCATTGTTTTGTAGCTGTCGAAAACTATTTGCAGTAAGTATTTGATTGAATATATAATTATTGCGACATGATTTACAAATGAAACTCCTTCGAAACTACTGTACAATTTTAAAACAAAATTAAAGTTCTCTTTATATATATATTATCCAATTAGTTTGGTCAACCAATTTAAATTTTGTGCTTTAAAAAGTCATCTCTTAAAGGAATTGCATACACATTTAGTTACCATAGTAATCGAAACAATATTACACACTTATTACGTCTCATTAGATTTATCAGCTTTGAAATTTGACAAAATTATAATATAATCCACCTAGAACAGTGTAAATTTTTGTAACAACTATTTTAAACTAGATTTTGGCTAGAATATTTTTATCTTTTAATGAAATTACTACAGTGAAAGAACCATTAAGGTTTCTTTATTTTCTCTTATTTTATTTAGTTATGTGATGATGTAAACAAATATTTCTATTTAATAAAACTATACGTTGCATGTATAATATTTTATAACATACGTCGTATACAAATACGACGTATGTTATAAATATTATAGAATATCTAATATATCAAATCAAATTAAGTTTAGTTTACCAACGGATGTTGTTTTCAAAACACACGCTACTCTAGCAGGTACCAACTCATACGATATAAATTTGTAGAATTTAACACAGGTAAATATTTTATTTTGTTCCATGATCAAAGTGCAGAAACAACAACCTTTTTGACCTAAGTCCAATACTTATAAATACTCTCTAGAATAAAGAAATATATATATATATATACATATATATATATATATATATATATATATATATATATATATATATATATATATTACATATATATATATATATATATATATATAATTAAAAACGTCATCTTCATCTAATATATTATATGTGTTTTCGGTGTAATAATAAATTAATAGATAATCATATAAGAATAAATAATTTAAAAACTTAATGGATAAGTAAGGTAATAACCAATAAATGTTTACTAAATTGACAGTCAAAAGATGAAAACAAAAAAATACAGAGAATGTAAAATTCAAACAAAACATTTAAATCCGCAATTGGGCATCTCCATAGGATAACCTGTATATGGGTTACCAGATCAACGCAAAGACAAGCAGGAAGTAAAAGAATTTAATATTATTAGCATACTTGTAATATAAAAACCCCAAATAAACAATGATTGTAATATATAAGTGTAGTTTAAATCATAAAATAGAGTCAGGAGTTTTATAATTCTCAACAGAAAAAAAAAATTACCATTAACTTATTTTTGGAATTAATCTACCAAATTTGTAACACCGTAATGTAAATAGCCATAAAATTGATGGACATTTATTTGTAAGTAAATATCCATACTATTTCTCACTAAATACCAATTAGAGAGCAAGAAAAAATATATACAAATGAAAAATGGTTTTTAAACACTTATATAACTCATATCGGTCTAATATTAAGAAAAAGTTAATATTTGTAACATAAATCATTTTTTAAACATATAATTATGTAAATTTCAGAATTATTTAAATTTATGAGAAATGGAATGATGTGTATTTTTTAACATAACACTACTTTTTTTTAACATTACAGATTATATAGTAGGAGTGTTTACCCTTGCCCAGTTAACTATTAGATAATTTAATTTTGAATTTTAAAAATCAAACTACAATGAGATTTGAACAAATTGTATTGGATCAAAATGGCGTTATAGATACAATTTTCTAGGAAGTAGAAAAAATAGAGGATACTAGTTTCGTAACATATTCTTTTCTATTTAGTTTTGTTTCCAAAATTACAACTAGATACTTGATGCTACCAATTTACACAATATAAATACAAATAAAAATATTCCCAAAGTATTTTTCATAAATTTATATATTAGCCTACAAAGACACTGAAAAAGTTATAATTTCTCAATGTGGGAAATATATAATTTATTTTTTATTTAGTATCAGACTGTTTTCATCAATTCAAAATTCAAGTCAATTTAAGTACTGCTACATTTTTTAACAATTGCACATTTTTAGTTGCATTATACTTTAATCTCATACCATCTGCAAAATTGTTATATATCTATGTGTATACTTAAACTGCTAAGGCATTTAAAAATGGAGCCCTTGGGAATTCTACGCAATGACACTGAAAGAAGAACTCAAAACGCCAAACTGCCTAGCATTAGTTTCATCAGTAAATACAATAGCCACTTATAGGCTCTCATTAAAGAAGTTATATAACCCTGTTCATAAATGTAGTAGAGCGTACTCAGTACTCCTGTCTGATATTAACCCATATATAGAACGTTTCATTTTCAATAGTGAAATAACAATATTATTATGACCATTTTATCCTGATTATAAAATTACTTTTATAAACAAAATGTTTCAAAGAACATATGTCTGTAAAACTTCCTTTTGTTCATGTTTTATATATTTTTGGGTAATGCTTGCATAAAATGTAATATTGAACAAATTACTATTTTACGTACCTTTTTAAACTAAAAGAGCATGCAGTGTTGATGTTCAACATAACAATAAAGAAAGCGGAACTCCGTAATCCATAATTTTCCTCTAGATTTGATTACGTTTATTTCATGCATTAAATCAAGTCACTTTTATAATAAAACTAAAATAACTATAAAGTTAATAAAAGAAATTATTCTATGCTCCATTGTTACTTAGGGACCATTCGACATCAAATTTGTAAGTTCATATATTTGCGATAAATTGGGAGAAAGGACCTGGTACTTCTCTACAAATTTCTCTAAAATCAACAGAACTCATCTTAGCTACACTGGGAACATGACAATGATCTGATGGTAAGAAACAGTATCACGTACTCTGAGAATATTGTGCATGGTGGTGTGTCACACTTTATAGATGATAAATTATAATATATCTCTCTTTACATACTGTGTTATTATTTTTAATATCTTGTTTACTAATGAACGATATTTAAGTTACAATAAAATTCATCCTTCAACATATATTTTTGTGCTCATACTAAATAGCAAACTCCTGTTGTTGCTAAAATAATTTTTGCATTAAAGTTTTCATAATTATATGTATATATATTATTTGATGTATTACTTTTTATTGAAGTTAGCTTTTTGGCAAAGGTGGATGGAGACCAATCCTGCGATTGTCTGCCATTATACCTTTAATTTTCAAGAGTGAAATAACAATAATATGAACAATTTTCCTGGTTAAAAAATGACAATTATAAAAAAAAAGTTTCGATGAATGTATGTCCGTAAACCACAAATTTTGTCAGTACTGTGATATTGACTAAGTGACTACCGTAACAAGTCCATGCACTTGTTCAACTTGACAATGAAAACAATAAAGATCCAAAATTAGTAGTACAATAAATAAGTACTTAGAGAGCTGAAGATGAAAGCGGAAAATTTTGTGTCTGTTTGTGTATTCTCTTTAAATTAAATTTTGTAAGGAAGGCGTGTAAATGTCGACACCAAAATATCCTTCTAGGCCTAATCATGTTTGATACATGAGACACAGTTACTTTTATATTTAGAACTAAAATAATGATCAAATTATTAAACCAAATTAGGTTACGTTCTATTGTTCCTTAAGTACCATATAACATCGAATTTAAAAGATGTTATATTTCCGATGACTTGGGAGAGAACACCTTGCGCTACTGTACAAAATTGTCCAAACTAAACAGAACTCATCTGAACTACACTGGGAACATAACAATATTTTACATACAACATAAATTTACCGTTATTCAATTTCATGGCATATTGATCAATAAGAAGAAAAAATTAATTTATGTGGCCAGAACACGCGCTTCATATTACTTACATTTGTTTGTTCATACTAACTATCAAACTCCTGATATTATTATTATTATTTTTAAGTTTTCTTAAATATATATACATTATTTGGTGTTTTAGGTTTTTATCGAAGTTAGCGTTTTCGGCAACGGTGGACGGAGACCAAACTATTTCGTCTTACATTTAGATCACGGATGTAGCGACACTGAAAAATTAATACCAGGATTTTTGGAATCTTTTTTTGGAGCTGCAGGGCTGAAAAACGTTAGCTGTCCTATTCCAGCGGTACGATTTGAAAATATGTTTTTTAATTAAGTATTTACTCTTTTACTATTTTATATACTATCACTATAGGGTGGTAATAGACAATTAAGAGCCGTGAGTGAATTTTAAAATAAAAAATAATAAACCCATAATACTGTGAAAAATTCGGAAGAACTTCACTTCGGTTCTGACATGGAATCATAGTGGTTGGGATATTGGTTGTGGTTTGATTTTTATAGGAACCTCGGTTGACGTAGGGGCTCATCGAGGTCCCGAGGTTCCAAGGGTACATGGATATGTAATAAAATGTTCGGCAAGTAAAAACAGACGCAGAAAAAAGGACTTTCATGGATGAATTGGTGCTAAGACTGTGGATATCATGGACGTAATTCACGGCTTTACTCTCTTTAGTTTCGTATGTAAGATACTTAAATATCTTGGTAATTTTTGAGAGATTCGTGGTGTGTTTGGATGTTCCCGGCATACCGAATAAAAGTTATTCTAGAACCATTCGTTTCTATTAATTACCTAGATCTAAGATGTAACGTCTCTTGCACAATATATAACGTAGAGCTATGTGCAGCTATAGGCAGTGAATTTGGTAAGTTAATATATATATATATATATATATATATATATATATATATATATATATATATATATATGTGTCTCTTAATTATAAATGTTGATAACTTAATAATAAAAACTGAATCAATATTGAGTTAGTTGGTTTAACAGGGTTAAAGGTGATCAGTTATTGTATTTAAATATAGTGAGATCCACAGGCCTTAATTGCAAAACGTGATCCCTAAGATATGTTTACAGTAACTTTTTCAATTTCCCTTCTCTTAAGTAACGACTCCATAGACTATATAGTTGGTAACACGTATTACTCATTACAAAACTATAATGTTTGTTTAACTTAATTTAATTTTTAATTTTTCTTTAATAAAGTCTAGTGCATAATTTATTTAATATTTTGACCGATAATTGCCTAACTATCATTTTTGTGAAATAATATATATTTGTGTTAGGGATTTTTTTAATATTGTGGAAGAAAGCTGGTGTCATAATTTAACATTTTTTATTGATCTAATTTTTCATTAGGAAAATAGTGTTTTGTTGGAACATTTGTTTTCGTATCGATATTTCGTTTCGGATCAGGTCTTATCACCAAGTGCAAAAATAACCATTGTGAAAAGTAAATATTGTTCTCTGGTTGAAATGTCATGGCCTTCCTTTGGAAATTTATTGGTCCATATATTACAAAATAGAACATAAAAAATATTTTTTATAGAATTAAGCTCAATATTTTGTTTTTTTGCCTCAGGGACACTATTTCGTAAACACTTGGATATTTTATGTAAATTTGGCAACGAAAATACTACCATACAATAAATACAGAGCTACTTGGAAACTTGTTGAAAATGAAAAAATCCATTGTTGTGGAGTAATAGAGGTGGATGCTGTACCTAAAAAGGAATAAAAATGTGGCCAAGGATAAATAAATTTCACATGGATAACCAACTCTTTTCTCTCCTTACAATATTCTAAATACTTTAATATTATTAAAAATGTGTATGAAATAAAAAAGTAACAGTTTATTTATTTACATAGAGTTTATTTTACACTGTTTTAAAATAGGTTCCAAGCTGGAGTTTCAGTAATGTACTGATGTAGGTTTATAAGAAACTGCACAGGTCTTTCATTTTGTAGAAAACACTATTATTATGCATTTTTATTATGACAATGCGCTTGGTTAATTGAACTCAGGGTAAGTATTTAGGACGTGATTTTCTGTGACATTCAAGAAAGCACTTGCGTCGACTATGCTTTACCTTGTTGGTGGTTGGTGTAACTGTTCGCTCAACATATTATCGGAAAGAATATTTCTGATATTGCCATTGGTCCATTCTGGAAGGGAGAAGAACGGAAAAGTACACTAATTGGTAAATGAGAGTGTATTAGACTGTAAGGGGAGACTATTCATGTCATTTTACGTGTAAATGATTATTTGTGGCACAGGTAAGTGAGGTAATTGGATAAATTAGAACACACCATCAGTTAGAACAGAGGTGATCAATTTTTGTCTTCACTATAATAGTTCTGTATACCTTATCACTGTCACCATCAAACGTGGGATTCTTAATCTTTAAAAATCGACACAAACATTTAACTTGCACACTTAGAACATTTATATACAAATAAAAACCAATCGAAGTAAAACACTCATAAAAAAAAATCAATGTTATCTCTTTTTATGTTATTATGACTAACTTTTTCTGATAACTCCTGTTTTTTAGTTAGAATGTTGATAAGTTATCGCAGTGATTCATTAAATTTTTCTGTTTATTACCTTCTTTATAAATCTTACCAATGGTAAAAATATGGTTAGAATGAAACTCAATTCATCAATATAAGAGATACCTGATATAGTTTTACATAAGTTGTGCCTGTATTCTACCAAAATACTGTGAGATCTTTCTCCTTAAGCTGAATAGAGAGTTGTTTGATATACATTAATGACGGTATTGTAACTTTATTAATGTCTTTATTCATGAAATTTTTGTTTCCCTTAAAATTATGTTTTGTTATATATCATGTTTTGCAACTCGGTAAAATTTATGAATAAAGTTCCTGGCAAAAGTAATATTTATTAAAATCATTGCAGTTCCGTCTATGTACTTCATGGCGTCATGTTCACTTTCATCTTTATTTTACCTTATTAAAATCCCACAATTTATTTTAAAAGCTGTGTGACGTATGAAATAATATGATGTAGAATATTTTATTTCGATCGAGTAAAAACGTATCACAAATAGATCTTTAAATTTTAAATATTTTTTTTAAATTACCAAAACGCTATTTCCGGATAATACAATTTTTAATTTCGTTAGATCGAGTCTGTGCACAAATTTAAGTAAAACAAGACTAAAATTGTGATTTTTAGAATATTTCCTAACACATGTATACTAAAACAATTATAATAAATTACCCAATTGAATAGGATTGGTGGTCATTTCGCTTATATTTGAACACAAATTTGCAATAAAAAAATATTTTAGAAAATATTCCTTATAGTATAAATTCTTAAACAATAAATATTTCATCAGTTGAGTTAGTACACACGTATTCCCTCGCACACGCGCGCGCATACACTTTTTGACAAATTGTAATTATCGAACAAATACAAATAATAATCTAACTTTTTAATATATTTTTTTAACGGCTTTGTTTCGGAAGACGGATATTTTATTATTTAAATATTAAATATCCTGTTATTCCTGAATCATTATTATAAATAGTGATTACTCATTCACAAAAAGAAACATATGTTTGAGATAATTTTTTTTAATTTGGTACGCAACAGCACAGCGTGTTGAGTTTAAGAATTGACAATTCAAATTATACAAATAAGACATTTTCAGAAAGAACACTTTACATGATGTAGCGACATGTAATATAAATAAAAAAAGTATGTTTCATTAAACCTTTGACAATAGTAACCAATTATATCTTGAAGTGAGATGTTTTCCTACCTTTATTGTGCCAAACACTTTGCGTTGCCTTGGTCACGCTAATAGTCACGATGTTTTTGTAGCGTGGTTGACGAATCAATCAATCAGACACTTCGCAAATTGTTAGTACAGTTCACAGAGTTCATAAACATATATTTTAAACTTAGACGATATAAGTATTGCAGCTCGTTGTCATTGTTTTAACAAATGAAAGTAGTTTTTTTTTTTTTATTTATTGAAGCGTTGAGAGAGAATATAAGTTGAACGTATCTATTAAACCTCCACATTTGGCGAGCGTTTTAACAAGATATAGTTCAAAAATTGGTAAAAACAAAAGTTAGAATATAGTGCTCTGCGTGAATTAAATCTGATTGGAGCAGTTTATGTATATACTTTGACAGGTTATAGTCTACGCTAAGTATGAATTTTAACAAAACATAAGTCGTTTAATTTTGTAAGACGTCGTTTAGATCCAAGCTAAAGTTAGACCTGAATCAGACAAACAACGTATCAAATTAATTTTATAATAAGGTGCGACTAAATTTACACAGTACTGCATTATTTAAACTGGAAGATATGCTCCACAAAGTTTCAAATATTGTAGCTATAAGCGTTTCAAATATGCGACCTTAGTTTTTGATATGTGGGTTAGTGTTCGTCGTTTATGTTTTTAATAAAAACAGCTTTACAAACACCATCTAGTTGTATGTTAACTGCTTTATTTAAGCGAAAATATCAAAATATTCAGTGTTTCTCAAAATCAGGCAAGTCTTTAATAAATGTTTTCTAAGTTATAGACAATGTTGTCTGGCTGTATGTCAGCCAAATCGACCCCGATTGACAATAAATGTTGAACAATGCATTTGGCGTGAAATTGTGTTCCAGAAAGCCAGCGCACGGGTACGATGATAAAATTAATTTACCGTTATGTAAAAGTGTGCTCCATAAAATTTACAATATAAGAGAACTATATGTCAATTTTAAGCCTAATATTTAAAAAGTTGTTGATCTGATGATTTAGGATAAATAGGTGATTATCCGTGACTTTCGAGAATTGAGAGTAGTAATTTTGGAGAATTCAATGAACATTTTCTTACTTGAAGTTGTCCTTTTGCGAGAAAAGCGATAAGTTCGTTTTGTAAATTTAAAGTCGTGGGAACATCTTGTACACCATCAGTTCTAGTTACAATGTCATCATAATAAATATTGTCCTTTTATAATCTGTGAAGCGTGTGGATACTATGGATCTTCATCTTTAAAAGAATGATTGAGTGTAGGCCTACTAATGGTCAAATATTGTGTGGATTTTACAATTTAATTTATTTACTTTATTCATGTATAGATTAAGAGCAGTTGCAATGAATGTTCTCGACAATAATTAATTGTTCATTTTGATGAACGGGAGCAGTTACCATTTGTCTTTACATTTCATTACATCACTAGAAAAGAATCATTATTTTATCCACGAAATTGAAACATAATTTCACGAGTATTACTTTGGAGCTTAGGACATCAATTTAGCATGTCAATAAGTGAAAACCCATAACTCCTTTTTAGCATTTACGTCGAAAACAACGTCGATGTTCAGTGGTTGAACTGTTTTCTTTAAATACTGTTTGATGTTGCAAAACGTATTGTTGGTTGTGAAGAATAGTTTCATTAACCAGTTCCATATGACCTGAGTTGAGATAATCAGTCATAAATGCAGTATAGAAGTGTTTCAATTCATGATTTAAATTTAAAGATTTGTCCAATTATATAAAACTTCCACTTGCTTGATCAAAAGAATTTCACAAATTTACAGTATTATTTTGAAATGATATGACGTAACATATCTACCGTCATATCGGCGTTTTATATTTGTAATGTTTTAATGTTCCTTCATCGGTGGTTTTACTTATAATAGATCAAAACTGTTGAAACAGTTGACACAAAATGAGATATTAATAATTAATAATGGAAGGTAATTTTGAAACAAAGTTTTAGCGTTAATAGGACCTATCAAAGTAAAGCCTAAACTTTTTTTTCTTAATAGGAATATATAGTTTCTATAATAATTTTCTGATTTTTCCGTTTGATAAATTTTAATTAGCGACCATCTATTGAATTATTGTAAATTAATAGTCCTTTAATTACTTTTTATATTGTTATTAATTTGAATTAAATTCAGTTGAAGCCTGGTGTAATAAGCGTAGTTTTTATTTAAAATTCAATGCACAAAGAACATATTTTTGTCACTTATATTATTGTTATTGTGTCTGAAAAGTCTCCTTTTTATGTATAATACATATAGGACAAATTAGTCTACTAATAATATTCAGATAACTAAGTAATGGCTGTAGAGTGGCGATCTAAAGACATTAATGACGGTCATAAAGTATGGCAGTTACTTCGGCGACGATCGTAAAGTGGGTAGAAGTTTAAATTGAAAGTCACAGTTAATGTAATGCTCGCTGTCGACAGAGCAATTGATGAGTTGAGGCAACGATTCAGATAATTTACGTTAATTGAAATCATTGAACTTAAATAAATTTTACAATCCTCCTCATGAATAATGGTTGAAAGTTAATGTTTGATGATTTTTATTTGGCCAATAATTATGAAGTATGCTAATGCTCGTTTTCTCTTTAAAACATTCTATCGCTGAAATTGACTTAAATAATATATTTAATACAGTAAATTTATCTGGAACTAGCTAATGATGTACGATCTGTGCATGTGAAAGCGTGTGTTTTAAGACTTGAGTTTTATGAGGAGACGTTTTTAGTCAAATCAGTGTCGGTTTTTAAGAAATGTGTGAATAATTCTCTTTTTCAAAGAGTGTAATAGAACCTAAAAAAGCAAAAAGAAATATCAATATCGTAATTTTCACTCCACCATTAAATATCTAGCTGATTTATATTTGATTTAACTGTTAAATAACTGTTTCAATGTAAAGTTAACTTGTGGCGTATAAATTACCATTAAATTAAGTTTTACATGTTTATGTAAATGAACGTTTATGAAGATGACGATGCTTCAACATAATTCTCAATTTACTTGTGTTACGCGTTCTAAAAAAGAAGTTAATTTGGCCATTAAACGTTTCTCCAATTAATAAAGTTAAAATTTATGTTCAATTCGATCTCAGCTACTTGGACATACAAATATTAAGAGTTGCATGAAAATAATCAATAAATAGATAATTCACAACAAAGGCATTGTTTTGTGTTTTAAAGGAATTTATGACCCGTTATGTAGAAATCCGTGTTTAATAAGTAATCAATAACATAAAATAAATATACTTTAAGGAATATTTCTAAATACGTATTTTCATAATTATACGGTAATATCTTAATTGATTTTAACAAAAGCCTAATTATTCTGTTAAATCTTTAAATCATAAAAAATTTAGTTATTCCCATTTATGAAAAAACATTTGACAAATTTCCCCATCGTATTAAGCGGTCGCAGATGAGACTCGGGGAACGGGTATACCCTTGGATCAATTTCGATCATTTCCAAATGGAGCCCAGAGTATCCTCTTTAACCTGACTGAATGTGTTTCAGTCCTGACCCGCAACTGGAAAGGTAAAATCCGCACCTCCCATATCGCGAACACTTCCTGACCAAGGACCGGAGTGACTGGCTAGTGACAGAAACCACGTATACATCTTCGGCAGAGTTAGATCACATCTACTTACCTGTTTCAAAGGTTGTCACGATTTGGTCTGGTGTACACTCCCAGAAGCGCTACTTTCAAAAACACCTTATATATGTATGTACAGTGTATGTGTATCCCTAGTGCTTTGTGAAGAGTAACAACCTGTACCAAGTGTATAAAGTATTTGAGTGTTGTATGTGTGTTATAGCTCCAGCCCTGTATAGCTCTGGTTCCATGAGGTATGCTAATCCCCTGCGATTAGAACCCTAAGTTAGGTTAACTGTGTGTACATAACTACTCGTATATAGATAATACTGTAAGTGTTGTCAGTGTTAAGTGGGTATTTAACTGGGGACCGCGAGGGAAGCCTACCCCCCTCTTATTAGGTGAAGATAATTTTCACCCCCCCCCCCTTTGGGGGTTCGTTGAAAGAAGTAAGAAATAAAACAGTGCAATTACCATTTTTATTTGTGTCTCAAACAATTTGGGGTATACCCTAATAAAAATATAGTCTAGACTTGTGTGCGACATCTGGTCTAGGAATCAACGCAGAAACTGTATAGAAGGACGAGGCAAGATTAACCCTCAATACTCTCTTATTGTCACTACTATTAAATGTTGTATACTACCTTCATATAACTACTCACAAACGTCTTATTTTATAGCTAAACACTAAACAACTAACATTCTGTAATGTCACCTTCATCGAAGTGGAATTTTCTATGAAAATTGCTGGATAAATGAAACATTGAAAAGAAATTGTTTAATGATTAATGATAAATATTACCACTTACATTTAAAAGACTTAAATTTAAACACTTAGAGTTGAAATATTTGTCGGGTTGTTGTGGTAAGTTTGCTGTTTTTAGATTACATTCTGAAAAGATATTAATATATGTTAGGAATAAATTGTGAAAAAAAAGCTCATATTTATAAATAATATATTTATTATTTCTCCAATTTAGGTAGTTCTCTATATTTTTATTTATTGTGTACAACATAAATTCGAATTTCTGGTGTTTTTATTCATTTCTACAACATCAAACACTGGCTCCAGTAATTGCATATTTGCTCGTTACAGTTTTGTTTATGATTATAATGAAAAGTAAACACCATATCCAACGAGATACGTTTAATGTTTGATAAAATTACGTTTGACCATATCTGTGACTAACATAAAATGAAAATAAAGATACAATTGATTATTGTGTTCAAAAAAAGATCATATTATTTAAAACAATTATCGGAAATAGATAATTATTTTATTATTTTCAACTCAACTTTTAATCTACTCTACTGATATTATTTAAATTGCGATATACTCAAATGTGAAGATAAATAAACCAAATCCGTGTGCAAAACGCAATTAAAAATATATAACAGTTTAGGAATATCGAAAATAAACGTATACCGATGTCATTACACGCACCAGTTAAATTTTTTATTTACAATTGCCGAAGTGACAAATTTGGTGACGAATAGTTTCATTTGGTTTTTATTAGTTTTGGGATGAGTGAAAACTTTGTTTTTGCACCGTTTATTTAATATTACAAAAACTCCTGTATACTGGTTGATTTAAGTAACAATTTGATTACTATATATTTACCTAAATTGGTTGTACTGTAAGGTGGGATTTCATACGTAATTACATATTACGATGAATTAGCACAAATAATAACTAAACTGTTTATATTGTATCACAGTGATAAGATCTCAGCTGACTATTATTTACATAATTAAATTTATAATCACTTTATTGATAGTATTCTTTACATTATATTGTTTGTAAAGTTCTACCTATTTTTTAAATATTATTAAATATCTTTATCTAACTATAAGCGTAAATTATTTACCTTTGTCTTTTTCTTGTTTTTTATTCACGAAAAACCCTCTGTCATGATCGCTTTAAAAAAATTAAGAATAACAAAGATAAAACGAAGACACGTATGGCCTCGAATTGTCTAATGCCAACTCCAACACAAGGTTATATTATATCGGTTACCAATATAAAGACCTGTTCGTAAAGACAAATATTATGTTATTAGAAGTTAAGTTGCTATTGGAATCTGAACTTTAGAGCAACTATTTATTGCAAGAAAATATATAACATTAAATAACAACTCTAGCTTGTTATTGCAGAACTTTTATACCACTACATTAAAGTAACTACTGACCAACTAAACAGCTTATAAATATTTCGTCACCGTACCTTCATACACTAATAGTTTACACAATTTGAAGGACTCTCTAAATTTTGAACCAATAAAAATAGCAAAATTGTTATTTAAAACTGGCTAAAATTTAAATAGCACTGCCCAATAGAAGTCCCTAACGATAGTCACATGTTATTTAATCAAAATGTATAATACAAATGGGAATAAAATAGTACTCCATTTAGGTTTATTAAGGGAATAGAACTTTAGTTGGAGGAGATTTTGATTGAAGCTGTTAGTTATTGAAATGATCCAACAATTACGACGTAGATTTGATTTAAGCATAAGCGACGTAGGCCTATTTGATTTACACCTTATTTTATAGCACCATAGGAATAAAATCATTATGGTAAAGTTTACTCCATTTCCAACTGAAGGTCAATAATTATTTAAATTATTCAAAATTGGTTGGCTGCAATTTTTAATTTGGCAATACAAGTAAAATTATTATATGAAAATAATTTATGTCTTTCAGAGCTCATTCAATTAAGGATTTCAAGAAACACGGATCCAACTAGTGTCCCTCGTGGATTCCCAATCATATACTCATTAAAGTGAGTCCTTGAGGATACTTGTTTTATCAAAATGTTTGTCTTATTATGGTGAAGTTTGCTTTAAAACTAAAGTAGGGCTATTTTGTCCTTAATAGACGGAATAACTTGGCACATACTAAAATTACAATAAATAATATAATATCTAAGAATAAGAGGATATGCTACTATCCTTACGCTATATCTTATGTCGCATAATGTATGGTATATATTTACTATGTATTAACTATACATTCACGTTCCCTCTACTAAGGTGAACATTTTTTCTGCAAGGAATGTATTTCGGGATATTACATCGCGGAGGACAGAATTAAACAATTTAATCAAATCACATTAGTAGGAATCCAAACATGGGAGTACCCAGCGAGGGGCAGGAGGCAGCTGCCCCAACTGAAAGCAAAAAGATAAATCTTTATTATACATTTTGTTGCTGGAATTTAATACAATTCTTGAAATAACTATTTTAATAATCAATTGTATATTGAATGACCATGGCTAGTCCCCCCCCCCTAGTTTTGGGGGGTTTAGAGTTTTTCACAGTGTATTTGCACATATTTATAATCCATAAAATACTGTTTTAAAGGATTAATAATCCATTCCTTGATACAATATAAACATCCTTCAATAATTCTAAATGATTTAATAATTGTTGTTCTATCTGCAAGGACACAAAAATACAATCCATCTCAAATTAATACTTCAAATGAGAGTTTTATCACAAAACTGTTTAAGACAAAGGAAAAAGGAAAAACGAATCCTTGGTAAAACGATCTTTAACATTCCTTTTCTCTTGAAACAGATAGTTATCCTTTTAATGTAATTGATTTTGTAAAAGTTTTACTTTCACACCTTAAAAACATTCGTCTGAACATTTAGTAGAAATAAAGAATTTAACTTTCCCAGTATGTTCGAAAGGAATGTACTCTTTTACTCATCTTTGGATGTAATGTGAAACATCCTACTTGTTATTGTCACTACAAAGTATTGGATTTTTACAGTTCGTTGTCATGAAAACGTGGAAAAGATATGTGTTAGGTTCGAACTGTCTATCTAAAACAATTGATTATGGAACTTATAACCATAATTCACGTTGAAGTATAAGTGATTGCTGTGTGCGGTTTAAAGGTTTATATGTAAAAGATACGCCCTTGAAAGACTGAAATTTAAGAAACCTTTGGCTCTGATAGATGTGAATTGTTAGACTGGTTCATATAACTTATTAATCCAGAGGATCTTATACGATTCATTAAATATAGTTGACTGAACTGATTGATGTTGACATTTTAAGTAGACCAAGAAGAGTTCGCTATTTTTGAATTAATTTGCCGGACATTTGGAACACTCAACAAAACTTGACACTTTATAGTGTCTTATGTTACAAACATATGTAAGGAAAAAGTACTCTCCAGTTTCTTTTTATATTTTCAATCAAAACAAAATGGCGGAATACTGTTAGGTTTTCACGAAAATGATTTTATGTGTATAACAATTACAACTTTTTGATTTGCAGAAAACATAAAAGGTGTAAAACTTAATAAAGACAAGTTAAGAAAAATAACAATAACAAATTATGAATGATCCAAATTTTACCTTTATTCGAATTGATGTTCACCAACAGCTATGCACTGATGGCAAAGAAACAACCAAAAGTAATAGACGATTTTTATTAAATTCCGAAGGTATAAATAGTAATTCGTCTACAACCAGATTTATTAATTCATCATATGTTGCTATAGGGTTAGGATAACCTTCTTGTTTAAAAACTCCCTATAGAACAAAATCGAAAACACTTAAATCTGGGAATCTTGGCGACCAATCAATGTAGTTGGTGTCAAAACCTAGCCAACGGTTGAGAATATCTGGATTTAAAACTTTTTGGCCACACTACCATAATGAGGAAGAGCTCCATCTTGTTGAATAAAAGTCTCTCACCTCCGGCTGATTAAGATGAGAAACTATGTGATTTGTTAATATTGTTGCGTATCTGTCTTCAGCCATTGTCTGAAGGTATATGACATGCAATGAAACACCATACTTGGTGACGGCATCCCAAAAAGTATTACCCTATAATGTCAAGCCCTCTTGTAAAATATGTGGATATTGTGTGTTATAATAATTAAAAATATGTTTGTTTACAGATTTTGTTCCGTTAAATGAAGCTTCACCTGTGAGTACTATTCTTTCATACTACTCAACATCTTCGTCAATTTTTTCATTATCATCTAGCAAAATTCCACTCACATGTTTGGCTCAACATAAATAAAAATGTATTTTGTTTTTCATGGCATACCTTTGAACTGACGACTTTGATATGTCTGTAGCGGATACAACTTTTCTAAGTAAATTATGCCTTTTTGAATATTACAGTAAAGTAGTACAAGCAAACTCTTCATTTTCTGTGTTAGAAAGCCTGTGGTATTTCTTTGATTCTGATCCAGTTTCTAGTAGTATAGTATTTCATTTATAAATTAATTTTCTTCATAAAGGAACCACGTTTGGGTGTTCTTTGAAAACACGTTATTGCTTCCTATTCATTTTCAAAAGTAATTGCCCCAAGAACATCATATCACTTTTTTTCAATAAAAATTAATTGTTTCGCGTTCAGATATCACACATAAACTGATTGGACACAACTACTAAATTGTTTCATTGTTGTGTATTAAAAAACACCAGTTGATCAAGATCCAACAGATGACAATGCACATTTAAATTGCATTGCGTTGTTGGAGGAAACGCTTCAATATACAACATTGATGTTCTTTTTGTTATTCCGCCATTTGATTTTGATTGCTCATAACAAAATTAAATTCATGGTAATTTTTTTACATATTTATGCAGCATAACTGTAATGTGTCCAATTTGTAGAGTTTTCCATATATTTCAGCAATTATTGATTCAAAAACAGCGACCTAAACCTCTTACAATAAAAAGAAACAATCAAGGTTATTAGTAACAAGTATAAAATGCGTTCACATTCTCTGAGCATTGAAGTTTCATTACGAATGAAATACTTTATTCACATACTACTCACGCATTTCATACAGCTGTTTCAAATTTTTGAATAGGTCGGCCGTTAAAAAATCTGCCAACTGGGAGGGGGGATGAGTTAGGAACCGGTAGTTAACGCCTGCAGCGTCCTGTCTTTTAATTTCCTATCCTTGAACGCGTTATAATTCCTTCGCTTTCAACAGTCAAAACTTCAGCCTTTTTTCTTTAAAAATTTGTTTATTTTCAATTTTAAGCTCATTTTTAATAAGAAGTAACCACAGGACCTTATTTCTATACTAGTTTGGCTGATAGGGTTGTCCGTTATTTTTATGTATGTAGCTCCAATTATTTTTCGTTTATATAAATTATTTTCACGAAGTATTATTTTTGCCTCTTCCCAATTAAACTTATGATTTTCGGACCATATATGTTCGGCTATTTTTTATTTATCTACTAGGCCTAATCGCGGGTTATTTTTGTGTTCTTTTATTCTTATGTTTAGAGATCTTTTTATCTCGCCTATATATTGCCTATCACATTCACATTTTATACTGTAAATACAGTTTTTAGTATCCGGAGTGCCATTTAGAGGTTTTGTTTTGACGAGATGTTGTCTTATAATGTTTTTTGTATTAAATGCTGTTCGGATTTTATATTTTCTATAACGCGCCTAATCTTTTCCGATAATCTCAGCACGTAAGGGATTGTCATATACGCAGAAGGTTTTTCGTTTTCTTCAGAATCTTTCTTAGTATTATCCCTAACTTTAACGCATATTTTAATTATGGACTAAGGATGATATCCATTAGTAACCAAATCTTTTTTTATGCGATGTAGTTCTCGGTTTAGATCAACTAACTGTATCATAACAAATATAATTGGCTCTATCGAGTAAGGAAAGAACTATTCCTTCCTTGACAGAGTTAGGGTGATTAGAAAAGTAGTTTATATACTATAGTATACATAATAGTTTACATATTATGTTGTATGTATCTATGAAATACATAGTTCATTAACCTTCATCTACCCCCTACCCTTCCCGATTTCTCTATTGCGTTTCAGTTTCCTCTTACATGTGTATGTATAAATAATTGTCAATACTTGTTAATTATCAGTTGCCCGATAAGGTATATTTCTTTTAAATTCTTAAAAATATGGAAGTTCATTTGCTTTTTTTATTAACATTCGATACATTTAAAACTTCCTTTAAAAACTGTCGGAATACTTGTCTGATCCTTCCTAATGAAACTACTGAAAATACTTTCTTAATATTACAGTCACCAATAATTTAAGGGGGGTGGAATATAAAATGAGATAACTTGTGATGAAGTGCCTCTTTATCCGTTAAGAAAAATGCTATTATGTTAAGTTCTCGTCTTACAAACTTTGTAAACATTATTTAATATTTTGAAAAAAAAAAAAAATATCTTAAAGAAATCAAAAACTATTTTAGACTTACAACGGCAAAAATTGGAGAATATTTGGATAGTCTGATTTATTATTCCTACAACCAGTTTTCACTAATCCAGTTTTTTGGCGAAGTTTTAGTGGACCAAACACAAGTTGGATATTTTGGACCAAATACTTTTTAATGAATATATTATATTTATAATAAACCAAGATCGCTTCTGTACTCACAGTTAATTAATTAAACTAAACCTTCAGTTTGTGTATTCTATAGAACCTGAATATTTATCGAGATGTATCCAGTGTATCCATATCATCGATTTTGAAGTTCAACTGATTTGTCTTCTAGGAAATTAATTAATTTATGATGTCATTATCTACTAAGGACTAAGCGAGTAACATCATTTTTTATTTATTTTAAACTGTCAAATCTTCATTTTATGAGCGGGAGTAGTATAATTTTTCGACGGGAGTAGAAAAATTAGTACGGTAGGGTGTCTTGTGAATATTATAGCTTTAAAAGATTAAAATTTCCTGTAATATCGTTAAACCACTAAATCGGAAATTACTACAATAATAGGTTATGTTAGTTTATAACGTTCAACGTTTCATTAATATTACAATTCAGTAATAGTTTTAATCATTCTTTCTAGATTAAATTCTTTCTAGCATCAACGACGATAAGTTTAACCAAGTGACTATTTTGCCTCCTCTCTTATAACCGATGGCACCCGCTCCGTCTAACGTAAAATTACCTGGATTGCTCCCGTCAAATTTTGGGTCGGATGGCACTCGTTATAGAGTATAATTTCTTATTGAATCAACATATAGGCCTATATCAACGTGTTGCAACTCAACAACACCTCATTTGTGTTAATAAATATATAAATATCTTCACCACATTTGTACTATTTATCGAAATATTTGTATATTTTGACGTATACAAAATACAGCACTTGTCCACTGCCATACTAGGTTCATTAGTTAACCTTGCTCAGCAAATTATCGAATCCGCTGATATAATACACAATTAACTTACAACAATACTTAAATAAAATTTACAATAATTATTGGGTAGAATGGAGCTGAATATCCTGGCAACATCTTGCTTAATAATATAGAAGTGTTCCAGCGAACGCCCTCAATCATAGGTACCTGCCATATCGGAGATAACAGATTGTGAACAATGTGTGGGATAAATCCAGGATTCCATTTCATTAGAGATGAGTGAGTGTGGTTAACAAAAGAACACACATCAGGTGGTAGAAATGTTTTGACCACTTCCTGGGAACTAAACTTAATGATAAATTTTAGCTACAACAGTTGCCTTAACAAAGGGAAAAAATCATTTTAGAGCTTGGGCCTATTTTTTATTGTGAAAAATGCCCGCGAGAATCATTCTGGGTTACGATAATGAAATACTTATATATCCCTGTCTAACTGTACATACATAATAAAACATAGAATACTTCAGTCTGTTGGAGTTCACTATTCCTATAATTTCATGCAACATATTTCGCAGTTACATAGTTGATATCTTCAACCTGAGGTAACATATAACAGAAAACCTTTATATATAAGGCTTACTTCACAACTATCTGTTACACTAAAAATTTATTTTAATTTTAATAGTATGTATAACTTTACATATGGGCAGTAAAACATTGCAAAACAAAATATCCAACATATGGTTATATATTTTCAATTGCTTTTTTAAAGCTATGTTATGGGTTTAAAAATAATAATTGTTAAGATGTATTGTTACAAATATTGGGAAATTGGTATTACTATATTACTGTCAAATCTGTAGTATAATTTAAAACACTGTAATTATTGTGCAATTAATTATCTCACATACAGGTCTACAAAAACAAAAATAATATTCGTTCCTCTATCCCCCAAATATGTCTACACAATTAACACGTGAGAATAAAAAAAATTGATTTATTTCAGATTTATTGTCCATGTACTTTGTCTATACAAAGGTGTTCTAACAGATTTTATAAAATTTAGAACTTAAAATTCTAATTGTCTCAATTGAAAAGATAATGTATTTAAAAAGATCTTAAACTTCTTTCCTTATGCCTTTAACTTATACTAACTAAAATATGTTTAACTGAAATCAAATTTTGAGTGACGGCTGACAGAGTTCTTTTATATTTCTGTATCAATAATTGTTATTACTGATACTTAATTTTATTTTACTTGAGATTTGACAACGTTTTTAGATAAGTAGTCTTTACATTAACAAAGTTTGAATCAAACTAGTAGAGACGATTTTAAATACATATGGCGTCAATTTCAGCTTCTTGATCTATTTTTTAATTGTTTACCGATAACACATAAACAATAATTTTTAAAGAGATTATCCATAGGTTGTGTTCTAGCATTTAGATTCAACGTTATAGAACACATTAAAAAAAATTGTTGTAACTTATTTATACAAAATCGTAGGTCTTCAAGGAGCAATTTTTAATAATCGGGCTACGGAGTAAAAAATATTTTTCAACACAAAACAAAATGTGATAATATACCAAATTAGTCTCAATCGTTTTAGTTTTATAAAGTTATATATATATTTTAACTATCCAGTTTTAGTTTTGGTATTGTAGCTCATGTAGTACTGAGGATGTCAACTTTGTCCTTGAAACGCGTTTGATTAATTAAACGTAATTTTTATGAGATCTTGTGTGTCGAGTTTTTTTTAATCTAATATTATCTTACAAGTCAAGCTCAATATTTAGTTACCGCATATTAATTAATTTTTCAATTTTCTCATATTTTAAGGAAATGTTGCTTATACTTAAAACTGTCATGCTTTATGGAATATAACAATTTGGAACGTAGTAAATAAATAAGAATCTCATTCAACGAAAAATGTGAAAAAACGACCACCATTTTAAATATTTAAGCCCTAATTCTTTTGCAAATGTGTTTATTGAATTGAGTTTTATTCTGGAAAACTTTTGTTATACATTTTTCTACACACGATTGTTGTTTTTTATATGGTAATATTGAGAATTTATGAATAATCAAGATTTGGTGTTCATATTAATTATTTGTTACATAGTGGAGGCATATTCTCAATAGAGAAGTAACAATAACGCCAGATATTTGCGAATACAAAACCAAACAAAAGTCTTAAGACATAAATATTATGTCAGTAATATTAATCCCTGGAATTCTCTCCGCGTAGTTTAATTTATTGTTCCTATTACTTTCTTAATTAGTTGGTTAGAAGTTGGAAGACGGCCAACATGAAAAGTTTAGTTAAGAGTGAAACTGCAATATTCTTTCCATATCTGCATATCTCCTTCCCAAGAGTTTCCTTCAAGCTTATGTCTGTACAAAATATAATTTTATTTCTATGAATGGGAAATACTGTCACAATAAGATAACGGTGACAATATGTTTGTCAAAGTTTCCAATGATTTGAACTACTTAACATTAAAACAAGATATGTTTTAACGATGTCTGGCGGTTATATTTTTGTAAGCTATTATAATAAAACAGGAGCTCTGATTGACTAAATGGTTAAAACTTTAAAAGAATGATTGACTTTAAAATGATGAATTATGTATTATTTCTCCATTTATAGCAAAACTTATAATCCTTGTAAATTTCTTAAAAAGTAGAGTAAATTTATTACCAGTTTGTACATAAATTACTAATAAATCATGAATAGACTACCAGATGTTGAGTAATTTTCTTATTTTTGTATTTAGTCTAAGATATGTCTGAAAAAAATTATTTATATTATTTCCAACTTTCAACCCGTAGTAAAACGTTTACAAAAACAGTTTTATGCTTATTATTGTAGTAGGCCCTATGTATTAAAATGGAAAACTACTGGAGATATTCTTAGCTTAAATAAGACATTATTATCTAAATTTGAGTAACCTGTCATTGTAACTTTCCATTGTAGAGTGACTGTGATGGGTCAAAAAAAGATGTAGAGTTTTTGAAGATAAATTGTTTTTGGTCTTCCGAGTTCAATATACTTGTCTAACTCGAATAATGTAAAGCCGAAGTACTTTGTGTGTAATGCAATTAATAACTGTAACAACATTTACCGTTTAGTATTCTCTGAGATTAAAATTTCCTTTATTGAACATTTTGTATGATAAAATTAATTATAAAGTATTGCTAATTGATTGGAGGCAGTGAACGGTAAATCGCAAGTACGACCACTTAGTGAGGACATTCGTATTAATACCTTTTCATTTCCAATTCTGGTTGAAAATCTTGCCCTTTCAATAGCCTCCTGGGAGTTTTAAATCCCTTCAGCCCGGATTTTCTACATCAGAATTCCACATATGTTTTAAAAAATAAACCTTTCTTCATAAATACATGAACTTTTGAGACAAATGAAAATCTAGAGTTCACAATCAACCCAATGTTGTGGTAATTTTAAAAATTATAATTACAAAGGAATCTCAAGACTCTTCATTTAGATCCGCTCTTTATTTCACAATTAAACCATAAAGTGAATTTAAAATTATTTTACCTTTTCTAAACGTTTACTATTTATGACAATGTGGGATAACTCTTTCCTATATTCATCGGTACTTGAAGTACGTTCAAGACCGTTTTCCTATTTTAAAGCTGATGGTTCAAACGGAATTAATAAGTTAATGTAATTTTTTGCAAGTTTTTTATTTTTAATTTTAAAAAATCTCTAGGGAAAGCAATCAATATATTACACTAAAACGAAAAAGTAAATCTAGAAAGGAATGAATGTTATATTAGTTCTGGTTGTATTAATGCCATCTGTATTAATACCATCAAACACCAATCCTCAAGTAGATCTATGACAAAATTTAAACAATCATCCGAACCGTAACAAAAATTGAAATATGTAGGACTAACGTTTTCGAGATTTGTTTGCGCCAATGTTTTTAAAGTAAAATCCTGTCCTAAATTATTGGTCCATTTGAATTTGAAGTTTAAACTAGATCTTGCCCTCAATTTGGAAAGGTGAACTTCATAACTTTCAATGTAACCAAAAAAGTGTGTGTGCAACAAAACCAACTAGGTACGAAAAACCAAAGCAGTGGACATGCTTATTCAAAATACACTTGGTAGCCTATAATTTAGTACCATGGATGTTTTAAAATATGAGCGTTTTAGTACACAAAAATTTTGTTAAAGTCACTATTTTACCTCTCTTATCAAGAGACGCTTTTTACCTTGAGACAGTTTACGAAATCTAAGCAACCCTGTGGCAATGACAACTCCTTCCTAAAATGAGACGAGAACAAAATACGGTGTGAGAATTTAAATTGTGATCAAATATAAAATCAATTAGAGGACCCCATCACAGTTAAGTGGAATAAAACATCGCGAGAAATGTGTTGTTAATATACGTAAAGCATTAATTCCTGTTCTCTTTTACACTATTAAGGATAGTTGTATTCAGTTATTTAATCTGCATTAAGTACATTTTAAATATTCCATTCGTCATTATATTTTATACCAATTATTTAAGACACTCTTGTGTTTATGGACCAATTGTGATTTATTTTGATACTTGTTAAAGATTGTTAAAGTTTTATCGTCTATACTAGTACCTAGAGTAATTAAGTTGGCTGTTTGCCTTTAATGTTTTAGAACAAACTTTGTCTGAACATGAGCCAGATAGTTTTTATGATAACTGGGACCGAATCAATGTTTTTAAGTGTGGCATCACCTTAGTTACACTTTTAAAAACTTAGCAAATTATTTCCACACTACCGTTCGAACTACTAATTTAAATTGGTTTACATACCTTGTCAAAAGTAGTTCAATTTCTTATTTATTACTACAGCTGTTTCGCCTTTACAGAAGGCACTCTCAGGCATGGTACACTTAACACAAAAACACATTCACGGATATATTTTGGGCAATCATAATAATGTTTTATTTAATTTTAAAAATACCAACCTAATATCCAATTTATATATATTATATATAATCCGTGTAGAGAATGTATTTTCGATTTAAGTATACCACGCTTCATACCTTCTGTAAAGGCAAAACAGCTATGGTAATAAATAAGAAATTGAACTACTTTTGACAAGGTATGTAAACCTATTTCAAATTAAAATTTCGAAAATAAACGTCAATAACGTCTTTTTAAAATCAAATAAAAGGAAAACAGAAAGTTCTATAAGTCTAAAATTGATGTCCACGCGTCCAGCTATACAGATTTGTTTAATTGTTAAAACATACAATAAACTTTCGAGATGGTATTTTCCTGCCTTACGAACACAGTATGGAACATTCAGCACTTTTTGAAAAATAATATCGATAACTTTTATGTTCAATCTAATAAAGAACAAACGTGAACTTTTAAAGATCTAATGAGTTATTCAAACGTCTGACTGAAACGATTTTAAAATATATCACCTTTCTGTGCTGTAAGTGTGTACTATGTAGCAAAATTATAAAATGTTAATGGTTCACTCTGATAAAAATTAAACTCAAAAATAAATTATTTACAAAATATACTTTTTCCCTCACAAGTAATGGACAAACTGAGTTTTCGTATTTTTTTTCTCTTAACTTAGTATTTACATGACTTCAGAAACCCGGAACAAATAATTTCTTTATTTCCATTCATGTATTTTATATTTTTTCTTATAAAAATTTTAATATTTAAACTGGACGTTTTCTTACTGTCTTGTATTTTTTTCAATACTAAAAAATCATAACACTTTTCAAAACTTATAATAGTACTACATTAACACATTATGTTTCATTTATTGTTGGTTGTCATTAAATTTTTCAAAAACAAAAGTAGAATTTCATAGTTTCAAACCACTCTAAAATAATCTGTGAAAAGAATCTTACATATAATTAGGAGGGACTCTTGACAATATAGTTCTAAGAAAAAGGTATTAAAAACACTTATACACAACAAATTCTTCTATAAATCTTATCGTTTTAAATAGATACAAAATATTGTAAAAATACAATAACTCACAACCTTTCATACGTTAATAATAACACGACGGCCTTTTCAGCTACTCTGCCTTTTTCAGGCGTCAATGGCAGAAATCTACTTCTTAAAACTACGAAATAATTACACGATACTAAACAATAAAGGTGGGAATTGATTCTTCTTCCTATAAGCATATGAGAATCGTAGATATGTAATTACAAAATGATTGACGTTGGTGATGAACGTTGATATGTAATTAAATTTGTTGCAATTTATGGTCGCCTCTACGTTTATAGGAGCCAACTTCAAACTTATAAAAAAACAGTTCAAATCATGGAACAGATCCTCAAGTACATTAAACATAGCAAATATATTGTAAAAATAACGGCCTGTAATAGTTAAGGAACTGTACACATTCGGTTGTATTGTGTCACATAATTTATTTGCTAATTTTTATGGTTAGTACAAGTGCAACATGTAAGTTTTTAAATCATTTATTTAAATAAACTAAGTAATTCCCATCATTGTTAGAAAATTCCATCAAAATTGACATCAAAAACCATTATTATAATTTAAAAAAATTAACAAATGCCAACAATTGGTACTAACAAGGATTAATTTATAAAAGATTTATTGATTTCATTTTAAATGATTTCAATTGAATTATAAGTCAACGTTACTAATAATTATTACAGAATTAATATCCTTTTGTTATAAAATTTATAATTATACAATTTAATAATCTGTTGAATATCAGACTGATTTTTTTTAAAAAGGTATTTTGATTATAAACGTTTCGTGAGACCCTTTAACTTATGATTTTTAAACAAATAGCATTGGAAAAAGTATATCTTATTAAGTGAGGGTTCACTCTCATTAAATTTTACAACACCCTTATGAGGGTATATGGTTCTCTAATGATTTAAAATTAAAAATTAAAAATTAGTTACTAAGTTTAAATTATCTTATTCACTTATATAGCAGGTGATCATAAGTTTTAAGGGGTAAACGACCGTTCAGATGTCGACAAAAGATTTCTTGAAAGATAGATCTGAAAAGAATAGGTTTTATTTTCTAGATTTAGTATATAATTTTAAAACGTTGAACATTACAGTTATATCATTATAACATTCAGTTGGAGACCTATAATTGTAGCACGTATTAAACTGAATAACTACGTAAATTTCTACATTTTAGACCTAATTTAGGTACATCAGTCATTATATCTCGAATAGCGACGTGTTAGGTGTATTTATATTGTTCCATATGTTATTATATTTCACACCAATTATTGTACTTTGAAGTCACTCTGAGAAGACATCTGTAATTAAATAATTTTCAAAGTTTGTTAAAGTTCCACCGGCAAAGCCAATGCCTATAGTAATTAAGTTGGCTCTCTGCCTATTTTAGCTTAAAGTTTAAGAACAAACTTTGATCCGAACACAAGGGAGATAGTTTTAAAGACCACTGGGACCAAATATGTGAGTTATTAATATCGTTTTCAGGTGAGTCGTTTGGTGTATATCTTATGTTCTCACATAACTCTTTGTTTCTGAATAATAAGAGACAAACGGAAAGTTTTATAACTCTAAAATAGGTGTCCGACGGTTAGAGTGTATACAGCTGTTTTGATTTATCCTCTTCCTTCATCTAATTATGCAATATAAAGTCCCGTTGTAAATGTTCTTTCATCCGAAAAAATCTTTATCTCAACAAAACTTAAATATTTTATCCTGGGTCCACCAAAATTTAGGTGCCTAATTTCCAAATTTAAAATCTTATATATTTTTTAGTTTTTATTTATAATAGAGAGGTGATGTTGGTACAATTATAATTTCGTAATTAATAGCACACGTTCTAAGTTGAACTATTCACACACATATTCTACACTTTTTATTAGCTGATGAAATTGTTTAATTTATTGTAACGTTACAAAATTTCAATGAATATTGAGAACATTTAAAACCCGCAAATAGAATATTTAAACACACAATTACACTTATTGTATCAAACGAATTAGAGGAGCCAATACCCTACAGGTGCTCTAGGTGTTAATTTTATAATCACCAGCTTAATTATTTTACGAGGAAGTGTGTGATAGTTGATAAAGAGAAGCTAGATGCTGTTTTACTCCATGATTTCACCTTTATGTGTTAATTTGTATTTTTGTTACGCAATTACGTTCAAACGGGTAAACTAATTATTATAAAATTTAGAAATAAATTTGAAGCGCGACCATAGGACAAAACAGATTGTACACTGATCAGAAGTATGAGCTCAAGAATGCCGTCAAGATAATGTATTTTTGAACGATAGAAAAACATTTGTAACCCGCCAAAGAAACTTGCCATTGGTGGGGGTAAGGGTCAGTTTTTATATAGAGAAGTCATATTCTAAAAGTATAATACTAGTCTGTCTATGTGGGTACAGCACAATATATAGAACCACTGTAATACCAATGAATGCAATAACAATTCAAAAACCAAACCACACAAAAACCATTTGACTTCATCCCTTTGCTTTGTGTTTTGTTTGTGTAGAATAGCTGTGATACTATTTGCTATTACATCTTAGTCCGTGAATATTATTGTGTATTATTCGAGCAAATTTGTTTTTAAATTACTTTCAATTGTATTTATTTAAACTTTTTCGAACAAAACTTTATTGTTCACAAAAACCCTGGTATTTTTTTCCAATAGAAATTTTATAATAACCGAATCTAATTATTACTAAACACATATCTAAATCAAGCATATGTCGTTTTACATAAACTAGGTTATCTCTTAATTGGTTTCGGGGGGGCTGAAAACCTATAAATTACATGGTCAATTGAATAGCAACATACTATTATATTCCTGCTATGGACAGTTAGGAGATAAATGGTATGTTTCTCGACAGTTACATCTCCTATAACGCCTCTGTTTGTATTAAAAATAAGAATACTTATTTTAAAAACTCAAATTTTGTTTCACTGAATAGTTTCAAATTAAAAATTAATATGCAGCCATTAAAGAAATAATATTTAAACATTCAATTAATCAAGATGAAATAAATATGCTATTAGAGTACCTAGATAAGATGTATTTACAGTGTACGCTAATTGGAAATTTTCTGAAATTGTATAATATAAATATAATATTCAACGTACTAAAAAACAAACATTTATCACTTAAATTTTATTCAAAAATCAACTAAAAATCCGACGACTAAACGATTTTCTAAAATTATTTCTAATTTTGAGATAATTGGTTTTATAAAAATCTAGTTCTTTACAAATAACTTTTACGTTTTTATTGTATAAATTTATATGCAAAAATTCCATGAATATATTATACTTGCACAAAATTAGTTACTTTGATACGTAACAATTCTTCTGTCTCTTCAATCACTGCCGACACTTTCAAACTTTTCAAATTATTTTGATTTTCTCATGACTATAGCTAATTGTTGTTATCATGAAATCTTAAAGAAACTTTAAGAACAAAACTAAACATAACAATTTGGTTCAAAATTGTGTTGAAATGAGAAGATGAGTTACGCCAAACCGGTGTAAAAAAATCGTGAGATTGTGTGGAATTTCGCCATACATTGTTTTAAAAATTACTTCCCTATAAACTCAAAAATGTAAATCCAGCATCTCAGGGATGCTTTTTTTACTGAAAAGGAAATCAACATACTCACGCCATATCTAGAAATTAGGTGATGTTATAAAGTTTGGTAAATTTTAAGGGAGAATTTGTTTGACGAAATAGTTTGTGGCTATAATATATAAGGATTTTACACGCTATAACGAGTGTAAAAATGAATTAGCTCAATTTTTTTAACTTTTTTATAAATTTCATATTACTGTAATTATTGACATTGAGTGCGGATTTCTAATAGAGATGTATGGTTTCTACACAAATCTACCCAAAAATTCAAAGCAATATCTCACTTGTAATTTTGTATTTATTGACCGATTTTATAAAAATCATATTATTAATAATTTTTTAATTTCTATGTTTGAAGTTTACATTAGTATACATGTTAATCTTGCGTTGGACTTACCACTATTTATTTAATGGGTGAGTAAATCTCAAATGTATGGAATGTTTTCTTTTACAAACTAGTATTTTTTTTATTTTTTTTTCAGCCAAAATATTTTTGCTCTGCAAGTTAAGAGAGCAAAGAGAAGTCGTGTTTAGACTTAGCCATTTGGCATTTCGTCTATTTGTTGGTTTGTGTCTTTGTTTATTTTAAGGAAATGTAATGATTTAAAATCCATATAGACATCATGAATTGTCTTTTACATGCAGCATGATACGTTAGTTTATTTGATAAATATTTCCGTTACGTGTAATACTTTTAAATATTTGACTTTCAAAGACGATGCAAATTATTACTTTTCATTAACCGATATATCTTGAATTAGATTTTTGTGAAGATCGCAATAAATATAAGTCTTGTTTGCAAAGGACTTCATTTTGGTTTGTGTGACAAATTAATAGAATGTTTATGAACACTGCTTTGACACGAGTGATATTTAAATATTTAATCTCTTTAAAGTCAATATGAATTAATATAGTCAAACATTCAACAACGGTATGATTTATTTAACTTGGTCATGCAAATGAATTAAATATGAGTGTGAAAATACAAAAATTCTAGACTCAGGTTTGTTATATATTTACACATGAATACATTTATATTTTAACCGTTGCCGGAAAATCTGTACAATAAATCCACATGTGTATTACAACAGAAAAATAATTTAAGTAATTAGTGTGAGATGTGTAAAATATATGACACTATAAAAATACTATGTTACATTCAACTAGTAGTAGAGACATGTATATTTCGCAAGTAAAGCTTTTTGATTGATTGTCTTGCTTATATTCACTTTCTTCGGTCACGAAATATTTACAAAACCTATAATGTTCTTATTTATGGTCAAACCATGAATTGGAAATATTCATGCATATTTTTAAAAAAACATAAACATTTGTCTTGAAACATTCAGTCTCCTTTATCGGGTATAGTCTTCTTTTCGTCGAATCTTATTTTTAAATTTAGCTGTCCCTGGCTGAAAAAATACCCGATTTCTGTATTCTGGTATATTCTGTTTTCATACTTATTACTTTTTGTATTGAAAATTATTATTTATTTAGGTTAGTCTGAGATTACTTTTCGAGACCTTGACTTTTGAAGGATTGTGTTATCTTGTTTGCTTCTAGGTGTTTACTACTGAAATTAACATGTAAAAGTAAGTCTTCAAAAATACTTAATTTAATTCCTAAACTAGAGCAGATCAGACTTTCTAAAATGTTATGCTTTAGCGGTCATATATAGTTCAAAAATGAATTAAATTGGATCAAATACGTATAACTTTAAAAAATAAAATAAATGGTTTGCTTGGAAGGATCTAGTAACACTAATTTAAATTTATTTGTAATATTATTTTTAAACAATTCATGATAATGGTTATAAAGAGAAAAAAATTTGGAAAACTCACATCAATTTTTAAAAGCCTATACATTTTATATTACAATTACTTGCACATGAATAAAGGTTTTAAAATAGTGTGCAAAATTTTGGTTATAAAACATGACATAAAAATCCTATTTAAATAAAATACATTCTGGGATGAAACTTCAGCATAGACACTTTAGAATATGCTAAAATACTAAAAAAATAATTACTTTAATGATAAATCAAAAAGATTAAAATAAGACAAATGTAGTATATTTTTATGAGTACGTGAATGTATTTGTGTGTACAATTTGTAATAAATAATATTTTTTTGTATATTTTATTTTTGTTTTTAATTCAAAACCTTTTTTAATAATACGAAATGATAATTTTCATAACTAAAATGTAAATTTTTTATAGTTTTGATATTTTATTTTGTATATGCATGTTGGTCTTTATAAATTTAATTTTTAACTTATTGTATTGATTTGGCACATGTGGAACCTCCATGATTTTTTTACAAGTTATATTTAATTCTATTTTGATATATTTAGATTTCTTTTATTTTATTTTAAGAAAAGTCAATAAAAATGTATAATAGTATTTTGTATCAGATCAAAAAATACAACTGCAGCGTTTATATTTTAGAATTTCTCTCAATCTAAAAATCAAAAATATATAGTTGACGATTTCTCGTTAATGGTGGTTTCTATCTGTAAGAAAAATGCAGGACTTAAATGTTTTAAGAATTTATTTTTTAGATTACATTTTTCTAAAATTAAAATACCTAGATTTAATATAAACTACTTGTTTCCAAGCCTGACGTAAAATCTAAGAAAGTTTGAGACATTCTCTGAGGTAGCTTTCCATTCATTTGTTATATAAACTCAAAACACATTAATCCAAAATTTTACAACTTTTAATTTCAAATACACTCTTTACGAGACACTGTTATTTATCTAGTACCTTCCCACCCCTGGTTACATTATATATTTAAATAATCTTCCATATGTACAAAAAGGCATTTCATCTAGTAACAGGAATATAAAGAGCAACTCTTAAGATTGCACAAACTACTTAACAATTTTCAATATAATCTTGTTACATATAACAAATTTTAACTGTGGAGACGTTTTTACTAAAAAATAGTTTTATGTTGTTGTCAAACTTAGTAAAGTTTTAATAAAAAATAAAATACAATTATTTATTGAATTTCTTTTAAATTATAAATGGCAAAGGATAACTTGTTGTTAATATTTGCTTTGGTTTCTTAAAGTATATTTACACATAATAACCTCATATTTATTTAGCAAAGCACACCAGCTCTATAATATGTTCCTTTCAAACAACAAAGCACCGTTTAATTACACTAATTACACACTCCATATTATGTCCTAACACTGTCAAAGGCATTTCAGAATGAGTTGTATGTGGGTTTAAGCACAACCTCATCTGAATTAAATGTTGATGTTAGACTGTAATCTCATAGACTTCTCTATAATAGGCAATATGAATGGATAGTGACCTTTGAAATCATCTAAATATGGTTTATACTAGCCACTAAATAATATGTAGAGGACTCTTGCTTTTACAAAAGTTTATTATAATTTGATATATATTATGTATACACCTATTTGTCGTTACGTTCCGAGATAAAAGGCTTAAATCACTTATTGATATGAAAGCTTTTATGATTTAATTATACCTGCTAATCTGGGACGGCATTTAGGAGGGCAGCTCAACTCAGTCTGTGTTAAGTTGCCTCGTGAATGTCGTTACTGGCGAAACCATGGTCGGCAAAACTCAATAAAAAGTATAATTTACTAAAAATTGTGTTTGTGGTTTTCTTTCCTTAAAATGGAGTTCTACCAAGTACCGTCGGTGAGAAGCATAAATCTTATATTGAAACAAGCCTTTAGTAAGAAGTTACTAACAGTAGTAGTAGTGACGCAAGGGTACCCCCACCCTATTTCTCCCATACTTTTTTAGAAAGTCCAACATATGAAGGGATCAAGAGTAGTTACCTCCTCTAAATCAATATTTTAACCTCCCAGACGTCTAACTATTTTAAACATTACTGTACTATATTAGATGATATTGGATCTCCTCCTGCTCTTGGAAAATCATTAGGTCCCATTATTTTCTTATACGACCCTTCTAATAAGGTTTTCCCTGAGTTGATAATGCCCCAATAGAAATTCTGTGTTTTTATTTTAACTCAACTTAGTTCGATGTATATTTTCTATCTTCTCCAGTTATAATACGCCAGGTGTTCGTAGCCCCGTCTTAGCCCTGGTATTCTTTCCTATATTTTTTAGGCCTTTATCTTCTACTAGGAGGGCAATTCCTCTTGAATGGATTTGTAACGGTCTGGAAAAACTAGATCGTACAAGTTCGATTTAAAAAGTAATAAAATCCTAAATTCAATCCAAAACATAATTGTATAGGGCAAGCTTAATACAAGGTAAAGCTTGCAACACGCGGTAGGGATGTTTTCATTCCTTCAAGAAGTTAACAGAGTCAAGTTCTTCATTAACAAAACTCCATCTCAAATTATGTTCACGGAGCTGTCTACGTGTCAATACCTTTTTTTACAAAATTTGTAATTACGTAACTATCTTTTTTTTATATACATTTATTTTATTGTCCGCTGCTAAGCTCAGTGGTTTTTAATTACATTAGTAACCACGTTTGTGAAAAACTGTTTTTGGTGGTCGTTGTTACATGAAGCGATTTTCGTGTTAAAATAAATGTCTTTAGGATGTCAGGGTGGCAGTGTTCTATGTGATTCCAAGAATTGAGAAGATTTGCAGTAAACAAAAAACTCATCCGTCCTACTAATTATTATTTCTTTTATGACAAACGTTATATAATTGGACGCCTTGCAAAAATATTTACACACTGAGGGAGCCATAAACTGAAGAGATTGGGAACCATTTGCTAAGGCCATTTCTTATTCTTTGAAATAAGTTGGATCAATTTTGAGATTCTATTCTAAACATGGTTATAATTTTATACTTTTAACCGATAAATTTCTTACACGGAAGTTTGCGATTTACCCAATTAATATTTTGTTTGTTTGTTAAGACTGCTCCTGTAAATTGATGTGCAAAGATGTTTGCACATTGTTTTGGTTCGTTGCTTTACGATATAATCAAGTGTTGATTACATAGCAATATTTATACAAGACAATGTACCGACACTATCACTCTAATCAACGTAACGGAATGAGTGACTTATAAAGATACTAATTCATCGTAATTATGTGCCCAAACAATCTTCGTTAATTAAATGAGGGTTTAGAAACGTCTCTAAAATTAGGCGGTAATTGAAAAATACATAATAATACATTTGCTCGCAAAGTTAAATACATATAGTTTTAATACAATTTTAAAACTTTTATTCAACTGGACCCAATCAGCGCCACTAAAGCGAATCTATCCTCCTGCACACCCAGGTTTATCGCGAGTATTTATGTATATAACACAGACACGTTACTTTATTTATACTAAAATTTAATATTTAAAATATAAAGTGCAATTTATCTGTGAAACTTCCAGCTGCGTGACTTTGTGTCTTGTAAACAAAAAGTAAATTCAATGTAAAATACTTATATACAAAAACCATACTATCAAAATATATTAACTCCTGGACCTGGTTTTATCTGTATTTCACAATAATTTTATCAGTCTCTCCAGTCTGTTAGCTTCAACAAGATGTATCTTTTAACTTTTGAAAGAGGTTGTATGTTTAGGAGAGTATATTATTGATCGATAGCATGCTAAGGATCGAGTGTACTAGGTGTTCTCCTAATAAACAGCGAACAGAAGTTTAATATTGTTCTAAATAAACCGATGCATAAGTTTTTAACTTAAGGTTGCAAATAAAAATGACACTAAATATAAAAATTATAAATACTATT
The DNA here is from genome assembly GCA_963513935.1 of Aphrophora alni. NCBI lineage: Eukaryota > Metazoa > Arthropoda > Insecta > Hemiptera > Aphrophoridae > Aphrophora > Aphrophora alni. The sequence goes on along the minus strand of OY740771.1, from coordinate 30,816,207 downwards.
ATCCAATATTGTCAGTAATAACTGCTAGGCCGTTTTCTTATTTTTTTTTTCTCTAAGGTGTTTTAAAGTGAATATATTAATTAATATTTGAATATGTATGATTTGTTCTCTTAAAGGTAAAACTATTGTGCCAAACTGAAGTATAAAAATAGCAACACTAGTTTCTGCAAACAATCTCTATTCATGTACATGTGTTTAGTTCATTATAACTAAAACAGTTATGTTTCCACAAACAGCCCTACTAATGGTATAATAGCATCAGGGTTTGCCAACAAAAGGACCATATAGGAAAGATGAAAGAGACGGATTTAATCCAAGATTAGACGACAAAAAGTGTAGATCCATTTATTGCATCTCGAGATTGACAAACTCGAGATCATTAATGGATAGAAAGGTTTTAAAATTATAACAATTGACATAAGTGAAATAAAATGTACGTAAATTTGAATTTGGTCAAAAAGATTATTTTTTTCCAAATTTGTTACTTTTAATAGAAAATTGGATTATCGTTTAAAACATCAAAAATCACAGTTTCCTCTTAAAATTCAATCATCTGATTATATATTTGGATTTAGGTCTATCAAAGTCCTATTTGTTATAATGAAAACTGGAATCTATCCAATTCTTTATATTATAAGTATTTACACTTTCCTTACAAAATCAGATATAAAATTTAATAAACAATTTTTGAAGTTTCAGGGTATTAAAGAGAAATACAGAACAAAAGACACGATTGTCTTGACTCTAGACATTCATACTGTTATTACAATGCTGCTTTTGTCTCCACTACTTGTCAGTTTAATCGAGATTTATTACACTAGAGTCTATAGGTGTTGATCGACTTACAATTTAAATAGGTGTTTTTATTTTCAAATTATTATGACAAGTAACTTCAGAATTGTTTGTTTTTATTGAGAAAATTTGATAGACAAGGAAAGAATAACATAATCTCTTTTGAGTGAGGTCTAGTTATGAAGTTAAATGTATTACGAAAAACATTATATACACATCAACTAATATTCAAAGTTGTGCTCAAAATGAAAACAGTTTTACCCACATAATCAGATTTATTTTTATCTACTTTTGTTGGTACACAACATTTGTATTGGTTTATATATGCACCATTGAGTAATCTGCATCAATATAGTCTAACATTGAAACTCTTTTATTCCTGGGCTGACTTAAATAAAGCTTTATTTCTATAATTATATTTTACAATATTATTTTATATTGTATTATATTTTTTAACGGGATGTAATCAATGAAATTATATCTTCGGGATATATTTGTCTTTTTACATAGAGTACGCTCTTATTTTCACTGCAAAAAACAAGTGCGGAATTGTGAAATAGTTGCCAGGTTGCAATGTAAATTAACAAAAATGTTCTAATAATCAGAAAAAGTACATATAATTCAACATAACGCAAAGGTGAGTATTAAAATAAAAATTGATCCATAATGTAATGTGTTTTTTTTATTTTGTGTGCAAAAGGTGACTGGGTGCAGTCAATGAGCTTTTAAAAAGTGTGGGTTAACAAACATAATGGTCTTAGTTAGATGTTACATTTCAGCAGTCGGTTTATAATTTTATACTTAGACAATTAAAATCTAAATTCTATTACATTTTAACTGGTTACGTAAATTAACCATAATAACATAAAATTATATTTGATATTCAAATACAATCTAACAAATATTTGAAATTGAAAAGAGCTGTGGAATCTCATAATTTTTTTTTTTTATGTATATTATTGAACTGCAATTCCATGATTGATTTGAAAAATAAAAAAATTATTTTTAAATTACCCTCGTAAAACATTTGTTCTTGAATAAGATTTCTTATATATTCATCTAGTCCCAGAAGTAAGTCTATTAGAAAGAGTACAGTATAACAAACACACAGAACACAATTTTCGCAAAAAATACACCTAACTTATAGTTTGATAACTCAAACTTGAGTTATAGCTTGATTGGTGTAGCTCGTGTATCACTGAAGAGGACGACCTTGTCGTTGAAACGCGTCTGATACTTAGGCGTATTTTTTGTGAGAATCGTGTTCTGTGTGTTTGTTATACTGTATAATTTTTCTCATAAGTCAAGCTCAACATTTATTATAACTATTAGAAGAAAATTAAATTTTGTATAGATATCTATGAGGAGTTCTTGTAGGCTACATATATCTTTTGTGAATAAAAATTGGGGTTTAGAATGATATTTCTCCTATGACCTATTTCCTAATATAAATAAATTTATTGTGTGGTCTACTGCCTATGACCATAAATAATAAACAAAATAATAACATGAATTCGGGTATATGTGTCTTAAAAAGTAATATTTAAAATAAAAGAAGTGATATTCTGAAATTTATGTAATTAGTTACATGAAAAATAATATTTAGAGATATAAATAACCTCTAGAATTAATAAATAAAAATATACTTTTCGTGCCAATTTTAAACATTTCTAAATATTATAGTGAGATTTATCACTGTGAGATTGTATGGAACACTATTTATCAACTTCAAGACATAACTAGTTTCTTATCGACAATAATATCCGTCTGAATAATTGCATGACCGCGAACTACAAACAATCTGTTACTAGAAAAACCCATTTCTATTAATAAAATTAATTAGAACGCTATCGCGGGACAAAGCGTAAGTTCGGAACAGCGATATCGAAATGTCCACATGGATTCATTAACCGTTCTAAATTGTATCTTTTTACTACTTTGACAAATCCTTATTTTAACGTCTCTGACGTCACAAGTGATTTAGTTTTTTCTACCAAAAAAAAAAAAAAAATTTCTAAATTGTGTCTTTCCACTAGTTTTCCTTTAATCTGTCAAATCATTAATCAGAATACAATGAAGATATTTGTTATGATCAGATTTATACATCTTGTTAGGTCCAACACGAACTGTTTAAACGTATAATAATTACTCCTACATTTTAAACGTCAGGTATTGCATGGCGTATAGGCGATGGCGGTGATTGCAAAAAAAGAATAAAATAACAAAAAAAACGTAAAGATAAAATGGAGTATATAAATGAAACAACACAAACACAAATGTCGTACATAAGAAACATCATTCTGTTAAATAAAGAATAAACTTTTTTTTTTATTTTCCTGAAACTTTTAAATATAAGAAAAATCTTATAAAACATAGTATATACAAAAGTCAACCACTCTCCATACTGGGTGAAATTGGCATAAGAGAAGATTTTCGATTAAATGGAGATACGCCGTGAAATGAAATAAGCTATTTGGCACGACTTCTGTGTAAAGACAAGGGTGGGTATATTTTAAACATTTATTCCTGGTTCTCTTTTCCAATTACGTACATTATTTAAAATTTGAACTAGAAAACTTGAATGTAATGAAAAGATGAATTTGTACTTATATACAAAAGGTATAAAGAAAAAAATGAATATTTAGAAGTTCGTTTTAATTGTATGAGTTAGAATAAAAAATACATTTAATAGATGACACAAGATTCTTTTAACAATAATATCATATCTTAACCAACATACTCACTTAAATAACTTGATTTCTTGGACCTCAACCTACTTCCTTCCCTTACAGGACTACTTACAAAATTGAATTAAAATTATTTTAAAATATGGAACCACGCTAGGGAATATTTAATTAACAACAGCTGATTAAAATTTGATGTAAATTAAATAAAAGTACGTTATAGAGAATCAAATATAAAGCAGAACTATCCGAGCGAAGACACTAAAGTGAGTGAAAACAAGAGTGTAGAATTTGTTGCTTCTTGTAGCGACTGATAAAACCCTTTTAGTACCCACACCCAGTTTAACCGGACGTTTTAAAACATGCTAGAAGTGCCTACGTCCGCCTGTACCGGAAGTTTGAAAATGTGATAGAAATGCCAACGTTCGATTACGCCTGAAATTAGGAGAAAAATCATACATATATATATATATATATATATTGGTGGTTATATGTTATATCAATCTGCTAAGTTCCTATAATTTCACATATGATATAGTATACAAAATCAGTGCACATATCGATACAAAGAGTCATAATTCAATCGAGTTGGGTGTGCACTCTCAAATCAGCTGCTTCACAATAATTATTTCGTTTTAGTCTTGTTGTGTTGTTTGTTTTGTTTAGTTTCGTATTCTGTAAGTAAAAATTGAAAAAAAAGACCCTGATGGAAGGGAGAAAAATTAATTGTTTATTTGCAGTAAGAAAACCATACTGGCAGGTGGAAAAGGTAAAACTATAGATTTATCCACGTGAAGTGCAAAAAGGGCGTACATAGTAAATGTGTTACCGAACACCAATGCTAAAATAACATTTCCCCCCTTTTTTACAACTCAATTTTATTATAAATGTTTTAATTTAAATAGGTCATAAATGTTTTAATCCATAACTATTATTTTACTAATTTGTTATTTTTGTTTGATATGCCAAATATTATAGAGTTATAAGTTTAAAAAAAGTTTTTTACTACTTGTATTAGATTTTTCGAGAAACATAAAAATATTCTATTTCAGAAAAAGGAGTGTAATTTTTTTATTTAGCAAGATATTGACCCAACATTTTTAACATAAATATAGAACAAAATGTGTCTTCTAGTGATGTGCAAGTTTTCAAGTGATATTTTCTCTATCTATTTTCTTAATACGAACTGGATATTTTATTAAAATTTTTTGTTATGGTATGTAGTTTCATTTTTTTCCTAAATTGTTTGATGTGTTATAAAGGTTTTTAGAGTAGATATTATATATAGATATATTAGAAGATATACAACACAAAAATCAAGATAATATCTTATAAAATAACAAAATGCAGTTTTTTTTTTAATCCTTACAAAATCACTAGAATATTCGTAATTTTGGATAGTGCATCCAGGAAAATGCCTAGCACAGAAAGGGTACTAAATCAATTACCGTAATTGGATCTAAAACAATCAGTAGATTATTTGATGTTTTTTAACAAAAATAGTGGCCATAACGTTTGTAAACTTTATATATCTTGATGTGAAATCATTAGAAATGGTTTTGACGCTTTTTGAAAAGACATAAATTTAAATAAAGCCTGGTTCATTTTATTTTATTTATCGTATACATAGTGGATATGCAGACAGATAGATTGGTGGACGATATAGCCTCTGTAATAATCTGAATATAACTGTTAGTAAAGGACAGTATTTATTTCTTATCTACCTAAATCTGATAATAAAAAGTGGACACATACAAAAGTACTGAAAATACCACTTGAGCTATATTAAAAATCTATATAAATTTTTTGTAATAAATTGACTCCGCTTAAAACACTGGTAAGATGAATTGCTCTCTATCTCCTTAAAACACACGATACATCTAATAAAAAAGCAAAATAAACTACGGAAGCAATCATACGTGGAATTTAATATGTACTGCATTTTTTAAAACACTTGGTCAACTGTTACAGATTTGAAAAGGTTAATCATCTTACCGTACTACATTTTAAGAAAATCGTGAATACAAACCCTAATTACATTCATTGTACATCTAGTATTTTCAAAATATCTTACTGCCTGTAGTATCTTCTTTCAAAAAATTTGTTTGGTTAATTTCAGTCAATAATATTACGTTTTATCATAATATGATTTATATCATTTAAGTTTATTGTATGCAATAAAAGTTTGTAGTTAGAAAAGCTTCCACAACTACTATCTTGTTTAATTTTTACCAAGAAATAAATCTCAATTTTGTATTTCCGAAATTATAGCGTACAGTAAGATACGACTGAAAATGTGCGATTATGATTGTTTGTGGATGTAGAAGAAAAATCGTGATACAATTATTCTTGTATAAATGTAAGAAAAACAACTATAATATAGAAAAGAATGGGAGGCTTTTAAATATGCTTTTCATTATTGAATTTAGATTTGAAACAAAATACATGTTTGTTTAAGAATATCACTAGTGAATTGAAAGAATAAAATTTGCTCTAAATAAAAGAAAATAAATTTAAACATTTTCAACATGATATTCCACTTTAACATTTGAATAAATAAAAGTCAGTCGGTACAGCAAAACCCACAACTAATGGTAGTAATACGTCTCGTCTTATAACAAGACGAGGATAGATTGTCCGTTCTCAGAGTTCAATTATAATTAAGTGGTAGAGATGAAATAGAAATGGAGTGCGGAAACATCAACGGTAAACAATGAATTGTGGTTTACAAAAAGTCTTAATAGTTTAGTTATTTTAAGGAAAAATTCTGATATAAATTCAATAATTGTTAGAATTTTTTTAATAGATATTTCCCCAAGGAAGTAATCGGGAATAAAATTTGTCTACAAACTATTAAAATATATATATTTAGTGGTTGGTTTGTCATGTTGAATAAAGTAACGTTGTATAAGGGAAGGACGGGGGTATAAACATGCAGACATTTACCACCTTTTTCTTGAAAAGTGTAATTCTACCGACAAATAATACGTTTACGATTTCTTCCTGCGCTTTTTATGTTTTGTATTTTTTTAAAGTTCTTGTTGATACCAATAATTGAAAACAGTATTAAGAAACTTGACTACTCAATTAATTAGAGGAGACTATTTCCTTACATTTCAAGAAGGATAAAACAACAAACAAACTATATTGGAAATATTCTCAAAGTATACAGTTTATAATTGCTATTGTTAACACCCAAACATCTTAGATGTCTTTAACTTACTAAAACACCCTAAGTTAGATAATTAATAAAAAACTAATCCTCTAAACAATGATTTTGACAGTAGGTATTAACATCAACCTAATATTAGAAAATTATGAGTAATACCAAAATGTTTGTTTTTAAAAATTAATTTTTAAGCAAAATATGTAAAATATATCAATATTTATCCGCAAAGTGTTCCTGAATTCACTTTTTAAATATGGATACAGGGAAAAAATAAATCAAATATCCAACTATGAATAGTTTTTCTACATTCAATATTGTTTAAACCGTCGGGTAATTTTCGTGAAAAATCTTGGTTTTCAGATCTTATATACAAGTATACTAGAGGAATACCATTTTCTGGATTTTTCAGTAAATTATCAAAATGATTCTTTGAACCGGACTTGCCTAGAAGAGGTCTTTATACATTTTTTAATTATATCTTAATTAGAAGCATAGGGTTAAATCTTTAAATAGCTTAATTTTTAGAAATTGTGAAATGTAAATACCTGTAATATGAAAATGCAGAGAACACAACAGTTCTTTTCAACAATCTACTACTCATTCAATGTCGAATTTTTTAACAAAACAGACCACCAAAAGCAAAATCATCAGTGTTCAAGTAACTTACGTGAAACTATTTCGAAGTATTTCAGGTGTCTAAACCACAAAACGTGAAGATCCGGTCTGGAATCTTTTGATTAAATCCAGTAAACGTTTAAATGAAACATTGTCACAAAAGTTGCGAAAGCATTATCTGCAATGTGACCTAAATTTCATCTTTACATTATCGACAAACAAAATTACTAGTTTAAAGTATTAGGATAATATTTCTACAGGTGACCTGTATAATGTAACTCCAGGATACCTGAAAAATATATTTGATCTTTATTAAATAATATTGTGTTAAATAATACTAAGAAATAAAATATTGTGCTACTTAGATTTAGCTTTTACATATATAGAATAATAAATTAGTCAATTAATTTGTTCTTAAAAATTAAACAAGTCAGTTTAAATTGATAGATACCATATTAGGGAGAAATTATGGTTTTTAATGATAGCAAAATTAACAAAATATGTTTCATGTACAGATAAAATTATGAATAACAAAATTTATTGATGAAGTCTTGTTTCCATGGTAACAAAATATATAAAATTAAACCTTCCCTCTACCTTATAATAATCTTCTAAGGCTGCATTTCAATTTACATTCTTTGCATTTATATCCTTCCAAAGATTTTTATTGCATCAACACTTATTTAATATTTACACGTACATGTTTCCAAGAGTTGTAATACCATACTGTAGACGTATAATTTCATACAACATTCAAATTTTGAATATAAATATCGCTGCGTATAATATATATATATATATATATATATATATATATATATATATATATATATATATATATATATATATGTGTGTGTGTGTGTGTGTGTGTGTGTGTGTGTGTGTGTGTATCGTTTCTAATTGTGCTACAACTTGAAAAAAAATTAATTAAAAAAATAAAAAAAGATGATTTTCCACGCTTTTATTATTCCGCGCTCTGTCAGTTACATTCACTTTTTGGATTGATTATTAACTGATTCCCATAGTGTACTTGACACTTCACATACTTAGGTATTATTCTTGACAAGTAAATGAATGTTCTATCAAATTTGAATTGATCCCCGCTTCCCCTCTCTACCACAGATTACGAAATTGCCACAAAATTCTAACAATATTGATATCTACTATAGAGTAAAATTTGAGTTGATCCCCTTTTGATTTCTTCTTAAATTTTTATAGGTTTACATATAAACTCAGTAACAGTTTGTGACCAAATAGGTCTACGATCCTATTTGTTGTTATTTTCAGTCTATTAAGGAAAATTATATTTCTTATGATAAACAATTAATTGAAATCAGCGCCATTTTACAGGCTTAACAACAGATAAGTTACACGTTTTGAATTATGTATTATTAATTTTTATATTTATATTAACAAATCGATAAACATTTATATAATACAAAATGATATTGGTGATTGTAAAATGTGACACAACACAAATTCATTTCTTCATCGCAACTATAGATAAAATAGTTACTAATAAAATTACGAGCTTCATGAATGGCTACATCCTCTTAAAGTAACATTTATTAGTCAGATAAAATTTAAAAAAGTGTTAGGCCTACCATCCCTATTCACACTAAAAAACCGAAAAATAGTTGATTAATTTCTTACATTTATTTATACCTCTCACTTCAGCTAGTATGTTATATTATTTAAACATACTTTACCTAAATTAACAAATTACATATAATAGATTTGATATAGCAAATGGTAAGCACTCTGATATATTAAAATACTTGAATAGGGGAATAGAATTTGTTTATCGAAAATATGGTTGTTTTAAAATTTTTACGTACAATTTAAGTAATCAATAAATTTCATTTTACGGAACTCACGAAGTAGCACCTTCACCTACACTTGGCAGTTGAATACTTCTCTGCACAATATTTTACCAACGTAAGCAGACTTGTAGAAATTTATAGAAGTTCAGTCGGACGTGTAGGTGGTAAAGTAGAATTGATTCTGGAAACGTTGAAGTAAATTGCTTAATGGTTCGAACTTGTCCTGGAATTCATCTAGTGGAAGTACGTTATTATTCTGTGCTTGTATCTCACATCACGTGACAGGAAGAGATAAACCGGAAACGGAAGTAAATAGATAATCCTGCAACTCTTAAGGTTCGTTGATCAAATCTTGAAACATATATTTTTTCGTAGCTTGAGACATATGTTTTTACATATCTCGATACACTTATTTTTCTAATATCTTATTACACATTTTTCATGTTATTATTTGAATATTTGAGGGCAGATGTTATAAGACAAAACAGAACTCTACCATTTTCGATGAATCGGCTACAACGATTTTGATCAAATTTTACTAAATCGTTGAATCTACAGACCAAAATAGTATCTCAGCAAAAGTATTGGTTTTTAAATACTAAAAAACAGCCACGAAGCTGAAGTATTTGACGTATTTACTTTAAATCGGATCTATCTATTTTATTTAAACTTTGGTGAAGACTAATTATCCAATCCAGAGTGAGAAATCTAATACAATAAAATTAGTATTCAGGAATTGTTTGTTCAAAAATCAAATTGAAACTTGTCACCCTATTTTATTCAAATAAGATATATGTATAGGACGGGCATAGGATTTCATATGCACATGGGAAGCAGATAGCTGTATTTTAAACACATTCCAAAATTATATCATCCCAATGAAAAAACGTTGATAATTTGATAAAATCTTCAAATCCAACTTATCTACCATAAGACATGCAAGGACAAAAACTCATTAATAAAGAAAATTACCTTTTTCCTTCACTCAAAAAAGTATAGAGACGTGTTTGCGTACATACGATAAATGTAATTTTTGTTTTATTTAAGTTATGCTACAGATTTTACGATAATAAAATAATACTAATTTAATAATACCTGGAATAGTATATTATGACACTGAGTTATGCTTTATAGCACAACGGGATTTTTAAATAAGCAATAATTTTAAACTTATGAAAATTTATATCTAAAAGACCATAAATGGTCTGGCATTTTGGTGAGTTGTTCAACTTTGGTCACGTATTGGTTGTATTGGTATATGATTCCCGCACAATCATTAAACATATTTTCCAAATTGGACCAGAATACTACTGAAGTTCCAAACTAATCTAATACCTCTGATTTCCATATTGGCGCAAAATCATTCTGAAATTTAGTTCCTAAAGTAAGTCAAATTATTTTTGTTTTTAACATACTTATTGTTTTAAAATACATACTTTGAGTAAGTCTCCTTCTCTTTTCAACCTTCTCATTAGGTTTCCGAGGGCTAGGGGTCTTTCAGTTTCATATTTCTACTATTCTATTCTTAATTGGATAAGTATTAATGCAATGAATAGAACAACAAAAAGATTGATTACCCCAGGTGACAGACCAGGTAAAAACCTGGAAAATACACCCTCTTCGGAGGTCGGCCCCATGGATTCTGGGGCGCAGCTATTGCTTAGTGAGGATCCGTTCAGAAGAGTTTCGCTGCTGGTAAGGTCTCCGCCAACTAATACTAACAGTAGCTTGGAAAAACGGAATACACGGATACCAACATTGGAAATCACAGAGAACACAATAAACAGATTGCAGGCTCAGCTTGAATCTGCGTACAATGAAATTAGACGACTACAAGAAGAAATTAGGTAGTTACAGCCCAGGGTATCCTACAGTCCTGTCAACTCTGAAGAAGAGGAAGAAATCGTTACCAAAGAAACTGCTTGGCTACTTAAAAATAAATAAAAAACCGTTAAAGGACATCTATTGAATCACCTGAAACACCCAACTAGTTCAATAAACAAAAGTAAGAGGTCCCAAGAAAATGTTAAAAAATCGGCTAAGCCACCACCAGTTTTACTGAGTAATGTGGAAAATTATACAGAAATAAGCCAGAAACTGAAATCAATAGGACTGAAATTTAACACCAGTATGATGAACAACAATCAGATAAAAATTAATGTAGACACAGAAATGAAATATAGAGAACTGACAAGCCTAGTTAACAAAACTACTGATTGGGAAAGATTCTAATTAGAACTTGAAGATAAGATACAACTAAATGTCAAGTTGAGAACTAAGCAGCAACTAGAATAATAGAAGCTGAGAAGTTCCATTTTAATATTCAAACCACAGCCTGGAACAACTCGAGAGACATCACCTATGGTATTGTTGGTAACAACTATCCTAGAGAGATTAGAGAACTTGTCAGGGGGAAAAGGCAAGCTAGAAGAAGATGGCAACAGACTCGTGACCCTAATGATAAAACTGTACTTAACAACAAATCACAACAGCTAAAACGTGAAATACAGAAGCTAAAAGAAACATCAATTGCTTCTTATCTGGAGCTACTAACAGCAGATGTAGATACAGAGTACTCGCTGTGGAAAGCAACGAGGAATCTTGAAAGGTCGATCACTCAAGTACCACCTATTAACAATGTGACTGTACATGGGCTAGAGGTAATCAAGAAAAAGCTGAAGCGTTTGCAGAACATCTAGCTGACATTTATAAGCCAAATTATACCCAGTTTGACACACTTCATATACAAATTATGAAGAGGAGGACATTCCACTGGTCACCCCAAAAGAGGTAGCTAAGGAGAACAAGATAAACTTGAACCCCCGAAAAGCACCTGGCTTTGATTACAGGTGAGATTCTAAAGCAATTACCTAATAAAGGTATTGTTATGCTTACATATTTATGTATTGCGGCACTTAGGCTAAAGCATGTTTCTAGTGTCTGGAAGGTGGCAGGAGTTATTATGCTACGAAAACCAGACAAAACGCCAATTGAGGCCAAATCATATCGGCCCATATCATTGTTGCCAACTATATCAAAGCTTTTTGAAAAACCTCTGCTGAAAAGGCTGAACCGAGTAATAGAGAGGAAAAATCTGATAGGCTACCAAATCATCAATTCGGGTTCAGACAGAGGCATTCCACAATAGTCCAAGTGCAAAGAGTAACGGACACAATAGAGGAAAAGCTAATCTGCTCGACAATCTTCCTCGACGTGGCCCAGGTCTTTGATAAGGTCTGGTACAAAGGTTTCATATTTATATAAACTTAATAAAACGCTACCAAAACAATATGCTGACATGTTAAAATCTTATATATCGTAAAGGTTATTTAGAGTCAAACAGGAAGATGACTATTCTAAGCTAAGAGAAGTGAGGGCAGGTGTGCCTCAAGGGAGTGTTTTGGAGCCCATCCTCTACTTGTTGTTTATATGTGACCTGCCGCAGCCAGAGGACGTTACTGTTGCTACTTTTGCTGATGACACAGCTATAATGGCGATTGGTTCGACCGTAGGTGAAGCTACCATTATGTTTCAGGATGCTAGTGACCAGATACATCAATGGACTAGGAGATGGAAAATTAAGCTAAATGAACTGAAATCTGTCCATATCAATTGTACAAACAAAAGAATAGAGAATAGTCTTCCAGTTACCTCCTGATGTCTCCAGTGAAAAAAAAAGTTTGCTGCAAAGCATGAATCTAGATTGTACCAGCATGTCGACGTAGAAACTTGACAACACCAATAAAGTGGGAAGGCTGAAGAGAACTAAAACTTTTGAATTATTAGTGTAATTCAGTGTGTGTTTTTAGAATCTAATATATAGTATAACAGTGGTTGACTGAATAGGTAGCAAATGATATGATGATAGATGTAAATTGATGGTTGGTCTTTCAGACCATTTTCAATAAAAAAATAAAATAATTTTTTTTTAAATATCTGTTAATTTATGACAATCAGAGATAAACAGGGAATTTATTCTTGGTTCAGAAGTGCGAGTGAAACTTGTATCCTTCCGCTTAAACGTAAATATGTAATATGTAAATATGTAATAAAATTTATATGAATTTTAAATTATATAAAATAACAGTGGGTTCAAAAATACTTTGTTAAAATTTAGATTTTGTTCTGTAACAATTCTTAGGTAGACATTTTGCCTATTTTAACTTCCTTCGTGTAGAAACGAGTGCATTTTAATGAACACATTTTTGGACGATTTAAATTTAACTAGTCTTTCCGTTAGTTTTTATTTTACAGCATATTAATATCTAGGTTTTTCAATATTTATACTAAACTCTAGAATTAGCAATTATTATGATCTAACTAAACATGTAAAAGTTGAAAAGACAAATAAATAATAAGGTACCAAAAATTATCCACAGTTCACGTTTTCATCTATTAACAGTTTCATATGTTTGTTATTTTAAATGTCACCTACAATTAATTCTAACATTCCCAATTTATTGCAAATACATTCTTTAGTTTAAACTTATAAGTTCTACATATTAATGTAATACAGTTTCATGTGAGACTTTCTACGATTTTAATATCTTTAGACGTATAGAGTAAACTTTACAAGCCAGTTTATGCCATTATATCAAAAACAAGGGATAAACTATTAGGAATCCCTAATAGTTACAGATATATTACAGATATATCCCTAATATATTACAGATATTGAAAATGTATTGCTTTATATTTTTATATTTTACTGTTTTATGTGACTTTATTTGAAGGTCATAATTATACCGCTCGGTTCTTTGTCTTTAACTAACACGATTCATGAGGAATATTGCGAAAATAAGAAATAAAACTTTAATTCTAGTTAACGCTTGTGTTACGATACCTTGTACACACCATTATATTAAAAACCTATTATCGGCCGCTGTATTTCCAGTTAGATCAACTTTCGAACCGTGTATTAAATTTTAAACAGAAATCAAAATAAACATGCCTCATTAATTCATCGGCTAAACTTGTTGTGAAAAATCATAATATGATTTTTAATATTATTTATAAATTGCATAACAATTGATTCAAGTATTTCGTTGTAACTCTTAATAAAACCATAAATAAACATACAGAAGACCTCGCCTCGCTCGAGCAGTGATTATAGAAGTTAATATTCCTCATAACTATCACTGTGCATGATCAATAGTAATTAATTGTATTAAATATAGACATGATGGTTTCGTATTCAAAATCAGTTTCAAGGAGCATTTATGTTTCTACAGCTGTGTATTTTTGTTTACTGTAAGTGTTGAAAACATTGGAAGCAACTTTGTGAACTCCAAATATTATAAAATTATAATTGAATTTTTATTGGTCAGATGTACAATTTTGATTCTATTTTGGTTGTTCAAATACAATTAATGTTTGACCTTTACTCCAAAACAAAAGCCATCCACTTTTCAAAATCCTTTCACTATTTTTAACCATTTTATCGACAAACACAACCACTTCTATTCGTGAATGTTTAATTTATGTTCATACTGAACTATTTAGTATTATTCATGGTTGACTATGTCATACACATCAATAACTATCACTCGGGTATGAAAAAAGTGTGTCGCAAATGGCACTAATCTAATCTGTTAGGCGAAACGTGATTCCAAGGGACCCTTTTAGCTTAAAATATTAAGGAATAGTTTATTTTATGCATAAGTAATAACATAATTTTTTCAAGCTTAATTTTGACCACAAAGTAAGATACATTCATCATATTTTTGTCATTGTAGTTCTTATTTACTGAGAGGAACGTAGTAACTTTGCTCAGATTTTCTATGAATCTATTTAAATATAGAAATAACTCAACTTCTGAATTTCAAAATTTCAAATATAATTTGTGGACATGTAGTATTATTTACTTCAGTGCCTAATGCATTTAACTCCTGATTATTTTTATTGGTGGCATACAGCTGACAATTAGTATATTAACGATAAGTTACTAATGCCAGTTTTGTAAGTAAAAAGACAAGGTAATGTGGTTTCATTGTAATAATCAAATATATGTTTTCCGCATATGCATTTTTTGCAAGTTATTAAACCTAAGGCCGAATTTAAAACATAAATACAAAATTCTATGATACTAATGGTTTGAGTGCAGACCAATGTGTTTATAGGGATATAAACACATAAAAGACAAGGTTATTTTACAACTTATTAATCAAATTAAAATTTTTCCTTAACAAATTCTGGGAAAATGTCTAGAAATGGTAAATGTTATGACATCTCTATACTTGTGGAAATTTAAAACGCAAATGATTAATAACATATAAGGAAATTTATGAACTCAAATATTCATTTCAGAATATTCTCATGCTCTTTATACTTTTAAGCTTGTTCCAACATTAAACTTTAAGTTTACTCAAAATGTTTCTAAACTAATGTTTTCGACTATCAAGTTGCAATATGAATAACTTAACCGTCAGATTTTCCACAACTTTATAACTTTAAACTTCTGTGTAGACGTTAGAAGCCTGTCAGTGTTTAACAAAAACAAGGTGGATTATATTTTAACACAAAATAATTCAAATTACGCTAATGACATGTTGCATTATTTTGAAATTCTACTCTGCCTCAGCGATCATACTATCCGTCCACATCCAAATAGAATCACCCCTTGTTTTGTTTATATGTTGCATTCATGGAGTCTGTCCTCCTCATAATTGATTGAAATTAAAACTCGATGATGCGATTAAGGTTCAACATGATTTTTGAACATGCACCAAGCTGTATGTATCGAGGTGCAAAAATTCATATTTTTGACGAAAAAAATAGAAATGGGTAGATCAAATGTTTAGAAATTGTGCTTTTTGTAACACCTTTATTGACGGTTTTGGGTGACGATGACCAGCTAACTGATATTTTTCATTACATAGTAAAGCATATATTTTTTGCGACGTGTGAGGGTACAGATTGTTAAGAAATGTAAATTTCTCTATTTTTAATGCAGGTTTATGCTTATTTTCAGTGTCATTACATTTTAAGCGCATAACTAAGAGCCGAAAAAGTCCTAGGTACAAATCTTGACCAAAGTCCGTAAATGTTTATTGAGAAATTAGACAAAATGTATGTTAGACTAAAGGGAACTGAAACAGATTGTTTATAACTTTCGTGTGGGTGTCTTTGACAGTATTCTCAATAGATAAGTAACTTACAATAATGTAACTAATTTTGCTTTTCATTTCACTTTTTTACATAGACGTAGAATAAGGAAAGTTTAAAAAATAACGGTAAAAAATTCCCCATCAAAACTTTTGCGGATATATCAGCTTTGAGGTTCCACGAGTCGCAAAAATAAATTAATGATATGCCTACGTCTTCATCTAGTAGCAGAAGCAATCGGTCGAACTATAAGGAATAAAATAACTTTGATGTATTTAAATATCATCAAAGTACAATAACATAAAGTTGTCAGTTTCGTTGATATTGACAAATTTAGCAACTGTACTTCTTCTACAGGAAGCAATATCCTGAGTTATTTTAGTTTTATAACCCATGACGAAGAATTCTTCGGAGGTAAGGGATATTAGATCTAGATAAGCTTTACTCTATCAGGCCAGCATGTGCACTTTATTTTACGATAAACTTTACGTTGCTGTAAAGAAAGCTGTTTGCAAATCTTACATGGTACAAGTAACAATTGATCAATGGAAGAAAGTAGAAATCATATAATTTCTAAAGAAGGGAAAACAGCCATGACCTTGAAGAGTTACTTTCTGATATATTATGAGCGTTTGCTGTAAGTTATGAAAAAAAAATGATTGAGAGTAGGTTGGCTGACTACGCAGAGGCAAATGATCTGATTCACAGTGACTTTGTGATTTTGATTATTTTCTAAATATGTGGCACAGTGGACCATGTGGTGATGAAGTTGGATTTTCGCAAATGGATGAAGTTGGATGTAAAAATCCCGCTTTTAAAAGTTATTAAAGGCGTTGAAGCATTGCTTTATGCAGATGATCTGATTTTATGGACCACCACCAGTAGTTTGACGGGTTTTTAAACACTATAAACAAAGTTATGAATACCCTTGAAGTGTGTATAGAGACAAGATGACTGTCAATATACATAAAATTGTAATTCAACTGTTTAACATGTTAACTAAACTACTCAAACTTTTTGAGGATATGCAGGTAATAATAACTGAAAACTAACGTGCAAACAAAACCAAAGAGTGAGCATTTAATCGATTCGACTGTTGAGATTCACCACTTTTACCAAATTAGGTACAATTCAAGAGATTTGTACTATGTCAAAAAAAACCTATGCCCATCCAGCACAAAATTCACCTCTATTACAACCATGGAAATCCATCCTACTATGTCACTCAATGCTTGAAGAAAAAAAAACTTACTTAAATTTTGGGAACGAAATCGAAGGAGACATACTGAACAGCGGAATGAAGACTTAATACTCAAGTCACTCCTCATATAAAATGTGAGGAAGGGTCAAACATAATTTGACAAAAGGATGACTAGCTCCATTTGTAACCTCTCATATCATTTACGTAGTCACACCCATTAAAATACGACCAAATATCTAGTTAACTAGTGGATGCGATTGAGTTAACACGTGACAACAGATTATTGTCGGTTCGATTTGATGTACATTAACTTTTATTGAAGTAATACATTTTCATGTTTTACATATTTGTTTTCGTGATGTGCAATTTGTGTATGATATGTTACATCAACCTGAAGATGGGAACAGTTAAATGATGAAACATCTTGCTTGAAATTTAAGGAATAGAAACTAATACAGACGGAAGTAATCTAGGTATTATTAAATAACTAAGTACGGTAATTAGATAATGGTATTTAAAATCATTCATTAATACCCTAACCTAGGAATTACTTATACTGCCAGTTTCTATAATAGACAATAATACAGTAATTTTGTAAACTCATTTTTTCTTTTGTTATGACAGTTGTTGTTGTAACTAAACTTTTTTCATCAACTCTTGCCATTACATGTTGCCACAAAAACGACGAAACTTTTAGCAATTGTACTACCTGATGTGTATTCGTACGTTACACTCACTCGCTATTTAAAATGGAATGACTCCGTCTTCAATTATTTTTAATTAAATAGAATCCTTGATTTATCAAAAATTCCACTTATAACTTTCACACTACAACATTGCCTGTCGCAGTCATTATTTCTGCTACCATTTAGGAATTTGTTTCACCGTTAATTCTAAAACTACATTCCACCCAACAATCCTTCATAGTTTGTTTTGGTAATTTAATGGTGTATTAGGACTACAAAGACTTTAATTTATGTAGTAAAGAAGGTAATAAACCAAGTACGGCAATATAGAGCTCTAGCCATAGATAAAATAAAAACATTATTTATTTTCTTGAATTATAAATATACTTACAAAGTTATATATTCAAATTATTTGAGCCCTGAACAGTCTTTTGTACAAAGGAGTCATTACGTGAATTCTTCCATTTATCATTGAGTTTTATCAGGCTAAGTTTAATACATTAACGCACATAGATAAACACACGTAATAATAAAAACTAACCTGTAGTCTCCATTTGGGGGTTGTGTTAAGCCAAAGCTATGACCGTAAGCCTTAACATTAAATGTCAGACAAAGCTTTGCTAGAGGATCATATTAGTTTGTTGTATTTATTGCTGTATGATAATATTAATTAATTGTTTTATTGATTGTTTGTTGATATTGTTGTTTTTTATGGTTGTGTTTTATTTACTTGAAGTTTTGACACTGAAAAAATAGTTTGCTGAGTAGTTATATACCATATATAATGGTTTTGGGAACAATACAGAAATAACATTCCAATGAAAGATATTAGTTAATTATTTCATGGTTATAACTAATAAAGTTAAACTGTTTTTGTATTTCACATATCACTCTAAAACATAATTTGTTTGATTTCGTATTTTGTTATACATATGAAATAATTGGAGGTGAAAAGTTGCTCACTATGTAGGAAAATATTCTATAAATCCAGTGTGGATTGTCGGGGTTTTATTTATGTAACTCATATCAAGAAGGAAATTAAGTCATTTTCACCTAGAACATTGTAACTATAAACTGCTGCTATTTTGTATTGGATGAACCTTTTGAGGTCGGATTTCTAGCATTGTATTCTCCTAACAGAGACCTGTAATATATAGTACATAAGTTGATAAAAAAGTAATAGTTACTTAAAAATTATAGTTTAAGTTATAGCATTGACGTGCTAAGCTTTATTGAATAATCTGCAACAATTCAACAATATAACTCCGTTCTGGTATATTTGAACATTCTGTGTGTTATATTGCAGTATTCACTAACAAGTATTTGGTTTGTGTTTAGTGCAATTAGGTTGTAGGATAAAAAACCAGAGCCTCCAGACATTTTTTGATTTTCAGGGTTTTGGTTTAATAAAGATTATTTTCTTCTTAACGGCATCAATTTTATGTTTAACAATATAAATATTGTTTACAAAGATTGTAAAGCTGGAGTATAATTTAATGGCATTGTCATTTACAAATTCAGTTTCTAAAAACAGACATAAACACCTTTGTATATACTTTGGAATTGGACAAATAATAAGATAAATGTAGGAAGGAATTCACATATGAATGAATTCATCCAATTGAATTGAAACGAATAATTCTTTCGACTTGATTAAAAATTCACAATACAAAATGTCGTTTCCAACTTCCCCAGGGTTTTTAACGAATAAAGAGGCACTTCAACGTAAATTATCTCATTAAATATTCCACCCTCCTTTCTTAAATTGATTGTGTAATTTGCACTCAATTTCTATGGTAATATTTAGGAAGTATTTCAAATAATTTTATTACTCAGGAGCACACAAGTGACAGATATTTTTTGAAGATTCTTTTAATATATTATAAAAGTAAGTAACTTAACATCAGATTAATATATATATAAAAACAGTATACTATAAATAACAGAAATATTTGAGGAAGGAACTTTGTTTTTGATAAAATATGGATGTACAAAATACCAGTTAGAAATATAAAACCAGAAATTTGATTAACTGTAAGTTGACTTTTTCGAATGAAATTCTTGAGTTATAATTATTAAAATTATTCAAACTCAAATTTAAGAACAATTTTATTCTTGTAAAATTTCTTTTTTCAACCATAAGAATGTCGAAATATTTTTAAAACCTAATTATTGTTATAAAGCTAAAATCATACATCTCATTAAAAAATTTGTAGTAATTACCTTCTTTTAAATTGTCATTTATAATATTTTAAACAACTAACTATGTTTAAATTTGAAATATTTGTTTTAGTTTTTAACTTTGACTACAAATTTATTAAACTAGTAACAATTTTTTTTTCAATAAATTGTTTAAATAAGCAATACAATTAAGTGTGAAGGTGTATAAAACACTTGAAGACACGAGTTTCCCTTCACCTCTCAGACATGTCTACATTATTTCATAAAATTAGATAGCCACGAAAATATACACTTAAAACTGATATTTTGTTTTAACTTTTAAAATGTTTACAAAAATTCAAATCTTTATCATTTCCATCTAAATATATCAATATTAGTTTCGAAAAGTATCCCAAATATAATATTTTCAGTTTGATAATAACATATTTGATAATATTAAATCTCAGAAAAGTGTTTACAAAGTTTTTGTTCTGAGAGGAGAAATTATTGTTTAAAAATATTAAACAGTGTTCATAAATTCCCAGGTTACACTTGTATACTTTGAATGATATAAGAGACCTGAAAGTGATTATAAGAATAGTTATTCTTATGGGTTGAATTATTTATGAACGTATCATAATACGGTGTGAAAACATTGTTTGTGATTTTAAAATCAGTTATATTATATCAGAAGGACATCACAATCAATAAATCTTTTAACGATACATTTGTTATTATAGCTAACTCTTTTAATTACTTGTTAGTTTAGGTACATATACAAACATTCAAAAATTAGTTCAACACCAATGAGACTAATAATATGACTGATAAGTGATATGAGAAATTTGTCTCTGTTTCAAGTAGGTTCTCTACTTCAAATAAAATGTGTTTACTACGGATATGGGTTTAAGCAACAATAATAGTTTGCAAAGACCAGATTTTTAATGTGAATTTTGAAAGTATTGACGTATTAAAATTAAATCACGAAATTTAATAAATGTATATTATTATTGATATAAGAAACATATTACCATGTGAGACATATTACTAACTTATAAAAACAATAATAAATTCGTTTTCTTTTGATTAAATTGGATAACAATAAATATTATACAATTTTAATTTCAAAGGGACTTAATATTAAATATCTCAATAAAATTAATTTTAGTATATTAATTGAAATATTTACTTATGGGCCTAAGTATACTAATAAGTTATACTGAGATGAAAGCCTGGTGGATTGAATTAAAATAGTTTTGAAAGAAATAAACCAAATTTATTAAAGTATTACGATATTGAAAATGTACCTCTTTACATTTAAATAATAATTGTAAGTGAAATATTTTAGTTTTGTATTATAACCAAAAGGTTTTAAACGATTGATTGTGTAAATACAAATTACATCTAGTAATATAACGTGTGAAATAAACACCCATAATTATCGCTTTCTGTTCTGTTATTAATTGCTAACTTTAATGCCACGTTACAAAATTTATTCCTAATGCAAGAGATTGAATCGTTGTGGTTTAAAATGATGTCAAAACTTTTAACTGGGGAAACTAACACTTCAAACCTATTGTGGTTAAGAATAATTACATTTAATGTACCAATCTGGATGTTGTAAAGAGAGAGGTACTGTTTGGAAGAAGTTATTTAAACCTAATTGAAATTGAAATTTATTGAAAAGAAATATATATACAAACTACAAAATACAAATAAATAAAAAAACTGCCCCGAGGTTATATACCTGTTAGGGGGCTTTATTATGTGTAAAACTTATAAATGAATGTATACTAAATCTAAATTAAACATGAAATACACATAAAAAAAGTAAAATAACATTATAAAATTATTTTTCATTGGCTAGAAATTGACAAAACCGCAGCCGACCGAACTCAGTAAAATAAACAATAAACTTACATAAGGTTACAAATTACAACAAAAGAATAAGTAGCTTCCTATTAGATCTACTACAGGATATTTAAAACAACAGAACTTACTAAATTTAATTTATTCAAAAACTTAATTCCTAAATATTTATTTATACAGTAAATACGCACACTAACACCTCTCACCTATATATGTTACATAAATTAAGTTAAGATAAATAGGTAATTGGCTTAATTCAGTCTTTTAATGGCTTGTGTCATAGGTTATTGTAGCCATTCGATAAGGAAACAAGGCCGTGTTAAGTTATGAAATGAGATTTAAAACATAAGTTACGTATAATAATAACGTATTTATATAGTTTACATAAAATAAATTGTAGATATAACGTGTTTTTCTAACAACTGTTATTAAATTGTACAAATAAAGATGTAAATATATTTAAAGTAAAATAAAAATTTAATAATAATATAATATTTCAATGTAATAATGAAAATTGTATGAACTTCACAATATCTATTTGTTACGAGACCATAAAGGTTAAAGGTTAAAGTGTGGAATCTGATGATGAAACAAGTGGTAGTAATTTTATTTTGCACAAACAGCAACAGTAACATTCTATATTGGGTATGTTCACTACCCCTTGATTTTAATTTCGTATTATACCAAATGTTTAAATAGAAACGTTTATTGCAAGAATAAGGTTCTTATTGTTTGATGACAAGTTATTTCATTATCTGTTGTTAACTGATTTGTTTTTTGTCGTTTTCGTCAGTAAGAAAAGCGACACAATTACGATTACAATTACAATTAAGACAGCGAAAATTAATTTGTAATGTCCTACCCATTGCAATCATAACCGTAATCATCAAAAACTTTTTGAATGGGAGAAAAATACAATAATTAAATGACCATGAAGAGTTTCTTAAATATTTTGATGAATTCAACTTATAACAAATACTGTTGATCACATACATTAGGTACAAATTTGTAGTTTCCAATTCTACTTGTGATGGTAATATCTTAATTGAATAAAACATAATATAAAAATACTATTGCCAAAGTAATAATGTCTTACTCTGACCTCCAAATGTAATTTTATATCTCCACAAGAATTGTGAATGGAGGAAGTTGCATTTGTATATAGTTTTAAGATTTGTCAGAGCCGCGACGCTGACACAAATTACACAATATAGTGGAGGATATGGTTTAATAAATGCAGAGGTACGAGTGTATCAGGACCGAGTCGTTGTTATGGTTGGAGCAATACAAACAACTTTGAGATTCAATAATCCAGTATAAGGCAGGTCGGATGATATGATATAGTAGAATGAATTTAATAGTCATCATATTCTGTTGTTACGTGTACAGAACCCTCCCTGGTATTGATTTAGTCTGTGTATGTAACAACTAAAATGTCATGTTGATGGAATATAGAGTTTATTGTGATTATTTTATGTCTTGATTGAAATTTCCACAAGCGTTGCTAATTCCAAGTGAATTTATAAAAAGTCAGAAAGTGCCAATCCGAAAGACTATGGACAAGACGTGCCTTTGGAATAAAGTCCTAGAGGTTGAAGCTGATATGTTTTGTTGTCACTACTATAGAATATTTTCCTCAGAGATATTCTATTACAGCGGTAAATGTTTTAACATTTTATACTTTTGTTTTTGTTTTTTGTCCACGCTGATGTTCTCTTAAGGAACAAAACGGCATTCATGCATGTAGTTATGTATCGACATCTAACTGTCAATACAATAATATCCATTCGGTTCTTTTATGAAAACACACTTAGTTAATAAATTAAAACTTCCAATGCAGAAAATGTTGTGGCTTGAAATAATTATGTTATTCCTCTGTGTGTTTATATCAATAATAGGACATGACGTTGGAAGATTCGAATTATTATAATATTTTTTTTTAACCAAGAGAATATATATTTTTACAAATAATAACGCTGTTTAAATCTGTTAACTTCTTACAACGAAATGAAAAGGTTAGTAATTATGTAAACAAGAAAAGAGATAATATGTAGTCTTAGAGAGAATTGATTTTATTTTGGAAGGATTGTTATCGTTGAATGATTATAAATCAACTATTTTACCAATGTTTCTGTTTACTTTACTATACGCTCATAAGGAAAAACAAATTATATTAAGATTATAAATGTATAAAAGTTTACTTTCCTTGAATTCAGAAAAACAGATCGGTCTACATTGTTCACTATTAGAACGCTTTAAAACAATAATTTTATACTCAGGGTTCCAATATAATTTTACAATTTAATAAAGTTTAAAATAATGAAGATTGTCCTTCTTTTAAATTCAGTAACCGAATTGTATTAAATTCACACCAGTAATATTTGTGACAGCAACGAATGTGTGTTTGGATTCTACTGAAAACCATTTTAAGTGTTTTAACTTCCATAATGAATAGAATGTGTTATTTAATTCGCATTGAATGGGGTTTATGCATTATACACCCTGTGGTTAGTTTTAAACGGAACATTTTGAACGTTAATTTTAACGTATATATATATATATATATATATAGTGAAGATTATCATACATTCACTTTATAAATCAGCTTACATTCAAGTCCCAGCCATAGCTTAGTGCGAACATTTAAACTATTGTTCAACGTGAACAATTGCTTTATTTGTTTGAATATTAAATATATTCCTATTAATCCAAACAACAAGGGAGCGGATTCACAAAAATTAAAGAACATAAAAAATTGAAGATAAGTCTTCTGACAATACAAAAACGTCGATATTTAACTACAACAATTAATACTTTTTATAGCTCTAAATTATCTTAAACAATATATTAGATCAACTTCATTCAATGGATCATTGCTAAAAGTAGAATTGATCATTTAATCCGTCTCTCTTTCTAGAGCCTTCTTAATTTAATGCGTTGCTTTCTCACCTTCGTATTGTGCGTAAAATAGCTTATCTTTATTTTAAAATTAAAATAGAGATTTAACGTGATACATCTACTTTACGATCAGGTATAATATTAATTCATGAAATAAATTCCGAAAACAGACAATAATTTTAATTGAAAAAGGTTCCTGATTTTTCAGTTTATTAATTAAGAGCCTGAAATAATAAATAATGGTTTTAATAAATTTCTAAATTATGGGCACAAACGGAGAAATAATTTTATACATATTTGAAGTATGATGTTAAAATGAAATAATATTAACAAAATAAACAAAATTTTTAAAAATCTTTAATTTCATTAAATTTGAAAAAGAATTTTACAATTTCAAATAAAATCTCAACTACTAATCAATAAAGATTTTAAAATATAAAAATTATTTGAATACTAATAAATTTTAGAATAAAGTTTTATTAACACATAAAACAAGATAAAAATGTTATTAATGGATGACCAAAGTACTACAAGTTTTAATTTTAAAAAGAGTTTAATAAATTTAAAATTTCCTCAAAAATATTAAGTTTCACAATTTTATGCTACTTCAATTTCATAATTTTATCAAAATGTTTAATAACAATATCTATACTGGATAATCCAATAATTTGTATTGGTACCATTAGCACTAAAGTTGCTGAAGTTCTGTTCCTCCAGTATCTCTAATACATTTACGAGTATAGTTGATAGTGCTAAGTTAGGATAGTTTCC
This sequence comes from Aphrophora alni, assembly GCA_963513935.1. Taxonomy (NCBI): domain Eukaryota; kingdom Metazoa; phylum Arthropoda; class Insecta; order Hemiptera; family Aphrophoridae; genus Aphrophora; species Aphrophora alni. The sequence continues at coordinate 30,790,435 of OY740771.1, read as the reverse complement.
TCTGACTTTTCGATTGACATGTTTCTGCAGCAGGATATGATGAAAGAGTGTCAATCAGGACAAATTTGAAAGTCCCCAAACGGGGATATTCATTAACAACTGAACTGATTATATAGAATATATTTAAAGTAAACTATTACCAATCGTATTTACCTTTGAGTTTTTCTCTATAACCAAAGATTGATTGGTTATTTTTTTAGAATTATTGTACTCCCCACACACTTCCTAATTTTCTAATATTTATTTAACAAGTTATTTTATTTATTACTTTAATTTAGTCCTTTTAGATTTTAAATATTTCTTTTTACGACGTTACTGTATCTTTTCCCTCCTATTGATCCTAATTATTAAGGTCTATAATTGTTCGCTCTGACTTTTTCATGTTCACTCCAGCAAATTGTAACATTATTTAAATTTTCCTTCAATCTGCTATAACATTGGAACACAAGGTTCTATTTTGAATCTGATTGTAGATTTTCCTTTCTTTGTAATTTTTGCTTCTTTACAAACTCGATTTGTAGTTGTAACCAACACAATTTAAAAGTTACGGCACTTTTCGATAGTCTTAAGTTTTCGATATTTACTCTTTGAAATTTTACAGTTTTTAACTTATTAGTCTATCACTAAAACAGCGCTATCATTTTACACTTTTTCATTATGTCTCTTATTTTCGGAGATATTCACCTTTGAAGTTGACGTTTTATTACACTTGTTGTTAAGTATTAAAACACCTCCTTTATACTAATTAATTAATTAAATTTACGTCTTACATTACTAATTAATTTGTAAATTATATAGTAATAATAAATTATTATTATATTACCTGCATTACTTGGTCGTCGTACAATTAGACTTATTTATTAATCCTATTTATTAATTTACATTTTAATTCCTATACTTATTTCCCCTTCATAAGACTTAAATTGTTCTTAACTTTAATAGTCAATAACTATTTAATTACTGTTGCAATTAAGCTTATATTTTATCATTATTTATACCTTTACTCCCATTATCTGAATATATTATTATTTTTACTATTTTTTTTTTAACGACTTTGTATTTGATTCCAGAACCTACCTCCCCAGAATTACTATTAAAACGGGGAATTACTATTAAACTATTAATTTCTTATTTAATTATTAATGAATTTTATATTATTTCCTATCCTTGACAATTTTCAAAAGTTATTATCTTACCACGACTTTTACTTTTTCACCCTGTTGTTTTATCTTGTGTAGTTTTTATCTTATGACCGTTTTTTAATTTTCTTTTAATTATTCCTCCTTAGTTAACTCCTGCTTAATTGGTTTTATTTCAAATATCTTAATTTTTTCCTAATTTCTTGTCCATCATGTCCGTGAAAGTATTTTTTAAACCATTTGATTAGATGCTCTCAAAAACAGATTTTATGTTGCCAGAGGAATCGCTGGAAATCACAAAACTGTGCAATAACGGAAAAACAAATGTTGCCACCATCTTTATTAATTTATTTTCTCCAAAGTTGTATTTTTGTATAAATTTTTGTATTTTTGTATGTATGTCCAATTTTAAAATGTGAATATTACCTTCCTACAGATATCTGTCAATTATGTTAGATTCACCAAAAACACGGTTGTATTAAGTGTTTGGCATGCCTTTCACTTCAAGAAAAGTGTACATTTTCCGACGTAATTCCAAAGTTCGGGGCAAAACATTGGTTCCAAAAATTTGTACAGTGTCCATCGATATATACGATTACAGTATTATTGGCCCGATTCTAAAATCACGTCTAGACAACGTGCTCACAGTGAACATATTGCCATTCACATATTGTGCTTCAAAGTGCCCTTTTAAGACAGCCATGGCGCCCTAGGGAGCCGTTGTTCACAGCTTAGGAAAAACTGACCTACGCCAATGTCCCAAAAAGAACGATAGGAAAATGCACAATGAGGTCAAAATTTAAATATTCTTTTAAAATTATTACTCATAAATCACCTCATCTAGTCATCACTTTAAATATTTTGTAAAGCTCATTTGATTTATACAAGTTATACTATGTCCTAAATCTTATCAGATATTATTACAAAGAAATATTGTATTTATAATTCTTTGCGGTGCTATAAACATTGTGAAACAATATATACATTTATGTGTAAACTGTGCATGAACTAATGTATGTTATTTAATATTTGTAATTTGTGAAGGAATATAATTTAAATTATGAATAATCTGTTAAGTGCTCATTCAAGATTCTACGTGTCAGACTCTAGTGCAAGTGATAAACGAAGATGACAATCTACGTCGATTTTGTGAATAAACAAACTTACTATCGATATTATCATAACTATTAAATAGCTATTAGACGTAAGTTTGTCATGTGTTGCTACTACAAATTAAAATATTTAACCGCAGCCATTACAGTCCAAAAAAATCTTTAAAACGAATTCGAGTAACCAAAAAAATAAGATTTGAAACTTCACAAAAAACAGTCAATTCCTGATTTTCCGACTTTGATAATAATTTATTACTTTCAATCTCAATTATGACTGAAATTGTTGAAAAAATTTGATCTCTATAATATCATTAAAACAAACAAAGCTTAAATTGTAATTAGTTAATACAGCTGTATCATAACACTAGGTGTTCTATTATTACACATTTTTTGACCTAGCCACAACATGATGTTACACAGAAGACAATTAATTGTCCTCCAATTGATATAATACAAGTTCCTAACCATAATTTGTGATTAGCATTGTTTATATTTTTAAGGTTACCGGACATGTTTCAAGATTACTGAGTACAAATATAATATGCACTGCTATATTGCATCATGAATCTTTAAATTGTTACAGCTTTTGAGAGAGATCTTTATTTTAAATGGTATTTTAAGTGACGAGTATTCATAGCTAAGTTTGTTAGATGCCACTAACAATTTAAAAATATTATTATTATTTGGTTCAGTGCTAAACTCGAAATCCTTTTAATTAACGGACAGATAGTCCAGACCTCTTGATGAGCCATTACTGTTGGGTCTGATGATGGTAGAATCATTCTCCATAATCTTTTCTTTGTATGGTTACGAATGCCTTTTTTTATTATCTTCCTTTTAACATGGTGATATAAATTAAAACACACCCCTAATAATAATAAAGCTTCATATGAAGTCATCTTTGGAGAATAATATCACATCCACAAATTAATTTGTATGATCATTAGAGGCCTACTTTATACGTAGCATATGTAGATATACTATAAATAACGGCTCATCTTTTTTTTAAATGTTACAGTCTGCAAACACTCTCTTAATTCACGTGGAATAGATTTTTGTTCTTATCTCTGCTACTTCCTGAGATAATTTCAACCCTTTTTGTGATTGCATTTTCTTTTTTTTTACGTTTTGTCACCACCACTGTTAAAAATGTTAAACGTTTTTATACACATAAATTTGTTTCTTATTCAAAGCTCTCTACTAATTCTATCTTTATTATTATTCAATAGTTCTTTGTTGTTATAAGCTTAGTTCTCAAGGTACTTTGTGATACCTAGTACAAACTTTATCTTTAAAAGTGTAAAATTGTATTTACTTGTCTACAGACTGATACCTATTACATTTAATTATTTGACGACGAATTTTAATAGATACTGTACATCACCTGACTAAAAAATATTAAAAAATACATTTGCATAAAATCCTTTCAATCAAACCTGGAACAACACTGAAAAAAATTATCAAATTAACAATTTTGTGTAATAACGTGTTTCATTAAGTACGGAATTTGTACACATGTATATGTATCATGAATACTCCAGATCATTTCTTGTTTTCTTAAACAGCATCTCTATTAATCAGAATACTTCAGAAAGAATTTAATACATTAAAGTACTAAATATGTTTAGTTAAAACATCAATCTACAGGAACCGAGTTTTGTATGAACACTTCCTGAAATAACATACCAGTTATATGTATTATAATAAATTATTGTTTAAGGGTAGAATTGAGAAATAAATTATATATATATATATAACTTTTATAATCCGAAAGAGTACACCTAGGAAGACCAAACTACTGTCACGAGTGAAAAGGGGTGAAGAATATGTAACATTAACTATCAAGAAGCTCGAAATTGCTGAGTTTTAAAAAATGGAACGGAGTATAGCTTCATTTACATATTATAATTTACAATTATTCCTATAGATTGACTTTAATAAAGGCTCTATTTAAAAATGAATAATAACGATGCACGTTATGTTAAAAGTAATTTATAAGAGCAACGTGGGTTGAAGCTCTATACATGTAAGTTGCGGGGCACACAAAGATATGTAATAAACGTTAACTTACTAATTTTGATGATAGCTGTATTATATTGATATATATTGACAGATATATATTGATATATCTCTTAATAATTAGGCTACAAAAATAATAAGTTTTAGAAATGAGAGTTTATGATAAATCAAACACTCACAGACGTGAATATATATTGATAAAGTACTGTTTTATTAGTTACAATTTACAGGCTTCTTTCCTCTTTTCCAAAAAAAGTGCAAACAATGGATCTTTTGTTTCTAGTTGTAAATTATTCTAAGAAAAAATGTCAACTGTTTTAGTCAATATATATTATTTTTAATTTAATTTTGAAGTATCTAAATCACTGTTTAAAATTAATTATAACTTTTAATTAACTTAGTTGGTCTGTCGCGTAACTTCTTATTCGGGAATCAATTATTTACCAATTACTTCTATTTACCATATGTTTTGTATAAAAATATTAAAATTCGTTTTTTGCAAGTTCACGATATTCGTTTAGTACTTGTGTATAACACTTGCACACTTCTATAAAATGCTAAGACTAATCTACAGGCTAAGATCTATAAATAGTATTAGGGCCTAAGATTGAACTTATTATATGTCGAATAAATAGAGAGACTTGTAATAATAACTAACAGAGTAAAATTTTCCAATTATTATTTAACTTAATATGTAGACTATTGTAAAATCGTGTCCCATACGTACAACTCAAAATATTAATATTTGTTTATCTCCTTTATTAAAAAAAGAGTATATAATATCATTTCACATGGAAAGCAAAACAAACAACAAAAAATGTACACAAGAAAATAATGTTGTTTTTAAATTAATTTTTCAATTCAAAATCAAAATATTATTCCATTTTACGTTTACATTTAATATTATAATTTAATTAAAGAAATAAATAATAAAGCTATCGTATTGTATTAGATTAGTTTATGGCGAGTTTCCGACTTTTTGTAAACTAAATTGTGTCAGAAATATAGTTTAAAACATTCAACGTTCTTTGTAACCAACTATTTATTTTTTTTATAATATTAAAATAACAGTTTACTTACCAAGAACAAAAAAGTTGGGCTTTGTATCAACAACTTAGCGTTATAGAACCCATTCTGGAACATAGAATGTAATTTTGTTATTACAACAGTAATGAGCAACACTTGAGATAATATTCAATTGAATACTTATTATTGAATAAATTATAATGAAATTAATTTTTATAGCAAATTTAAATAATAATCATTCTCCTCATTTGAATTGGAAAAATGGTTTATAAATTCGTCCTTTAAAATAACATAAACTAATATAATACAATTGTGGATGAAGACAGGTTTGCAAAATTGGAAACAACCAAAGCCCGACCGATCAGGCGGACCACAACATACATTAAATTGAAACATCAAAGCGATTAAGGAAGAGGAAAACATTTCATTAAACGTTCGTATAATTGTATTACGTAACTACTGAAGTCAGATGCATCCAAACAGTAGCTAAAATACAAGAACCAAGATCGAAAACTTATGAGTAGAAAAGAGTGGGTTACGAGATTGTTGCTGAAAATTTTGACTGAATTGGGAATATTTAAATTAAACGGAAAATTAGTCCAATAGTTCACAGTAATTCTTGAACTACGATATGATTTACTTATTCTAAATGAATTCAGTTTTTATAGTCTGAAACAGTTTTTTTTATTGTTGAATGATCAAATGCATAAATCTAAAATATTGTAGTAAACCAGTCATTGAGAAAAGATGTATTAAATGAATAGACAGATTTATATGGAACGTTAGGATGAGTTTAACAACAACCGCTCACTACCTCGGGGTATACGATAGTAAAAATGTTGAAAACAAAAATATATAATATCTTTTCGATACTAACCTTCCTGAAAACAAAATGGAGGATGTTTGGTCGTTCGTATGAATCTTCTCTTTAGCCAAAAAGACTGAATCGATTATTTTGTAATTTTAACTAATTAGGCGTTTGGATATTTACAGTACGAAGGCTGAAATTTGGTTTTTGTAAAAGCAAACAAAGAAATTGAAAATTCCAAATTATTTTTAAAAATTAGTAAGTAAGAACTCACGACAACAACTTATCCGTCATAGGAAACTATCACAATAAAACAAACATTAAAATTATGTAGTCATTTTCAAGGTCATTAGTCATTATTACTACTTTAAGGCCGTCATCTCCAATTCAGATTAAATTCCTTATAAAACTAATAATTCCGATATCATTAGTTTGGTACATACACGTACCGACGTTTTGGTTTAGATTTTGTACCATTTAAATGAAGAAAGTTATTTTAAATTTTTTGACAAAAATGAATGTAATAAATGGTGCAGAAACATTGGAAGAACTTTGCTGAACAAATTATCAAATCCAAATACTGACAATAATATTTTTAGTTATTAGACCATACGTTTTTTCCACACTTAGTCTTTACCAGGCTGTCTTTATCAGTAAGTATTGTTTTCATTACTGATATGTCCTGTGTATTCCTAAGGATAAATAGAATTGAATATCAGGGTCTACCTACTATCAATTTTTTGGAAAACTTTTCTACAAAGTATTTTATTTTTAATATTTGTATATTTAAATTGTCCCTTGCTCCTGTTCTTTAAAAAAAAGTAAATCCTATACCATGTTATTAGGATTAAATACTTAAATCGTATTTGATTGAAATTTAGTAACAAAAACAGCGGATCATTTTCCTTTTTGACAATAATTTTGAAATCGTCATTTTCTCTTACTTAAGATTTAATACACTTAAGACACACGATATATTAATTATTCAGTAATTTTTGTTTTAATATATTTGATGAAAATGCTCAATGGAAGATTTGTGGTTGTTTTTCAATTCATTATAAACCGGCAATATTGGAAGGACGACAATTAGTACTTTTTATTAGGCTACATTCTAGCAAATTTATTACAAGTCAAAATAATTTAGATCGTTTTAGAGAAAAAAAAAAGTTGTTTAGATATTTTAACTCTAACTCACGTTTTAGTTATTAAAATATTTGTTTTAAAGTGTAGACGCGGAATATACACCCACTCACAAAATACTGAAAAAATCGGTCCTCTCATTTGGTCTTAAATAACTGCAAAGAACACAGACAGACAGAGCATAGATATTATACACAATAAAATAGATAGCCTAACAGATAGACAAGGAGTGCTCAAGGCTTAATCAATCTTTTAGTGCTCAAGGAGACCTCAAAATAATTATTTTTGAGTAAACTTCAACATCAATTTCACTACCTGTATGTTAGAAAGTAAAAATATGTAAATAATTTATGGTTTCCTTTGTTTAAAATATTTAACCATGGTTGAATCTGCCGCGGGAAAGCATTGGAGATTATCAGCTTTGCTCAGATTAAAATCAAATAATCTCCTTCATTTTATCTAAGCCTTCGGTGTTTTCTCGGAAACTTTATTATTTGCATCCCTTTTTATTTATAAATAAAGAAATTTCAATTATTTAATGATAGAGAAAGAGAGATTATTGGATGTAAACATATAAAACTCAAATTTAAAAAAAACACTGTTACAGTATATAATTATGGGGGCTTTTACAATTTCCAAAGTTTAAATTTTGCTATCCCCTCGTTATTTTGTTTTGCATTGAAAGATGAGGTTTATGTCATTACATACGGAATCATGTAAAATGTAAACTTTATGTTTTTTATGTTCCAAACATCACGATGTTCACATTTTATAATATCAATCTTGTTCCAAAGCGTGCTATAAAAATCAATTTTATACGGTTGAACTCAATCAACAATGTTAACAATACACAAATTATCAAGTGCTGTACTGACACCGGTTTTCTGTCCAAATAATACATTTGTGTGTACCGTGTCTTCTGCTATTAACTTTCGTTTTAGGAACATCTTAAACACTTTTACTAAACATTCAAAAGACGTGTATCGTTTTCTATAAAACATTGTCATTTTTGCGTCATTACAGGATGTAAAAATCTCTATGAAAATTTAACTGTATTTTAATCTACATATATACTTTACTTAAACTCTCACGTTGAACCGCTTTGGGTTCATTTATCAAACGACAAAATGAACCTGTATACAACATCGATCTCCACAAACAATACTAATGTTGATGATATCATTTTTGAATTGACGCATAATAATTAATTACTTTTTAACTTGTTTCTTCCTGATAGAAGTTGTTAACTTTACACATCTAATAATACAAATATGTTTTAAAATACAACAAAATAAATACGGTCGTTCCTGATTGTAAAGGAATGTATTCACATAAAATAAATCTGAGATTCATTTACTCAATACTTATGACAAAAAAATGAAATAGTCTTAAATTGTACTACGGCAGACCCTATGTTACCTAACGAACAGAACTAGTGGTTGTAATTAAAAAGAATAGACTCCATTTAAATTTTATAAGTTTTAACTACTGTTTTGAACTTTGTTCAGTTTCATGTTATGGTAGCTAATGGCTGCTAGTTTATAATATGTAAAACTTTAAATTACTTGGTTATTATACTTTTAAAAGTTTAATGATGATAAAATGAAAATCAAGTAAAAGCTAAAGGATTTTGCAATGAATGAAGTAAATTGATTAAATTAAACTTATTGCATTTTCATTTTCTCTAAGGAATTAGATACAAAAAATACCTGCTTTATTAAACAGAGTTATATTAGATTATTAACCTTTTTTTGTTCCTGTGTTTCTGTTCTATCCAAGTTTTTGCATTATTTCATGATCGTGAGATTGAGTGATTAAAACGATATAAATGTTCTTATTTTTATATTTTGTTAAAAATATTTTTTCAGTAGCTGTAAAATATAACGAAATCTATTTTTAACAATATGTATTACCTGACCGATTATTATAATATGAGTGAATTTAATAGCGGTAAGTCCAGGTAAATGCTTAAAGGGAGTATGACATGAATTTTCTGAAAAAAAAAATCGTTTTTCATTTTTTAATTCTAAATTATTCTACATTTTGTTGTGAACATTTTGATATATAATACTTAGGTATTTGAGGTTATTTTAATTTCAAAATAATTTTTTATAAAAATGCTTGCAGTCCCTTATCCTGTAAGTAGGCCATGAAGTGTTCCTTACATATATTGTATGTTTCATATAATATAATATAGTATAATTTTCCATAAACAAAATATTTACTTATACACTTAATTTACATGAAATCATTAATGTTTATTTCACTAAGGTACAATATTTATTAGAAAGAGCTGCAATTGCACGTAATATTCTGACATTAAAAGTGGATTTAAGGGAAAGAAAGAGCTTGTTCAGTGATATGGATATATTAACATTAACATTGTTATGTGAGGAAACATTAATTATTTATTTATCTTATTTGTATTTTACGTTATAAAAATGTTGATTCAGAGCAAGACCCAAAATTAAACAAAACATTTTAGCATTCTAACTTTTTTCATAGCTACATATTTTCTTTAATAATACATATGTCACAACTAAAAAATATTCCTATTATATATTTAAAAGAAATTGCAATGCAATGATTGTACCAAGTTGAGAAAAAGAAGATTGAGCAAGCTATAAAATGTATGTAGCAATTCCTCATTTTTTGACATCTGAAGTTTCAAACTTTAATATATATACATATACATATACAAGAATAACATATATATATATATATATATATATATATATATATATATACAGAGATGAATCGGCACAAGCTAATATAATTGCTTATTATTTTATGAAATTATACATTGTGTATTCTTTAAAGTAAAATGTATAAACACAAAACTACTAAACCTTTCCGTGAATAATCAGAGAAACCATTCCAAGCACATAGGTGTAAATAAATATTCTTAGAAAATAAATACATAAAATAAAACATTTTATAATAAAAACGGCATTTACAAAAATCTTAGATTAATAACAAAAAAACATTTGGGCCACTTTTATTTAACACTTAATTATATTAACATATTTCATCAATATGAATCACCATGTCCATGTACCTGGACTGTGTATATACCATACTACTATCGAAATGCTTTAATAATAGAGGCCCACAAACGGCTAAATGCCCTCACGTAATTCATGGTGACTAAATGTAATCAATCGCACTTTTTTCATTGTCAGGGCATAACGGTTATATTTGTGTAAATGGAACTCTAATAGTACAAAGCACGATTATCAAATATGCTCTACTTTGCTTCGTCGTTGTACTACTCCTATTATAAATTATTGAGACTCATACAAAACAGTTATGGATTAGTCAATATCCATTATGTTCATTTTAGTGACTCTCCTACTGGCTATTGATTAATCTTCACAACTACTGTACTGTCAGGTTCAATATAATAAACACTATAAAAAGCATAATGGATATATATATATATATATATATATATATATATATATATATATTTGAATGATGTACTAAAATCATTGAAAGACGTTTCTTGGGACGTTACAAGACTAAACCAGGCCATTTTTAAATTATGATCCTACTTTCATTCCACTTATAATACGAATCAACCGATTTAAAGTGACATATCTGTTCAGAAAGTTGTAATACTGTTATACCCCGTGGAACTAGATGTCACAATTATTTTGTTGACGAAAATATACGTGTGAAGTTGAGTGTGTCCACGATTTAACTCAATTAAAAAAGTCTGATCAATTTTTTGTTTCCAACTAAAATGAGTAAAGTATATTATTTAATATTTTCAATTAAAAAATATGTTATCATCTGCCAATTATACCTGAACCACAATTTTGTGCGATTTGCTTTTTTGGCATATTGATTAAAAGCTATAATTAACCTTTATTATTCACTAAAAGTAATAGAAATTAGTAGACAATATCTATAGAAAATTTGCGTTTATAAACAGAATATTTGATCATTATAGATTTATGACAAAAATGACAATTTTGTTTTGAGATTGGTGTTTAGCAAGTTTATTAAATATGTATAAACACTTCTCAGTACTGAAGCATTGAACAGGCAAGCAGGTATGCTAAAATAAATTAACTTATTTAGTGATTGAAAATGTATTGCAGAACTTTAAGAAATGAAATATAAGTCAGAATAAACGAACATTCGTCTTAATAAGAACTGGTAGTAGATATGGGTAATATAAGTTCTTGTTTCCAGGTAGGATAATAGTTTTAATATTATTCTAAATACAAAAATAAAATACATTACCGAAATTTTTCCATAACAACAAATAATTAACTAGATGAATCATATTTTTAAAATGATCTATAGAATAAATGCACAATTAATCCAATGTATCGGAAAACGGAAAATTTAACTCAAAGACTGTTAACGTACTTACTTTATAATTCACATCGCATCGCACACCCTTGCAAGAGCGGGGGGGAGGAAGGAAAACACGTTAAGATTCATCTAATGTTTACCAAACAGAAATCTTTTCTGTATACACAGTTCTTTTTTGCTTACCTTGAGCTTTGTGTACATTCTGCAGAATATTAATTTTAAAATAAAATATAAATAGAACCTTTGTCTGTTATCCTCTCTTTTCCTTCTGTTTCTCTATTTCGTTTAGTGTAAATGAATTAAAATAGTTCTAAAGTTTAGTAAATGTAATCTTATAACATATTAAAGATATTATGAAACTTGTAAAACGACTGTAGTTAGAATAAAAAATATCTATACACAGTTAGATTTTAAAATGTATATTGAAGTTATTACTAATTAAAATTTGTTTGATTCTCAATGATATATTACAATCATACATTCAAAACGTTGCATACAATAACTTTGAGAATTTGAGTTTTTTCAATTACCAGTATTAAAGGTCATACAAAGATGGTCAACAATGCTAAAAAACTTAACTTAGTAAATCATTCCTCTGTCATTGTGTTGATTGTTGAACTCGATGAAATAATGTTTTTAAACTATTGATAGCCATGTACAGGTTGACGAATCTCTAAAGGCATTCATCCATTATAAGCTGAGCATTAATTAAATATTTTATTAGGATTTAGAGGCAAAATCCGTTCAGACAAAAGAAAAAGTTTATAATATTTAACAAACTAAAGCCAGCATATTTACAACACACCTTGCAGTCAAAATACAACTACACTGAAATAAAATTCTGTTAAGAGCATTCGATTACGTTAGATGGATGTATGCTTATTCTAGGATACAAATTTCAACTACTAACATTGTTGGAATAAATCCAGGTAAACTAATATTCCAATTCTAGAATTCATTTAATTGTTATAGAAGTTGACAAAAAACCTTGTTTTTCCGTTTTTATCTATTTCTCTTATACCACAAATTTCTCTAAAATGTGACTTTAACATAGAATTTACCTTTAAATATAAAATAATATACATTTAAAGACAGAATATGAGATACTACAGACGCTTCCAAAAACTGTATCCAAACTTTCTAACGGGGGGGGGATTGTGAGTAACACCAACCATTTATTTTATAAATCCAAACAAAAATAACAATTAAACAAAATATATTCATCTCTGCTCCCTTAAAGTGCTAAAATAATCACTATTGGTCAAAAGGTTATAACAGATTTTGGAATGGGAATGGTTTAATTGCGATTCAAAGCTTTATACGTAAAACGTTGGGAAAATGTAAAGATTTTTAACCTAAAAAACTGTGCAAAAGATCAAGTAACACAAGTCTTGATCATGTATAAATTGAAAAATATCAATTTTAATTTCAAGGTTATCTGGATATTCTGAAATTTACCGTTAAATTCCGAAATAAGATTTCATAGAGTAAGAGTTATATAATATGGATAACAATTAAGTTTTTATCAAGTTTTGAGTAAGAAAAGCTGTTAACAAATTTGTTTGTCTTTGTGTGTTCATTAGTCAGCTGCCTTTTGAAAACTATTACTATATCATTGTGTCACTTTATATCTCGGCTCTAATAAAATTGTTTTAATTGTAATATGAATAATAACTAAAATTGTTGAAATAGTTATTTCGTGTTTAACAATAAAATTAAGAAGTCTTTCACATAAAATTTGTACCAAAATATATTTCAACAAGTTCAATTATCTTGATGTTCCCAATTTATGTTGTTACACCAGTTATAATGAAATGTTCACCAAATATATTTCTTAGAAGTCATTTCACGTTTTCAATTAATTTATATATATATATATATATATATATATATATATTTCTTTGGTACCAAGTACATTTAAGACTACTAAGAACACCCAATAAATCCATTACTTAAATTATCAGTCCTAACTAACACAACGTGTGTTTATATTTTTGCAGCATTAGGATATTCCTAAAATATCTATTACATCGTTGATTAAAATTGCATTTTTAGATTAGGTAGTTTAACAGTAAAATTCTAATAAATCTTATGTTTCCGTTTTCAAAGATTGTAGCGGACAATTTTAAAATTTCAAAAAATTCCACTTCTTTTGTAGGACTTATTTAAGACAATATTCATAACACATAATCACAGAAGGTTCACCCCAATTAACTGGAACTTTTTTTTTTTCGTTTTCACTAATCTCTTACTTTAAAAGGCAAGAAAATCATTTTAGTTTTCTGCTCGCCAAATTATTTAATAACTCTTAAAGGTTTCCTCAATTGTTTCCTTGTCTTCATCTTTTCCTATTAAAAGATATAATATGAAAACTAAAGATCTGTATCAAGAGGAGTATTCACTTGGTTGATTTAACGTATGGATATTCAATGTCAATATTTGGCTTGTAATTACAATTAATAACCATTGTGAATAATAAATAAAGATTTATTTAACAAACTGGTCTTGTATATCACCAAAACGTAACAGCTATATTATTTATTATAAATTGTATATATGCATAAGATAATTGAATGTATCGATGGCTAAACTGTAAGTGTCAAAAGGCTTGTTGTTTGTAACCAAATTGTAACCGGTGCAGAACTTTAAGAAATGAAATATAAGTCAGAATAAACACACATTCGTCTTAATAAGAACTGGCAGTTGACATGGGTAATATAAGTTCTTGTTTCCTGGCAGGATATTAGTTTTAAAATTATTCTAAATACAAATATAAAATACATTATCGAAATGTTTACATAACAACAAACAATTTACTGGATGAATCATATTTTTATAATGCTCTATAGAATAAATGCGCAACTAATTCAATGTATTGGAAAACGGAAAATTTAAATTGAAAGACTGTTAACGTACTTACTTTATAATTCAGATCGCATCGCATACCCTTGCAAGAGCACGTAAAAATATAAAGAATACAACAATAAAATAAACCGAACAAATAGAAAAATTAAGTTAATAGATTATTTTATTTTCCAAACTTTTCGTTTCGTTTCTGAAATAAATTGCAAAACAAATACGTCTTTATTTATTTAAATTACTATTCTATAAAGGAATTACAACTGTTTTTTGTCAAATAAATCAACTATCTCTTACTTAAAATAACAATGCTCCGTTTCAATTATTTTCCAACTTGGTAGCAAATATATCCCTTCCTCTAAAATCACACATTGTTGCTTCTTTTATTCACGCTCTAAGTAGATTTAAACAAATGTAATCAATTTCTTTCATTCATCTATTAAAGTTTATTCCACGTTATAAACAAGATTTACAGTCTCTAACGCAATTATACAATGTTATATTGAAGAAGTAAAATGTGACTTTCTTATTTCAATATACGTACGATATTTATATAAATAATTTTATTAAATGCAACATGAAATTGGCGAAACATATTGCAATATAAGATTTTAAAAGCAAACTTTTAAAATAATTAATATTAAATGTTAACCTTTATCCTTCAAGATTAATAATTCTAAAATAATTAGATTATATAATTTTAATACATTAGCTTATATAATCCATTACCTAACATGAAATCTGTTATCTTTAATTTGGTCTTCATACTGCATATATCAATATATCTATGTCAACATTAATATAACAAGACAATATGCTTATTGCTTGTATCTCTAAAGATTATTCTTAACATCTAAATTATTTTTTTAAATTTATTAACATATACTTTCTTTAAAGAGTTAAATAATTGATGAATGGTTCATTTAAAACCTGTTTAAATAAAAAAAACAGTTTAGCCTAATCAATTTTAAATTTATTGTTTTTTAATAGTTCTATTTTGAATAAACTCTTGTGATATTTAGATTGAGACTTAGACTTTACATGTAATACAATTTTATTTTAAAACGTGTCTTATTAATAGAATTTTCATTGGTGACTCCTTTTACACTTTTTTCAAAATCAATTATTTTCAAACATTGTGTTTTAATGTATCTCATAGCTTGATCACTATTTACAAGTAAAAATTGTCATAAATTTGGTTTACCAATACAGTAGTTCAGTGTTGATCAACTAATTAATACAATTCACAGATTTTTGAAATTGCCACTGATTCTTTTAATAATTTATTTGTAGCCCCATATGAATTTTTCTAGCTTAAATATCTGTACTATAGATTATTATTCCCATAATCAATTTTCTTCCTGTTGGCTAATACTTAGTACAATCACAAATTAAATTATTTAAACATTCAATCTATGTACAGAGTGTCCCACTAAGGTATTTACATTTAAACCACCACCAAGTACATATTCATTAACCAAATTGTAAGATTTTTTTCATACATGTTGGAAACATTTCCGAAAGTGTACCAACAAATTTTTATGCTGACGCCTTTTCTTTTAGATACCCCCACAGAAAAAAAAGTCAGAATCAGTTAAGTTTGTTATGTTTGTTGTCTAAGATCACAATAAAAGTCATCAACAATGCAATGATCTGATATTTAAGAAAAAAAATAATAAATTTAATAACCAGCTGTTTAAATATTTTGAGCTTTTATGTTATCTTGTTCTCCGGCGGCAGACGCTGTCGTTTAAACTCTATTTTTATAAACAGCCGCCATTTTATTTTTATTGCAGTATCAGCGTAAACATTTGTTGGTACACTTTTGGATATCTTCCCAATATGTATGAAAGAAATCTTACCATTTGGTAGACACATATGTACATGGTGGTTGTTTAAAAATGTAAATACCTTCAAGGGACACAATTTATAAACTTTTATAAGTGTTTGATTGTAATTACCTTTTATTTAACTCAAATTTGTATTTACTTCTATAAAGTACTGTATACTAGAAAAACATTTATCTGTGAATTATATCACAAGCTCTATTAACTTATAATAATCCATTCATACAATCAGATTGTAAATATGTACACGTTAAATATTATGGAAATATGTCAGTCAATGTGTATAGTAGGAGACTTTCAAGTGCATTATTTAAAAGTTTATAAAAAAACTTCAACCAGTAACTTTTAAACCTGTTTAGTAAGTGGGTTGAAGGAGATCCTGTGGATTGTGGGGAGGGTAATTTATAGAACATAGTCGTGGTTACACAAAAGTTATAAAAGATGAGTATCACTTTATCCAGAAGGACATTCCTGGGATGGAGAAAATAATACATTTGATTAATGACACCTTGAAAAGTGTCAACTGAAGCTTTTAACGAAACTATAAATTACACTTAAGTTATTAAATAAATAAAAAATAATACAGTATCAAACGCTCAGTACTTTAAAAAGCTTTAATTAAAATAATTTTTAAAAAAATTTTGTTTTTTTAATAATTTAAATTGATTTATTGTTCTTATTAATACAAGATTTTGTATTTTTACCTTTTAACAAATCTCAGATATTTTAATTTACGATTCCAGCTGTACCATGTCAATCAACAAACTATTTGATGGAAAATAATTCATGGATTACTACTATATTAGATATCCCATGTTGAAATGTAGTTGTAATTAAATATGTTCCTTAAATTTAAACATGTTATCCTTTACAAACAAGTAAAAACGTTACGTATATTTAGTTTCTTTTAATTAATAAGTGAAACAAATACTCTTAGAAAATAATTAAATATCATTCTTGATTATTAGGGTTTCAAGCAATCATAAGAAGAGATTATTTATAATTAGTAGTGTAGAAAGAAATGCGTAAGGTAACAGAAAGAGGTAAAGGATTTGGAAAGGGAGGGATTTGACAAATTATTTAACAAAAATTCAGATGTGTGCTTGAATTGTTTTTGCTTAATAGAAATCCATGTATTTATTCTTCATTATTCCGTTTATACAACTTCTTGTCATTATCTTTACTTCAAATTAAGGAGCATACAAAATAATAATAACCTAAAGAAACCAACCGATCTTAATTTCGTACAAACCTAGATCTATACTTTAAAAAAATGTTAAATTTCCTGGAATCACAAAAATTATGCTAAATTCGATAATGAAATCGATAGGGTATGATACAGAAAATAAACATACCGTAATCGAGTGTGTAAGTTACACAGCCGAAAAATGTTATTTTGAAAATATTCAATCAATTTTTATAAAATCACAGTCGCATCGTATTGAGTCAATTTTTAATTTGTATATAGTAGGTATTTTTTATGGAGTTTTGATAGTTATTCTGTGACAAAAAAGTTAGCAATTGAAAGGTACCTTGACTGAAAGATAAATTTTAGTTTTGTTCTCACAGTCAGCAAAACGCAGAAACGAAAATTTCTCAGATTCTATTGACTATTTACGTTCTTTTAAATTATTTTAAAGTTTTTATGTTTTACTTTTTTATAACACATTCGAAAAATGTAACAAGATTTTTAAATGCGAATTAACAAAATATAGTAGTTTTTGTTAACTGCATGATTGAAACAAACAAAAACATATTTGTTAATAATGGATAGTCACAAATTTCTGTAATTTAACAAGAATTTTTAAAATCATTTCGTCATGGAATAGATCACTATATTATATATAAGCTTATAAATATGTTTCAAATTTTTCATTTCACAGTCGTAAATATAAAAATTATGCCTTAGAGTTTGGTATGCTTATTTTTGCTTAATATTGTGTCGGAATAATATACATCCCCTTTTGTGAAAAATATTTCATTCCAAAACTTGAACAATTTTTTTTCAAGTTATTGTTTTCCAGTTTATTAACTATTTTTTTTACATTCATATTAAAAGTTGATAATAGTGAAAAATGTGTAATCCTGCTACAAAATAAATTACTTGTGAAGTACACCGTTGAGTTTGGTACACTTTTTTTCTGAATAATATGGTTGTGACTCCAAGAACAATCAACACAAAAACCCATGTCGTATTTGTATTCACTATAGACATATTTTTCTTTTAGTTTTTCTCTCTTAAAAATATCACTATATTTGAGGGGCAGACTATTTTAATTTTTCTTCCCCTTCATTTATTTTCTTTGTCATTATTTATTATACGGTGCCAAACGGCTTATTTCTGTAATAATTATTGTATAATAAGTAATCCAATCATACGTAATTTTTCATGAACGAGTATTAAAAGTATTTTTACATATCTTTAACGTTATTAAACCCAAAGATTAATTCATTTTCGTTTTGGGGGGGATTTTTTCCACCATCAAAATTATAGTATATAGTTTTAAGTACTCTATTATAGTAATAATAACAATAAAAAAACTTTTCTTGATAAATATGTACCAGTTTAATTATGTTTATTATGATAGAAAAGATATTACACTAAACCATAATCTAATGTTTCTTTATAATTATAGCTCAAGCATAAAAATATACGTTGGAGGTTCAAAGCAATATTACATTGTGTATTGAAGATAGTTACTGTTTTTATCTGTTTGCTATATTTAACCCAACTAGAGTTTGAAATGAGTAATAGTTATGAATTAAATACAGTTCAATGGAGTGTCACAAATGTGTTTGCAATTTACCAGAACATCTAGCTTTGTGTTGACGTCTGTGTTATGGAGTGTATACACTAGTTGAGGCAGAACCTTTGATAAACTAGAAGTAATGGTAATGACTGTATCATACACTGTCTTGTAATAAACATTACTACAGTATGTTTGTAAACATACACAACATCTTCCCCTATCCTAACTTTTTTTTGAACTTAAATAGAGCCAAACTCTTTTGGGACTGTTAACTAGGTTGTCTGAAATTTCTTTTAGGATAGTTTAGAATTTTTCACCTCAAATTTTCAAGTAGGAACCTGTATCTTGAGACATGTCAAGGTAAATGGTGTAAAAAGACAAACAAAATTAATGGCGCACACGAAATATTTTTTAGATGACCATTGGCGAATCAAAATATAGTTGAGATTTTAAAATCACAAAATCGTTAAATATGTGAAATCAGAACACTAAACAGTTTTTAACTGGTTGCTAGAATAATCTGATTTAACACCTTCTACGTTAAATTGAATTTTACCTCACCCACAAAAGTGGGGTATTACACATTGATGTACTAAACGTTAAATGTATTGTGTTTCCAATAATTTGCCAAAAGTTGTTTAAACAGAGAACATGAGATAGTGCCAATTAAAAATACGTTTGGTATTGGATATCAATTAAATAACATCCGCCTTCAATCCCATATGCCGGCTTTACGCAGAGCTTTTGGTCAGAGAAGAAACTGTGGGGAATTTTGGGTCAGGGAAGGAAGCTGTGAAACATTTTCTGTCAGAGAAGAATTCGGTTGCAGAAGTTTCAGTTGAAAATGATGATTTAAAAATTGAAACAGCTGTTTTAGTCCGAGAAGAAAGCTATGACGTATATTCGGCCAGAGAAGAATTCGGTCGCACAAGATTCGGTTGAAAAAGGCGATTTAAAAAATAAAACAGCTGTTTTTGTCAGATAACGAGTACGATAAATTTCACTATTTTATACTTTCAACCATCAACTGCTATCATAAATAAGTTTGACGTAACTTAGTCTACGGACCATATTCATAAAATTTGATGTGATCATATGCCAACTATAGTTCACAAAAACACAAAGTACCTGAATAGATCTGCAATAAGCTATGTAACGTGTATAATTTTGGTTATGGAATGTTCTGACTTGTTCCTTGGTTTAATGGATGCCATTAAACCCCATTCTTCACAAAATGCCTAGGTACTACAACGAAAAAACTCTACCTTTTTTAGAGTCAGACTAATTACGCCCCCTATCTTTATTAATACGTAACAGTCTCGAATCCTGAGATTTTTAGCCTACAGGATTCGTTCTCGCGTGACAAAAAGAATAAATTATCCAATCCACTGGAAGTTTTTGGCTTACTATCTTGCTGGCCTGGATTGAATAACTTCTTCGATAATTTGAGTTGCCCCAAATTACCGGTACCCCCCGTTTTATTTACGACTTCCAGTAACTGTATTTAAGATTACCCTCTTTCTCAGGGAGAACACGAATTTACTTTATTTTCGAATTTTAATCTCGTAGGTGTGTGTCCTTAGGAATACCTTTTTGATACAATATATTTTACCCTTTTTTAAAATAACATACCTGAAAATATAGCATATAATTGTGTGACCAATTCTAAATAAAACACAGTTTTAGAGAATATATAAAAAAATTAATTCTTTTAATTAACTGAAACAAAAACAACTGAAATAATAAGCTTGACACAAGTCAACAAAATAAAATTCAAAACAATTTCTCTAATAAAATTAATGGATAACAACTAAATATTTTTCTTTTGAGCAGAAGGCAATCACTGATAACTTTCTTAAAATTGAAAAAAAAAAAAAAAAAAAATTCTATTTATCTCTGAATTTAAATTATTTAATTTATCAAATTTATTTATTGAAAAAGATTTTTATCCACACATGAGTTTGACATTATCTATTTTAAGACATTTATTTAATTACACACAAAAAAAAAATTATCTCAGGAAAATCAGTGAGACTCTAAAATCGGGCCAATTTTGCCCTTTAAAAAAGGAAATTTGGATTTTCTCAGACCTTGTCCGCCGTGTTGAAGATCCTGAGTCCTGAGATGCTGATGGTCCTCTGGTGTCTGGTTGGTTGAGTTTAGCGATTAAAGTTGTCTTATATTTTCTCCATGGAGTTTAGAAGGCTGGCTGGTTGTTCGAATCTATCACCTCCTATCGCTCTCGCTGACGCTGTTTTAATACTTTGGCATCGTAACACTTAAACTTCTTTATTGAGAATCTTGAGTCGGCAAACTGGCATAGCCACCCCTAGCACTTGTTCAAACTATTTTTTAAAAGAGACGTTCGGGCATAGTCACCCCTAGCAACTGTTTCCACGATTTTTTACCAGAGAGCTTCGGGCATAGTCACCCCTAGCACCTGTTTCCACCAATTTTTTACGAGAGACGTTCGGGCATAGTCACCCCTAGCACCTGTTCTGCAACTTTTTTACGAGAGACCTCTATGAGATTCGTGCGGCTCTTTTTATAGCCAAAAACTATCGTATATCGATACCAATTTTTTTCCCTCACTGGACCGATACGATAGTTCCATTTATGGTGTATTTCTATGCAATTTCTTGATTATTTTTGGTGTAGGTGGTTCAGTTATTTATTATTAATTTATTTATTACGTTTACTGTTTTTAAATTGTCCTTTTTAATCACTTTGTTCTAATTAATCCTTTAATCTATTTTTGCTGTAAGTTGGTATTCTAGCTCCGCCTCCAACTACGTCACTTATCCTTGAACATTTAAACCCTGCAACTTGTAACTGGCCGATGAAAAAATCTTCATTGTTTTCCTTTTAATTGTCTATAACACTTTTCCTAACAGTTTTTGCGTTTTTACGTAACCGGTGTATTGTAGCTCTCGACCGCAGCAATTTCCCGCACTTCGAATGACATTTCTCGGACTATTCATTCGCCTTCAATAGCTTACGTAAGAATTTGCGTAATTTACAGTTTTTAATTCTTACACCTTTAAAGTTTTTGCTTTCAAACTTTGTCACTTTGTTTATTTCGTGATTTAAACGCACTAGCCGTGATAACATAATTCTACGACTTCTGGTAGTGATGTAATCCAGTGCGTATTTTCACACCTTTGGGTTTGGGGTTTATTTATTAACTGATTTTCCTGAAATTTACACAACTTTTAGATATTAGGTTTTAACCTCTTTTTGCCAAATTTCCACTTCTTATCTTTTTTCCTTTTCATAATATAGAGTGAAAACCATAACTCTTTTGTTTTAATCAAATTTAAATTTTTAATCATTAATTATAATATAACTTTATTTATTTAATTACTTCTATACAATCCTTTTTTCAAAATTTATTTTTATTTACTTTTATTAGCTTTTATACTTAACCTTTTCTGCTAACTTTTTAAATATCAATTTTTTCCAAATTTTATCAAGAATACTTTTATCTTAAAATTACATTTTATTTTCAGAAATACCAAGGTTTTTTAATTTTTATTAATTTTGAAAAATTTTAAATTCTTCATTTAAATATGCCGTAACGTCTGTTAGTTAATATGAAATAACAGTACTAGATATGTATTGCATACGACTTGTATTACAACTACATATCCTTATACATTATTATTTCATATTTTCAAAATTCATAAAAAAATGATTTTTCAATTCAAAATCCGCCGACATAGGAATTTACTGTTAGAACAAGCCGGTAAGAGTTGACCTTGGACCATTTCATAGTTCAATCTCACCGACCGGCTATAAGCAGTAAAAAGTTCTACAAAACATCCAAACCTTGCATTGGGATTATTTTTTGATATTTTTCTTTTTTGACCAAAATATAACCCCATACAACGAATTTCCGTTGTAGTACATATATTTACTTATTTATTTACATGTATAGAACTATTTATGAATTATGAGCATTAAAGAAAATCCATTGCAATTAGTAACGTTTTTATATATTGAAGAATCGTTTTCGACATTCAAAATTAGAAAAGTGAGGAAATTTATGGAGGCTATAAATTATATGGATTTGAGTCAAATGTATTGTTGAAATAATTACAAAATGAACATGGAAGTGATGTAGAGGGTTAAGTCAGATCTCAGATGGGAAAATTAGCGGAACAATTTATCAGAATGTTTTTAAGTAATATAAAGCTGAAATCCTTAACAAAACAAGTTCTAATTTAAAGAGAAAATAATAGTTTGTGATATAGGTAATGGTGAAATATTTTGTAAGAACTAGATCAAAAGGTACGATAAGTTTAACGTCATTTTATTAATGGCTAATTCACTCGATTATATAGATTTGACATTGTTTTAAATAAATTTATTTATTTACGAAGTTTTTATTTTTTTCTGTCATTCCCATTTATTTAACAAGTACACCAAAATAAACACTCCATCATTATACTATTCGAAACAATTTGGCAAATTAATAAGCCAAGTATAATATAAGTATATATAAGTAATTTTAGCTCCCCTAACACTTCGTTATTTTTCCTTCCTTGTGGACTGAGAAGAAGAGCACAAATGTATACTTATAATAGAATTAAAATTCACAAAAACACATATACCTATCCCAGCTTAGATTTCCCCTTAAAGCGTGTTTTTCATAAAAGTGTTGTGAAAGAGTGGCATATTTATATTTATTTAAAACTCAACCCTCTGTCTCTTATACCACCGTTTATTATTTTTACGTAATTATTTCTATTTGTTTATAATAATACTGTATTAAGATTTCTCTCATTGAAAACAAAATTCGGGATAATTTAATACATTCTGTATAATCCAGGCGATGTAGATAATAAGATAACAATACAATATAGAATCAAATTTTAATCTTATATCACTCATAACTTCATTTCCCGCCCAAAACATAAGCCAAATCGTTCATAAATATGCATAGTAGTTAAAAAATTGCACAATGTGTGACACAACCTTTTTGTCAACCCCACGTTACTCTTCTCACTATAATATCTTATATAATGATCAGCAACCGTGATAAAACACTTAAAGCAGACTAACTGAATTATAACGTCCTTCTTTCAACAATATGGAGTCAACAAATCTAACAAACAAAAAAACAATATATTTTTTTCTTCTTCATCAACAATTTCAAATTATTCATACTAGTTAGATTAACAAAGTTATCTTTAGTGGAATATTTACTCTAGTTTAAAATACACTAATTATCTGACGATACAAAAGTTTAATCGATTATACAATAAACTTGAAAAACCGTTTGCTATACAATCTACCAATGACTATATCCTGTAATTTTGCTCACGATTAACATCCTAATTTGTATACAACAGAACCATACGGAATTTTAAAACTTCTATAACACACCCCTCTTTATAAATTGTAAAGGAAGTAGTCAGCGACTGTGTAATTAATATTCCACAACTGTTTTAACAACTGTTACAAGCCTTAGTCGAAATATGAGGCCTTTCCACTTTTGACTTTTCGTTTAAAGTATAATATTCATCAAAACAGATTTCTCACTATACCAGGATTGTTGAGAACATTTTATAGATTCGGCAATCAATAGTCATCGTTAGTAATTTAGAGAGGCGGCACTCAAAACTCATTTTTAATACTTTAGAGAGGCGGCGCTCAATACTCGTTGTTAATACATTAGAGAGGCGGAACTCAATAGTCATCGTTAATACTTTAGAGAGGCGGCACTCAATAGGCATCGTTAATACTTTAGGGAGGCGGCACTTAATTACCATCGTTAATATTTTAGAGAGACGGCACTAAATAGTAATCGTAAATACTTTAGAAAGGCGGCACTCAATACTTATCGTTAATACTTTAGAGAGGCGGCACTCAATAGTCATCGTCAATACATTAGAGAGGCGGAACTCATTAGTCATCGTTAATTATTTAGAGAGGCGGCACTCAATACTCATCGTTAGTACTTTAGAGAGGCGGCACTTAATACCCATCGTTAATATTTTAGAGAGACGCACTCAATAGTAATCGTTAATACTTTAGAAAGGCGGCACTCAATACTTATCATTAATACTTTAGAGAGGCGGCACTCAATAGTCATCGGTAATATTTTAGAGAGACGGCACTTAATAGTCATCGTTAATAATCTAGAGAGGCGGCACTCAATAGACATCGTTCATACTTTAGAGAGGCGGCACTCAATATTCAACGTTAATACATTAAAAAGGCGGCACTCAATAGGCATCGTTAGTACTTTAGAGAGGCGGCACACAATAGTCATCGTAATAGTTTCATATATACTACTTTTTTATCCTTTAAACTATTCATAGCTTATCAAAATGATTATGTATCTTAGTTATACTTATTGCTGACACCACTTGTAATTTCCGTAAATCATATAATAAAGTGTACACAAAAATAGTACATTCAGTTTTACAAAGCAAGTAGCACCTCCTATAAAACTTTCGAAAATTGTATGTTTGTTTAATAAAAGTAATATATTAATAACAAATACAAAATTATAGCAAACAAAATTCATGATCTGGTTAATAATCTGAACGGATCAATAACAATCAGTAAAAATGATTTAGCATATTTTCTGTAGAAATGGACATAATCAAACAGGGCCTCTTGGTCTTCAAAGCTTACACCAGAATTAAAATAGTGAAGTAGAACAGGTAGCAGGTAATAGAAAGAAGTGTACGTTTTTGAATACAATGTTTACGTTGTACCAATAAGTTTATGCAGAAATTGAGGTTGCGTAACACATAAATAATTTATCGCCATGAATCAGGCTCGAAACTGCGTAAGCTTTTACGATTTACAAGTCTGAACTGCAGTGAGAGAGCGTACATCTCTCAAAACTATACCGAATCGCTCACCATAATAAGGCGTAAGCGTACTGAGAAAGAATAAATTACTCATTTACTACAAATTTGGAATCCAAATAATAATTAATTTCTAAATACAAAAAATAGAGAATTAATATAAATTAGTAATTTATATAATTTTATTTTTATTTTGGTGTTACTCCTATTTTAGGAAAATGTGTGCAATTTTAGATTTGTGTTTTTTAGGTTTTAACACAAAAAGTAATGTTTTCAGGTTTATTATTATATTAGTACTATTCTGTAAAAACGAGTACATTATTGTTATTATCCATTTATAAATATTACCACACAACATAATACATGTAACAACAAATCAACACAATGTTTCCTCATAAAGTTTCTTACTTTGTGATTAATGCATTGAAATGGGCCTTCCACTTTCTTCAAATTTCACTGATTAACAAACAATATATGAAGAACCGTGATTGTCGGATATTTCTGCCACTCATTTAGTCAATAATACAATAGCAAGAAGATACATATGGCGTATATATTGCAGTATCCTATAAAATCTTTTTTTTTACATTAAATAACAAGTGATCCCCATAAGTGTACCCCACACCAATACCAATCAACATACTACATTTAGGATTGGGTATTTAGGATAAGTACTTATAATTTCTGCTTCTACAAAAATTAAACAAAACCCAGTTACATCGAAATATGTTTAAAACTATACGAACTTATGAGAAACGTGTTTGAAGCTTTTACCACAATATAATTAAAATATTTACGTTTCATTAACAGTGAGTCATAAATATGTTAATATAACAAAACCATTGAGATCAGCTCTGTATGTTTAGGTGTGTTTTGGTTGGTTGTAAAGTGTGATACTTAGACTGTATTGAGTTAGTTGAAAACAAACAGAATATATAGGGCAACCTGGAGGGCATTAACGGTACAGTTTCCGATGTTAGATAAGGTTGTATATTGGCTGAAGGGATTACATGATATTTCCTAAGTGTAAAGTCTAAAGATAGATCTAATAGTTTGATCACAATTAATTATTAACTTTACTTCACTGAATACGTTATTACTAACCAGT
Organism: Aphrophora alni; assembly: GCA_963513935.1. NCBI lineage: Eukaryota > Metazoa > Arthropoda > Insecta > Hemiptera > Aphrophoridae > Aphrophora > Aphrophora alni. Next base: position 30,763,477 of record OY740771.1, on the reverse strand, counting down.
GTATACTATATATACTTCCTTTTTAAATTATCTTGGACGTTAAAAAAATTATTTAGTCACCATTAAAAAAATTGGTCGTTGTCGTTTGTACGAAAGAGACCACAAAATAAAAAAATGGAAATATGATATTTTATATAGGAGTATATTAATATATTCTCAAAACCTTAATGAATTTTTTTATCTTGTTAATAAATGTCAAAATGACGGCCATATTGGACAGTTTTTGTTCAAATTTCTTATATTACTCAACTTAACACATTACATTAGACACAAATTTGGATATTTTAATTTTTGATGTAACGACACCATCCCTACCTCTCTAAGATGACATATAGCAATGACTACATAAATACTATAAGACACGACATGGCCATGTTAAATATTCTACGCTTATTCTTGAGTTGTCCAATACCCGCTAGGTCGCTCTGCTAGAGAATCTGAAGTTGATGTGACTGGCGCTAGGTGGCTCTACGGTCAAACAATGTTTCAGGCGGGTAAGAGAAAACGCACTGATGCCACATATGGGACCAGAGATGCGAGGGAAGGTCGAGAATCGCTTATCTCAGCGCACGAACTGACAACACTGACTATGCTGACGGAAGTAAGTGAGAAGGTTTGCGAGAGAGAGGTCAACAGTTGTACAGTCTCAACCAAGTGGGATGCGTACAGTCAAGCACCTGCTGCTAGCGCTTTCTGATAGCTATGTGTCAAACTTGTGTCCCGTAAAGCGTAGACTATTTCCCTATCCTATGTCGTGTCTTATAGTATTTATGTAGTCATTGCATATAGCGACGATATTGTCCGAAATGCAATTTCGAGCAATGATCTCCCAAGACCATAGGACACTAACTTCAAGTAATTATTGTTATTTATTTTTTAAAGTCAAACATCTCGGTCTGTATATACGCAATTATAGGTGAAAAAACCTGTGTACAAACTTTTTGAAATAATCTTACCTAAACTATGTATAAGTTACTTGATATGCATACGCTACAAATATAATTTAACATTTCCTGAAGGTACAAGAGACCAACTTTTGGGCAATACCATTAGAGGATAAGCTGATGAGGCTGGGTAAGTACCATCATAGTTACCATCAACTTGTTAATATATTTCGGTTTGAAAAAGTGCATTACGGTGTAGATACAATATTCTTAGTCATCAAACGACAAAACTTGTAAATCTGGATCAATCTCTTTTTTAGATACGATAGATATATTTTAAAATCCCCAACAAGTTCGACAATATACATTTTAAAACAAGGTGCAAACTTGTCGGCTGGATGGCAATGTTTATAAACATATTAGTTGATTATTATTGTTTGAAATAAATTAATAAAACAGCCTTGTCTCAAATTTTTTTTATGCAATTAAACGTCATTGTATTCTTGTGACATGTATGATAAAATAATGTTAATATCAGTTCCCACGTGACTGTTTCTGATAAAAAGAAAAATATATACTTAATAGAAACTATGATACTAAATCGAGGGATAAACTGTTAGGATTGGCTCTCTAAAATATGCCTGGGTTCTTATTTATTAATTAAATATCAGATCAGTGGTTCAGTATTTTATTAGCTCTATCTTTGGTATGAAACTTATGTCTATTTGCCTGATACTTTACTACTATACTTTAATACATAAACTTTAACACAATAATTTAACTACAAAACTTTAATACAATAATTTGAATACAAAACTTTAATACAATAATTTAAATACAAAACTTTAATACAATAACAGGAATTTAATTAAACAATAAAACAAAACCATATTATTTATTCAAAGCCCAGAAGTATTCCAACTATCATTATATTTTAAATAAAAGAAATTACAAATGTTTTTATTGGTGACTTTATGTATAGAAATGCTTGCTTACGGTTTGTTGCGTGGATTTCCTGGGCCATCTTCCACCACGGCTAGCCACACAGCCGTGTATCTTCCCAGCTCCAAAAAGACAAGAGAGACCTCCAAATCCTGTTGATCGCTTATATACCTTCTGTTGTCTTGGTAACCTAGTTGAGTTTGCAAGTCAAGCATTTCAACATTTTTTTACTTGTTTCACAATAGTTGGGTCATTCTGAGCTTTGTGAATATGATTTCTTCCTAATATAGCCTTAATAATATCCTAATATTAACTTATTCCTAACATCACCGGCGCCTACTAGACATCGTCCCGATGTCGTATTACAAACCTACCCAATTTTTATACAACAAACAAATAATATACAAATAATAAATAAACTAACAATTTCCTATCCCTATCTTTTTTATAATAATAAAAACAATTGCACAAATAATAAAAACAAATAATCTACAATTCTTCTATGATACAATAACAAAATCTAGTCACAAAAAAATATACCTATATAACTTAACAGGTATAGCCAACTAAATGTAGTCAATTGGCTACTTAATCCACCAATCTTTCTACATTAGTGTAGTCACACCTGCAACATGGTAAAAAACAATTACTTTTTTCTTTTTTTTTTTACATTTTCTTAGGGCAAATAAATTTTTCTTTTCTCTGCTGGAATTTATTTTCTGTGGCTTTGTCCTGTAACTGAGCAAGCATTTCATATCAATTCACCAAAAATTGAATGGTATAATTTGAGAGGGAAAAAAAACTACTAAAATTTTGACTTATTAGTACCTTCTGGAATTGGCTTTGAATGTACTTTATCTTAATTATTATATTCTTTAATTACAGTATTTAAATATAATACTACTTTTAGATTTATGTTTATTATTATGACCAAATTATATCCATTTATTAATCTCAAACCTATTTTATTATTTATCTTATAATCTCATTACCTAAATTATTATTATTCATTAATCTTCCTTTTTCATTAAAAAAAAATTCTCAACTTGTTTGGTTTGCTGGGATAATATGCTCTCAAAACACTATTTATTACAAAAACAAACTTCATTTTTAATTACCTACATTTCAAATTATATCATTACCTTTTAAAATAAAAAAAATTCACCTGTTGTCTTCAAAAACTCCTTTTACATTAATATTACATCATAGTGTCTCATCTCAAACCTCATCATTATAGGCTTCTCATAATTTAATAATTTGATTGCATTGACCTCTTATAAAAAAAAAAAAACTTCATTGTTATTATTTATATGCAGAACTATTTGGTTACTGTCATATTTCGTCGCAATAAAAACTCATATATCCTCGTAGAAACTCATTAAAACCTTATGTGTATAGTGCCCCTTTGGCTCGCTATCACATTTCGCCGTAAATCTCGCAGAACCTCAATAATAAAACCTCTTTAACATCAATAAAACGTCGCAAATTCATATATCATCGAAGAAACCTCGTAAACTTAAAAAACTACCTTTCAATGCAACCAAATTACTTTCTCCAAAGAAAACCTCTTTATAGACTGCATTTTTCTATTTGACACTACCCTATCATATTCCTGTAAACTCCATATCTCCTTTATTAACCTAAAATATCTCTTCATATTACTTTATTTGCATTTAAAAAAATATATATAAAATCTTACTATCTCAAAAAAACTTTGATTCTAAATTATCATTATTCTCAGCAAACCAATTATGTCCATTAAGCACAAGTAACTCTCTTGACAATTCATTTATATAAAACATTTTATCTTTAAACCTCCACTTATATTGTTCATCTATTTCATTTTTTAATTATTTTACTTCAAATTTACTCAAATTACCTTAAAATTACATTATTTATTAATCATATCAATATTTCAAATCAGATACTTCAATATTTTAAACTTTATTGTTCCATTTTATTATAATTTAATTATTCCAAGTAAAAACTTTAACATTATTTAAACCTTAGTAATTTATCAATCTAACCTCAAATTTGCCTTCTAAACTTCTTATTTTAGTAAATCCTAACATGTTTATTATTTATTATTCCCTATTTATCTAAATCTTAATGTTTACTAACTTTCTTTTAATTATATTCACATACAATCAAAATATTTATAATTTTAACCTAAACTATGCATTCTTTAGAAAAATTTATTTATTTTATTTTATTTATTTTTTTATTGGTGTTTCTACACAAACAAAGAAAAATTCAACACCTGACACCCATAAATATCCGTTTCAGCTACTTAGTTCACCGAAAACAAGATAAAAATGTAATGTCAAGTTTGTTGTGAATTTTATTTCTGAGAAGACTTTTGACGCAATAAGTAAGAAGCAATGTAAATAATCAACAATGACTTGTCAGCAGTCTATGATCTAACCGCCGCGACCTTGTGTAATGTAAATTGTTGACACACCATTTATGTAACTGTTTATCATTAGTGGAACAAATTCTCTATAGCTATGCGATTTCTTAAAATGGTTTACATTTTGTGATAAATTGCACACTTTGGTTTAGCATGTCTAAATTTTCGTCGTAAACCATTATTTGCCATAGAAATCGCATAACACCTTAATTTGTTGTAAAATCCTCAGCATTCACACTACACACCTTGCCAAAGGTATGCTGAAATACTCCAAGGAATTTCCCTACTCAGCATGTTATATAATCTTCACATTACACTTCATTCACAAAAAACCTGACCTAAGTATTTCTTGCAGTTCAATGTCTATGAAACATACAAGACTAATTTAGACTATTTACTATAGACGCTGACAATATCAAATGTTTCAAAATGCATAACAACCATCTAATGTAAAAAAAAAATATTCGGTCACGAATTTCAGAAACAACAAAGCAACACACTAAACTAAAAACTTCTTAAACTAAACAAAAATTTTAAAATCAATTTCAATAATATGTATAAAAAGAATATTGCCACAATTTTAATAGTTATCAATTTTTAGTAAAAACTAAAAACACGGCCGATGCACCATTTGCTATGATTGGCTCTCTAAAATATGCCTGGGTTCTTATTTATTAATTAAATATCAGATCAGTGGTTCAGTATTTTATTAGCTCTATCTTTGGTATGAAACTTATGTCTATTTGCCTGATACTTTACTACTATACTTTAATACAAAAACTTTAACACAATAATTTAACTACAAAACTTTAATACAATAATTTGAATACAAAACTTTAATACAATAATTTAAATACAAAACTTTAATACAATAACAGGAATTTAATTAAACAATAAAACAAAACCATATTATTTATTCAAAGCCCAGAAGTATTCCAACTATCATTATATTTTAAATAAAAGAAATTACAAATGTTTTTATTGGTGACTTTATGTATAGAAATGCTTGCTTACGGTTTGTTGCGTGGATTTCCTGGGCCATCTTCCACCACGGCTAGCCACACAGCCGTGTATCTTCCCAGCTCCAAAAAGACAAGAGAGACCTCCAAATCCTGTTGATCGCTTATATACCTTCTGTTGTCTTGGTAACCTAGTTGAGTTTGCAAGTCAAGCATTTCAACATTTTTTTACTTGTTTCACAATAGTTGGGTCATTCTGAGCTTTGTGAATATGATTTCTTCCTAATATAGCCTTAATAATATCCTAATATTAACTTATTCCTAACAAAACCTAAAAGATACAAAAGTTAATTGGTAATAACTTTAATATGTAATAAAGACGACGAACGTTACAATAAGCTAATTCACTCACAATTGTTTATTCATTCGCTAATTTCTTGACACTAATTTAAAGATCGTAGACCAAAATGAACAAATTTATTCGTTTTGTAATGATCTTTTATACCATGATATTGTTTGGATTAAATACTTTGAAACAATAACTGAATTTTAAGACTTTCCATCTGATATATTTATATTTTACCATAAGTGACTATTTTTTTAATTAAATAGTAAACAAGCATATTTAGTTCTCTTTTGTCTGAGTACAATTTTATAACATTATATTTTCTATAAAATATTACAAATTGAATTATTGCAGTTTTCGTTTCCGTTATAAAGCGACTTTTTTATTATATTGTTGCCATTTTTTATGACGTTAAATCGAAAAGGAAACCAAATTGTCTTGATCAAGTTAGTCATTGAAGGAAATACCTCATCTCTAACACATTTATTATTAGGATTTAACAAAACGACTATTTTACATAATATACTATGAAATATATATATATATATATATATATATATATATATATTTAAATCCTAAAAATAAATGTTATATAATTTTATATTTAGTTTGGTATGTATATGTATAATTTACAAATAGATTACTTTTGACTTAATTTACATCGTTTTGTATAGTTAATCTGTTTTATTGTAAATAGTATAACAAATGAACAAATTAAATTATTATTTAACCTGGCAATTATTATTTCAATTATTTATAGCGATATTAAATATCCTTTAATTTAATAACTTTCAATACATTTTTATTACAAAAAAAACAATCTATGCTTAGGGAGAAAGGTATAATATTCAACTTAAAATCAATACGCCCCTATTTAAATTGTTAACACGAAGTGCCTCTTGAGCTACGTTGATCAAACACTTATATATTCACCTGTACCATAATATGAGCATCGCTTGTTGGAGGCTGAAACTGTATTTTCTTTCTCGGGTTGGTCAAATAAAATTTATAAAAAACTATTTATGGGACTAATTTGGGGGGGGGCGTAAAACGGTTTAGAAATACCCAGAGGACAGGACGTTTTACATAATGATAAAATTGGCCTGTAAAATTATGATACATCGAAAATTCAGTGAGAGTATAATAAATTAAATATCGGCAGTTCATAATAATAATGGCTTCTCAGCTAAGCCATTTATAAATCAGTAAACAGGACGGCTAAAAATGAAATGTCCGTCATGTGATCGAATGCTCACACAACACGCCATTGCAAAAAGGTGACACATCAACTTAATAAATTTGCACTATCAATTTATCAATTTAATGAGTACCAAAGTGTCTATGTAATAAATGTATTCTACAATGTTTTTGGAAAGCTTCCGGTTAAAAATTAGTAAATTCATTCCCCATCAAGTCGTATAAATCAAATTTCCCTCTACGAAAGATAATTAAGTGTTTCACTTAGAACCAATAAGAAATCAGAAACGGCAGCTTTTTCTAAGTCTCGCCTTTATAGATAGCCTACTTGTAATTCTGTTGTCATTTGTCTCGTTTATTTTATGGTAAATATACTCATTTATTCGTTTTGGAACCAGTAGAAATCTTTCAAATCAATGAAGTATCTCTCTCCAAATTGCTTCATGTTTTAAATAAAACATATGTAATTGTGTATATAATGTTAGAGTGATAATCGCTACTTCCAAGAGTATCATTGGCCTAATTATTGTTTTACTATATATCTGACCAATGTCTGCAATGGATTTTATTGTGAATATTATGTAGATTTCCATTTTGACAAGTCTGAGCTAATATAATAAAACATATTACTTTGTATATACATATACAAAGTAATATATTTTTGTAAATATATATATATTAATTTTTAATTTATCGATTTTAACGCTAATACTTTTTACCAGCAAGTATTGAAAATACAATAATATTTCAAGTGAAAAATATACGACCTAGACTGGGAATCGAACCCTGGACCTTTGGCTTTACAAGCCAATGCTCTACCAACTCTTTCACTTGAAATATATATATATATATATATATATATATATATACAAATTTATAAGTTTTGTAAATATATATATAATAATAATAATAAAAATTACATGTAAATGAATATATTTTTTGTTATATATATATATATATATATATATATATATATATATGTTTTAGATAAATATATATCAAAATCTTTGAAAGTATTTGAGATTTTTATCTAACACTTTCAAGTAGAAATAGCAATAATTATTGAATAGACATATTATATTCATAATTTCCAATAAACAATTAATAATGCAAGTACTATATTCATTTTATAACCCGTTTTTTTTGTTGCACATTTCAAATTTATAACCAAAATATCCAATAAGATTTCTGATAATAGATCTTGTAAGATGTATAATTTTGTATTCTTTCTAATAGCTTTCAAACAAAAAAAAATCGCAGTAATTATAATAAGTATACTAAGAAGTATAATAAGAACTATAAAATCAATTAGAATACAATCTTCTGTCAATCCTAGTATTTTCTCATTATTTATATTTGTTGACGCGTATGGAGTTCTCCTTATCCAAGATTTAATTTAGTACTGAATTTGTCAGTTAAGGGCACGTTTTAGGGACGTCAGTTGGAACACAACATTGCCATGCCCTCCCCCCCCCCCCCACCAACACCATCTGTCTCCATCTCCGGTACTTTGATGGATTTACTAACTTACTTCTTATTTGAAAAATTTTTAAGTTTTGGAACATTTCTTCTGATTAGTTATAAATTTGCTAGTTAAAAATATTTTCTTTGTTTATCATTCGTTTAAAAATATCAATAGTTTCCAATATATTTAGACGACTTTCTTTGTTGCACTGAAGTAATAACCTCATAGAATCTTTCATATCGGATATATTCTAAGCAATCGTGCTTTTATAAAATGTATTGAATGTATTTTTCTTGTAAATGTTAGATGAAAACTTTATTATTCTTGGTTTTAGTAATAAAGGATATTCAAAAGTAAATGACCCAACATAATTTTATGAATACTTATAGTAAAGTATTACCTTTTGATTCCGTCACGTGACTTCTTTTGTCTTAGTACGGAGTTGGAACGCAATCTTCAGGATTTCATTCGTTAAAGGCTATTAAAACAAATACGATTTTCACTACATGATACATTCACATTTACATAAATACACAAATCAAAGTTTGTGGGCACTATTATATATCCCGCAAGACGCTGAAGACTGTGATTAGGCTTGTATTGTGACCTTTGATTTAGGCTCTTATTTATTTTGTTAGTTCTTTATTGAACAATAAAGAATTAAACTCGTACAAAGAATTAAATTGGAAAGATAATAAGTCCGTAAGTATCCACACGAAATCCTGGAGAGAGTTTAAAAGTTTTCTAGATTTCAAATTGGTCCTTTTAAAAATTGTTTTCCAAATTTTGAGTATGAACTACTGTTGTCAATTATGTGTTGAGCGAAGCTTAACTTGCTGTGCAAGTTGTTTTTAGACAAATGTTCTTTAAAAGTTTCATAAAAGTTCTGTTCCTCTGTCTGATGTAGAAACATTATCAATAGCTTCAACCTATTTTATAAACACAGGATTACCTTTCATTAGGAAATTTTGAGTTGCTATACAACACTTTGTGGATGCTATTGTTAGTCTGAAGTGTAAGGATAATGTTGTTCTTGCCAGGATTGATATAAAACTATACTTAGTTTGATTCGTTATAGCTCACAGGGATAGTCTTCTTTTGAAAACCAACCCTTACCTAAATTTATTTAATTTCGTAACCGTACAAAACGCTACTCTTCTATCAATGTTACCGTTACTACTTAGCTTGGAAAGTTTGTAAATGTGATAACTTCTTTTATTATTAATAATCTCAGTAGCTACGCTATCAGGTCTTCAAATTGGCGTTGCTCAAATTGTTTGGAAGGTCAGGTTTGGATTACAACTTTGGAAATACATTTTACCACATTACTTTCTGCTATGTAATAGTACTTATCTGTTTTATGAATCTGTGTACCATGAGCTATGATAATAATTGGTTCTACGTGTTATAACTTGTTAGTTTGGAAATGATGTCGTGAAACCACGTATTACTTGAATTTATTGGAAATCACTATACAACAGTAAAACTGTAATAGCAATTCTCAGATACAATCGTTTTACACACAACTGTTCCCATTGCTTATCTTAATCTCTATGTTTGCTATTGACTGAATTTAAAAAGTATTAATAAATAATCATTGTATATTCATATCATGCTGCTCTTGTTGTGACAAAAACGTTAGTAGCGGAAATCTATACTTATATTTATTTAAAGTTATTAAAACTCATTTTGAATAATAGTATCCAAGTCACAAATTTTAATCTAAGTTATTTAATACTTATCCAGTATTTTGAGTTACTTGGTAACATAGTTTACGCGTTTCAGAACCTATATTCCATCTTCAGAATCGCTCATGAAATTTATAAAACTTTCAAAGATAATAAAAGTGATTTATTAAATGATAAACTTCCGCACTAACTCGTTATACGATACCGTGATGACGTTGATAGACAACGTAGTGGACAAACCAAGATAGTGGGCAACCTTTACTTCAGTCTTTTTTGAACCGTTGGTGTACACCTGTCGCGCATTTCAGTGTTATTTGTTTATTGTATGTGTTGTGGGAGTTTTGTAGTGTTTTAATGTAACGACCTCTCAGGAGCGAGTGTAAAGATGGAACATAGTTCTGAAACGGGTAACATATGTTACAAAGTAAGTCACAAGACGGAGTAAGTATTAAAATACTTAGATTATATTTATTAATTAAACGACACTTAATTATTACAAGAAATTTATTAAAACACTTTACATTTTTTTTAACCAACACTAATATTAGTTTTTATAATTAATTGAAATATTCAGTAATTTAGCAATATTAACAAATTAGTTTACAGTTGTTTAAAACACTCATATTGATTCATATGGTTTTATTGTGAATGAATATTACCACTCTAAATAATTATTGAAGATTTTGATGATATTGTAATACCTTTGTATAATAATAAAACCGTGGTAAAATACGAAACGGATTGTAATTTATGTAAAAGCTCTCATGTAGCCCTTATTGACTGCTCATCTCTTTGGGAAGATATTAATTTCTTTACTACCAATGTTCTGATAACAAAGATAAAATTATTACGGTAATCTGGATCTCTGCTCGGATGTATAAAATAAATTTCAGAACATATTTCTGCTCCTACTGGCTTGTCTGAACTGACTCGTTTCTGATTAACTTCATTTTCAAAAGCTGTTAAGTAATACTAAGTACCGTAAATAAGTCAAGTAACCTCTCAAATATATGAATAATTCGAAATAAATTTTAGCTTCAGTCATAAGTGTTACAACAGCTATTAACTAATTATTTTTTATACTTTAGGAGTCAAAATACCTTTTTACTATAAAATTTCCTATCAACAATTGGAAAATCGGAAGGTCTATACCATTTGCTTTCTTCTAATGAAAATGGTACAATAGTAGTTTTCAGCTTGAATCGTATAAATAACTTTTCATGATATAAATATTTTTGTATATAATATCCATTTCTTATCCATTCCCTTGCTTGTATAAAGTGGAAGCGTAACTTAAAAGCTATCTAATACTAAAGCAAATATTTACAGTTTGGTTGATTGATAAACAATATTTGGTTCTGTGTGCAACATACTATTTAGAAATAATAGATTCAGGATAACATTTCACAGAATTCAGAGACAACAAGACTTATATTGTTAGCTTAAATAAATAATGCTTTGTTGACTAAATATCTCCACAGTTCCTGTACTTTGTACTTAGTACTTTGTACTTAATACTGTACTTTGTATCAGTGTAGTTAACTGCACTTTAAGAAGGCAAAGTCACATTAATACCATGTTGTAACTTCCTACTTATCAACCTATTAAAGTTCATTTCACCAAATGAAAGAAAACACATTTTTCCACAATAAACAAACTTGTATTTGTAAATTCACTTCTGGATAGAAAAAAACCTCGAATACAAGTTCTCACAAAAATTAGGTTTACTTAATCAAAAGCGTTTCAACGACAAAATCGCCATCCTCAGTGATATATGTGCTACAATAACTAAACTATCACTCTATAAACGCTAAAAACATTGGTACACGATGTGAACGGTAAAAGGAATACAATTTTTTTTTATCGGGGCAGTAATTCTCTAGCCTACTAAAAAAAAAAAGGAACTCAAATTTTTGTGTGTATTGCACATTTTCTGTAAGATTTTTTCGACACATATATTTTGTCAGTGACATAGATGGTGTAAAATTTAAAACCTAATAATATTTTTTAAACGAAGTTTGTTTTTACTATAGACATTTTTTGTCATCTGTAATTAAATATAATTGTTATTTAAGCTATGGTGGAATAAAATAAACACATAATAGTAGTTATAATAAACCAAAAACAGTATTACTGATAATACATTTTTCTATCTGTTAGTGGTAGCATTCAAATATATCAATAAAGTATAACGTGGCTTTATTTAGGTTTCAAATTGTATTGATATTTTATAATCCTTTAAAGTAAAGTTACTTTAAAAAATTTCCTGACCTAAATAAGATTAACATAAACCATATGGACAATACAATCAATATTCTAAAACAAGTTCTACACGATTAGACAAACTTAAGTTAGTAATATTGCCTCAAGTTCATCTATGACCGACATTATACTGATTTTGTATAAAAATGACTTAATTCAATGTCCTATGGAAATTTAGTACGTTAGGGATCTCTAGTACCAATATACATATCTGCTTTACAAGGGCTACTGATCACTGACACAAAGGACTGTTATGTTGAAGGATTTAAGTTTTGATAATATTGTGAAGAAGGATAAGCCTTTGAAAATCCTCAAGGAAACTTTTACTTAACTAAGTATAGGCTACTTTAATACTTTACAAGGCAGAAACAGTTATATATTCCCTTTACCAAACTATGAGTTTAAAGACATTCATCGAATCTCACTCAAATATAAAATATGTTGTTTTTATACTGGCCAGGGGTAACCTGCAGAAAACTGAACGTCAGTAATCCTCCTTGTAGTTACAACACTTTTGGTGATTCACAAATTCTAATCGCAGTGATCCAGATATGTGTAATTGAATTACTAAATATATAACAAGATGTATACAATACAAAACACTTAAGTATCGAGAAAGTAACTGTCAAACAACTCACCGGTTAAAATGTTCCACATACAACTGTTCCAGTTAATTAATTGTGTTCCCTACATTGCTAATGAATGAAAGTAAAAATAATTATTAAATAATTTATTGTAATATCATGTCATATTATCCTTGACTAGTGGTGGGCATCAACGTCAACACCAGTTAACGTTGAGCGTGATTAACTGTTGAAAAAAAACTGCTAACGTTAACCTGCCAGAAAGAAAAGAAGACCAAGCCGTCTTTGTTCAGTGTGCACGTGTTCAGTCAGAAGTGAGAAGGCTCTAGTCACCAATCGACTGACGCCTGTTTCTTAGAATATAAAATAAACCTAATCTAAATATTTACACAGTTAGTTGACAGCTTTTATCAACTAAAACTAAAGTTATTTACTCCAAACTATTTTCATATTATCCAGTCGTCGTTTTATAGTTTTAGATTTAGTAAAAAACAAACAGTAAAATAGTAGGCTACAGCAGAAACATACGTTGATTCGTTGATGAATAAACGTTGACGTCAATTGATTCGATTTAGTTGCTCAACTAAACTAACAGACGACAAAGAGGGGTACGTGTAGCTGGGTGCGCGCGCATCGAGTGGGCCGCTGGCGCTAACAAACAACCACTGATGCGTCACCTGCAAGCACTAAGCAGTTGATCAACGTTAACAGCTAATGCACTTCTTCGTGCTAACTGCGTTGAGCGTTGACGATGGTCAACGTTGACGGTTAGCTGTTACCCGTTAACGGACACAGCACTATCATTGACTTGACAAAATCATTAGTAGGCGGAATTCCAACGTTGTAAATTTTATCATAATTTACTAAACTACATTATTTATAACAACTATTATTTAACCATAATAAAATATTTAGTAGTTTTCTATTTCCGAAAGTGTATAAATAAAAGGACATTCATAAATCTAGTATTGTAGGTTAAAAACTTATGTTAATATTTTAAACCATTGAATAAAACTGGAAACGTATTTTCTGATACTTAGATAAAATTCATAAAATATTGAAATTCAAATGAAGGATTGATAATTCCAAACCGTGCATCAATGGCTATTTTATAACATCACTCTAAATAATTATTGCAGGTTTTTATTGTATAGTATATCACTTTAGTATGATAACAAAATAGTGAGTACCATACAAAGATATCATAATTTATAGAAAAAATCTAGTGCTACTCAGATTTACTGCACATGCGTTTTGGTTAAAACAAAAACAAAACAAATTTAACATTCATTTAGGTTTCAAACTATAATAAATTGTTAAAAATTGTTATTTCCTCAATAACTAAAATTCGTAATACAAATTTTCTAATAATGGGATTTTAAGCCCACTCAATCTCGTGGTGAAAGCAAACTTTCAAAAATCATAAATGCAACGTATCCTAAATATGACTTCTCAGACATTTAGAGCAACGCCATTGCAAATTCAAACAGTGTATTCTGGCTACGTAAATTAAAGACATTCTTAATAATTACATTTGTTGGATTTTCTATCATTTTGGAGGTCAAAATAGTCTACTATTTACCACTAAATTAGCCTTAATCTGCTGTAAGGCTGTAAGGCTTGTTCAATTAAAAGATAAAAAATGCAGTAGGTGGTTTCGTCTTTCCACGTCTATATAATAAAGTTACAGTTGTACAAAACATCCGCTTCTTAAGCATTCGTTTGTTTGTTCAAGGTGCAAATGTAATCTCAAAAGTAAAATTATTTAAAATCAAAATTATACTATGCAAATTTCTACATTTTAACCGATTGCTAAACAATATACAGTCAACGTATTAAGCAAAACAAAATACATTCAGATGAGAATTTGACAGAATTAAGAAACAATAATCAACTGTAATGAGGTGCACTTGTGGAAACTTCAACAAAGAAATGAATTAAAACATAATTTTCCACGAAAAACTACTTTATTTGTGGAACACAAATACAAGACAACGTTTCAATGATTAAATCACCATCCTCAGTTACTACATGCACAAACCCGACTAATAGTGGACTGTGTTTTCTTTCATTTACTAATATTTGTTATTATGTTGAAATTGTTGTCCCTACTATAAAAAAAAGTCTATTTACTTGAACTACTATGACAGTACTCAATACAGCTATTGTTTTAAACTATCGTATCACAACGAAAACATAGTACCACTATAGCCATGTATCATACGTACCTATCACTTTTTGTAACATAGAGTCAGAATAACCGGAGCTTTATGTGAAATACTAAACCTAGACTATCGTTAATAGCGCATAAAGGGCGATTTTATATCACGTTCAAGCTATTGACAATAATTGATAAATCCTATATGTCCTGATATTGATGAGGCAGTGACATGAAATATGACCCAACGCTCCACTGCATAATAACCCAGCACAATCATTGATCTCAGTAACGAACTTTTAATGTTAGCTGGACATTATTTATTGACACACATTAATTAAGTTATTTTGTAGGATTTAGTTGAATTTTTAATGGGAGATTATTCTTCCTATTATTTTAAGTTTTAAACTGATTTATTTGGAATGGATTTTAGACGTTATTAATTTATTACGACTATTATACATGTAGTAAAGTTGAAAATATAACAGTAGTCTTTGGTTTATCAAGAATAATTTAAGTGGCTTGCTTAAAATTTAAAAAAGGTTTAAGTTATTTTGATGATTTGGATTATATTTTAAACATTTATAAATAAGTATTGGTTATTTACAACTCATATTATTTTCGTCAAATATGTTTTAAATATATTTATAAATAAGTGTTATTGTAAATTAGAATTTCACATATAACCCTATGTTATGATGAGTGTTAGCTGACTTATAACAATAGGTATAATTTTCGCCGAAAGGGATTTTACTTTCTTTAAAATAATAACAGTTTAAAAAAACAATTGAAATATATTTTTTAAATTAATATATTAAGAACAAAGAAAAATCATATTCAACTTTAATGTAATAGCAGATATTTCTTGTTGAAACTCCATATTCAAGGATAAATAAAGCAAAAGCCTAAAGTTTCAAATATTTTAATAGTATGAATGAGCTACAATTGTTTCGCCTTGCGGCATCATCGGGTTTAATAGTGTGAATGAGCTACAATTGTTTCGCCTTGCGGCATCATCTCTATTGTATTTCAGTTTCCTGTTACTTATGTTTATATAGTTATCTATACTTGTAAATTATCAGTTGCCCGATGATGCCGCAAGGCGAAACAATAATTGTAGCTCATTCATACTATTAAAATATTTGAAACTTTAAGCTTTTGCTTTATTTATCCTTGAAAATCATATTAGCCAATTAAACATAATTCCATCAATTTTAATGCGTATATAAATTATTATTTTAAAGTAAATTTATCTATTAAGATATAACTAAAATAATATTTCCATGCATTAAACCAGACTTTTCAAAAAACATACACCTATTGTGGATATAGTATTATGTCTTTACACAATTATAAGGCTAAATGACATTTCCTCTCATTTAAGGCAGTATAGATTATTGTTTATTTCTTTAAAATAAAACTTGAAACTGTATGATTGGAAAATTAAATTTATTACAAACATTGAAGTAAATAACTATGTTTTGTATCTAAAATTGCAGTTGAATCTAAATTAATATCAGAAGTCTACTAACTTCCAAATTAAATGGAAACAAGTGAGAAAGGAGGTGCTGAAACTAACTTGGCAGAATATTGTATGGGAAATCTAAATCCTAAGTAAACACCTTCTAGGAGTTATAGTTTTGTTATTGTAGCTCATGTATCACTGAGGATGGCGACTTTGTCGTTCAAAAGCGTTTGATTGAATAAACGTAGTTTGTGTTCAAGTTTATTTTCTACATTATATTATCTCACAAGTCAAGCTCAATATTTATTTATAACAACTTCTAAAGGAGCGTGTCCTATTTTAGCATCCGACGTTTTTAATTAACTACGGTGCAACTATGATTTTATAGATTTCATTTAGCTTTTCTCTTCATAATTTAATTCTTTCTTTATTAATATTTTGGCAATTTACTTATTAGAATCGATGTCGTGGGTATATATAGACTCTTTCAGCAACATTTTTCCAATAGTTGAGATTTTTACGCCAAATATTTACAAAGATTCAAGAAATTTAATATTAACTCGTAGGATGTACAAGATGGCGGGTTAGTCAGGGCACCCGATACTCATATCTTGTTTACCCATATATTAAAAGTGTTAAATTTGATATTAAACTATTTTTTATTTTACTGTATTATGATATAAACTGGAAGGTAACGCAATGTTTGTAATATATTAACCATAACTAAAATTGTCGACATTACTTTTAATTAAAAATAATTGTGAAAATTCTGATATGTTTCTAAATACGGAGTTTAAATTTGTACAATTTATATAGGTAAAAACTTTGAGCTTCTTATACAACGAATGTTTAGATCATTATTCCTGTGTTTACCGTTACTTAGGGTGAAACAAATTTGTATTAAAACATTAAAATAAATATCATGAACAGTTTTAGTTTTGAAATTTGGTTGCTCAAGCCCAAAAATATGCACGAGTATACTGGATAAACTAATTTCTTTGTGCATATTTGTAAGTTAATTGTTTAATCACTACTAATTTAGTCAGTGGATAACAAAATTAAAATCTAATGTCTAGTATGTGTAAGCATTTTTATAGTAGCTTGAAAGTAAGTGCACACCTCAAATGATCTAAGTTAAGTTCCAAACTACCACATCTTACTTTAGCAGTATGAGACAACAGTCTCTCTGCTTATGAAATCCTTATATTGCCTATTAATTTATATACGTTTTAGTTAAATCAGGCTTCATTTAAAATTACAAAAGGCTTCAAAAAAGACAGACTTGCAGACAAAACATGACAATTTTAAAAATTGTGAATATGTTTCAACAAAACATTTTAGGATTGATCAATTTATATGTCGTAATAACTAACATTTTTTTTATATTGTCTACAACAATTATTTTCAAAGACCTTTCATATTTCTCTAATGAACAATGACACAGCACAAATAATAACAATAATTTATATCTTGAATCAAATTAGTGAGATATAAGACTTACGTAACTAGACAGCTTCATAATTGAACACCTATTTGCACAGTAATTGAAAGACTTAAAATTACAAAATTTTATTATATTTTCACTTTCATTAGGAATCACTCACAAATGTAACAGATGATAAATACAATTAATTTCCCTTTAACTTCTCCTTGAAAAATACTGTGTTTCTCATAAGTCCAATGCATTGAAGAAGAACTATGACAATCTGTGACTTTAAAAAAAAACTACAGTTTATACTAATCATTAAAACTTGGTGCTGGAAGATACATGATATTTGTTCTATCGCTGCATAAATAACAAACCATTTCCAATTTTGAAGTGCAAATTTTGTAGTTCAAACAAAAGTATTTTTTTTCAATTCACGTATATATAGGGTGACTATATCTATTTCAATTTCACATTACTATTGACAAACATTTCCAACATCAATTCAGTCCCAATGTGGAATAAAAGAAATTTTATTTTCTGACTTTGCAAAAATATAAACACATATTGTTTGCAGGAAATCGAACTCTATTTACTTTGTACAATTTATATACTTTGTAGTATATTGAAGCTTTGTTGAAACAACTCTGCCTTAGGTTCATAATATATTTTCTACCTCTTATCATCCTTTATGGAGGAGCAAACATCTCATGTGTATACTGCATTTTATTTTGCTATTGAAGTAATTTTGAAGAATTTTCATGTCCAATTTCAAGCCGAAACCTATTGCTAATATGTATAAATAGTATACATATCAGAAGCAAATGAATAGGGTTTTCAGTCATTTTAGTTTTAAAAACATGTAGATAGTGTTAGTTAAATATTTTTTTAATTAAAATCTCTGGTAAACAAAATATGACAAATTTGAAATTATTTTTAAAAACATTTATATTGAAGTAAGATGACAATTATGTAAGAAACACTACTAAATGACATCCTTGAGGAATCATTTATATGTATCGTAAAAAAAAAAAAAAAAAAAAAAAAAAAAAAAAAAAAACAATTTTTATCATGTTTTTTTTGGCGACTTTCAAATACCTTATTTATAGAGAACTTTACTAAGTTATTCATCTGACTACTCTCATCCACGCTGTTTGAGTAACGAGTGGCCTCTCTACCCTGATGTTCTTTTTCATGTCTCCTAATTTCGAGACCGAATATAAAATTAACTTAATAATTTGGATATGTATGACAACTTTTAAAGCTGACATTAAAAACACATTTATATATGTAAGCATCTTTTTTGAAGTAAAACACTCCGCTTAACGTTCCGAGGTCTAAATATACGTCGACTAATTAGGGATTTGAGAGTTTCAGTTGAACTATTTCTCTCTGCAACGAAACATTAGGATGACAGATTAGGACATACAACTAATCTAATCAATAATCTTAATCAAGTAACATCTTACGCTAATAATAACTGTTATAGAAATAGCAATAGATACCTTTAGTGAGGCAATTGTAGAAATTTATGGCAGAAAGAAAAAGACAACAGGGACATCCTTTGGTGGAATGAATATCTGTCAGAATTAAAATCCGATGTACGGTGGTTTCTAACAAGGCTAAAAAGAACGGAAATTATCAGAGATATGGAGATAATTTAACAAATTACAACAAAACGTAAGTAAAGACAAAATGAAGAAAAGCTTTAGGGAGTTTTGTGGAACAGTTCCTGCAGGACCCCGACTACATAAAGCTATAACGAAGGACAGTGAAGTGTGTAATAGGGCTCCAGAAAACAAACTGGAGATACACACAAGATGTAGGAAATAGGCACAGAACTTCTTCATCTCCCTAGTTGGAAATTTAAAAAATACCATACCGAGATCGTTCAGATCGATCAGCCTGTGAAAGACGATGTGTAGACACCTATTTAAGAGTAGGAGTTTTGAAATGTAGCTTTTGCACCAACGTTAGAACACAGAGGCTGACAAGTCCGGAGAAACCGCACTTTAACAGTGACAGAGGTGATCCAGTAGTCTAAAGAAGGAAATAAAATTTATATCTTTCATTTTCTGACCTTAAGTGACGTTTTGATAATGCCTCTATGAGCGTATCCAGAGGTCTCTGGAAAAGGAGTATTCAAAAATCTTTTCTATAAGAATAGCTCAAAGACGGATTTGACTTATTTGGGTGACAATATAGTCATTGTAGCCATAGCCAAATTTTAGAGATTGTTTAATTAATAAATTGTGCGTCTGAGTTGGGTTAAACATAAATTCATCAAAAATCAGTCTGGTGCCATTCACAAGGAGAACAAAACTTCATAGACTACACTCACACTCACACTTCATGAAGCAAAAATTGAACTGAAGTAAGAAAGAATATATCAAGAGTAATAACTCAAGACAAAGACTTTTATGGAACAGGATGTTGAATATGTGGCAAGAAAGGTTAAGCAGCCATCACAACCCAAGATAGTATGGTATTCCCTAGGAAAATTTAATGAACCCGGCAAACAAAACCCTCCTCTGAATACCTGGACACATAACGCTATATGGATATGTGTAGATAAATCTGTGAAAGTGATGGCCAGAACCCCTCTCATAAGATCAGGACCATTTTGTGACCTTAAAAATGCTTATCTCAATGAGGTACTGTAGAAAAAAAAACGATAGTGCAACCTTATGGGTAAAATATCTGAGCCAAGGAGATCTTGGGAAATTATAACAGGGTAGGTAAGATTAAGAGCATATTACAGGTTGTGTAATTGAAAAAGTTTCTATCGAGGCATTGTAGACTCAGGGAACAACTTAGATCGGAGTAGATGGGACTTGCAGATTCTCCTAAGAGGGGAAGAAAACCTAATACCATCTATAAGTCCAATATGGTGCAGTGATGCACAAACAAACTAAAAATCTGGAGTAGTACTAGAAAAACGTAGATTGGTACTCACTTTTGGCTCTTTTATGTGATGCACTTCCTAATGGCTAGAAGTAGGGGGGGGGTATAATGGATCTTTCAA
The DNA here is from genome assembly GCA_963513935.1 of Aphrophora alni. Taxonomy (NCBI): domain Eukaryota; kingdom Metazoa; phylum Arthropoda; class Insecta; order Hemiptera; family Aphrophoridae; genus Aphrophora; species Aphrophora alni. The sequence goes on along the minus strand of OY740771.1, from coordinate 30,742,666 downwards.
GGTCGCAGCTTCAAGATTAATCTTCCTCACAATAACAAATAACAAAAACTACCCTTATTGAAGACGGAAATTTTAAAAATACGAATTTGGCTGCATTAAAACTATTAATAGTAATCTTGAGCTCATCTTGTTGAAATAAAACTGATGTGGAAAATGCGTTTTGATCCTAAAATACATTTGTTTAAAATTTATATATCTATTTAAATCTTTGTAATTATATATTCTTATGTACTAACTAAATCCAACTTTGCAGAATACCTCGGTCAGTATAATCTCTGGCTTCAAACCCATACTCGCAGGCTCGAATACGACAGTAATCCAAACGGATTATCTAGAAGAAGGAAGGGACACTAAAAAAGTTGTTGATATCACAAAAAGTGACGTTACAAAGTGAGGGGGGAGTTACATCAAGAAATGGGGTAGAGTGACGTTATTCGTTCTAAACTATCCTCTCTTTAATGGTATTGTTGTGAGAAAAATCTTTTTAACCCAATTTTACAAACAATAACGCATAATAATTACATTTCAAAAGCCAATATAAATTTCAACTATTAAGTCATGAAAATATTTCAGCATTAAATCTATATTTAAATAATTGAAGTAAAGAAAGGTTTTTGTTATTTTCATACCTATACTAACTTCTTATATTAGCAAAGAAATATCTTTGAACTATTTCCACTAAAACGAATCCAGTATTAGTATACATTCATTGCTTCTATCTTTTACTTTGTTTGTAATCTTTCAGGTTTTTTAATTTAATTTAAAATAATTTTCATTTGATCCTTAATTTTCTCTTCAACACAATCTCACACAATTAATTTATTCTGGTTTTAAAATTATTTTATAATGATGGATTGTTCATATTATTAACTTTGTTTAATTGTACATTTACCATCATTTGTATATTGAAATTTAATACGTGACGTTTCGAGATTATAAATCAACTCTCTTTATCAAATGTTAAACAAGAACATACAATTTTAAAAAGAGAATAAACCAACATAGCTAATTAGAGTATGACAATATTACGGTGAAACAAAAATACCTCTAAATGTAAGAAATAGTGAATATAAAAAGAACACGCGATTAGGTCTAATACTCTTTTTTCCATCCCTTAAAATCAGTTACTTCCCGTCCTTTGTGTAGAATAGGCCTGTGTGTTGTGGTTTTTATCTGATTAAGTTTAAATTCTGTCTTAGCCTAGATTTAGACTTGATCAACTTGCAAATTTCTGGGCCTAGATAAGGCTACTTTGGAACTTACTTAGTGTAGAGTTCAGCTAAACCGCAGGACGCTTTACGTCCTGGTATAATTTTAAAAAGTTGTGGTTTGGGGAATCCTTGTTTTTACCTTATTACCTATGACTGCTCAGGCTATGTTTTAGAGATGAGTACTTTCTTAGATTATAGATTTAATTTTAGTTTCTAGCATGGCCCTAGGCTATCGGCTATGTTGGTGTTTTTCTCTTTTATGTTCTAGTTTTACACTTGATAACAAGAGTTGCTTTGAACCCTAGAAACGTCGTGTATTAATTTTCTATACACAAATTATGGGTAAATTGTCAGATTAACCATATTACTAATAATTTACATACTCAAGTAATCTTTAAACGTACATCTATAATTTTACACTTAAGATTTAGATAGGTAATATTTTTATAATTATTTCTATGCTTTATCTAAATCACTTGACTCTTACTCACATACGAACAAAGATTCTGATACCACTTTAATTTCTGTATAATGGACCCTCCTACAATAGAGACGCTTTGTTGTGCGGTTCACGTATAGTTAGCCCCTTAATATTTGTTACCACATACTATTTCAGACTAAGCGAATCTTTAATTCAATTCAATTTCAATTGACATTTTATGAGAAATATTTATCTATGTAAGATATTAAACATCCATCGTATAAACAATTTTATGTTAATAATATAATAGAATCGTGAGCACAGGCACAACATGAAACAATACTGACAAACGTAATTTTTAAAACACATACGTGACCACCAACGTATGTTTTAACCAACAAAGCTTAAAATATAAAAACATTTATAACCAATTTACAATTTAAATGTAATATTATTTTTTAAATAGCCAAACAGTACTATAAAAAAAATCAAAGTAATATACAATAATAAATACATTTTCATAATTTACAACATAAATTAAATTTGGTGAGCCAAAGTCGGGGATGGCATCTGCTCTGATACAACAAATTCACATTTAGACAAATGTTACTGACGATCCATTTTAGTTGGGCATTTTCTTCTGTTTTACGTGTGTCGTTTAATGTTAAAATAGTATTAATTTTGTCACACGATATCAGTCCATTAATTTCGAATATTATCCACACGATATCAGCACTTGTCGGGTACTGTGTCAACGACGTCCAATCAAGTGACTGGACACGCTTTGCCACGCCTCTTACGTTTAATCCTACAGTTATTAGTTTTAAATTTAGCCTTTAATACCAGCACTTGTCAAGTAGTAAGTTTAAATGTCTACCTAAATAGATTTGCTTTTCTTCCATAACTAAAGCTACTACTATGTTGACGGATACTTAGCCCCTTAACAGTTCGTTACACAATAGGCTATTGATTTAGAGTCATTGAATCTTCAATTTAATACAATTTCCATTGGCATTTTATGACAAATATTCATTTGTGTAAGATATTAGACTTCCATCTTATAAAAAATTCCAAATTAATAATAGAATAGAATCATGAGCATTGGCAAAACATGAAACAACACTGACAAACAAAATTTATAAAACAAATAAGCAACATCAACGTTTAGAATAGGAAAACATTTATAAATAATTTTCAATTTAAATGTAAGACTATTTTTTAAATAGACAAATGACAACACTAAAAAAAAACTCAAAGGAATAAACAATTAATAAATATATAAAAAATACAAATATAAATTAAATTTGATGAAACAAAAAAGTCAGGGATGGTATCTGCTCTGAAACAACAAATTCACATTTAAACATGAGTTCCTGACGATCCATTTTAGTTGGCCATTTTCTTCTCTTTTACTTGTGACATTTAATGTTAAAATAGTTTTAATTTTGTGTCCACACGATATCAGCACATGCGGGGTACTGTATCATCGTCGTCCATACAATTGACTGGACACGCCTTGCCACGCCTCCTATGTTTTATCTACAGATATTAGTTTTAAATTTTGTCGTTTTATACCAGCACTTGTGAAGTAGTAAGTTTCATTGCCTACCTAAATAGATTTTATTTCTCTTTTCTTAAACTGAATTTACCAGTACTTCAATTACCGCTATCCAGCCTATAATTATAGACGGGTTATACAGTGGAATCGCTTTAGCTGTGCGAGTCGGAGACGGCGCTGAGAACCACTCTAAATGCAACCTTGAAATGTACAAAAGAGTCAAAAACATCTACCACAATTATAAATAATTAAAATCATTATATAAAAATTCTCTGCGTAAACCTTGCGGTGGTGTAAATGTAATGATTTTTATGTTTTTAGAAGAATATGATATTTGTTAAAAGTAAATCTTTCCAAAAATAGAAAGATTGTTGGGTGTGACTCATAAAACTTGTAGCGGATCTTGTAGAGTCTACAAAGCATATGTTGTCCATTTTAAAATTAGTTATTATTTCTATTTTTCGGGGGGGTCCGGGATACACGTTGAGATGTTTCTGATAACTCAAAGGAATCAGTAATTTTTTATTTATATTTAATAACAATAAGGTAAAGACTGAAAAAAAGGAAAGAAAATTGAAAAAGAAAAGAAAACATGTTTAAATTTCAATCATCTTCTATGTAATTTCAAATGTAGCTTGTAAGCTATAGATCTACCCTTTTTGCATTGTATTTATAAGGCAGTGAGTTTATTGCTTCCCATTACGTTTTGAGTAGTTTTATAAATTACGTTAGTGCTGAGTTAGTTGAATATTTTGACGGAGGATGCATTCAGGCTTAACCTTAAATTTCTTATGTTTCTGATAAAGGTCCAATAGAAATATATTTGCTAGTATTTTTACTTTCTCACATATACTTAATTAAGAAAAGTTAGGTACAAAAATGCCTGTTTTTGAGAATTTATCGGTTCTAAAGGACGAAGTCCAACTGTGGATTGATGTCTTTATGTCTTCTGTTGTACAACCCTCACGAGTATGCTACTTTGAATTTGGACCATAGACATGTTTTGGCTAAGCCTGACAAGTGCTTTCATTTTTACGATAGCTCTACATATTTGGAGTAGTCGTCGCCATAAAAAAACCTAAAACATTTGAGTGGGCAGTTAATTTTTAAAAAATCGGCACTACCGAGTGTTTAAAATATCAGTTTTGAAATACTATTCAAAACAACATCTAATTAAGAAACAACGTTACTGTATTTCTAGGTAATTATTAAAGATAATAATGGATAATTATTTTTAAAGGACTTGGTGCCTTAAACTATATGGTGCCTATTTCCTCAACGTTGACTAACGGTTTTGTAATTTTTTAATTATATATGAATAATAACAACCAAGATTGGTATGCCAACTTTTAAGGAAAATAAATTTCGATTCGGGAATAATTGGTAAAATTACAAAATAGAACCTTAAATGTTTTCATTTAAATTACATACAAACTAAGAACGCAAATTCAACAATGAGAACAGTTAGAGGGAATAATGTTCCCTGGGTGTGTGGACAAGTTCTAAACAAAAAGAGGACAGATACGGTATAAAATGTGTTTGGATTTATCTGAAATACAAAGATATCAAAATGTATTAAATTCTGAAAGAGAAAATAAATTTTGTGTTCCTAGAAACAATCGTATAATTGAGTGGAAGCAACAGAAATAAATAGAAATTTATTAAATTTTATCATCCTTGCAAGATGTTTTTAACTATATCCCCCCCCCATTAAACCGCATCTACGCAACGTGTAGGTGTATTGCGTTTAGATCAAAGTTTTTTTCACTCGTACCTCTGTAATTTTAGAATAGCTGTACCAAGTTTGAAAATTTAAGTGTTCAATCTAGTAGGTGAGTGTATATGCCTCAAAAACTATTGTCGCTGACTCCAGCCGCCATTTTGTCTACACTTAATATTTAAAATAGTGTGAAACGCGACATGTTTGTTATCAAACGAAAAGACTGATATAGAGAATTTGAAACCATCTATAATTGACGGATATTTAAATATTAAAACGTTTTCTATTCTGGTTACATTTTTAGTCCAGTATATGATACTTATATAGAAAGATATAAATCAATTAACATGAAGTTTTTAAAGAAGATAAATTACATATTTTTAAAAAAACTAATATTTAAAACAAACGAAAACCCTACCACAATAACTAATTGGTCAAAAAGTTTTCAACAAGTTAAACAACTCCTCTCATGTGATTGTCAGACGTAAAATTACAATATAAGTATATACTAACACCTAAAGTACAACGTTTAAAAACTAAATAGCGTATTATCAGATGTCTAAAATGATAAAAAATAGGTCAGAGAGGATGTTATAATAATGAAATATATTTTATGTATGTGCAACTTCGCCTTTTCGTTTTTAAAGTTTTTCTTTCGCCTACAATAAGAAATTGTAATTTTACACATAAAATTTCATGAAAGGATTGTTTTGAAACTCGTTACACAAATTGTTGAATAATTTTTGCTTTGACTCCTTTTCTTCAACGAATTTTAATTTTTTTTAATGTTTTATTTTTATTTCTATCCATATTTTGTATTTTTATAATAATGGGAGTAGAAGGAGTTAAGATTTTCTCAAATACACAAGCCGTGTGTAAAAGTTGGATGAGACAGATTAAAAACGAACGTAATAAATAAAACGTAAAGCTTGTCTAATTTAAACAAAAAATAATACATTTTTTATAATATTTAAATTGTTTCTACGAAGAAAATTTGCTATGACGTATTGTTCCACAAAATCTTATTTATTCAGTAATATGGATTTGTAATACAACTTTTGCTATCTTCAAGTTTATAACCAATATTTGTATTTTGGTACCTGAATATTATGAGTTTCCAAATTAATTAAATCTTTGTGAACATGAATAACTGATTTATACATAAATTATGTTACATAATTAATTAATTGAGAACTACCAGTGACGTCATATTCTATTATTTTTGTTTTTCTGTGCAAAATAAACAAGTAGAAAATATTAATTACAATAAAGGATTATTTGTGTGTTTCTAGTTGAATGTTTCTGCAATTCTTATTGAAAAAAATTCATGACAGCTGTTTCATTGTCATAAATGATGCGTTACAGCATGATCAGATGAATTCAACGCATAAATAAATTACACACACAACACTTATATTAAAATAATTCACTAATTACAAGGATGCACTAAAGTTTGTTACAATTTTAATAATCCTGCAGTCTCTTTTCTAATGTGGAATATGGAGAGTGTTGAATCCATCTGATGCCGTTTGTTTTTGCAAAATAATTGCAATGAACATTTTTCAACAAGAATTACATGGACATTCAAAATGAATCAATAACATGTTATTACCCTCTACATTGACGATTTAGACTTTATAAGTAATTAATATAAATATTTCAGAAGGGACAAACAAAATTAATGTATAAAGAAATATATCCCTCAAAAAATTAATTTTAATTCTATACGTTCTAAAAATTTAAAAAATACATCATGTAAAATTAAATATTAAAATATGTTAAAAAATGGTATTTTACAAAAACTATAGATAGTTATTTTTCTATTTGTAAAAACAATAAACAGAATTTCATATAGAGTAAAACTTGTTTTTAGGTTTAATAATTTCTACAAAATGGGCTTAAAAATCTTAATTTAGAACTCTAAATAAGTACAGTATGGAAATTTATACTTATAGTTGTTACTCCATATTAATATCTTTCGAAATTTTTTTTTTTTTTTTGTTAATTAATGTACACTCACCTATTTATTGAAATTTAAATAATTCTGAAAGAGCATTTTAACGTTGCATTAATTTAGGTTTCAATTGTTGTTCTTTTAAAAACATTTGTAATTATTTTTTAAATATTAGTATATTTTTGATATACTATAAGAACGTCTATACTCTGGTATGATATCAAAGCACTCAATTCAATTGTAGTTTTAAGCATGTAGTACAACTAAAATAGAGCTGGTCATAGTAGGCCTACTTCTATAATCCCGTAAATAACAATCACCTTTTATAACATAGTCCCTAAATAAACAATAATATTGTGTGGAATATTCAACCTTAACAGTAGTTTGTAGAACTGAAAGAATGCTTTTATATTACGTTCGAAGCCATTTGTCCTGATATTGGCAACGCATAGACATAAACGTGAAATATGTTAGAACTTATCTACTACATTACTAACAGAGAATTTATTACAGAACTCAATATTAAAAATTAATCCCAAGTACTTGTTTTTAGATACAGTTGTTTTAGAACTTCGTGGCATTTTGAATTGGAGATCTTTAATTTTATGATTTAAACAATATTAACAATATAATAGAATAATTTTAATGTATCCAAGAATATATATATATCAGTAGTCAATCCTTTAGTATAGATTGTATATGTTCTACTTTCAAATTGAAGTTACTTGCTAAAAATTTTAAATTGATTTAAGACGTTTTGCTAAATTGTATTGTTTCGAAAATGTTTATTCACATGAAATGTTGTTTTCTTTGAATTATATTATATTTAACTGAACTATTTGTTATTATAAGTTGGGATTTTACATGTAATTGTATACTATGATGAATATGCAGCATCAATAACACATAGTGTTATATCAAAGTAATTTATTATCAGCTGGCTCGTATATATATCCAATTAAATTTATGTTGACGTAAGAAATTTTTGTAGAAAGGTTTTTTCCTTACTTTTTAGAAGTTACTTGATAGATTAAAACATTTAATTTAATTTTAAATATTATTGAAAAATGTGTTAAAATTGGTATAATTTGATCAAACAAAGAAAATGTTCAACAAATAAACAAAACTACACCAATTGAAATATCTATTTATATTGTTTTTTATTCTGTTATTTTATTTATCACGATACAATTAAAATTATATTACATTAATGACATAAAATTGTAGCTAATGTTGTTGTCTTCACAAGAGTAAATTCTTTTTGTTTTCTTTTAAGGAAAGTTTTGATTTCGAAGATGTTCTATTAATGTCTGAATATGAAACTTTTAATTTTATTGTGAGATGAGATAAATAAATTTGTTCTTGTTTATTAAGAAATTTCAAACAAATAAAAAGAGTCTGTACCAACACCTGGAGTGGTCTCTAGCTTCATTGTATACGAAAATATCTTACCATTAGAAATACACTTAGAAAGTTAACAAGTATTAAATGATCTAATCATATTTTCAAAATACCCCTCCCCCAATTACATCTACCCCCTCGTCCCATACAAATATTTATTTAAACTATTAATTGTGGTAGGCATGTAGACCAAAGACACTTCTTACAAAATCTGCATAATGACAAAACCAAATATTTCCTTATATTCAACTTCGACGAATTTAAAGAAATTACGTTCTTCTCTAACATAACTGTACATATCAGACAACACATTCAACACTAATAGTTTGTCATAAATTAAATTATTAAGATAAATAACTTCAAATGCAGTACATCAACGGAATTTATAATTTACAATGTATTTTATTAATTATCATTAAATGACTCGAAATACATTGCACTTTTTCTCTCATTACAACTTATACTAAAATTTATTTTAAAAACCAATTCTAATAATAATAATTGATAATTGTATTTAGAAATTCAGTGTTGGTCAGTAATGTCATGAACGCAATGATACCTGTGATTATTAATAGCCCTCGTCATAAAAATGGGTAGGCTAATAATAAACATTTGCTTAAACACAACAATCATATCAGTATTTACAATTTTAAGGAATATATTTACAATTCAAACTGCTATTTGACTATGTGGCGAATACGAAGTAACGATTGATTGTTCCTGAACAAAATATTCCTAGAACTGATTATATTGTATCCAGAACGTGATATTATTCTAGTTCTTCAATAATAGATAGTTTGGAATATATCTTCATATGACAATTAGAAAGTAAAACAGAGAGTTATCTATTATCAGTACTTTCAAATACGTTTGGAATTTCAAGGGCACCTGCTATTTTTCAGTCCGCAATGGATAATATTTTACAGAGGATTGAAGGTGTTTCGTACTGCTTCAAATGATCATTTAAGGAGCGTAAGGTTTTACTAACATTTAAGGATAAAAATATGCATATTAATGAGAGAAAATATTTTTGAAGTGAAAACTTCTATTGGCGCGTTGGGTACTTTTTGGGGTGGACTTTTTCAATAGAAATCGCGTCACGCACACTACCGTAATGCAACTTTTGGGATGGACTTTTTCAATAGAAATCGCGTCACGCACAGTAGCGTAATGTAACCTTAATATATAGACAAGGGATACGTGCGCCCCATACGTATTAAAACTAAAAATCTATGAAAAATATTGCACTAACTTTCTCAAACTCATATACATAGTCAAACTAAAATCAATGCAAAAATGTTGCACAAACTTTCTCACATACCCATATATATTAAAACAAAAATCTACGAAAAATATTGCACTAACTTTCTCACATACCCATTTGTATTCAAAATAAAAATCTAATATTGCACTAACTTTCTCAAACTCATATACATAGTCAAACTAAAATCAATGCAAAAATATTGCACAAACTTTCTCACATACCCATACGTATTAAAACTAAAAATCTACGGAAAATTATTGCACTAACTTTCTCAAATCACATACATAGTTAAACTAAAATCAATGCAAAAATATTGCGCAAACTTTCTCACATACCCATATATATTAAAACAAAAATCATAAGTATTACATAGGGCCTACTGTTCAAACAAGTTTTCACTTCTAACGTGTGGTCTTAAGCACACCCAAAAATTGTTTTTGCTAATAAAATCGAATGTTGGTTATTTCATATTTCAAACACCATTTGTTACAAAAACTAAACATATTACTGAAGCAATTGAAAATTTACAACGCTCTTCTAATATTAAAGAAGTTTGTCAAGTTTTAAGACGTGTAAAATATTGCAGGAAATTTATAACAAAGTTAAGTAAAAAGTTTGCACGCATTAACTTAACTGGATCTTATGTTCCTTTTAAATAAACATTTTTAAACAGTTTGTCAGAAAATTAAAAGCAAAATGGTGTCAGAAAGCATAATATGTTATTTTGAACCAAATTTACCACTAACTGTTGCTATAGATGTCAGTCAATACGGTATATCGGTATATCAGCTATTTTATATCACGTTTGCCTATATGTTTGTGAAAGGCTAATCCCATTTGCATCTAAAGTACCATCTCCTTTACAAAAAAATACAGTGTTATTTAAAAAGAAGCTCTGGCAATATATTTTGCGGTTAATCATTTTTACCAGTAACCTTAATGATACAATTGTTACACTTTTAACAGATCATAAATCCCTAGTATCAAATTTTGGGCCAAAACAGGTATTACTCTCACAGCACTTACGGGTTTACAACATTATGTATTTTATGAGAAACGTTTAATATTTTCATATGATACAAGCCACCTAGGCTAATAGTAATACTCACGCAACTCTCTAGGCTTTAAATAATTTTTACAGAAGCTGCTGTTCTAGATGTAGCCGATGCATTTTAAATTGAACAAATGTGTACTCTTACCGGTAAGCACTGAAAACGTAGCGAAAGCTGCATAAATAAGATCCTGACACTCAAAGGTGATACATACCATGAGACCTTGGCAAGATTCAATCCATGAATGGACGTTAGAGTTAGGTTCTTATAAAAGGGAACAGGGTTACGCATCCTGTTAAATAAAGAGCAAATAATTGAACGAAACTCGCGAGACACATAGGCATAGCACGCATAAAAAGTTTAGCTCGTTCAAATCTTTGGTGGCAAAATATTGACGTAGATATTGAGAACTTAGTAAAACATATATTTGGAATGACAACATCTTAGCAAATATCCTTTTAAGGCTCCTGTTCTATCACTGGGAATTCCAGTCAAGGCCATTGGACAAAAACACGTAGATTTTGCGGGGCCTTTCTATAGCTATCATTCATTACCTGATTATTGTTTATGTTTGAAGCCAATGGTCAGAACCATAATCCTTAAAAATATTACCCATGTCTCAAACAACTGATGACCTTCGTAAATTCTTTTGTGAGTTCGGCACGCAAGATATTCTGGTTTCCGAGATTGAAAATCAGTTCACTTCTCATTTATCTAAGTCATTTGTCATGTAAAATGGCATGAAAAAATAAATATCAACTCCCCATCATTCAGCAATGAATGGCCACTTGGAGCGATATGTTCAGGACAAAAAATAGTCAATAAGAGCAATGCACTGCACAGTAGTACAGAATACTCTTTAGCCCATTTATTTATTGGTCGTCCTACTCCGTCAAACTTAAACTTATTTCTCCTACTCAGAGTACTAACATTAACAATTCTAAATTAGAGATAAGTAACATGTCAAATAAGCACGAGAGGAATATTAATGAGGATGAAACTGTTGCTTTTATAAAGTATAAATTAATGTCGTTTTGGAAAAGTTTTAAAAACAGAAGTTAAACTAAATTACAAAATTACTACAGGAAAAGGAATAGTACCTAAACCAAATAGGAAGTATGGAGTTATTGTATAACAAGTTTATAGTTCATAAAGTGAAATTGAACGAATACCAATAAAATATTGATTTGTACAACTATTGGTAAAACTAAAGTACTTACGATTCAAAAACCTCTTCCTAATAAATAAATGCCTCAGCGAAGAAATGAGACTAAGATATTGTGGTTAAAAGACATTAATTTGTTTTCAATTAAAATTATTACACAATTAAATTTTAATTTTTTTAAGCCTCCAATCTGTAATAATTTGTTCCATTAAAATTTAGTTTGTAATAAGCCTTTAAAAATTGCTTTCCAACAGATTAAGGACATCTTTAATAAACATTTTTAAACGAACCAACGATTAGGACTGGGGATTTTTTTAAACAAAAAAGTAGTTGTGTAACACATCGATTTAAAGAACTATTATAATAAAATAGTTGTACAAAATATTTTTACATATTTTTATCTGATTTTAAAATAGTAAACTTTTAAAGATCAAACATATTTAAATATAGTTGGTTGCCGTCATGGAGCACTATAACAAAAATTGTTTTTTAAACCAATCATGGTGTCTTTCATAGTCCATCGAATTTGGGTATCCCTGAAACCCACTTCTATTAAAAATATTAATGCATTCAAAAACTGTTATATATACTTATATTTCTGTATACTTTTTTTTAGGTTAAACACACTTTAAGCCGTCGAAGTTCTTATTTTTGTATCATTGAACTACTGGTTTCAGTGATATTTATCTTAATTTTTCTCTCCATTATCAAGTCACAAAAAAATATTGGTTTTCCTCAGCTAATTATATAAACTTTAAATGTTTTTATGTTTCATATATATGTTTTTATGTTACTTGATAATGGAGCTAGGAATTCTCCAAACCACATATAAGTTGCAGCAAAGCAATGTTCTTATGTATATTTCTATAATTTAAGTAAATTAGGGAGTGGCCAAAACTCTAGATTTAGTCACATTATTATTGGTTTAAACAAATCAATTGAGATTATTTTTTACGTATAAAACTAAAACATAATATTATAATTTAGTCCTGTCATTTTATGCACAAAATAAATAAAAAATAAATCATAAAACGCAAGATCTAGGTTTTATGCATTCAATGAATGTTATTACTAGTAGAATAATAATAATCCATCGTACCTGGACAATAAATTACGAGTGAATAAACAAATTTATATCAGTCGAAAAATTCTTGTTATATTTCTTCCTTTTCATATAATTATTAATATAATAACTTATTAGGCCTTTATTTAAGATAGATAAATGTTTCCTGAAAAATTGTCAGGAATATAATTTTCCAAAATCCTCAAATATTGACCAATAAATTATGGGTATTTTAGACACATGTCGAAAGACCTATGTTAATAAACGGTTCCATTATATTGGAGAATTCGAGTTCATTTATTTATTATTAATATTTTTGTTTGTTTTTGTTTTTAGTGATTTTGTTAAACAATACAATTTTTCTTAGTACAAAGTCTAGGGAAGAAGTAAAAGTTTGTTTAGCGAAAAGTTACAGAAAGTAACACAAAACCACAAGCATAGTTGCTGTTTGTATCCGCAAGTAGTGTGGAGTCCGGCATTTGGACTTTGTGGAAATAATCAACTATTTTATTGTGGTTTTGGGGAATTTTCTTTCATTGTATATTCACCACAGAGCTCTAGTGATTCATATTACTCAAGACGTCAAACTACATATTACACTACCTTAATAATAAAAACGAAATATTTATATGATATTAAGTTTATGGTCTTGTCTACACAATTTGCAATTTTGTCACTAATGACATTTAAAACGAGGTGCCTCATAACTCAGTTGGTTAAACACACTTAAAAACTGGTCAGTTAATGCACTTCTGACTTACAATCCGTCAAATATTACGTAAGTCGGAATGTCAGATTGATCTTAAATCATATCACATATTCACAATGTTGTAATCCATCGAGTACTTCAAACTAAAGAAACGACACGTTTGTAACTTTTGAGTTTCTTCAAATATTATTTTAACAAGAATGATAAAGTGGCCAACAAAACTCATTATATCAAACAAAGAACTGCAATTTATACCTTAACCCTATACTATATAGCAGTGCCTAATTTGAAAAATCTTTTAAAACTTACTAGATGTGGTCCAGACATTTGAAGAAAAGTTCGGAAAATTGTTTTCCAATACACATGTTATGACTCAAACACTTAACACACTGTTGGGTTGTGTCACTAAGAGTAACTTGTAAACAAATTAAAAACGGTTGCTAAATTTCTTCTTATTTTATTTTTTTTTTTTTTTAATATAACATAATAAGACTGTAATTTATGACAAATGTTACATGAAAGAGTTGTCAGTAATAAAATGTTCTGAAAATTCTAACTATTGACAAAGTAATATTGTTATATAGTTGAGTCGACATTTTGAAAAACCTTTATAAAAAGATGTATAAATAAACACTTAATTACGACGAATACCATAATAATTTTGATAACACAACCTACTATACTTTTATTGTATCATTTTATCTCTAAATTATTGTGGTAGTGTTTTGAATTTAGAATTGAAAAATTATTGTTTAGTTCAGTTGACATGTAAGCATTGTTCATCCGTCAATCTATCAGTGAACAAGCTAGAAATTAACTGAAAGAACAGATATTGGTCATCGATTTATTTCGACTTCTTTCTTTGCTTTAATTTTTTTTGTATTACATTAAAACTAGTCTTACAGACTAACCATTAATTTGTTTCTGGAATGTATTACATATCATAGAGATCACCCAATAGTGACAAAAAATTGTTCTATTATACTATATTCTATTCACGGATACACTGTGCACCACACAATTAAACCCACTCAAAAGGTTTCGTTCTCTTCAGTCTTCTGATCAGATTATAGTTGTCAAGAAGTTGGACTGCCTCTGCATTTACGTGTCGTTTCAAACGAGATTCATGCTTTGTAGCAAAATATATTATTTAATATATTTAAATAATAAAAATATTTCCTTAAGAATGTAAGAGTTTTTGTCTTTAAAGTGAAAATTTTAAACGCTAATATTTAAAAAGATTTTATAAAAATCAAATTTTTAGAGTGAAAATGTAAAGTGCAGTGATCCTTAACAAAATACTGAACAGAAGTCTTATGTGTGTAGACTATGTTATCGCTCAATTGATCTGTTATTTTCAGATATAAAGAAAGTTTCATCTTCAAAGATTGCTCGTGTAATACTACATTCTCTTTACAACCCTCGTCCTATCGCCTGACTATCTTAAACCCAATTTGGTTTGAAACCAAATTTATGGTTTTTATTTAGAGTTTAAGGTTTCCAATAGAACACTCTTACTAATTTGTTTTTCTATTTAACGAATATTGACAAAATATAACATGAATTTTATATTCAAAACCACATGTGAACATTTGTTTTGTGTATCTTATTTTTCTTATTAATATTTTATGGCAAAAATTTTAACAAATTAATAGTGAATTAACTTAGAAAATTTGTTTATGTTATCAAACTATCCGAGTCAAGAACCGACAGGTAAAATTTTAGGCAATCTTTTAAACTACGAAACAACTTTGTTCAAATTAATTTAGATGGTTTCATTTTAAAGTTTAACTTGAAAGTCTTATTTTTCTGTTTTTTAAAGGCAAACACCTATCGGTTATTATCACCTTATTAACAAGGAAGACTAAAACATTAAATAAAGATTCCTTGCCATAGCATACTCTAATAATGTCAGGGTCGAAAGATAAAAATGAAAACTTAATAAGATATATGAAAGACAGGGATTCTACACAAGATTTGCATGACAAAATGTGTAGATCCAGTTACGGTTTCTCGATATTGTAACGCTCGGACGTATGAAAGTCATTTTAAACTTTATAACGTTACAAAGAATAGAAATAAATGTACATAGTTTTCAATATGACATTCTCAGTTTATGTGTTAATAAATAAATTTCAAGAATTCCAAAAAAAAACCCACGATTAATTGTTTAAAAATTTAAGAATTACTTAGGTTTTTGTCTTGTTACGAAATCATTGTTCTCTGTGTTTCAAATCTAATTAAGTAGGAGAAATAAAATGGAAATGGAGTGGAACGGTGAATACCGTCGAACACGTAGTATGGTTTTAATTAGATTAAACATTTTTCTTAAAAGTATTATTATTATTATTATTCAGCAACACGTTTTGCAAAGAATTAAATCAATCCTTAGTGAACGTAATCTTAGAGAGAGTATTAAAACGTACACAATCTGGAAATACTTCAGTATTCAATATATTCCATTATTGAGGTTGCTCGTTCTTGTTTAAAATTGTAAAAGAAATTAACAGAATACCTGGAAAAATTGGTTCTATGGGATTTCTGGAAGGCAATAAAGAGCTATTAACCGTTATAAAGAGCAATAACGGTTCCTTGATTATACGTTGAAATGTACTATTCCTTTCAACCGTTCAATTTATACTTTGACTACAGGTCCTTTATAATTGCATAAATGTAGTTTTATTATAGATATATTAATCACTTTAAGGTTAAAGCAGTGTGAAAGATAAAAATCAACTCTTGGTGCTATTTGTAAACCAAATGATGTAAGTAAAAGAAACTACATCGTTCAATCTCATCGACAAAATGTTTTCTTTCAGGTTAAGTCCACACATTAGTTTAATACTCCTCTGGTTTAAAGGTAACCGCCAATAATTCAAACCTTTCAGGTATATGTTTGCAATAGTTATGATTAACTATAGCATCAAAATACATTTTTATAAAAACACAATTTTCTATATAAAAGAACAAAGACTAAAGATTAACAAAGCCATAAAATTACTGAAACTGTGGTTATTTTTACTTGCAACAAATTTGAGCCGTGTCGACCTAGGTTTCACCAGTTACGACAATCTCTTAAGCAGCTTAAAACAGATTTAATAAAACAACAATATTACGCAAAATACAAACAGCTCCGTTACGTAGACTGGGCAAGGAAGGTGGAGAGTTAAAGACGACCCCGTTGAAGTAATCGAATTATTTTTTAAAACTGTTGAAGCTGATGAGACTTGCATAGATAAATTACACGTTATTGCATGGTGTTACAACTATATACTTTTCTCCAGTTTTTTTTTAAATTAGAGATAATCGTTACTCATAGATCTCCACAATAAACGCACTGGGGTTTAACAAATATCTATTTCGGTTACTTTCGAGAATTCTTATGGAAGAGTTGTATTTTAATAAACTATACGCCCCACATATTTATAACTATCGTCATCGAGGTTAGAAAACATTCACCGTAAATATTTTTAAAACTATTTACAAAGATTCCTCCTCTGAACAAACCAAAGCTAACAAACGTAACTAAAATGGGATGTAGTTTTCGTGCTTAGTGTGCAATAAGTTGGCTAAAAGAATGTCATAATTGGCGAAAGCATTTTACTTATAAAGTACTAGTTGCATTATTTTAGCGGTGTTTTTTATCTTTCTATTAAATCTAACCGTATTTTCCATAAAAATAGAAAAATAATTACTGAAGCACGTAAAATATCTTTACTTACAGATCAGATAGCCTGCTAGAATAGGCCAAATTGAAGTGTTGTTATTTTTAGGCTTGGAATACAAGCAACAAAGAGAGGCCCACAATAACATAAGATATTAAAGCTCAACTATCCATTACCGATTTTTTTTTTAAACCATAAATAAAGTTCTGTATTCATTTCATGAACTCTGATATCATTAATAAACGTAGGCCCTTTCCTTGATATAGCAACAATGACGATTTGACCGGAATTGTTCTTGTCTTTAAGAAAATAGTCATTTTTAACAACAATAATAATAATAATTGGTTTCCATTTAGGTAGTAATCTTGGATGTAATTATAGTTTAAGAATGTGTATTATTAGTACTTATTATTTTATGACACCATTCAATGTATTGCTGGATAAACCATGTTTTGATTTGATTCATTCGATTTGAAACACTGTATTTTCTGAGGCGGTCAAATGATTTAACTGGATGTGTGTTTACAAGTGTGCCGTTTTTACATGACCTCATCCAATTGATTTGTTTCAGATACAACAAAGATTGCCTGAAGAAGATAGGAAAAGATGATGTGAAAAATGTGTTTGCCAAATTTCACAACATCAGTACAAAAAGTGAGCAAGATGTGTGATTCTCTACTTTCGGTGAGACGCCTCAAATACGTCAGATTAAACAAGCTGGTTTGACACCTAAAGACAGAAGAGGACACGGAATTTCTTTCACCTTATCAGATGAAACAAAAAACTTAGTGACAGAGAACTAAGTAAAATAATCTCACTACTCAGAAGAACTAAAACACTATCTCAATGATGATTTGATTTTAAAACTATGTACATTCTTTTCGTCAAAACCACTTCGGGGATTTCTTAAAGAAAACTTTAATCATTTGTTCGCCTTCAGTTGATACATTTTGCACATCCGAGGAGCTAAGGCGGAAAATAAAGGCACCTCATTTAAATGTAGTTGCAAAACATACAGCTGTGGTCGAACTTATTGTGTATATACGAAGCAAGAAGTTCTACTCGGCTCTAAAGTATGAGGCCTCAGAAGATGGTCAAAATGAGAAATATTTTATTGCTTTTTCATTTGATTGTATGTAAAACATTTCTTTGCCTAAGGTTCCAGTACAAGAACTTTTTTATTTACGTCAGTTGATGGTCAATGTATTTTGCATAACCAATATACGCTAAAAACTAAATCAAGTTAAATAAACCTATATCATGAAGGAAAGGAGCAGAAATGAACAATATAAGAACCATGTCTTGAATAGATTTTTGTTGTATTTAACTGACCCGAAAATTTTCAAAAATTCAGAATTTTTCCCCTATTAGAGGACATAGCTTTCTGCCTTGTGACTAGAACTTCGGGCTAATTAAAATACGTAGAACTGACAGAATATTCAACTTGCATCGGGTAATTGAACTAATAGCAAATAGCAGTAGACTTGGAAAATTTGTTGTGAAATTAGTTGAGGCTTCTGAAATGTTAAATTTTAAAGGCTGGTGGAAAGGGTTCTACAAAAACATACCGGTTTCTAATGAGACTAAAAAAGAAACATAGAAATAATAAACTTATTTTGGAATTTCGAAATGTATCACTTTATGTTTGAATCAACCTCAGAAGGGTCCATAAAGGCCTACAGTACAATCAATGGGCTTAACTGTCAAAACTTGTTTATATCTTCAACAAAAGAAGCAGTGATTCCTCAGAAGAAGCTTACCTACCTTGAGGTTAAAGTTAATTAATTTAGGGAAAATAACAGACATCAGAAAAGTCATGCAGTGTCTGATGGGTGTCAGGAAACTCAGTCCGATAACGCCTACCCTAACAGTTGAGATGCAAATTTATTGTGAAACCTGCTCTGTTCACACAAATGTTATGTTACTATAATATGTTACATTACAAATATGTATTTTTTCCTAATAAAATGTGTTTAAAATTAACAAAAAATAGATATTTTTTATCGATTTTTAAAAATATGGTAAAAGGCGATAAGTCACAATTAATTATTTTTTTTAATTTAGCAACACAAAACAACTTTAAATTGTATGTCTTTGTTTGGGACACACGAAAAAATAAAATATTTGTTCTTCCAATGGCTACAAATATCTTTTTACTATTTTACGAAAGTTTCGTTGAGGTGACTAATGGGCTTTTAACAAATGCCTTAGTTTAGTTTTCCATAGTTCTAGTGATCCAATAAACCGTGTCACAAAATTTATATTAAATGAAACGCGAAGAGATAAAGCGAAAGAGTAGGCTCCTTAAATCTTTTTATAAATCTTCTATAGTAATGATTGTTTGTCTACATTACACTCTAGGGTACAATGTAACGAACATTACTTGGAAATCGGTTTTACGCATCTCTATGTACAAGGAAAACTTTTACAACAAGATTACTACAATTATCTAAATATTATACTTCAAATATAATCAAATATTTATTAGGCTTTTTTAGTAACTGATATTCATTTTTTAAGTAAATTATGTGAAGTATTCTTCCTAACATTTGTTTGTAATTTTAAAACTTCATATATATAAACGTCTTAATTAAAGATTTAGAGAAGCATAAAATCACTTTGAATATTATATGTAATTTATACTTATTTTAGTGATCTTGTATATCTATTTTTGTAAAGCAATCAATAAATAACGTTTTGGGGGAACTCTCGATGTATCACTTCTATTTGGCAGCGTAAGCACAGCATTTCTCCAACAGGGAGAAATTGACAGACACGTAGCTGGTAGAGTAGAATTGATTTTGTAAATGTTAAAGTAAATTGCTTAATGATTCGAAATAGTCCTGGAATTCATCAAGTGGAAGTGGGGACTTGTATCTCCCATCACGTTACAGGAAGAAGTAGGTTTAGTATCATGCAGCCGTTAAGATTTACTAAGTTTTAACGGCAGTAGACTCTGTAAGGAATATAGTTTTAATGAAATGTATTATTTAAGGCAATCAAAATATATCATTTTGTTTAGAAAATGTGAAAAATAAGATCTTCATATCTAGTAACATATCTGTATATTGCTTTCTTAAGGAAAAAATCTTTTAGTTATTACTGTTGTTATTTAATAAAGTAATAGCTTACTTTCATTATTACAAATTTTATATTATTTTTTCAACAAATTTCAATCACAATATAAAGCATAAATTATGAAACTATATATTAAAAGGAGAAAGATGATTTAAGTATCAATATTTATTTGTATAGATGTACAAGTCTTAGTTTTAAAATTTATGAAACAAACAAACAAAAACAGGGTATATGCTTAAGCTCATACTTTCAAATATAAGTACGAAATAAAAAATAAAAAAAAATAAAAAATAAAAAAAAGGAAAGAAAGAAAACCCAATTGCAAATATTAAATTTTATAATTTTACATTTGAAAACATTTCGTTTTTATGTTGTTACATTACAACATACTTAATGTAATGTTACAACATTACTTTTATACGGAATATGGAACCTGAAAATGTATTTACATTAAAAATTTTAAATAAAAACTCTGACACCCGATAGAAATATAATATCTGTAAGTAATAACTATATCAGTCGCATTTTTTTCCTATTTGTTGATATTTCGTGTATAATTGGCTTCACAGTGCATAATATATGACAAATTTCTTTTCTACAAAAATGTCAGGAAAAGGTAAATTAACTGCTTCATAAAATAGTTTTTTTTTCCTTAAAAGATTTTATATTATCCCTAGAGTTACGAAATTAAAATTTCGAACAATATAGTGTTATCAATGAAACCCTAAAATACAAATAAAAATCAAAAATAATTGTTTTAGTTAGTGGACCTTTATGAGAATTTCAGAAATTCCTTCTAACCTGTTGGTGCTACATTAAAATATAAAAGGACGTTAGACAAATATGTAAATGGTTTGATAGCTTTGAATGATAACTCCATAATTGAACTCTACCTACTAGTCAAATGAAACGACAGTTTTACATACAAATTAATATAACAACCTTAAAGGAAACCGCCCTATTCTCAACTACAGAGGTTGTAAGAAACTTTTAAAACGTATACTTATATTTGATTAATTTCATAACGAGATTACATTTTTAGATGAATTTATATATAGTACGTTTTTGAAACGGTTTAGTAGGTAGTGGCTCTCAAAATATGTCAAAGTGTTACTATTTTCAACACTGGAACCTAATTAAGATTTACTTTTTTTTTATCTGGTCGAATAAAATAGACCTCAAAATGAGATACGTTAACTTATATAAATGTTTTAATCTGTACCGAATGGTATTAAGCCCAAATGTTTAAGATTCAAGGTAAAAACATTATTGTTCAATGTCATTATGAATTCTGATATCACAAGATAATTTTATAACAGCATAACAACACGAGCATAAAACATGTGTCTTCATGAACAAGAATTACGATCGCAAATATAATGTTTTAACTTTTATCATCGTCTCATTTTAGAAAATTCTGTTGTTCAATGTTTTGTTTTGTCTATAACTAGTTTCCCATGAGGTAAATGTAATAAAATACATTACAATAGAACTCAAATTAAAACGGAATAACTTACTATATATTCCTCGGTAGCTGTAAATTGTATTTGAATATTTAAATCCAACATATAGCAACGATTACTGAGATAATTTAAAGAACAATACAGTCCATACTTGAAATCGTGGTTTGGTGAAATGTTTAGATTACCGAGATTTAGTTAGGTTATGTGATATTTGACTTTAAATTAATTTATACTAGAAACTACACTTTATACCTGATTTTCAATTTTTTTAAGGTAGTGAAATTTTAGTTTCAGGTCTACCAGTACGCACAATATGCATAGCATCGATACAAGGATTATGGATCATAGTATCAAAGGACGGCTGTTTTAAAGTGTTTAAGCTTTGATCCTTTTGTAAAAAGCTTCAAACCTTCTGAAACTCCATAAGGGAACTATTGTTAGCTAAGTATTTTATATAAGACAGGACACTTTGTCCGTACTTTTATAAAGTCTCTTGATTAAAATAAACTTGACAAAATATAAACTGAAAAGTGTTAAATATATTTAACATAACCAGAATAGCGTTATTCCAACTGTTTGAAAGGATTAATGTAAATATTTTCTTTCTGTAAATGTAAAAATTCCAACTTTCTCTGTAAATGCTTTGAACACAAGTTTGAAAAAATACACAACTTAAAAATACAAGTGTTTCCTCTCGTTAGTCACGGAATATTTTAGGGTGTTTGGACGGTGAAAACTGGAGTGACGTACATTGATATCTTGTACTGATGATAAATTAATAACCCGGTAGAGTTATTATCAGCAATCGTTATCTTATCATTATCATTAAATAGGAAAACAAAATAAAAACACATTTTTAGCAAAATAACAGTCTATTCACTTTAGAACGCAATTTCTCTTAAACTTTAAAATATTGCAATAGAATATGTTAATACTAACTGAGTGCTGGAGAATTTTAATTCGTATAGAATATGCATTGTTTTATAAGAATTTATTATGTATTCTTATTTGATTAGGTTTTGCTAAGGATTAATTCGATTGTTGGCAAGCCATAGTCCTGGCTAATAGCCATACTCTTAAGACAAATGTTTAATCTAAGTAAAACCATACTCTGAGTTTCACCGTTTATCATTTATGTAATTCCAATCCAGTTATATATTATCTCTACTATTTAATTAGATTTAAAACGGTACATAAAATCTTCCTTTGTATAATAGTGATTCAAATTTGCCCTGAACCACAATCACAAGAAACTTTAAAATAAAACACAATTATCTGATTTATTGTTCTTTATTAATTATTTCCACTAAATGCACTGATGTACATTTCGATAACATGGTTATCATCATCGGAGGGTCTTGCTTATAAACTAAATCTAAACTTACATATCTACTAATGAAATAACATTAGTACATCAGGGCATTTAGTGGAAATAATTAATAAAGAACAATTAATCAGATAATTGTGTTTTATTTTAAAGTTTCTAGTGATTGTGGTTAGGGGCAAATTCGAATCATTATTGTGAATTTCACCACAGTGCTCAACAAGATTGTATCTTTCTTTGTATAGTTGATGATTTACTAACAATGCAATAAGCATTACTGTCATCAGTTGTGAGTTTCGAAAAAGCTTGTAATTATCATTTATTCAAAAGATAAAGTGGAATGTCACAAAAAACTTTCTCCATTTATTTTCTATTTACATCAATTTTACACATTTTAAAATTACTAGTAAGATTCACACACACACATATCTTTGATTCAAATAATTGTAAACAGTGTAAACTAATTTTAAAAATATCTGTATGAACAATTTATTTTATATCTTTATAGTTTAATAACTTTAAATATTAATGCTGATTTTCTATCAATTATTGTCCCTATAAACATGTATGATACACAACATATAAACATTCACACAAAATAAAAATAAAACCCAACCACGTAATATCCAGTTTATCTTTATCATAATGCTTAAACGACTACTTTTTTTATTTCCTTTCACGGTTAAAATTTGCTAACTTCCTCTTTCAAATAGTGTGTAAAACAATTTTACAATAATAAAATATCATTAGACAATAAATCAAAATTAGCATATTTTTTAAGCAGTGACCATCAACTTGTTAAATATTTTATTTATTTTACAAGACTACGTCATGAGTAATATTGCATCTTCGAAATGTATTAAATGATGCAATCATTGCTATTTTTAACACAAATAATCTTTATTATACCATGTCAAGTAAATGAAATTGTATTGTCGTTCTATCTTAGAACCATTCTAGAGACTAATAACTAAAATAAAGTTCTAGTTTCAAGAAATACTCGTACAAATGCTACATTCTATTTACAGTACTCACCCGATCAGTTGTCATTAGGTAACTTTATGTTTATGGCGGCGAAGAATATAGAAAATTATAACACAATATGAAATTATTGGAAGGAAAGGAGCACTTGTCAACATTTAATAATGATTATTTCATTGTTTATTTATAAAAATAATTGTAAAGTTATAAAATAATTGAATTAGGAATAGATAGAAGATTTTAACTAGAGAAATGAGGTTTGATTTTGATTGTTGGTTTGAATATTTTTTATTTTATACTCTGAAAACAATCGATAGAAAACACTGGTATCTTTAAAATTCGATGCTGTAAATATGTAATATAAAGTTTTCATAAATAAAAGTTGTGTTATGTCAATTTATGGTTTAATTTAAAATGTACGTTTATTTGAAGCAAAATATATTTTGATTTATGAATGTAACTACTATTAATATGAAAGAATATTTAAAAAAAGAAAAGAAATGAAAACCTATTCAACATGAATTTCCACTTAACGTATGAATAAATAAAAGTCTGAAGCTACTGTAAAACCAACAACTGATGACAGTAATAAGTAATATCTTGTTATGAAAACATCAACTAGCACAAGAAAGTGTCTCCGTTCTCGAATATCAAATCTAATTAAGTAGTAGAAAAAAATGGTAATGGAGCGAAACTACACAAATGATAAATTGTGAAGCGCAGACTATGTTTTTACTTAGATTAAATATTTGCCTGAAGAGTGTGTTCATTAGTCAACACCATGGTTTGCCAAAAATTCAGTCGACTACCAATAAACTTCGTCGTGTAAAATCGTGTACAATTCGTTTTTCATGCTAAAATAGATATTCTGTATTGTATTTAACAGAATACAATACATAATAGGGTTTAATTAATTGTATTCTAGTTCTTAATACAAAGGCGTAACAAATTTGCTTGATGAGGTTATTCACTAAAATCAAATATTGTAAAATTTATTACCAGAATAACAAAAACTAAACCTGTTCTTATTTGGGTTTCAAGAAGACAATGGAGGGTTATTGGCTTACATTATTTACTCCACTCTAGGGTACAACAAATTATGACAGTTTCTTATTATGTGCTCTATTATTGCTTTGGTTTATATTTTAAATAATTTTAAGTTCATTTAATTTACTGTCTTCTCTGAAACGTTTTTGATATACTCTATTTTCCAAAGCTATTTACGTACTGGTGGTGTCGTCTTTACGTATTATGCTTATATAATTATTCATTACAGGATCTTTATAATTTGATAACTTCATTAAATTTATAATAAAGTACTGTAGAATGTTTTTTTCATCTAATCTATAAACATATCGACATTAAATTAAATTTCTTATATATATATATATATATACTACAATGATAATAATTATTAATTTGATTGATAGGTTAGGTTTAATATGCCTTACTTCTATCCTTCAAGTTGTTTTTATCCATTATTTTAAAGATTCAACAATTTAACTATGATAACATTTTCAGATTAAAAAATTACGATTACAAAATTGCGATGATTCAATTTTAATTTTTTTTTTTTTCATTTTGAAGACACAAGGTTAAGCTTGTTTAAGGTTGTAAGGTTTTATAATCGTTTGAAAATATATATCGCTCAACTTCAACGTAATAAATTGCGTCCTGCTTCTTTTGCATTTCTATTTCACTCAATGCATAGTAGGAGAGAATTGTAGTTTTTTTTAATTATAACAAAGCTAATATAATAAAAAATCCTTTTATTATTTGCCGCGTGCCAAGAGAGTATTTAATAATTCTGCAATTAAACATTATGGATCTGGTTTCCTCTTGCTTTTATCTTTCCATATATCTCTTAATAAACATCTTCTAAATCTGCATTTCAAATTACAAATTTTATTTTCATTGTCTACAAAGGTTTTTACTACATAGTTTGTTTTTTTTTTATCTTGCTTTTATAAATCTGAGAACGTTTAAAAATTGTTTATATTTTAAATATTGCAAAACGTATAAGTCGTTTTGTCGTTGCAATCTGACTTTGCAATGAGTTATTTACAAATAACATAGAAAGAAATTGACGTCCTATTTCATCAGTATTTCTAATTATCGGAGCAAGTGTTTTTTATTAACTTAATTTTGCAAAACTAAATAATTAGTGATAATCGTAATATTGATCATATTTTTAACCACAAATACAATCTGAGCTCTAAAAACTACTTGTGCATACGTAATATTATGTGATCGGTCAAAAGTCAAAGTCGGTTTTATTGTTGTCTGTCTTATGCAATACAGTTTTTTATAACTAAAAATTTGGGATAGCTGCCAAAAGAGAAAAACAAAATTACGATTTTCACAAAATCGGCTTTAACAATTTCTCTAATTTCTCAAAATCAGCTAATCCTATTTTGTTCAAGTTTTAGTGAAATGTAAATATTAATGACCCAAAAACGCAAGGGAAAATGTATCGATTTAAGAATAACATTTAAGAATAACATGAAACAATTATTTTGGTTCATTTTTATTTGGTTTTTAGGATGTATAGGTGAAAAATATTGTACAATGTTTTAAGTCATTTACCACTATAAGATTAGACTAATATGTAGTAGTTATTCAATTCATCACATACTTCAACCTGTTTATCAAAATTACTGCCATAGAGCTGATAATCTTACTAAAGTGTGAATCGCCTATTGTTATGATTATGATTTTTTTTATAATTGAAATAACAGCTCGATATTGCGATCTTAAAACGAAACAATTATATTATTAATCTAAGTGGAATAAGACCCTTGTAGTACCAGTGGTAACAAACATTAAGAGGATTATATTATTACTACCGTTAATTCCTTTAAAACGACATATACTAACATTTTAAGTCTTTCACTTTCGCCAAATTATTGTTTCTTTCACCTTGAATCTAAACGAAATGTTGTTAGACTTCTGAGACACAAAAACAACTTTACAAACTTTACCTGCTCAGCAAAAACAATAAGAAAGTTTCATTTAAAGAAAGGAATATTGTTAAGAATAAAAAACGTTATATTTTAATTTAAAACTTTTCAGAACTGGAAATTAAATCGTCTATTATAAAATAACAACAAAGTTGTTTATCTCGTTTTGAATTTGTACAGCGCTTTCTGAATGCAATTTAGGTAAAATTACCAATAAAAAGTTAAAACGTAATCGATAAGTCTATTTATATCATATCTAATAAATAATAAAAGAATCATGATTTCTAAATTTGGAGGTGGCATACTTAATTCACTTCTGGAAGTTATGGTCGCAGTTCTTTATTTATTAAAACAAATTTGTCTTTCATATTATTTTACTTTTTCCACTTATAATGCTGGTACACTATTGTGTATGAAATGGTTTGAATACACTATTTACAAAACTTATCACCCTCTCTCTCTCTCTCTCTCTCTCTCTCTCTCTCTCTCTCTCTCTATATATATATATATATATATATATATATATATATATATATATATATATATATATATATTAAATTTTATATTTCCACTTACTTCTCCAAGGGATATTTGACTTTTAAATCTTCATATTTGTTAGGAACTTTTCCTTATTTTTAATAAATCTGGTCCTAGACATGCAATTTGACCATTAAGATGAAATAACAACTAAAGAAATGGTAAATATCGGCTCATTTCATCATCAATTATACAAATTTATGGACATTTAAAATTTTCCAAACTTGTCATATACAGTCCACATCCCCATTTATTTATCATACTTTTATGAAAAGTAAAATCCCCAAACATTATCACACCATCCGTTTTCATTGACACTTCTCCACGTGTCTCGGATAAATATATTATGTTCCCACTTAGTTATGAAACTCGTTCACGATCAAAAATTATTTTCAAATGTTAAAGAAAGCAATATGTTTTTAGACTTTCATCAATATCGCTGAAAGTGGATTTTGTACCTTTCAGTAATTAATATAAATTTATCTGTATTACCGTGGGTAAAGGTTTGCAGACACAAAGAATGCAAGACAGTTGGGAATGGTAACTGGTTGACCTTGGGTAAATAACTATCATTTTGTGTGACAGTGGCGCATCATAGTAAACACTTCTAGTAAATTGATTAAGCGTGCATATTTCCTCTTTAACGGATTTTTACATTTATTTTATGTATAGTGTATTTTGGTAAATTTCTTTTTGTTCAGTTATTGATTGTTTTTAATTAGGGTACTTTAGTTGATAACTGAAGGGGTGTAGCTCTTTTTATAGATAGTAATGTTTTGTTAGTGGTCTGTAGCAGCAGGGAGGTTGCTTCGTGTTATTTTTGTCTGTAACCTATGCCTAGATGTCACTTTAATAGAAACCAACAAATGATCGTGGTGATCTGATAAATACGGCTTGATCATATCCGAAACTGCTTACTCAATTTTACTAGCTATTAATTAGTTTTAGGGAGAGGATGTAAGGGTATCTAAGACAAAACAGTGGTTGTAATAATCACCAGAAGAAGAATTAACTGGGGAAAGGGATTTCATATACATTTTAGGTATAATAATTGCTTGAAAGTCTGATGAAGGGCCTACTTTCTATATCTCGATAATTATTTAAAATATTTTTATAATCCTTAGTAAGTGAAAAGTTTGAAAAGTTATTTATGAAATTAATATTTTAATCTATATTTTTACCTGTTCCATTATTTAAGAATACGAATTTATACAATCCTATGGGTCAAATCGGAAAAATGAAAGTGTATCATAAACTACTGAACAATTGTTATATTTATTGTTACGTATAAAGATAGAACTAAATGTAACCGAAAAAAACATATATAATGTTAGAGATTCCATAACTATTATAAACATATGTATGTATCTCTACGAAGAACGAAGAATAATTAAAACGGAAAAAGATAGTGACTGTAGATTTAATCACATAAATTTAGTGGTTTTTCAGAAGTGGATGAGACATCGGGTCGCCGCGGTGTGTAGGGAAACAGTTTGTTAGTGTAACAGTGGAGTTTAAATTAATAGTTTTAATTTTAGCGTTGTTTGATTAATTTTTAACAGATTGTACTATTAAAACTACAAGACTTAAAATGTTGTTATAAAACAAAATCTTAATTTTCAGGTTCTGTATTGCGAAATTCTAATTCTATTTACTTATTTTGAAAACAAATTCAAATATTGGTTTGTTTATGTTCCCAAAATTTACATTCTAATTACCTTAAACGTATATTCTATTTTAATGTTTGTTTTATTATACAGATTTTATTATTATATATTACACATATTCATATTTTGATAGGTAAATAACATTTAAAACTGAAGAATATATTTAATTCTAGACGTTAATGACTAAATATAATGCATAATGATCAAAAATGTTCATGTTCTCCAAAATTCGCAGCACGTACAATTGTTTCTGTAAAGTCAATAAAAATAAAGAATACTATACTGTAGTTTGGTATGTATTCAGATGTCACCACAAATAAACACTAAAGTTGTCACTTCAAAGTGTTTAGGTTGTAACGCAACGTAGAAGACTGCATACAGGAGGAAAACTATTGTCAATGGAACTTATGACTGAAGGTTACATAAGAAAATAATGATGTTGCAAAATCACAAACTTCGAAACATTACAATTTCTTCAGTTTCAACTTAAACTATAGTATATTTCAAAACTGTTAATGTGCTCATGCTGGTTTTTTAGTATAACAAGAGTATTATTCAATTTTCTATTACAAAATATTCTGATAAAAATTGTATACAATTTCACACAGGGGCTTAGATAATGAATCTTCACATTTTGTACGAAATTGGTAGAATCTATTTTCAGAAATTACGCATTTCATAGTGACCTCGTAACGATTTTTATTTTTCAATAACCAAAGAATCGGAATTTTTGAAGAGTTGACGAACAGTAAATTTTATTTGAGTCCTTAGATGTTAGATGTTCACATACGGCAAACAGACAGCATTCTAAACACCACTATTTTGGAATCAGGAAACATCCTCAAAAAACTTGGGTTGTGCTTGTAACAAATTGTATGACTGGGGCCAACAACAGGTTTATTTATAATAATAAGTTACGTGATTAGCTTAAATTTGTTCTACATACATTGGAAAATCTTATCATAAATAATATTAGTATGCAGTTACATATAAAGCGTCGATGAACCAATTAGTTTCAATTTTATTAATCATTGTACTGTATTAAATACGCCAAGAATTAGTTTTTATGATTTAAATAGCTGTTTTATTGTCACCAATTCAATAAAAGATTATTTTATTTTATTTTTTAAGTAAATTATAAATATAAAAATTAAAAAGTTACACACTAGAATCAAGTTAGCTTGGATAACGTGAGAGATTTCAAATCGATTAAAACGTATTCCAAAAATTTACCTCCTTATGTTTGTGTCCAAATTGGATATTAATTAATTATTTTTAGTTAATGGTACTACAATTATCTCCTAAAACATGTGTAGATATTTTTTTCGATAACGATAATAATGTTTGAATAATATATATATATATATATATATACATATATATATATATATATATAACCGATTTAAACCCCTTTCCGAACCCACTCTATCCTGCCACTAAAACCCACGTGCAAAAACTTGATAAAAACTCAACAGATTATTAAAAAATAAGTCATTTTGAACGTGCACGACAGTCTTAGCCCATTTACGTATTTTTGTCATTATGGTATAATATTTTCTATTTTTACTATAGGTTCGTACTGCTATGGTATGACAATACTCAATAATACTGTAGATGTAAACACGTAGCCACCATCGATAATGCAGCCCTCCATATTCCTGTACTACTGTTATAAGATAAATTCCGAATAACCTATAATATTGCGTCCAATATTGTAAAACTTGACATTAATTTATAGTAAAACAGTAAACGTGATTAATTTATATCACGTGCAAACAATGACAATATCATGTGTCAGTGACTTGAAATATGTAAGAACTAGTCCACTCCATCAAGACCTAAAACGTTCATCGTTTCCAAAAAATAATATCTAAACCATTTCGTTTGCTCACAGTGATGTTTTTATGATTTCCTAATATTTGGAATTGGGGACAGAAATTTTATGGTTTTAAATAACCAAACACTTTATTTTTAACGATTACTTCATTCGATTAATTCATAAAAATTATTTCATATTTATACTGTAGTAAAGTTCAAATAAAATAGCAGTTGGTCCTTCAATTTATAATGTATAATTTCTTCTTTCAAAACCAAGTTAATTGCTTAAAACTGAAAAGTTTTTAAGAAGTTGTGATCACTTTTAAAATTTTCAAAATTAAAGTACACAAGTAGTTATTATTATCTAGATTTTTTGTTTGAAATTAATGAAACTGTGTGTTGATGTAGACTGGTATTCCACATGTAACTGTATATTACAAAGAATTCATTGTTTCTGAGCATAGTAATATAGCCTAACCGAGCCATATCTATTCCATTAAAATTATACAAACATTTTTTGACCAAAGTTTCACTTTTATACTCTTTTAAAAATACATAATAAGATAAAATAACTTAATATAAAAAATATAATATACTTTTTAATAATTATTGAAACATATACTAAATTTGGTCAATATAGATCTAAGTGAAAGATCGTATTCAGTAATTTAATTTAATTTCACCAAATTTATTATATGCTTCAATTTCATTGCAATTGTATCAATCAAGATACAATTAAAATTAATTTTAGTTTGATTATAGTATTAATTGAAACAAATTATTCGTAAAATCGTTCCCTAGCGATAACATATTATTATTTGTTTTTACGTTATTACAAGAGTAAGTTCTTTTTCCATTAATTCAGGAAGTATAGGTATTTGATTTATTATTTAATGTCCGAACAGTTCATTACAGGACATTAGACAGAATCTCAGACGTCACTGGATAGTAAATGTTATACCCTAATTAACGCGTTTTTATTGCATAAGATATTTTCTTCGTACTATTTTGTAGAAAAGTATTTATAAATTCAACATATGGAAAATCGTTGAGCGTATGTGGAAAATTTCAGTGACATGTAGGGTACGAATTATTTTTCAAAATATTAATACGGAAAGAACAGTAACAGAAAGATCATAATGCTTAACATCTAGGATAGAGCTTTATTTCACAATGGCTTTCACAACATTTCTGCAACTGCTAAAGATGATCTATTTATGGGGTCTAAATTTAAAGTTGAACATTTGCATTTAAACAAACCTACATCGCTTTTATTTTGATATAATTTAAAAAATATTTTAAGACTTAATGATGAACATCTTTCTATAGATTGTTTGCACAATAAGAGTACTTCAGGAATACATCAAAGATCTGTTCAATTAGAAATAGCAGATATTTTCTACAACAATACCGAGGTTAATTACTTCAGTATTGAACACATGATATAGCTCAATCATTAATACGAGTCTGAAACCTGAATCAAATTATAACTTACAAAACATTAACAGATTCTTGTAAAGAAATTTTCACAATAATTGGGTGCCTCTAAATTACTTTTTAATGTTACTTTTATTAGGAAACATAGTCATCATTTTCTCTAATTCATGTGCCTGAACAATATCGTATTTAAGTGACTCCATTTACGACAATCACTTGTCCAAAACCTGGACCCTCATCATTAGTTGTAGCAGATATATTTGCTTGGACGCTGAAATCACATAACCCTCTATAACCCTTTGAACTTTATATTTTATAAATAAAACCAACTTATTTCTATTTAATTCACATTCGACCTATTATCATTATATTTCCTAATAAAATTTCACTTTGCACCTGACATTTCCTTCACCAATCCATTCCCTATCGTAAATAATAATATTAGTAAGAAAGAAAATT
Organism: Aphrophora alni; assembly: GCA_963513935.1. Classification (NCBI taxonomy): domain Eukaryota; kingdom Metazoa; phylum Arthropoda; class Insecta; order Hemiptera; family Aphrophoridae; genus Aphrophora; species Aphrophora alni. The sequence goes on along the minus strand of OY740771.1, from coordinate 30,709,759 downwards.
CTATTTCCTGACTTTACAAAACAATAAGCTCTGATTGTTTGCCGGAAATTGAACTCTATTGGGGTACAGACGTATATCGAAGCTTTGTAGTTACTCCTTTAAACAACTGCTTTTCAAAGTTTGGAATATATTTTCTTACCTCATATTCTTTTAATAGCATATATTATCATTTATTATCTAACTAATTTTGAATTTTATTTTGAAAGAAGATTCCTTTAATAAAATATGTAAATCGCAGACGTTATAATGTTATTTTAATTAAACAAGACAATAATGTCAAAATTATTATTGTTTTCATAAATTATTTCTATTCGGTAAATAGTAAAAATATCTATAAGGCAATTCGAAATGGTATCGCTCATCAAAAATCGACATTTTTCAAATTAAGCCTTAATTTTTGTTAGTTAAACTTTCAAGGATGATCATTACTAATTATGTTGAGGAACTCCACAAAACAGTTTAAAAGTTACAATGATATACTGTACCTAAATATCTTATCCCGGTCATCGAATGACAAAAATTTCACTTTAAAAACCAAAATTAAAACTAAATATTTCGTATGTGCATCAGTGTTTTAATAACGTTTAATCTATTTATTTATTAAATGCATTATTTAAATTATTTATAATGATATAATATGTTTTAATTGTTCCTACACCTAAATTATTAGAGTTGAATTTTTCTGATTTATTGGTAAATCGTTGTTGGAATTATAAATTAAACCTCAGCATGTAAGGACAGTAGATTTACTTCACAATATATTTTAAGAAGCAAGCACATCTTACTTTTGCCGACAAGATTTATAACAAAATTTCATAACTATAATTATATACACAATAACTTTAAAAAATAATATAATTCCTAAATGTACAAATTGGTGAAAATCTGCAATAATAAACTTCTGTTACATATTTTTATTAATAAGTGGTAATAATAACCATGCAAATTTTCAAATATCGGATTTATTTCGAATTTTTGAAAAATCATATGTTTCAAAATAGAGCACACCACTTTTGGAGACATTAAAATATGAAATTCATTTTTTTATACCCGACGTTTATGAAATATTTTTAATTCGTAAATACCACTATTTTTCTTTCCCTTCTAAAGTGATTTTGATCAAAATATAATTATTTCGCAGGACAGCTATCTTGTGTACAACTTCAATATTTTGAGTCATTTGGTTCTTATATTCTTGATGTAATTCCCTCCCAGTTTACAATTCCCTCCCAGTCTACAAAAGATTTGGTCTCATTCACTTCTTAGAATAATCTGACAATTCCCTGCTTGTCTACAAAGGATTAGGACAAAATTTTGAATCATAATTATAAACAAGAATAAAACTTCTATATGTATAGCGAATCGTTTTTCCTATAATTTACATTAATATTGTGACGAAAATACTCTGACAGATATAATTGAAAAAATAAAATAAATGGTTTATAAGTTTTCGATAAATAGGAAAATGTATTATTACAGCTTTTACACTACCACAATAACATTCCTAAATTAAAGGAATTAAAATGATTAACAATTTTTTTTCTTTTTTTAATGTTTAAACGTTTTTAATTGAAAATTATTGGAACCCATTTGGGTTTACATTTATGAATTACTATAATTGAATTGAATACAGTACAAAATCAATTTTTTTAACTGCTAAATTATTTATAAATTCATATTTTTATAAGTTTATATAAAACGAAAGAAAATGTAAGAACGTTTGTAAAAATACTTTCTATCAGTTTTTATAATTTACTTTTGGTTATAAAATGTTTGAGAAACTTGCACGTCCTCATAATTTAAATATAGTTTTCTTTACACATTTACCAGGCATTCTGAAATTTATCCCAAAATAGTTTAAGCTGAGGTTTGAAAATGTACACTACTTGCTAGTATATTTTTAGACGCCACGTTATTTTCCACTAATGACATTAACGAATGTTTATTTTAATATTTTTATGTTACTAGCTTATTTTTAAAATAAAGCTTCGAATCTAAAGCTCAAAGCTTTGTATTATTAATGCCTATGCTTATATTCCTTTTGTCAAAACAGAATTTCTAAACTCAAAATTAAAGACCCCTTTAAATGTTTACACGGTAAATACTTGCACTAGATAACTTATTTTAGCAACCAATTAAACAAAAATATATAACGTGGTTTAAAACTCACAAATTGAAATCGCGTATAGTTGGACAACTACACACAGCAGTTTTTTTTTTTTTTTTAATATAAAATTCAACTAAATATTTTCTTATAACAACTATTATATGTATTTCAAACTAACATGGGGTCAGAAGTTACCCTATATGGCAATCAAAGGGGAATCCATTTTTTTTTTAACATCTTCAGTAGTAAAAGACAAAATTCCAATGAGTTTAGGTTAAAAGTAATTTCTACTGCTCGTGGAGAAGACAAAAAGTCAAATAAAAATCAATTGCTGTTACCAGGGCATAATACAAAAATAATACCATAAAAATATATATTATTGGTGGACAAAGATAATATATTTAAAATAATTTAAAGAGAACACCAAATTGTCTCATGAACTAAATCGTGAGATTACAGTATATGTATTACAGAGCCCGATTTAGTTCATGAGATAATTTGGTGTTCTCTTTAAATTATTTTAATATCTTATCTTAGTTTTAATATCTTTGTCCACGAATAATATATATTTTTATGGTATTATTTTAGTATTCTGCCCTTATATATATATATATATATATATATATATATATATATATATATATATATATATATATATATATATATATATAAGTACTCTAGAAAGTATGGTACGAATCAACCCGATACCGATGTAGAAAGTAATTTTCCATGTTATGCATACCAATACATTATATCAATTATTTTATTTGGAAGAAAACAATTAAAAAAATAAGTTCATGAAAGATCCCCAACTGATAAATATCATATATTTTAACTTTGTATTAGTTTCGTACATGTTTTTATATCCTCCATTTAATGGTTCTTGCTACTTTGTTCGTACAAATTCTTCTATCATGCATTTGCGACACATAAAGTCAAACATGCAGTTCATTTCAATGCAAATCTTTTGTCAACATAATGTAATTCTCATGATTACCATAATATTTTTAAGTTGCATTTATAACAGTTACCAGTTGGTGAAATGTAAATTCCAAACGGAATAATTAATTGAGATCTACTCAACAACAAAAAAATATAGAAATAAACTACAATACTCATTGTAGTTTATTTGCTACAATAAGTATTCGAATCTTTTTTTAATTTTATTCAGAGTTTATAAACAAAAACAGAAACATCGTGGTTACAAACTGCAAAACTAGAAAACGAAAACAGAAAAGTTAAAAGTGCATGATAATCGAGTCGGCCATTTGGATTGTCAATAAAATTTATACTGAGATGACATATTTTTTAATTTTTATTTGTTCTGAAACAAAATTGTATTAACTTTGTGTTGTCGTCAACAAATTCAAAATGTTTGTATTGTAGTAGCATTTGGCATTAAATTCCACACATAAAAATGTGTTTTTTCGTATTCCACATTTAAAGGATAACCAATAATGAACATGTGGAAACCGAATATATATATATATATATATATATATATATATATATATATATATATATATATATATATCTTTTCCGAAACACTGTAGATATTTCATAGACTTACAAACATTTAGAGTGACATGTATATTTAAATAAATTTACAACTATTTATTCTAGCTTTTAAAGCAGGTAATTAATATTAACAATTTTATTTTCATTTAAAGAATTGCATATGTTGTTTTATACTTTTCATTGCTGTCTGAAAAACCTTTGTCTAAATTGCAAAATAAATATATATATATATATATATATCTATATTTTTTTTTTTTTTATACATACTTTATAGAAAGAAACTCCGTTCATACAAAATAAACCAGCTTTTTACAATACATGAAAATATATGAATAGTTTATCTGTATTCAGATGTATAACGCAAATTAAAAGATGTCTTCGGTGTGTCTTTTAATTTGTAGAGGAGCTTCACAACATAAATATTGAGCTTGACTTGTGAAATAATATTAGATAGAAAAAAAACCTCGAACACAAGATCTCACAAACATTACGTTTATTTAATCAAACGTAATCTTTGTGAAATCTTGTGTTCGAGGTTTTTTTCTAACTTGTAAAGAAGAGTTTCACTTGAATATATTAGAGGGGATATGGAGAATTAATATTGTTTTTGATATAAGTGAAACATAAAATGTTTGACAAAGACTTATTTATATGTAATACAGAGATTTCAGATTACAAAAAAAGACTTTAATTTAACATAAAATAAGTAATATTTATTATTCTAAACAACATGATATATATTTTTTTTTTTTGTCGCATACTTACTTCAAATTACCTTTATGGCTATCAGGGAATATAGACTTTCTTTTTAAATGATTAAGTATAATTACTTTTCAAGCAAAACTCTTTAAGCGTTGTTACTATTGTTGATTTTAAACAAGAATATTTTAACGATTTTGTTTTTATAAATATGATGAGTTACAAAATTATAAAGCATATACAATGCACAATTATTAGTATAAAATTTGTATTTAAAATTGGGTTATCACTCTATTTACTTGTCATTAGAAGTATAAAAATAAAATAAATGAAAGAGTCAAGAAAATGTGTCTGTAATGCAACATTACCCGTCTTACAAAGCTCATCGTCCCTCCTGAATTACGTTGACTTTCATGTTCAGCAAAGAATATCAAGTTGACAATGCAAAGCGTAAAAGTATTTTACCTTCCTTTTAGAAACTCAATTTAGATGGAAGAAATTTGAGTATTTTAAAACATCAACTACTAATGTTTCAGATTAGATTATGGTTGTTAAATTCGTTTTGTTTTATTCAAAATTCGTAAGGGGTCTTCTTATACACATTTTGCTAAAATATTAAATTATATTTCAATCAAGGTAGACTGTAAACAACCGTTTTAAACAAGGAACTCTACTGTAAATTTGTTTTGTATCTCTTTAGATGCTTGATGATTTCTTTTTTTAATAATAATTTTAACAAAATATTTGAAGAAGAACGTTAACAAATTACCTTCAATAAAGAATGTTTTCTTATTTTTTAATAGGAAAACGAACTTAATGTACTGCCTGCCAGTATGATTTACACATACATTATAAGAATTAAAGATAACTTAAGTTTTAACCTATGTGGATGAGTGATCTTACTCTGTGAATTACAAGTACACAATAATGTCTAATAAAATAATGTCGTTTTTAATTTCTCAATGTGGCCTGTTGTTTAATTTATATATAGTTTACTGATTAATATGTAGTTTACCAACCAAATTGAAAATTAAAGCTACTACTTCATCCAATAGCTGCCAGCAAAGGTTGTTAACTAAATTATTTTTGTTTCAAGGACCACAGAAATACCTATTTGTTAAAAAGAATAATGTGTATATAGTGTTATTATTATCGTTTTAAAATTAGACCTAATAACTTTCCTTTGCTACAGTTGAAATGGCAACGTATAAGTTTATATTTCTATTGTTATCAGTTTCTTTTCAGTGAAGGAAACAACATCTGTGATATAACTTTCATGATTACCAAAGTTACAGTTTATGTGCAAACACTCGCCATGTGTGTACTGACCAGTGAGGCAATTCATTCGATATTCAGAACAACAACTTACGTTGCAAACATGTGTTTCATTTTCTACTGTCCCGAGAAAAAGCACTCATAACCCAAATAACGTCATTAATCTGCAAACAAATATATAATCGTAAACTATATTTTATAATCTCTCTAATCGAAACCAATGAGAATAACATTAAACTATCGTTTTTCATTTAAATATCAGGCTCATAAACAGACCCTCAACAATCATATTATTCTGAACATATATTTTGTTTGTTTCTTTTTTAAGAGACTGTTTGTGAATTAAAACTTTGTCTTAACACAAACGCAAAAACTCACATTACCTAGGAATAAAGCAAAGGCTCGGAGCTACCACATCGAAATGTTATCATTCTCAATTGCTCAACAAACTGTCCGAGTTTGTATATCTTTACTTCTTATGCTTTGATAAATTTTTACTTTGTGTCTCTGACGTTACTTTGAATTGTACGTCATTAACAACCCTCACTCAAAACCCCCACATTACCTAAGCATAAAGCATAGGCTAGGAGCTACAACATCAAAATGTCCAAATTCTGCATTATTCTTCATACTATCCAAGTTGCATTTCTTTACTTCATATACATTGATAAATCTTTAGTTTGTGTTATGACGTCACCTTGAACTCTTACTTCATTACAACTAATAACACAAAGAACCCTATTACCTAGACATAAAGCTTAAGATCAAAATTAAAACATCAAAACTTCCACATTCTGTATTATTCAACAAAAAGTCCAAGTTGCATTTCTTCACTTCTTATACTTTGAGTCTCTGATGTCACCTTAAACTGCTACTGCATACAACAATAATACAAAATCTCAAATTATCTAGGCATAAAGGGATATCTTGTACCTCCAACATTAAAATGTCTACTATCTCCATTATACCACAATCTATCCAATTTCCATCTCTTCAATTCCTTCACTTTGATAGATCTTTATTTTCTGGTCTGACGTCACACTGTACTGCTACGACATTACAAATAATAACACAAAGACTCACATTACCTAGTCATAAAGGAAAAGCTCGGAGCTACAACATCAAAATGTCCAAACTGCATCTCTTCACTTCATATACTTTGATAAATCTACTTTGTGACTGTGACGTCATCTTGAACTGCTGTGTTATTAACAACACTAACACAATTACCAAGGCATAAAGTGAAATCTCGGAACTCCAACATTACAACGTCCACTTTCTACATTATTCAACTATTGATCCAATTTGCAACTCTTCACTTCATGGATTTTGATAAATTTGTAGTTTGTGTTCTGACGTCACCCCCCCCCCCCACACACACACACACACACACCTGGCTGAATAAACGGTGCGACAAGATTGCACTAACTTTCTCACACACCCATCTAAAAACCAAAGATAATGTTCATAATCAGCTCTATAAATATATCCCCTACTTATTTTAAGAGAGAAAATAAAATGTAAATTTCTTTATTACTGTGTTTTTCTTTCCAAATTTATTTATTTATAGAAGAATCTCTCTTTAACAACTTTTTTTGAATTTTTGTGTTTAATTTTATTTTGAAAAATATATTAAAACCCACGTTTGCTTTGAGTGTGATATAAACTCGATCAAGGCGTAAATTTTATTTTATTGAAATAAAATGATTAATGTTTACGGGCAAAAATTTTCATTTTATTTTTCTATTCGTTTTTTTAGTTATTCCTGTAACGTAAATTTCTTTTACTTGCAAATTGGCACACTGATTTGGGTCATTAATCTTCAAAATTAGTTAACGAAATCTGTAGACAATTGGATATTTTATAGCACCTTAATGGAAGATTTAGTGTTTTTTTTTTTTTTTTTTTTTTTTACCAATGATTCCCGAATCGGTATTTCTGGAGAAATGCCAACCAATAAGTCAAGTCATGCCAATAAGTCACAATAAGGGTCATGTAAGACTTCATTATACTTATTAAGATTTGATTGATCTCTTTGTTACCTTTTAAGATTTTAATGAGACTCTGTGACTTTTAATAATTAAATATTTAAAAATAATGTTTTATCCTTGGCTGAGTATTGCCAATGTTTTAGGCATTACCAATTAAATTAGTTGTAACAGATATGTAGATATGGTTGGGGTTTAAAATTCAATCTTCACTTATATAATATAAAATGCATGTTTACCTTTTCACTACTATTACATTAAACAAATTACAGCATTCACGCACTCACGCACGCACGCACACAAAGAACGAAACTCAATTATAATCATTAATAACAAAATTGTTAATTTCCAATTTGTTTAAATATAGTTTAATAACTTTTAATTTTTAAACTTTTAAAATACCTATTTCTAAAAATAAATTACAACTTTATAATATTCTCTTCCCTAAATAGTAATAGTTATAAAACCCTCAAAAAACGTTGAATTGTTTAGCTGTCATAAAGATCGAACCTATGATAACTATTTTGAGGTTATTTAAGAACTACTCAATTAAACTTATACGAGCATCAGACAGTTATTTCCTCTTCAAAGGTCGTCAACACGATAAAAAATAACACAGACAACGAACACAGAAACACTAAGCAACATTATGTAATATATTTGCGGTGCGCGCCAAGGTCGAAAGCCAATTATGAAGGAATAACTGTCTAATGATGAGGCTTATGCTTTAAAACGTGTCATAAAAACATAAAAATTAAGTCACGTTGACGGATTTAAAAAAAAGGTAATTATTACATTTTTATCAAACTCGTGACTTGGGTACATTAAACATGAATATATATTTTGTAAATTCTGATACATAATGTATTTTTTCCAAAAGTTACATTTATGTTACACTATTTACTAGTATACTTCCGCATTTAATAAACTCATTTATTTTTTTCTTATACGCACGAATTCAAACTGGACACATGAAGTACATATTAAGATAGCGTTTATTTGAAATACATTTTATTTATTAAAATACACTTTTATAAAACATTTTATATATTTTTAAACAATACTTTCTTTTATTTAAACTTTGATGTATTATTTCATTCGCTTTGTTATATTCGGAAACGTACAAGATTACTTTTGAGATATTTGTTTGGTTTTTAAAGTTTTTAATTTTATTTAATCTATACCTGTTATGATGGTATTATTAATTTAGACTGCTTATATTGTTATTATATTAATGTACTAGAGATATCGTTATTTGGGCCCGAAATAAGTTCCCCTTCTTCGTCCAATTTTCTCATCTCCTCTCTCAGTTTTAGATTTTAAGATTTCTTAACTCCAATTGGTTAAGATGATCACGTGATTTATTTAGTTTTGATAAATCAAGGATTGTATTCTAGCAGTAGTGCTGATTTTATGGTATCATTTTATTTTTATTTTGCACTAACAATTGGATTTTGTGTGAGACCGTTTTCTTGTGATCTGATATTTTAAACCTTTACTTTGCGGGAAGTAAATGTCTGGGAGTTGTGATATTATTTTACTGTACTTTGTAAGCCTAATGATGTTTTCAATGTCTTACAGTCCTTAGGGGCTATTGACTATTAAATTTAATTAATATCCTAAGCTGATTTTTTTTTTAAATCGTAATTTTGAGATTTGGTGTTATGGCAGATATTTCAAAAGTCTGAGTTATAGACAAATAAAAAATATAAAAGATGTAATATATTGCCAAAATATATCCACCCACAAATTTGATTAAACTCGGACAAATCTTTTAGACTGTTGATCACTGTACAAACGATAGACAGACTTTTGGGGGAGGAGGGGCTTAAATCACCTCAAAATAGATATGTGCATTAAAAGTGACACAGTACAAAACTTTTGCTGCTATACTATAATTTTATATGTTAGAAAGTAAAAATACACAAGGGAATTCTACTGTTTTTTCTTCAATAAAATGTTTCAACGTCGTAAAAAGTACAATACAAGTCACCCTTGCTAAGAAATTTACAAAAGAAAAGAACAATAGAATAGAATTAACAATTTAATTTAATTACTTAATTTAAGTACTAGGCCCATCACGTTGACGTGAGATCTGAGTTTATACTGAAACTAAAAACAAAAGACGATCACCATATATTGTGATTCAACTTCAAATAAAAACTTTAACAGTTTCCAGTCAAGATATCTTTCTATTATAGTTAGTAAAGAATTTAATTATCTATTATTTTGACCTTGAATTATTTTTGAAACAAAAATTAAATTACAATTTTTTAAAAGTAACATTTTAACGATTGTTGTACTTGAAATATTAATTTATTTTAAAGGATCTTACATAAAAGTTTTAATAGCAAACGCAACAATTAGAAGATTGATTCCTTCACTGAACATTAACCTAAAATATACATCTCCATTTTTGTACTTGTTCATTCAGAATTACATTTGTAGAATAAATGGAGGTGGAAAAATCCGAGGATTGAGTTTACAATTCCTTTTTGAGTGTGTTTGTGTTAATATACATATACCTTTTCTATATACCTTTTTGAGTATATGTGTAAGAGTAAACAAAATTAACAACGGTATTGAAAATATTAAAACCATAAATAACATCACTCTCGTATTATATACAATTGTTGATTATTCAAAAGACACATTTTGCATCAAATTTTTGTTATCAATAAACATTTCGCTAGGTAATTAAAATTGTCAAAAGAACAATATTTTTTTTTTTTAATATTATAACGAAAACATTCTACTTTGAAAATTTTACGTGTTTTGTTTACGGGTTGCACTTCACTTTATTGTTTAAGTTGTAATAATTTGATGTGTTAATTTATAATAGATTTATAATACATTTTATAAATTTGACGTCGTTGTAGAAGGGGGTTCTCTTCAATGCTTGTAACAAGCTTGTACAAATTTTGTATCAGATTAACTGTAAAAAAAAATGAATTTGTCGATTTGCTTTTATAAAAATTTATAACAGAAAACACACATTATTAAATTTGTAATTAATACAGCGAAAAATTGTGTCTTAAAAACAGTTATTAATTTCAAAACAATTTGTAATTGAAGATACATGATTATCGCCTTTTTTGAGAGTTATAATCAATCAATGTTTTTATATTCAAAACCCTGTCAGCTCTTAGCAAATGTGCAGGTAAAATTGTTGATCATTATACGTTAATTGGATGAAATAAACAAAATTAACTGAATAACGTTAGTTTGATATGGTACAATAAAGACTTTAATATTTGTCTTATTTATCCAAAAAATTCTAATATAGAACATTATTTTGAGATTTTGTCATCCAATAAACAAAACATAAGGTTACATAACTAACCAAAATCAGCCTGTGAATGTTCGAGCACGTTAAAATAAACTTTGATCATTGCACGTGGTAAAGTTTTACCTTGTAAGATTTATAAGTTTTGCTTTTTTTATCTATCTCAACGATATTTTTGTATGAAAATTTTACTTCTATTATTCATTTTTCAAACAATATTGTTTTAAACGAGAATTAAGACAAAATGAGAAATCCCACCAAGTGAAAAGTAAATGAGTTTCTCAACTACATTACAACTAATCAAAAATAGCTGACTCCAGATGTGAATTGAAACATATTAAGATAATTACACTATTATTTTTTAACCATTAACTAAATATAGTTACATAATTTGGTTTTGGAAGAATATCTAGTTACAGGAGAGTGAGTCTCGTCTATTTTCAGTAGTGGGAAATTTGAAAAACTGTGTCCTCGAGACAAGAAACTCTGCTATTCGACAGAAGTGGCTCGCAATGCTATGTACGATATAACAGGTGGAACCTCTAAACCGGCATTGTTGGTATTTGATTTATTTGTGTATACTGCTTTATTTAAAACCGTTACATTACAGTATTAAACCTTGGTTATAAAAACTAACAACATCACCTCCTTGGTGTGTAGGCCTATGTGCCCCTCTTTGTCTTGTCCAAAATTAGTAAAATATATGAATATAAAACCGATAACTTGTGACACCTAAAACATGTTTGCTATTGCCGGGAACAAAAACTACCTGTCAACACTTCACCATTTAAACTACCAAAATATGAAACAATCTATACATCGTTTATACATATATCTATACATATTTATTATTTTTTCAGAACACTGTATATTGCAACAAATATGTAAAGGCACCCTGTAAGTAGTTTTAGTAAAATAAAGATACTTTTAAAATAAATTGTTTTAAGGATTTAATGACAATTGAAAACTGAAATGTTAAATCGTTTTTATACATTTGTACATCTATGTCTACAGCAGCAGTAGTAGTATATCGAGGTGTGATAATATACCAACCTAACTTCCAAATGACTCCCTATTTAGAGGTTGAGCCTCAAGTAGGTTATCCTGCTGTTAAGAGGTATTTTATTTTTAGTCATAAACGGAGTTCGTAAAATCTAAATTTCTAACTACCCCCTGGATAGGCCCTAACGGAAAGTTTGAACGGAGATTGTAAATTCCGATCCAAATAGTTATCTTCAGTTCTAAATAGTTGTTGTTCATCTTGTTGAAATTGAGTTGTTGAGAAAACTAGTGTATTGATTTGTTTCTTTCGTTAAGTTATTATGTTTAAATTACTCTATCTTTGTTTCTAAAAAAAAACCATACAAATTTATTTCTCATTTATGTACATAATTTACAAACAAGTTGATAAGGATATCGTGGTACTTACCCATCCCAATCACATAATGTAAATACATAATCACGTGACAAGTAAATACTTCAAATATAATTCCCAAAAGTTATTTTTTTGGATCTTGTACAAAATGTTAAACTATATTGATAACTTATGGGGTCTTATCCAGTGTAGCTGAACCACTTAGTTGTGTATATAACTACTTTCTTAACGACGGTGAGGCCCTAACGCCCCTCGTAGATTTGTATATATTTAATTATTTCCACTCACTTCCCTTGTGTCAGTTTCAACCCCCTATCGGATAACGTAACTATACCATATCACATTTTCTTGGAAGGTGAGAGTTCTAAATTACATTTTCTCCAATAACTCGGTTATTCCTCATCTTTACTATTAAATATAGAATTGAAATCTGTAAATTTGTATTTAATAAATTTGTAGCATGTTATAAACTGAACACACTGGACATGAAAAAAATTTTTTTTTAATGTTCCACCATTTTGACATTTTAAATTTTATTTCTTTTTAAATTTCAATATGGTTCTATAGGAGCATAATATAATCCTCTGTACCAAATTTTATATTCCTATCTTAATTTTTGTGATCGCTATCGTGCTTAATGTAGACACGACAATTATGACCGACATATCTTTGTCAGCTTTTTGACAGTATCAATTGTAAAGATCAGTCAAAAGAGAGAGGTGGACATTTTTCACGAATACCAAAACTTAACCTATACTTTGTATCTTAAGTAAATACTGTAAAAGCTCATTCAAATACCTCTCTACAACCTATATGTAACCTCAGTTTTAATAAAACTAAATATTTTCTACAATATTATTGTTTTATTGTACATCGTTCTATAGGTCAGTTGAGATTATTGTTTACGCAATTAACTACAATCGTAATATTATTATACATTATTATCTTCCTAGTTTAGCTAAACGTTTACAGACAACCTTTTATCGATTACTTTGCGACTCTTACTATTGCAATCAATCTTTCATTGTAAAGACATGTCTCTGTAACGGATTACTTTAAAAGCTTGTTCAGTTCAGTGTTGGGGAAAATCACATGTTTCACGTCTCACTTTGCCTGAAGGATTCTCTGTTGTTGATTTAATAAGAACTTATATACTACTTTATTGATTTTGTATACTGTAGTAAGCCAAATATATTTTTTGATATGTAAATAAATTTTAGTATCATGATTTAATGTTAATAAAATTTTGTCTACTTATATTATGATCATATATATCTGTGTTGGTTGTAATATTACGTTCATTTAATCGAATGTTTCTGTGGTTGTTCATTTTAGTTTTGTAAATCTAAATAAATGTAACTCTAAATCTGCTCGCTTTCTCATTTTTCACCCCCCTCTCTCTCTCTCTCTCTCTCTCTCTCTCTCTCTCTCTCTCTCTCTCTCTCTCTCTCTCTCTCTCTCTCTCTCTCTCTCTCTCTCTCTCTCTCTCTCTCTCTCTCTCTCTCTCTCTCTCTCTCTCTCTCTCTCTTGTTTCTGTTTATATTTCTCTTTGTCCCTTATTTTTTGTAGTCTCACCAACTTTTTTTCTCCCTTCTGAAAAAACTCTGAAAAAACTAAACACCGGAAAAAACATAAAATCGAAAAATAATTGAAGCTTTATATATATAAAGATAAACTTATATATAATCCTATCAGCCAAATCATTATAGAAATAAGTTTGTTGTGCTCCACATAATAAAAATGTAATTAGATTTTTTAAATTTTTCTTATTTACATAAAGCAGACTATCTATATCCAGATAATACGTCGCAAGGCATGACGACAAGGTCACGTGGTAAATTCTTGAAAGAAGGGATAAATTTTTTTTTTTTTAATAAAACAGTCAGTTAACTACCAAATTGATAGAGTCCCTTTTTACATTATTTGATCAGTGTATGATCTTCTTTCAGCTATGTGTTTGCAATATTTCCAGTGTTAGTGAGTTCTGTTGAATTGTGTTCTGCTTTCCTCACTACTGTACATAGCTTCAGTTGTATTAACATAGTTATAGCCCTGGGTATAACTCTCAGGTTACTAGTTTCCAACATAGTCTAAGTATGCAACTTTTACTTTTATTTCGGAAAAGAATATAAACATGGTAAAACAGAGCGTTAAATGTATTTTACTTTCCAATCTGTAACCCAGTTTGGTTTAAAACAACTTGGATAGTTTCAATTTAGAGTTGAAACTTTCTGATAACATCTGATATGAAAACCTCAACACAAAATGGAAAAAAGAGGTGTAGATCGGAATCCCTCGGGATTAACACGACGATGTTCATTATAGGTGAGATCCTGAGGGAATTTAACAAATTATTATTTGATGACGCAAAGGAGGCAACTTTATTGTACAAATATGACTTGGAAAGGAGATAACATAAGTGAACTATTATGATACATACAAACTGGACAATATGGGATTTAGTTTTGTTTGTTGGGTTTGTCACATTATCAACATATGACAGAAAATTACCGGTAATCTTTAAAACTATGAAGCTGTACAAATAAAAGAGAATGTATTTGAAACCTGTTTCTATATTTTCATTTTAATATTTATTTTTGAAAGATAATATATTTATGAAATTCATTTTAATTTTATAACGTAAAACGTTTTCAACGTGACATTCCACTTTAATGTTTAATAAATAAATGTCAGACAGTAAAGAAAAACCCACAACTGATGGTAATAATACGTATTGTTTAATGTCTTGTCTCGTTACAAGATCATTAAGTAGACGAAGAAAGATTGTCCGTTCTCGAGTTTTAATTTAAGTAGAACAAATAAAATAAAAATCGAGTGGAACAACGTAACGTAAAAAGATGTAACTCGGAATATGGTGTTATGTACTTAGACTAAATATTTACCTTAAGTGTATTTTTCTTAGTCAGCACCAAGGTTTCGGTCACCAGGCAGGGATCGGATTAACCTTAGTGAACATCATCATGTAAAGACTATAAAACGTTAAATATCATTGAAACATTCCAGTACTTAATATGTTCTATTGTTGAACTTACTCACTTCTGTCTAAAGTTGTAAAATAAATTATAATAATATCAGAAGAAGAAAATTGGTCTTTTAGGGATTTGAGCGAAAATAAACGAAGGAATGACACCAAATTATATGTTTGAAATGTATGATTAATATTTTGATACCAGGTAATTTATATTCACATAACTGCAGTTTTATTACATGTGAATGGCTTTGAGGTTAAAGCAGTGTGACCGAAAAAGTATCAAATCTTGTTACTATTTTGTAAACGAAATGACAATAATAAATAGAAATTAGCGGATTAATTGACCTAACAATCTTCTTGCCTATCCCTCACTATTTCCATTAAACATGAACCGATGTTATCAACGTCGTCGAAGACTCAATCAATTCAACATAGTATCTACGCTACATATCATCATTGCTCAATCACAACGCCACAATCAATTAACTCCATCATACTCTCCTGACATAAAACATACAAACAAAAAATCTAATCTTGCAGCTACAGATTCAAATATAAACCATTTTATTTATGTATTAAGGATTAAAAAGACAAAGTTATTTATACTAAAGGTCATTGACATATGGCGAAACTACGCTATAGGCCTAAATGTAAACCTCCTTTTGTACTTTTCACAAGTATAAGTCTTGTCGACCTAGGCAATCTGTTAAGCAGCTTAAAACAGATTTAATAAAACAACAATATTATGCAGAATCAAAACAGTGAAGTTAGGTATACTTGGTAATTAGAGAAGGGTGGAGAGTTCAAGGACTTTAAGGAGTTTTGAAGGAATTAATTACTTAAGAAACCATTGAAGCTGTTAACATCTTCAAGAAGGAGTTACACATTATTGTCACAACTGTTTACTAATCTCCAGTTTTTAAATTTGGAATAATCGTCACCTAATATTTATCAGAGCTTAGATCACCAAAATAATCGAAGATTTGACAAACATCTCCAGAATTAGTATACAAGAATTTTATTTGATAAACATTATAACATTTAAAACTGCATTAAACGAGGTAAACTAAAATATACCTAAATATTGTAAACTAGTATTTACAAGAATTCTTTCTCTATATAAACCAAAGCTAAGAAAACGAACCTCTTATGGAATGTATATTTTCTTAGTCGGTAATAAACTGCCTAAAATAATTCAATAATTTACAGACTACATCGACTTTACATTTTTTTTTTTTTTTATTTTAATTATAAACCACTTGTGAAAACTAGGCGCTGTTCAGGTCAATAATGTTTTGCGTAACTTATTGTTAAATTAAACATGATCAAATCGTAGTACAGTCTGAACAAGAAGGTTATTTACTCATAATTAGCTTTCACATTCTGACAACCGTGTATATGCAACATAGTGAGTGTAATACATTACAGTTTGTACAAACAACCTGGTACAAGGCAATTACACAATTTGTAGTAATTATGAAGGCTTAATATAGGCCCATATACATTATAGGCTATATTATTTTTGATATTTTAGTAAAATCTTTACACTTGTTTTTCAGACAATTTTTTTTTCAAATAGTCCCTATTAATACAGATTTTAATCAAACAATTGCCCAATTTTATCACAAACCTCAGAATGAAGGTTAGTGCATATGTAGACTCGCAAAGTGAACAGATTATTTTAACTGTTACATAAATCTTTTTGTTTAATTGTAATCAATTTTGTTAATATTACGTTCTAAGATTATTATTTAAAGCCATTTAATGGGCTTTCTTAAATCGTTTGTGATGTTTATGATTGTTTGCCTATATTAAACTTCTATGCCTACAATGTAAAAATACAGTACTTATAAACTAGGTTTACGCCTCTCGAAATAAAAGCGAAAACTTTTACAGCAAACATAAAAATTACGATAATTACATACATATTGTATTATAAATCTAAATGTTATCGAAAGCATTATGAGATTATTTTTAAGTATATTAAATTATGTAGGCTTATTTTTTTTAATTTATGTAATTTTAAAACTTCATATTTACACGATTTCATTAAAGTCTAAATATTTACCCGTAAATGATTTATGTAGACAATCATATCACTTCCAATATATGCAAAGATCAATATAATATGTTATTTTGGAGAGAAATTTTATTCCTGTAAAGAAAACATTTTGAGAATTAACCTAATCAGTAATATATATTTTAAGTGATAAATAAGTGTCATTTTTGAAAGACTCAGGTTGTAGCAAGCACACTTCTATTTGGCATCGAAATATTACTATGTACGTAGCTAGAAATTTAGAAAGACAGATATCTAGGTGGTAGAGTAGAATTTATTTTGTAAAATTTAAGGTAATTTGATTAATGGTTTGAACCCGTCCTGGAATTCAACAAATTAATGGATGTGGGTTTTATTCTTCACTAGTATCACACATCACGTTAAAGAAAGACATAACTCGAAACCGAAAAAGTCCTGCAGCAGTTAAGATTTACTTTGTATTTTAATTAATTTAGATAACTCAATGTACCACACTGAAATCGTACCTCTTCTTCTAAAATATACAGTCACATTTTATGTGTCACATTGTGCTAGAAATCGGTTGATAAAATAACGACAATATTTGTAATAATAAATTAATATAAACCATTATTTATATTAAAGTATAGCAGAATAAACTTTAAAAAAGTTTAAATTTAAAACAATATTAAAATAGTTTAAAATTATGTTTTCCTTAAATAATCTACTGCAGTCAAATGGTTGGCAATATTAAGTAAATAAACATGAATTATTTATTTATAGAATTAAGAGTCATAGTTTTAACCGTGCATAACACAAGAGACCAGGATACATATTTGAGCTCATATTTTAAAGGATAGTGTATTGCGTAAGAAAATAATCAATTATGAGTCATTTCAAAAATACACATAATATACAGATTAAATACATTATTTTATATTAAAAAAATAATGTTAATCCTAAATTCGAGGTTTGCAACACTTCCAGGTATCATAGTCTGCCTACCCCGAGATTATCAGGCGTTTCATATGATGCCATTTGATGTGGAGGGGTACTCCAAACCACAGAGCGAGCAAGAGGACTAGCATTCAATGCGTGTTCGTCCTTGAGACTAATAGTGTTTTGCTGTTAACTTTATTAATTTTATTGAAAGACCAAATTCTTAGAATGGCCGGCTAGGTCTAAAGTGTTTGGGTCGGATGACCCCTAGGGGAGTTTGAGTCGATTAACACCGGTAAACCTCAACCTTTTTGCGTGTAAATTGATGTAAGGTGATGGTCGCATAGGTCTAACACATGTTGGGCCTTGTGCAATGTCTAATACCCAATTAGGTTAATTATATAAACCACGTAAGTCCTAAATTATATTAATTAATAATTAGTTTAATTATTAGATATAAATAACTCGTGGCTGACCAATTGAGAAAAAATGGGACCGGAGTATTTGTTTGCGCGTGTCCTGGCAGGTGATCGGAAATCATTGAACGACGATTCATGGGAGTACTAAGAGATTAATTGTTCCTGATAGCCAGACCTAGAAAGACTCATAAGGTAGCAAACCCAACTAACGAGGTTTAGGCGCTGCAAACGTTTCCAGCAAATATTCAACCGAATATCTTGCTCGTTACAATTTTTAATATGGATTATCTAATCCATCATAAAAACTCGAGAAGAAACTAGAAAACAGAAGTACCTACTTGTAAGTAAACACTCTGGCGGTAGCAACCTTTACTTATTTATTGATATTGTGTAGACATGACTTTACGAATAATATAAGTTTGTTTACCACAAAAATTAATTTGTAAAAAAGTTTCTATCGGGAATTAATTGTCACAACTTGTAGATCATAAAGTTAGTTGTTACCTGATGAATATTTAAATTTAAAAATCGTTAGAGTTATTTTTTACAAGTAAAGATTGTATTTTTTTAGGAGGCGTAACCATAAAATGGAGATAATAAACAATATTATTGTATTAGCTGTACCTTCGTGACGAATGAAGGACGTGAACTAGTTTTTACCAATCTATCAATATATATGTTGGTTACTCAAAAACAAATCTCAGTACATTTCAAAATAAAATATATTTGAAACATTTCAAAAATCACTCTAAGCTGGTGGTACTACTTAGAATATAATAGCCCTCTTTACAAGGAGCTATCAAAAAGTGTGTAAATAGTTTGATAACTTTTGGAAGAATATCAGTCCTATCGGTCAAATTAAATTACCGTTTCATATACAGCACAAAAATACGGCCACCAGAGACTGATTTATTTATAATTTTCAGATGTTAAACTATTTTTTGTATCAAAGGAATTCATTTCCAATTATTTTATTGTTGGTACATTTTTTTAAAAAATATACAACCATTTAAGAGATAGTGGAACTCAAAATATGTAAAAGTTATACAATAGTCAGACCAGGAACCAAAATTAAGATTACTTTGTTTCAACTGAAAAAATAAAATCGCTCTAAAACCATTAGATAAATTGAAGTAAATACAGGTTTAAATTATGCAATGAATGATAGATACCAAGCCCAACTATATTAGATATAAGATAATAAAATAATTGAACAATGTAATTTTGGATTCTGATATATCACAATAATTTAATAATAACATATCAACCCGTAAAAGTCGCAATAACAATTGAGAAATTTAGTAAACATTTGTAAAAATTCGATTTCATGCCATTGTCCTAGATTTCACATATAAAATGTTGAGAAACCTTAAAAAACACAAATTCTTTTACAAACTGTAGTGGTCTTGTATAAACCACAATAACAATGTAATCCATATTGAAAAACGTGTTTCGCACAAATTTGTATCTCGTAAATAACTGGGATTTAGTAATGTTATATCACTTTTAACTTACCATTGCTTCGAATAAGGAGCTCAACTTTATACTTGATGTTACACTTTTTGTTAGAAAGGTAAATTTAGTTTAAGGTTATCCGATAGACACATCAGCATTACAGGGACTATTGATTACAATATCAAAGGACGCTTTGTTAAAGGATTTAAGCGTTGACCAGTTTATAAAAAAGAAATCCCTTGAAACTCTTGAAGAAAACTATTGTTAGCTAAGTATTCTTTAATAGGCAGAAAACAAGATTATTTTTGGAATGTCTCATGTTTACGTCATCAGTTTCAAAATAAATAAACTTAAAAGGTACAAATATAATGTTAACGTAAGGTGATGATGAACGAAAGGTTTTTTCTCCTTTAAACAACAAGGAAGAAAAACAAACACAAAATTATAAATTTTCATGGGAAAAGTAGCTTATATTTACCAGAATTTTTTAAAAAAACGGTATTTGCAACTGTTGAAAAACAAATTTCATTTCAATTTTTTTTTTTCTTTGTTTCTTTTAAGAAATGCAATCATTACAACGTACTCTGCAATTGAACGAACAAAACACTAATAGCAGCTACCCTCATGTTTTGAGTTAGAGAAATAACGGGGGAAAATGTAGACATAGGTCAAAATTACGCACATGTAATCGGTTGATGAGTTTGTGTTGTAGAACACTGGGCATAGGACTGACTATAGACAACAAACATACATCACACAGACGACAGACAGACATGATTCCAAAAAACACCTTTTTGTTCTGAGGAGACCTCAAAACCTATTTATCAGCAATAACACTGAAATTAATTTTTGACTCATCACATTACTTTACATGTGAAAAAATAAAAAGACTGCGCAGTTGAAAAGTCAAGTTACGTAAAATAGTTTGTTTTTATTGTTTCCTTTAAGATATGAAGAAAAGCGTGTTTTCCCAATATTAGATTTAATGGTGTATTTATCTCATTCTACCAGCTGGTATTAAGTAACTCCTCTGTTTATGGCGGCGAATAATATAAAGCGTAAAATGAATTCCTAACTTGGTTTAAAAAAATTAAATCTAAATGAATATGGTATGGAATAGTTACAAACCTATGGCGACTAAAGAAAAATCGAACTTTTTTTTTTGGTACCCTTATCCGTTTTTCCCAAATATAATTTTCATTAAAATGTAATTTTACAATTTTCGTCCTTATACTATAACTAAAACTAAAATCTACTTGAGTGTGATCAAAATAGTTACAATCCTATACCAACTATAATAAAATAAAACATTTTTCGTTTGTTCCCTTTTCTCTTTTAATCAAATTAACATTTTGAAAAAAGTTTATTTTACAAGTTTTTTCTCTGATCTATAATACTAAAATCGATTTAAGTACGTTAAATTATACATACTTCCCTATCCCGACTGTAGAATAATACAACTTTATTCTTTTGTTAACATAACAAAATCCTTTTTTCACAAGTTAACACTTTAAAAAAATAATAATATTTAACATTTTTCCAATATATGGTAACTAAAACTAAAATCTACTAAAGTAACATATGGAATAGTTACAACATTACACCGTGTTTTTTTTTTTTTAATACAACCTTTTGATTGTAGGCTATCTATTTCTGGTTTTCACAAGTTCACATTTTCTATGAGTAATTACTGTAGTTTGTATTTGTTGATAATTCGTATCCTAAAAGTTAATATGTTGTCTAAGAGTAATTAATGTAGTTTTTATTTACCCTAACTAATAATTTCTTTTTAATGTTAATTTATGAAAAACGGAAAGGGGTTCAAAAAAAATTAATTAGCATACTATTGTAACTTAAGAATATTTCAGTTTTAGTTAGGCCCTACCATATATTACCAACAATGTTAGAAATTAACAATTTGAACATAAAGAAATAATTATTTGTTATTTTTTTACATAATAAGTCAATAGAATTTAAATTTCTTTATACAAAAAATCTTCTTACGGAATTTTTTTTTTATTTTTTAAATATTTTAAGATGTAGTTTTAATAAACACAATCTGTTATAAATTGATTAAACAATGCTTAAATTAAAACAATTAATTACAACTCTACAGTTTCACAAACTGTTTTTCTCAATAAAACTCGGCGACCCTATGTCTCATCCTTTCCCGCAAAACCACCGAATTAATTAAATTAAATCTTATCTGTACTTTGCCTTTTCCGCCCTAGTTCATCGATCACAGAGGTTAACCGAAATTCTTTGTATACGTTATCATCGATAACAAACTTAATACATTACATAATCTACACTCTTTCTAGGTATAACCTATTATTTAAACTTATATAGAACAATAAGAAGAAAATACAAAAGAATCGATACGAATAAAAATGGGGGGGATTGAGCAAAGACCAATAAAAAGTAACAATACATAACAATTAAATGTAATTAAATTAATTTAATCGATTAATATATATTGATTAATATATTGATGATAATATATATCGAGTCATTTAAGAAAAACAATGATAAGTTTTTACAACGTTTTTGTTTTAAATTAAAGAGATTCTAACTGATCGTTTTAGGTTTTACGAGCTCACGCAATAAACACAGTTTAGAATAAGTCTGATATTTGAAACAAAATTCAAATTAACTGTTTTTATATATCCTCAATTCATGACCGATAAAATCAATGTGAATGGTTTCAAACGTGAAGTCTGTTAAAATTAATATATAAACTTAAGGTATACAATGAGAGACCCTCATTCCTCATAAACCCTTAATGAGCAAATCCGTGAAAAAATTTAAACACTTTTTTACAGTTTGTTGTTGTTGTTTAACTTCCATTAAAACAATTCACAATTACTAAATTTAAATTAAATTCTTTAAGTTGTAAAGTAACAAATTTATTGAAACAATCTCGAAAGTTGTACTCTTATAACTTCAATAAGGGTAGTTACGAGCCCCATAATAATTAATTACAAGATTCAGTAAATTTGTTAACACATTATCAAAGGACAACTGTGTAAAATGAGTTAAGCTTCTATCATTTTATGGAGAAGGGTAGCCATTTAAAAACTCCTTTAATGAAGCTATTGTTATAAAATACAATATATATATGTAAACGTAACCAAGGAAACTTGGTTACGTTTTTGAAGTCTTTCAATTTAATTAAACTCAATCGCAACAAAATACATACCCTTCTAGAGAAACGTCATTTTAATTAATATAATTAGGAAAGCTGTAATGAAACTGCTATAACAAAGACTGATGAGAAAATTAAGTTTTTTGTAAAATAATTTTGATCAACTTTTTTTAGTAATTAAAATTTATTCACTTTTTTTAGTATAAATTTTAGAACACTTAAAATAAATATATACGTGTTCATTTGTAAACATTTTGATATTTGCATCTAGGTTAAGTCATCTAGGTATTTGAATCTAACAAGGTTGGTTCGTCAATATAAAGTTAGGTTAAGTGAATAGGCGCTTTTATATAGATTAAACACAATTAAAAAACAATTTTTCACACGAAAATTACAATATTTGTGTAACACAAATACAAGACGACGTTTCAATGACTAAGTCATCATCCTCAGTTACTACATGTACACAAACCCTACTGCATCTAGCAGCTGTAGCATAGTTGGCTTTTAAACAGAAACCAAAATAATAGAAAAGGGAAATAGTGTGACAGGTAATATACATTTTATAATAATCACTTTAAATTATGAATATATTAACATACATTTACATAATGACAGGAAAGTACAACAAGGCTCCTTATACACTTAACAGGGTATATTGGGAAATGCAGCAGTCATGGTTTTAGAAAAGAAGGGGAGGACGCTTTGAGGCTGATTGCTTCTGCAACAGACCTGAAAGAGCAGAGTCTGGCTAGAACCGTGAACAGAGCCAGGACCTCGGTATTCTTGCTTTTATCCTCCCTAAGTATTTACGCCGAGTTAGTAGAGGACGTGTAAGGTAAAATGCATTAATAAAATATAGTTTAATTAAAATATACACAATTTACCTTTTATTTCTCACCCGAGCGAATTTCGAGGCACTTACGCCGCCTGCCGTTTCGATATTCTGACACCGTTGGACCGCGCAGCAAAGAGCTCATAAGGACCTCCACAGACAACCAGAGACACGCCATCGCTCTGGAACTCTTAAGTTGGAGGCAGCAGCGAAGCGCTCGTCACACTAGCAGCATTCGAACCTATTCCAAAAAAAGCAATGTTTTTTTGACTTGCTTGACTTGCAAATTGTGAACGTAAATCACGTGGTGAGCGGAAAAGGGAAGAAATGCAATCGGAAGACGAGCGTCAGTTCTCCGAGAGTGTCAGTTAGTCGCTCATGACAGCCATGAATTTCTTCTTTTTTTAATTTAGAATCGTTTAAAAAAGAGGGGTCTTTGGTTTTCTTCTTAATAAAAATGAATATTTAATTTTTATTCGTACAATGAAAAATTATCTCAATATAATTTGCAATGTAAAGGGAAATGTTTCGATTAAATTTGCGTTTTTCTTGATTTTTTCGCCTAATAATCACGATCGCCGGTCCATCCTCGCAGACGTAATTACTCAACCTACCAGCTGGATATTCCTGGATCCCTATCGAGAGGTTTTTGGCTGAAAACAGCAGGAGGCGTCACACAACTCAGGATGAAGACTTGTACATTGAAACGTCGTCTTGTATTTCCGTTGCAAAAATAAAGTGATTTCTTGTGGAAAAATCTGATTCAATCATTTGTTTATTGACGTTCCACAAGTGTAGCTCATTACAGTTAATAACTTATCGGTGTTCAGAATGAAAATATTTAATGAAAACGTTGACCTACATTGTGGAGCGTTATTAGAAACCCCATTTGTTTACGTTACGTTGACGTAAATCCTCAAAAGGAAGCAAACTCTTTAGTGTTGCTCATTATACTTTCGATGAAAAAACCATTTACTTACTGAGAAATGAATGCTGTATAGAAAAAACTACTTTATAGGAATCTAGATCTTATAAATTTATAACCTAAGTAAACGTCTTGTTATTTTGGAACTATTTTGTAATTTTAAAGTGTATGGAAACTTTATGTTATAAAAACATTTAGTTCTTAAATTGATAATATTTATGTTCTCTTCAATATTTGGACGAAAACACGATTCGTAATGGTTTCTATTTTGACGAATTAAACAAACTATTGATCATAATTTAAAATTAGCTTCTTAAAAGTAGACCAGTCTCTAAGAGAAATAATCTCTTTAAAAAATTATTTGTTAGGTCAAATAAAGCCAATTAAATATTTAATAAAATAAGATATAAAAGCTTACTACTGTTGCCTACGTACCTTCACTTGCCTGACTATATTAATTTGAGTTTTATTGGCATAGTCAGCTACCAGTGCTATTGAGCTGTGGATACATTCATTCCTTGGCTTCGCCAATAATTGTCAATGGCTCTGGTGAATATCCCTGAAAACAAAAGTGCCTAGTTGTTATATTTTGTACGATTTCACCGCAACATTAATGTTAATTATCTTAACCATAATAACTGGAAAATAAAAACTAAAAATGAGATAATTAAAACCATTATTACATAGTTTATTCCTTTCAATACGTGTTCTGTATTCATTACCGTAAAGAAAATCACAGTAGCTAAACAAAATGTATATGTAATGAATATTGTTTGTCACACAATGAAATGGTTTAATAATTCCAATGTCGAATTGGCTAGTAATTTTGATTAATGTGAGTAATAATGTAAAGAAATAAATGAATTATAAATGTTTAGCAAAAATGGTTTACATTAATAGTTATATTTGACATTATGTAAAATACTACGAAATATTTTAAGAATGAATATGTTGTTAGTTTTATTAATATTATGAAACATTAAAAAAAAACAGACTTATCAGTGCTAAAATCTATATTCCTCCGCGTCTTAGTAGTAGTCTTTTAAACCACACGAGGGCAGTCTTGTACGCATGTGTACGTTTTTCGTTTAATCCGTTGTATCTGCCCTACTATTTAAGTTAGACACTTCGGCATTATTTATTGTAATAGATAATAAATCACTGAGTGTTTTCCCTTTTTAAATTTTTAGAAAATATCTTAAACTGACTCACAAAAAAATAGCAAAATAGAAAATCGATTTACAAATGTCCACTCCATTTGTTCAACCACTAATGATTATATCCTAATTTTTTAAAAAAGGGAAACATCCGCGTTCACGTGATCTTTAAAATGATCTTTTAACGATAATTCTGAGATGAAAATTGACATCAGTACAACTGCTCAAGTGTAGCATTATTCTTATGGGAGATGAATCCAATATGGCGGAGGTGGAGCAGAGCCTTAATGTACATTTGAATAACTTAACAATCATTGTCAGTAAGTTCTGCTGCTAAACTAAATCTAATCTAATTTCATCTAACATAAGTGATGGCCTACTCACCTCCCACTATCACTTTTCGGCTTGGGGCCTCATCTGACCAATGTCGTTAACGTGAAGGGGGGGTGATAAGGACGATATAACTTTATAGAACACCTTACCCGCTACTTTCGCGTAATCTACGTAAATATTTGTGTTTTAGTCTACTTAATACCTACACTAATAATATGAATTTACATAATATTACGTGAAATACGAATATGTAGTGGAAGAGAGGAATGAGTAGTTTACACATTGAGAGTTAATTTAATTTTGGACAAATTTCACGAATAAATATTTAAATCTGCAATAAAGTAAATTACGAAGAACGTAACTACAATCTTCAAGAATACTTTGGTAAAGTCATAATATTAATTCAACAAAAACTAAAAACAGTAATGACAATAACTATTATTTATTTTTTTATTACATTCAATACTCTAATTTACAGGTAAACAAGAAATAGAATGTAGTTTTACCTTAATGTTATTCTAGTTCTAACTTTAGATCTAAATCTATTTATATTTTATTTTCATTTAAGTTTTTCATTACTTTAACAATACCTTATAAAACCTATAGTTTTAAGACAAAAGATACTGTATTTCTTGTTCTATTGTCAAATTTAAATACGATTCCCACTGTACAATTCAGTTACGTGTTCCATTGCTTTACTAATTAGTTGGAAATTCGCCAGCATAATATATTTATTTATAACACCGCTAATCCCACTCCTACAACAATAAAGTGAGAGCCATTCAAAATTTTCTTCTAAAGAAGGTAAACAGGAATCATTATTTTTTTTCTGAGTTTATACTATCATTTTTAATTCCGACACCAGTTCCTAGATAAAACACCACATCAAAAGTCTCTGTATCAGATGTAGAAATATATACAATCCAACTTTCCTGCTGCTAAAAAAATCCTCCATTAAAAAAACATTCATCCATTGCTGTGTACGAACCATACAGTTATTCTAGTAATTTAAAATAATCAAAAATTGTCAATTAATCCAATATAAAATATACTACGATGCACTATAAACACAAAGTAAATTTTAAAATAAAATCAATTGTTTAAAACCTTAGCACGTTCGATCTATTTACTAAAAATGTTCACTGGGGTAGATTACTGGTAGTTTTTCCAAGGTGAACCCTTTACCATCGCCAACTTCATCTGTCCTTTGATCTGGAACCTTCCCCATGATTATATACTCATCATATTTCATTTCATAATGAAAGACAAATTCAGCTCACAATGGTTTGGTCAAGTCTAGTAGTGTAGTTCATTTTATAATACCAGAATAGTATTTCTGATACTGAACAAGTTTTACAAGTAAATAAACGCATAAATAACACATCCGAGACTCGTGTAGAAGCGACACTGATAACAGAATGGTGAGAAAACAATTGACCAAGTCGGCCTGTGCGAAGCAATTGGAAAAATAAACGCTAATAAAAATAATTTGATAAGTTCTCCAAAATGTTTACAAACTATTTCATACTGTACCAGGATTATAAATGGGATAAGTACAATACTATCAAAGAGAAAGTTGTTTTAATTAAATAGATTGCTGTTGAGAACGTAAAACAAGACTTGTGACAATAAAAAGCCTGGAGGGTATTAATTAGTCTACCTACGCCATCTTTACTTAATTGCATCTACAGGTGAGACGTGTTAAATGAATGATGTGTTTCTTCTAGTCCTACTGATTTAAAGAAGTAGTAGTATATGTTTAATAGAACAGTGTTTTGTGTTTGTGTGAACCCGTATTTGTTTAATCCTTACTACTTACTTGTGTGTTGCTATTTACTTGCCAACGCCCGCTCTCAGCATTCCTTTTATTTGACGTCTCACTAACCAGTAGAGACGGATTTTTCTGCCGGACACAGTCAGCTCTGACCTAATCAATCGATAAAGCGTTTAGTGTCCATGTTAGCAAATCCAAATATGTATACGTGACTGCAGTACTCTGATACAATTCAGGTGAGAACGTCGTGAGTAGTCGTGACCTGTTTTAGCAACTAGACTACACTGACTCATCAGAGTGAGTGTAGAGAGATCGGCATTTTCATCAAACTGGCCTCCAGTTGTTTCCAAAACTCGATGACATAGTTGTAATTTTGTGAAGCTCCAGGTGAATGTATTAATAAATACATTTGCCAAGTGCATCGAAGAGGTAGTTCAGTTGTGTCTAGTTTGGCTAACGTTTCTTCCTTTTCAATCCTCTTAACACCGACGTAACTTGCGATCCATTGCAGACTTACCTCCCATCCTCTTTTAATCAGTGTATCAAATTGACATCTATATTTGACTGACTGCAATTGTTGCCAGCATTATAAAAAGAGCTTTAAAATATCGGCTTGTGAATATATCGGGAAATACACTTTTATGGTAATTAAATTTTCCGCATCTTAAGGACTGCCCTTTGAACAGAGCCGACATTTTACTGAATGGAGAACCCACTACGGCACAAGTCTCTCTCACACCCGGCCGTAGTCTTTTCTGATACCTGGAGATCTGTGTAACATTCAGAATCAGTTGTCAATGCAATAAACATAATAGTCCTATTATTATCAAGCTATAGGTGACTAATTTCAAGTAGTCTTATTTTGTACTAATGGTTCTTTTACTATTATAGATACGTTTCTTATATTTAACTACAATAGATTTTAATTAAGCGTGAAATTGGACGCAAAGTACCTATTTTAATTAAACTAACTAGGTTTTAATTCAATATGATATTGACATATTCGGACGATTACAATACATTACACAATTTATTAGAGAATTTATACCTTATTATCAGTAATAGTCTGGCACTTACAGGAATAAAATATTGAGATTAAGAAATCTTTGGTTCCATCTCTGAATAAACACATTACAATTACAGAATTCTAACTTCCATTTTATTAACCAATTAGCAAACTAATATAATCAGTAGACCTAAATGCACGGAGAGAATTGAGTTTGTAGAGGAAAAGGAGGCATGAAATTCTCTAAAATAATATTTGTATTTTATGTTATAATGATAAAGTACTAACATTATTCAATAACAATAACGGAAAAATATTACGAATAATATATCGGTTAAAAGTTCATTGTCTTAGATTTGCTTTAAAGAGTAATACTCGAATTGGAATTGCAGAATATAATATTTTAATGAAATAACACTTGGATATTGCTTAATTCATTTTATTACACATTCCTTAATCTGAGTAATTGACCTTAACTCATTAAGATCTGATCGAGGATCAACTTTCTAAATCTTAATAATTATGCAAACCGTTTTAATGACATATGATAAACGACCTTCAAAATTGGATGAAATAATTTAAATTTCATCTTCTTTTTTTTTTTTAATTGCCATATTTGTTAGTAAAAATTAATTTTCTCAAACATAGCCCATTCTTCATTGAAGTGATGAGAATAAAACAGTTTTTTAAGACATAGAATCTTATTTGTTGCGCCTATTTATTATAATCAAAATAAGTATTTAAAGTGTAACTAAACTTTGTATGCATCAACTTATCAATACTGTGATAAGATGTTCCAACTATAGACTTGTTCTAGTCCCTAATTTAATTTATGGTTTATATGTTTATATGTTGAGTATTATTATGATGAAGAAGATAAAATATTATAACGCACCTCATTTCAAAGCTTGAACTGAAAATGCCTAAAAGATGTTTATGGATGAATTAATAAACCGAGAACATATTAAAGCTAACTTTATTATTATAAATGCAAATAAATTCTTGAAATATTGCTGGTTGTTAAATTTTTGTCTATATTTTAGTTCTTCATTATCTGAGAAATGAAGTTCATTTCATAATAATATGTCGGTTGTAGTTTCTTCAACGTGTAATACTTTATAATTCAAATAAAACTAGAACACAATTTGTCACAGATACATTGATTAAACCAAACTCATTTCAACGACAAAAATGTCATCTTCAACTATGCATGAGCTAGTTTAACTAGGGCTCGTATTGTATTTTCAATCATTACTTTATGCCCATTAGACTAAGGAAGACAACAGTATTTTGTTTAAATACTCTAGATGCATACTAGCAGTTTATTAGTTGAGTTGTGAAGTTAATTTTCTCAAAATGTATTATTTATAGTTTTATTAACGTCTTAACTTCATGTTTGTTGGACTAATGAAGGCGGGTGATTAGGAGGCAGGTGGGGTGGGGGTACTACCCCGTCAACCGAGCTCGAACCTGAGTAACACCTTTGACAGTTCACTACTTTAAGTACAACTGAGCTTTGCCGTTCTTCATGTGTTTTTAGAAGTAAAGCACACAAATATAAACACTATGGCCGATTTTCTCAATTCTCAGTTTTATTGAATACGTAAATAAGAAAGTCAAGGACTGTTTGCTAAAATTATAAAGAATCTGTATTTCAGCAAAATTGACTGAAAAATAAAACATAAATATATTGAAACACAGTTTGTTCTAATTTCTACATCTGATAGCGTATATGATATGCAAAATTATGCCCTTTATTTTTACAAAACATATTTTAAACAAACGTGTGTTTCTTTAAATATACCTGTATTTTCGTTAAGTATTTAAACATTGATTGAAGTAAGATAATAAAGTTTATTTCTAAAGTTGTCGCTTGCCATTTAACCTAATACTTCGTTACCAAGTCTGACAACTTGTTGTACAATAAAATTTGGGACCAAACTAACGAACTCCATTCTTGAAGAGCTTTAACCTATTCAATTGGGTGTTGAAACATTTGCCGTCTCATGGAATATCCATGCTTGTACTGAATAACACCAATATAATCACTTCTAAAAATATATCAGGTCAAACAGAATATACAGATTTGAAATTTTATTTATTTAAACATAAAAAAGAAAGGTAATAGCTAGAAACAACAACAAAAATAGGTAACATAAACTTCCAGAACGATTAAAGTAAAGAAGGAATTTTGTCAACTCTGTACTATCGATGCAGAATAACTGAGGCGTAAACCCAAAGAAACTGTGTACATAGAAGATTTAATTTAATTAATTCTGTGGTTTTGTGGAAAGGATTAGATAACGGGTCGCCGCGTTATTGAGGTAAACAGCTTGATGAAACAGAAGAGAGGTAATTAATTTATTCAATTTAACAGATTCGTATTTAACAGGTGTGAAATTAGTAAATTATGTGAACATTATATATAGGAGAATGTTTTATATTTTTAATGCAAGATGTTTTACATAATAATGATAAATATTACAAAGATATACTTTACTTTTTTTATCAATTTCAAATACAGATTTCCTTACGTTCCAATCCTAAATATTTTAAAATATCAACTATCTAAATGTTTATTATATTACACACATCATTATATTTTAATGTGTACTTTATTTTAATATATAAATCAATTAATATACAACTTACATTTAGTCGCTGTCATTAACACATACAAAACTAAAAACATTTTTATAGTTTACTAAGATGATGAGTAGGTAAATTCTGTTATCCAACTTCAAACAAAACCAATTAAACCATAGTCTATTATTAAAACGATTTTTTTAATAAACAAGCTAGATATTTTCAATCGTAAATGATTTTGGTCTCAAAAAGTAGAATATATTTACTGAACTCTGAGAATCACAAGATACCATGTCGTATTCACAGTTACTATAGATTTCCACAACATGGTTTATAAATACCTCAGAGAGTAGGACACATAAAACACTAAAGGTGTCATCTCATGAGACAACGAAGAAGGTTACAGACATATTTCCTGAATACAGGAAGTAATAATGACACATAAACTAACGAGTAAAACTATGACGTTATATCAGGTAATGTAAAGATTTTAATAAGGTCTCCCAAATTAAATAAAGTATTGTACAATGACATCAATCACTTCAATATTCTCTTCTTAAAAATTAGGTACTAAGCAATTTGTCTAATATTGATTAGAATTAATTCAATTCTACTGTAAACTCTTAAAATCGACGGCTTCAATTAATCGCTTAGATTCAAGTAAAAACTCTAAATTTCTTGGTCAAAATTTTAAACATAAATTGGAAATCATATTTTATTTTTATTTCAAGAAATCTTACTTCAGTTTGTTTTGCACTTCATGTATATCCAGTCCGGCTACAATTAAAACCGTGTATATTGCGTATGTATACTCTCACCGCAGAAACTGTGTTGCTTTTAGAGAAAACTCAGTAGAATATGAAAAAAGTATTTGTATTCAAAAGATAATTATAAAAATAATTTCCTACCTAAAATGTTGGTAGACTTTTAGTAAATTATTTTAAAAATAATTTTTGTAATACTTCCTTTTATTCTGAATGTCCTGCTATTTTTTATTAAATAATTATATTAGTGTCAATCATTACAAACATGGATATTCTATGAAGTTTAGAATCCTTCAATATCCAATCCACAGAATAAAGGTTTTAAGAATTGGATGAGCGATTCTGGTCTAAAATTTACACAGGTCGGTGAATAATCCAATTGAAGTACCTTGTATTGATATTTGTTTTTAAAAACTTATCTTGTTCAGCAAGCATTTTACTCGGTGAAAGAGTACCGTCAATTGTAAATAGTTTATATAGTCTTTTTTATGTTTATGTTTATGTTTATTTACACTATGAATCTGTTGTAAAAAATATTTTATTCAATAAAACACGTTGTACATCTTTAGCATAAATGATAAGTAGACACAATTGTCGAAATTGCAATAAGAATCAACGACAAAGAATCCACTATGAAAATATTTAATTTAAAATAAAAGTACTGGTAAAATGTATTCAGGGAAACATATCCTTGATTATGATATTGTATGAAATATTTATTGCTGTATTTTCTGTGCTCCAGGCGAGTGTGTGTTCTGTGATGTTTGACTGAATAATTGATAGCTCATAGCAAATCAACAAACTCATATTTCCCTCTAAGTTATATAGCATGTTTTTAAACTTTTCATGTTAAAAGGGGAGGGTTTTTTTCAAAAGAATGCGAATTTTTGTTTATTGACTTTTAGTGTTCCTCTGTTTTATAGAATTAATTTAAGACCACTCCCATTAATTTTTGACATATGGAACAAAAGTTATTTCACTTTTTGTGAAGCAGTGTCATGTGTTTCACCAAAGGTCTGATCAATATGACAAATTTAACATAGGCTCTTATGGACCCTCCGAACCCCCTTAAAACTATGTTTCCAAAAGAAATTTTTAATTAAATTGTATGATAATATTCTAATAGCTACTAAATATAACATTGAAAATTGGGTTAAATAAGTTTTAATTTTTTTTTAATAATGAACACTACTAATAAATTTATCAAACATTTCAAGAAGGTTAACAAACACTGGCAATAATTTTAAACGGTTGATTGTAGCCCATTATGATTAAAGGATAAATTAACAATTCTAAATTACACAATAAATGTAACTTTACCTGAAAATATCGAATTTCCATCAAAGACAGCATTTATACACTCACGTTATTATCGCGACTATTGCGATACAAATCGTCAAAGTTGATGACCGGCAAAGTTTACACCGTGAAGCCGCAGTATAAACTATTCAATATTAGGGGTAGTCGCGTATCTCCTCGTCTCTCAACCCTGTGTCAGATACAATTAAAGTGAGATATTTGCCGCTAATCTTAAAACAAAGCATTTGACAACGAAAGTTTATTACATTATAAACGTGTTTTGTATCACGTTTTAGAATGATTATCTGCTATAATAAATTACTATAATATTCTTCAATGAGTACGTTTAAAAACACACTGTATATGTGTTCACGATTTCATGAAATCTATTGTTATTAGGACATTTGTTATTATATATTTTGAAATATTATTTGTAGACCATTTTTGTGTTTCTTGCAGTAATTACTCTGGGACTGAAACCTAATTTTATGTAAGAGCAGCTTATAAGTCGGCATCCTTCTCCTTCTACTGTATACAAGCCAAACATGAATTACTGCGGGACTTGGCCAAAAGAAAAATTGTATGCTTCCAATGGACAAGGGCATTGAAAGTGGTGATAAAGTGACAAGGCACTGATTCATGTTGCATCGTAAACCCCTCACAAGTGTACCTAACACTTGGCACATGCATTCAGAAAACAGGAAGTGACATACAACTAGAACAATTTCACAATTGGGATAACACTATTTCAGATACTAAAAGAAGCCTAGAAACGACCTAGAAACGTAACATAAGGTAAAGTGACATGTCGAAAAGTTTATCTCTCGCTCCATGATATTGCACATAGTCACACAGGAATATATCTATCATTTTAACATCCATTCGATGTGGGCATAATTAGCCAAAATTTTAACGAAATTAGTACAACTGATTTTGTGATATACGCCCTACCAAGGTCTTATATAAACTAAGACAATTGGTCATTTGTTTTAATCCAATAAGATAAACAGAGATTTCAAACGAATTATTCATATTACATTATACGAGAGTACATTTTATGTTTAAAATAAAAAAGATATCAATGTGTAATTTAGTTTGCAGATGTTTTAAAAAATCTGCAGAAACATAATGGTTTGCGTTACATTTTGTAGTTTTGTAAGGAAATGGCGTTAATAATTAAGACGAAAACTAGGAAAATTGAAAAATATTTACAATATGTTGAGAGCTTATTCTTAGAAAACTGTTAGATAACAATTATCATAAATAAATGTATAACTGTTTTACATAGAGATAAAAACGCATAAGGATAAATTGGAAACTATTGATATACACGCTTGTAAGACAAAAATATATGTTAAATTATACAGTTATGTTCTTTCTTTCTCACAATAAAAACTGTAAATTTCTATTTTGGAATTCCTGGTATTAAATAAGTTTTCATTGTAAAACAATGCGGGCAGAAGCTGAACCTTTTTATCCTCCAACTAGCAACTCACCCTATTCTCCCTTTAATAAAATGACGGAAACTGTTTAATTTAAAACTAACTCTAAATCACTGGATTTTATTTTACACACTGTAACGTTTATTTTAACCCTTTAAATAAATGGTAGGTTTTATAAATGCCAAAGTTTAATCTCAACTAAAAGCCTTTCTGAACTCGTAAAGTGTGTAAAATCGATATCACTATTAATATTCGATTTGATCGACAAAGTGAAGAAGACACGTTCAAAGATAACATTACTTTTGTCGAGTGACAAACGCACGTATCATTTCTGGTTAGATTAAATAATAAAGCAAATAATTCAAAAATAATGTATAAATTTATCACACACCTCCACATAAAACCAAATCTTCAACCGTATTCGTCACAGAGTCCCAGAGTGTTTCGAGTCAAAATTTAAAAGTTGACATATATCAAAATTGGTCCTAACGAATTAAATCAAAATTTGGCGAAATTTGAAGATAACTAAAAATTATATCAATCTAAACCACAAATGTAAAAAAAAAAAAATGATATTTAAGTAGTGATTGTCAAAATAGTAAAATGTTAAGTGTGATATAAAAAGGCGTTCCATTTTTAATTGGATAATGTTCTGCAATACTTTGGAATGTTATTTAGACCAAAATTAATTATTTAATTTTTCTAAAAATTGTATTGTAGTTCTAGCTGTTTGTTTTTATTTTTTGATCAATAATACAGACTAGGAATATTGAAAAGCAAACTTGGTTAAGAAATTAAAGGCTATTTAGACAAAATATAATAAAATATTAATAATATAGTTTCCGTATTTAGAGAAAATCCTAAATTTACAAATCCTGTTTTCAAAGTTAAATTTGAAAATCATATAGGACTCATCCTAGCTCTACAGTATCATTATGGAGCAGGTTTAATCAAAGTTAAATCAATTGTTCTCTTAGACGAATGGACGCACAGGACTTTTTTTTAATTGTTTAAAAATTTCATATGAGAATGAAAGTAGATAAAAGAAATATAATATTTGTCCCAAGTTACATTCTATTTCAACAATGTGAAGTTTCATTTACAATCTAGATCATTATCAGTTCTTCACAAGTTCACAAAGTAAGAAACTGAGAATTAATACAGCCTGTATGAACACGATAGAAATAACAAATTTTCAATGAAACTTTGTATCAATTGAAATAATGGTTTTTTTATTTTTATTATTATTATTCACGTTAGCTGAACAGAGTAAAATAAACTTTACTGCTACAGTTAGACGTATATTGATTGATGCAAATTTAAAAAAAACTTTTGAAATAATTATCAACCAGCTTGTCAGTTTAAACGAAACTCTTGAGAAATGATGTTATATGTAACATAACCCCGAATAATCTTTCTCTCTCTCTCTCTCTCTCTCTCTCTCTCTCTCTCTCTCTCTCTCTCTCTCTCTCTCTCTCTCTCTCTTTTGCTTATTTTCCTACTGTGGCACTGTAGTCAATGACATGACTGTATACAGTAGCTATCTAACAAACTGAAAAACTCTAAACATTATTGTACATGATATTAGTTTTTGACAAAATGCGATGATCACGTTACTATATATTAAAAGCAATTATTTCTAATAAATGTTAATTATTCTTTTCATATTTTAACAATGTTGAATGATAGTTCTTCTTATAAATAATGTGCTTAATCTATAAAAAAATGTGCTTTGTTGCCTTACAAGAAATAAATTATATTAGATAATTCCTATGGTCAAGAAATTTTGGCTAGCCCTATAGATCTATTAAGAGTAAATGGGGTGGACAATCAAAAAGTCTGAACATAGAAGATTTAATTCAATTAATTCGGAGGTTTCGGCGAAGACCTTGAGACATCTTTTCACGGCGTTATTGTGTTGAAAAGCTTGTTGCTAAAACTGTAGAGTTAATTAATTGTTTTAATGTAGACATTGTTCTTAATACATTGTAGAATTAAACTGTGACATTACAAACATTAAAAAAATCTTAATTTGTATTTAAAAAGTAAAAACATTTTCCCTAATGTGAGATATTATCTTCCTTTTATTTACTTAGTGTACAAATTTTAAAATGTATTTCTTTAAGTTTCCAGTTTGTTTGTTGTTGTTGTTGTTGTTCTTTTTCATTCTTATTATATTTAACAACTTAAATCTAACGTGTCTAAGCGAAATTCAATCTATATTATTATTTTTATTTAATTCAATCGTTTTTTTGTTCAAACATAACCGGTATGAGCCAAACCTAAAACTTATGGATTTCTATCTTTTTTTGAATTCCAAACCGGAACTTTTTGTAAATAATTTAAATATCAATGTATCATAAGGACCTTAATGAAGAGTCATAATTCTCACATGTGACATTTACACTATCTATCAATTTTGTAAAGACAATGGCCAAATCTACCACATTACACGAAAACAAATATTAAGATCCGGGATAATTACAGAAAATCTGAATGAATCTTGCTTGAGTTATTAGACACATGAATTACCAGTTTCATTTTAATTTCTCACATATTCGTAATATATTGAGAAAAATGTGTTGCAGGTTTCCTGAGAGTGTATGCGGATACTGTATATCAATTTAGAGGTTCCCTCAGCGTATATGCTGATAAATCCGTTTTGAAGTTCCCTTAGCGTGTATGTTGATATATCTGTTTAGAGGTTCCCTTAGCGTGTATGTTGATATATCCGTTTAGAAGTTCCCTTAGCGTGTTTGTTGATATATCCGTTTAGAGGTTCCCTTAGCGTGTATGTTGATATATCCGTTTAGAGGTTCCCTTAGCGTGTATGTTGATATATCTGTTTTGAGGTTCCCTTAGCGTGTATGTTGATATATCCGTTTAGAGGTTCCCTTAGCGTGTATGTTGATATATCCGTTTAGAGGTTCCCTTAGCGTGTATGTTGATATATCTGTTTAGAGGTTCCCTTAGCGGGCATGTTGAAATATCTGCTTTGAGGGCCCCTTAGCGTGTATGTTGATATATCCGTTTATAGGTTCCCTTAGCGTGTATGTTGATATATCTGTTTTGAGGTCCCCTTAGCGTGTATGTTGATATATCCGTTTAGAGGTTAAATGAGCGTGTATGTTGATATATCTGTTTTGAGGGCCCCCTACTGTGTATGTTGATATATCCGTTTAGAGGTTCCCTTAGCGTGTATGTTAATATATCTGTTTGAGGTCCCCTTAGCGTGTATGTTGATATATCCGTTTAGAGGTTAAATGAGCGTGTATGTTGATATATCTGTTTTGAGGGCCCCCTACCGTGTATGTTGATATATCTGTTTTGAGGTCCCCTTAGCGTGTATGTTGATATATCCGTTTAGAGGTTAAATGAGCGTGTATGTTGATGTATCCGTTTTGAGGTTAAATGAGCGTGTATGTTGATATATCCGTTTAGAGGGTCTCTGAAGGTGTATGATATAAATCCGTTTTGAGGTCTCCTATTATACTTGAGAAAAAGTATTTGTTTAAAAAATAATTATAAATAGTGTTATTAGTTTGAAATAGTAAATACAATTAATATAAATTTCCAGCATGGTCCATATCAAATGCCGTCAAAATAGTTTGATTATTTTTATTATGATATAGGGGATTGATTCTCGTTCATATCTTATTGCGTTCATTTGTTTGTTAAACGGAATGCAGCTATTATTTATGTTTTTCATTTACATTTCATATCCTGTTATTAAAATATTCTTAAAGTAAATTAAGGCGCTACGACTTTAGAGAAACGAATTATGCCTATAATTTTCTTGCATAACGTTAGTATTATCAATGAAATACAACCGAAAGTTATAAGACTATAAGGCTCCATTTTTACTTCAAAACCATTTGTGTCAGCGTAGTTTAGTTAACTGTTTTACTAACTAGTTGAATGATATTTTTAACGGTTCTTACAAGGCTACACATTGGCTTCTCGTCATATACAATAATACTCTAAATTGTGCTATGCGGAAGGGTTTCTATGTGCTGTGTTATAGATGACTTCGTTATTTACTTTTGTATTTAGTAATGTTTTCAAAGTCAGTCACATTATCGAGTAGTAATTCTTCAGCTTAAACTACTAATAAAGGGGGACCCGGTCACCTGATAATCAGGTGTTTCGAAGAATCAATTATGTAATTTAATTTTAAGAAATAATTTGAAACGTTGTTAATTTGGTATCAATACGTTTCTATTTATCTTACACTTTTAATTTTACAGTAATCTATAAACTCGTTTTATAAATAAACTAAAATTGTATTAATGCACATTTTGAAGAATATTATTACGAAAAGAAAGTCAATAAGAAACATCTCATTAAATAAGTATAAATCTCTCAATGTATAATCTGCCATATGCTATGATTAAGTTTAACAAGTTAAATCACAGACTAACTGACTTTAACTAATTATGTATCAAAGTGTTTAAGCGATT
Organism: Aphrophora alni; assembly: GCA_963513935.1. NCBI lineage: Eukaryota > Metazoa > Arthropoda > Insecta > Hemiptera > Aphrophoridae > Aphrophora > Aphrophora alni. The sequence goes on along the minus strand of OY740771.1, from coordinate 30,669,963 downwards.
TGCCTGATAATAGAAGTAATTTTGCATGTTAAAATTCTTAAATTTATTCACTAATATAAAAGTTCACCAAATTGTGATCTTAAACTGAAATATTTAAAAAAGATGAAATTTTAACATTTAACGAACAACTACAAGTTGTGGTTACATTAACTAAAATAGTAAAATCATTATTATACCAAATGTGGAAAAATGAAATAATTTGATTCGGATGAGTTTGTACATTTCCTCCAATTAATTTGCAATGATTAGATATTTCTAAACATCCACATTTCGTGTGCCTGTAATATGTTAAACAGTGTTCTGTTCTACAGACACAGTTTTTCATTGACTAACAAGTGAAAATATTGTGTCTTGAGTTACAAATTTAATTAATTTAATATTCTAACTGTGTTAATGACAAGTTTCATGAAATGAGATTTTTTGTTACAACTTCTTAAATCAAGTAAAATTCTAATTTATTTCTTTTGTACAGTTAATTTAGTATGAGAATAATGTTAAAACCATAGACATACCATGAACCCCGACAATTTTCTGCAATTTTACAATTAAAGTATTCAAATTTACATTAAATAATTTACTTCGACATTAAAAAACTCATTTCTAACTTTTTAAAATTATTAAAGTATGCCTATTTAAGTGCAAAAAAACACGTACACACACACACACACACACACACACACACACACACAACTTATAACCTAAAAAGGAAATAAATTCACGGATCAACCCCCACCCCACCCCGTCTTTTCAATATAATATCAGCAGTTTTTGTTATGACATATTATTGTAAGACGTTTGATAAATTATGTATGGTGAACACTTTATTGTTAGCTTTGGGCTGAATCTTCCAGATTTCTTGTTTCAGCCGATATCATAAATATTCTATTTGGCACAAAAACTGAAATTTTGTAACTAGGTTTAAAACATGCTTAAAACCTTGAATTTGTTTGCAAACCATATAAAGCAAATCATATATGAGCAAATTGTAATAAAGGAATGTAGATCAAGACTGTAAACTGTTGTTGGAGTTTCCTTTGGAATCAGATCACATCAAACGAAGATCTTTTGATTTAGTTTTAGTTTAAACCTAAACTCACGTTTGCGTGATGGACCTAATTTTAATTAATTAAACAATTAAACTTAATTGAATTTTCTCTTTTTTTCAATTTGTCAGTAGACGTGACCAATTTAGACAGCATAAAAGGTTTCTTTAGAAATTGAATCAACGTTTGTTTTGTGTTGAGTTAAGAAAATTCCATCATTGTTAGTATCTAGGTTCACGCTGCAAACATTGTGTAGATATACAAAGACATTAACACCAGTCATAACAGTATATCCCATTTAGTCCAGAAGTCAGATTTGCATAACATAATTGACCTAAGGGTTGACATTTATCTCAATTAGCCATTTAAATCCATTCCGGATAAGATAAACATAAATTTATGCACCGACTCTGGGTGTGCATCTCACTACAGGTTTAAAATATCTTATCATGACCTAGTTATTCTTATGAGTGTTTAATTTCTCTGTCAGTAATCCAGTAATTAATTATTTCATACCTACTACTTTTCTTTGCAAGCCTCATCACTTTTACAAGATAGAAATTGTTTATTTTCAAATGTAAATAAATTAAATAATTAGGTAAGTAAATATTAATGTTAATACTTAAAAATACTGGGCACAGACTAGGTTTTATCTGCACTAAATGTTTAATTTTATTAAGGAGTCATATGACTCTTTTTCTAACCCTTAACGTGTTCCAAATAAAAAACATAATGTATTAGTGCTATTTACTAAAATAATCATGTTTTGTAACAGGTTTCCTAAATTACTCCACAGCAGTACATACTCAAATATATAATAATTTAAGAATTAAAAAATACTGTAACATCAAGTTCTTTCGTATTAAAAAACATTCAGCGTTTCAATACGTTGGCATGATAGAACGAGAATTCCGTTTTCTCTTGTTTGTGTATCTGTTCACTTTGAGTAGTCGTCTTTGATCTTCACAATAATATGTACAGATGGCAGTCCAATCATATAAAACACCAGTTCTACCTAAGGGTAATAAACGACGGTGACATAATATTTACACAGTCAGAGATTAACTTGTTGAATAAAGGTTTGAAACACAATGTTGATGACAACCTTGTTATACAATACACAATGTTGTTTATTATGGAGAAACCTGTACAGAATTTACCAAAAGAAAAGCAAAACTTGACACGTTTTGTAATTAAATACAAAATACAAAAATTCATCAACAATCATGGGGGGGGGCTATAACCTACTGCCAAAATTCTGAATTAATAATCGCTAAGAGCATAAAACTAAATTAGCGCAACAAGGTTCACTTATTGTCAAGGCCGATACAGGTAACACTTCGGTAATAACAAAACGGGAAAAATACAACAATAAGGTAATGGGTTTTAATAATAAAAAAACATTACCCATATTAATAAATACCCCACTAGAAAATACCTACAAGTCGCGTCAATAGTTTAATAAGTAAATCATTTTACTTATTAAACAAACAGAAATTTCCCGTGAAAATGACCAACCCAAAACCACCACATTAAGAGGATTGCGGAAAGGCCACAAAGAGGCATATTCATCAGACCATTAGTCAATATCATGAATGCACCGACATACAAAAGAACACAACATATTGGGACGGTATTACATAAAAAAATAACATTAAAACAACAATAGGAGCATAATTAACACGTTAGACTTAATTGAAAAAAATAAAAAACGTGAAACGTTAAATTATCTCATCTCCTTTGACATAAATGATTTATATACGATACCAATTAATGAAACAATAAAAATAATACAGGACAATTTAAGCAAGAACAACAATTTAAACACACATGAAGTCACTGAACTAATAAATATCATCAATGAGATCACTACAGTAAGCAGAACTATTTTCAAGATAACGACATATTACATCCAAAACAAAGAAGTCCCCATGGACTCCGCCATCTCATGAATCCTTGGTGAAGCATTTCTCAATCACATTAAAAACAACTTTATTCTTGATAAACAAAACAAGTTGAATGATAACATAATATATTACCGCAGATATGTTGATGACAATCATCTTGTTCAAGACCAGTAATAGCCAAATACATGACTTGAACACTTACATATAAACGGCATACATAGAGCACAATAATCCTTTGAACTCTCTGGACTTAACAATTTCAAAAAAAGAAGATAAACACAATTTTAGGATATTCAGAAAACCCACAAATACGGATCAAACTGTTCATGAGACATCTATCTTATCACCCAATCACACACAAAATAGCAGCAGCCTACAACCACAAGATTAATAGCCTGATATCGATTCCAATGAGTGGAGCCTACTACAAAGAGGAACTAAATATAATGTTAAACACATTTCTCCGAAACACATGTTGTGACATTAAGAATTTAATTTGAAAAAACTATAAAAGGATTGCTGGCTGTAATTTGACGTAATAAACAATTATAAGAATCTTACGTTATTTACAAAAAAGTAATATTATTGCTTAAAAATGGTTGTTGTCTAACAATTCAGCCCCATAAACATTATCTTTATTTTTAGATAATACCCTTATAATCTATCACTTAATATCTACCCTTAATTATCGCCACAATAATAAAACTCTATATTATGTATAAAGTAGAATCTAAATTACAGTAAATCAATTTTCTTCGAAGTACCCAATGAACAACATACTTTGGAAAACCCGATTTTAAATATTAATATATTATAATAGATAAAGCTGTGACGACACCACTAAATTATTTTTATTTTAATAATTTTTTTTTATTATAATAAATTATTTTCATGGTTAAAAGACCTGTTATATTTGATTTGTATTGTAAATATAAAAAAGAGAGGCAATAGCAAGGAACAAATGATCACTAGAGAATAACTGGAGCGGGAAAAGAAACAATTTGTGTACATAGAAAATTTAATATATAGGGTCGCAGGGTGATTGAGGAAACCGTTTTTCGTTGAAACTATAGAGATGTAATTCATTGATTTAATTTAAACGTAGTTTGTTCAACTTTAACATAATGTAGAACCAAACAACCATGAAAAAATTTCATAAAGAAAATTCTTAATATTTAGTTTTCGTCCATTTACTTATTTAGTAAATAAATTTCAAAAGTAGATATCTTTTAGTTCCCAGTGTTTTTTAGTTATGTTTTTTATATCAACTATCTTAAAATGTATTTTGTAATTCAGATTACTATGTATTGTTTATATGTTTATTAAAATAAAGACAACTATAATATAGTTTTTTATATACTTTGTACTCATTGACATGCCAGTTTCTCCACTATGATTTTGATTGTGTGTATTTGTGTGCAATCTTTTATTACCTGATTATTTTTGTAGATATATTGTTTTTAAAACCTGTTTTAGGTTATGCTTTAAGGTGTTAAATTTATTGTTGTTGTCTTATTGTATATTTATGTAACGCTGCGATGATACATAGTATATTTGTCAAAAACAAAAGAAAATAAGCAAACGTTTTTTTAGTATGTAAGTATCTATTTTCAATAGTAAATAATTATGTTCTGAGATGAAACTGACCCCTAAGAATCACAAGAATCCATTTTGTATCAACTGTAACCATTAAGTTAAACAATTTTGTCAATAAATAATTCATAAGTCGCAACAAATGAAACACTACAAGCCTCATCTCAAAGGTTTTAGGTCATGATACAACGTGAATTGTCTCCAGCATATCTGCTAACAGTGGATAGTAAATTTAATATTGTCAGTGAAACCTATGACTGCATGGAAAGAGAGATATGTTCATTACGAAGGTTTCAAAAAGGTTTGGCATTATTTTTAACAAGATATCTTAGGGAGTACCTAATTTTTATGAACAACTTATATTTCAAAACTCTAATAAATTGTTGAACATTATATACATTGTTTAATAAAGTTTCCAAATATTGAAATTTTATAATATTTATACATTATAAACGTTGTACGTTGTTCGGTAAAGTTTTCATAAACCGGTATTTTAAAGTTTTAAATATTTAAATCCCCACCGCCAATTTGGTCATTGATTTCTCCTGTACTATATACAAGATTTGATATAGGATTTGATATAGGAGAAGATTTGAAGAAAAAAAAATACATGACATCTAGAGCAGAAAATTAATAATAGATGCAAATCTGCGATTAAGCTTTTTCTAGCTAAGTAACTCAAATTACCAAATAAGGAACAAATTATTATTATTATTATTATTAGTATTTTTATTATTTGAATGTGTAATCCAAATTTCATAAGACATGTATAGTTATTTCATACATATTTGAATACAGTTTCATGTGTACATTTAGGTTACTTATACTTAGCATGCTATATATTTTTATAAATTTAAAATTTTAACTCTCTGTTGACAGAAAACAACAGTTTCTAAATATATATTTCACCGAAAGTTAAATTATCAAAAACCTTAGTTTATGGTTAATTTTAAAGGAAAATCAAAACCACCAAAGCAAATATATGGCGAGAGTGTAAAGAAATAGAAATATAGTAATACAATTAAAATACATATATAGCCTATTTATGTAGCATTTTTTTGCTTTAAGCCCTTACAACTTCTAGGTACAGTGGTGAGTTTGTATATACATAAACTATATAAACATTAGAGGCTATACTTTGTGAAAGCGATGAACATGTGTTAATACTTTAACTATAAATAGTTGTAACTAAGATGAGTACCAAAAAGGGTGTATACTCTTATATCAAATATGGTTTTATAAACTATTATCCAGAATTTATTCAAAGGCAACATTGGGTATTTTAAAAAAATGAACCACCAACAGACGGTAAGGGGCAATCAGTTTGAGTGTTGCAAGATTTCAACCCTTTGTTACCTCTACACACAGATTTATATATATATATATATATATATATATATATATATATATATATATTGTTTATTAGTGTATCTTATTTTTAAAATGACGTTAATTTTATTAATTATTATTGCTATTTACTTTTTTTAATATGTTTGAGTTTTCTTTGTACCCATCTGGACTTAGATTGGAATCATTTTATTTTTGTACATTACTTTTATTTATATTTTGTATGCATGTATTTTATATGTTGATATTACAGCATATTATGTAGATTTATATAATGTGGAAGATATAACATAATGGTTCTAACTTCGCTCTTTAAAATAAAGACAATCAATCAATCTCTAAGATACAATTAAAACGAGTAATTTGCCTTTAATCTTAAAACAAGGCATTTTATTACTGTTGAGCTCTTCTTTTTCAAAAATATTTTATCCCTAACGATTTAACATGTCTTCAATCTTTTTGCCGTTAATTTATCCCGTAATTATTAATTTAGTAAATAAAATGGCGTTAGTAGAAGTTTTTATGGGTAAACGATGTTGATAAAATATCTTTTTTCTTTTTTTTAAGACGTTGAATGACGATTTTTTTTTTTTTTTACAATGCATTACCCCGAAGTTGAAATTTTATTTTATTTGTACTTTGGTACATTCGTCGGATTAATAACTTTAATAATTCAAAAAAAAATTAAATAAGTACAGTGATTTTTCGACGGTTTTATTTAAATCTTTAGAGATTGTATTTAAGGAAAATAGAAATAATGTTGATGGAAATCAATATATAAACATTCGTTCTTTCGTATTTTGCAACTTTTTTTTTTAATGAAAAATACCCCCAGTATTGATTGACAATAACTGGATTAGTAACACTATTAAGACCCCAAAATCTTCTAATTGTTATATATTACACCCACATAAATACAGGTAAGCCAGTTCTTCGTGTCCTCTAAAATTGATAATAATAACAATTTTTTAAACTTTTAAATTCAGAGTAACTCAAAAAAGTTTCAACTTTTTAAAATTTAAAAATCAACTTCCGATTTGTTTCAAACTTGAAGGAAAAGAGCGATACGGGAGAAGGCTTGTGCACAGATCTTTATAAAAAATATGAATAACTTAGAGATGCAACGATGCCGTAACATAACACAGACTTAGATCAATTAACAGATAAAAGATCTTATATCAAACAAAGAGCTTTGTTAATCAAATCAAATAACGAAAGAATTAGATACTTCGGCAACGAAAGAATTAGTCACATTATAAAACTTAACACGTATAAATAAATTGGAATTCTTTTAGTCAATAGTTGACGGTTGTTTTTTAATTAAATTGCGTTTATTTGCAGGAACATATAGTAGTAGAAGTTTGTTTTGTTTTAATTGTGTATGTAAATGGTATTAAGAATTACAATTTCATCATGAAACTGTAAAATCAAAATGTTATTTTCAAACCTTTTATAACCTAAATCTGTATTATTTAATATTAATTATAATATTTCAATGGAGATATAAATTAACTCTAAATCATTGGTACACAGATATACGATTAGTAAATACACAAACAATTAAATAGTTAGTAACTTAAGACTTAGAATACAAATTGTAATATATTTCATTTTCTTACTGTATTTGTAATTATTATTACAGGAAATCTGGATATTAAATACGTTTCCGTCATTAAATAAATTAAATACGATCCCCAGCGGGTATACGTGAACCCTCATTATTCATCTGTCAACTCCCCCTCTTCAATTTATCCCACAGAGTGTAATATTTATTTTAACCCTTTATAATGATTGTAGGCTTTTTATATGTCAAAGTTTAATCTCAATCAATAGCTTCTCACAATATCATCGTTACATGAGATTATTCATAAAGTTTATACGTACATCATCAGTAACCTCTACTTAAACGAATGATTGATTTTATTCTTTTCTTGAATTTTTTGGTTACTTCGGTTATCATCGCCTTATAAAAAATTAAAGGAAACAAGATGAAATAATACATCCTAACCCTCGAAAACTGTAAAGCGTCATTCTAGAAAGAGAACGAAAATTAATCAAAAGAAACCCGATAGGAAAGTTGGAAAAGAACAATCTAAGACTACAAGAAAGAAAGTGTTAAGAATCCATCGGGGTTAATTAGCCACCCCTTATTAGGGTTTGACTAATTGAAGAGACCCCTTCACAATAATTATCAGTTTAATTTTATCAAGCAAAAAACTCGTGTAAATATTTAAGTTCGTAAGATAAAAGGAACATACCTGTATCGCATACCAAATTTCATTCATAGTTAATCAGTAATTGTAAAAGTACCAAAATGCAATTTTACAACTATCAAGGTATAATTTCGTATTTTCATTACAAATATAAATTTCTTTTATATATTTAGTACATTTATTGTAATCTGTAACCTTCACGATTCGCTAAACTTTGATGGAAACTTTTTGATTTTTTTAAGATATCTAAACAACAATGATGCACAGTTCGTTTTCACTTTTTTATTTGGAATTTCATGGATTGTTCTGTTGCATTCATTTTTAAAACAATTCAAAAATAAAAATAAATGAACCATGTAAACGCAGTTTTTTAAGATAATCGTAATCTGATTTGAATTTCAACGTTATCACTCTCTAATCCAAGGTCAATTATTATATAATTAGATGTAGTCTAACCTGCAAAGCAGTCGAGTTTAGTACGGCTGTTCAGAGAAAAACACAAATAATAGTCTTCCTATTCCCAATGTCTTAAATAAAAATTTGAAAGTGCTCTACTATAACAAATAGTTATGAGGCTTTCAATTAGATGTAGTGAAAAGTGAAAAATCCATTTATATATTTTTAAACGTTTTCTTCTAAAAATCTGTCCAAATAACGTTTCTCGTTCTTTTTTACGATCCCTCTGTTGAGCCAAATCATTCGTTATCTACAAACCTGTTTACGAATATGGAGTTTATAAAATTTTAAGAGGAACAATAAACCTTGGCACACAAAAACATTCTATAAATGATCAATTCTCCTACATCATATTAAAAACTTATCTATTGCGATATTTTAAACATATTAAATATCTTAACCTATATTTTCAAACATTGGATAGAGTAATAAATTGTGTTTTATTTAAAATATAATATAACTTTAAAGCTCATATATTTTTACTGAATTTAAAAAATAACAATAATATAACAAATAAAACCTTATTACAAAGCATTATTACTAATGTAAGGTTAAAAGGTAGGAAATGAGAGGTCGGATATTTTTCTACCCAATGCAGTTCTTGAAATATTAAGCCGTTTCTAGATAATTTTCACAAACTGTGTATCACCAAACGTTTAAACTGTAAATATTTTAAGGATAATGAATATAAATATATTTAACTTTTATATTTTGGCCAAAAACTAGAAACATTAATATTTATTATCTACTAATTATTTATACGTTCATTTTGTTTAAATAACATATTGAAGCAGTTTGACAAATTAAATTTCAAATACATGTATCGGTTTTATGAACAAGTTTTATAGAAAAAAACCGATAGTATATTTTCAAATTAGAATGATATAAAAATTGTATAGATAATTTTTCACTCGTACAGTGTACAACGTTCTACTCTCAAAACATATCACACGTTATTGTTCAAAACATAACCCCATTATTAGAAAGTAAAAATCAATAATAATAATTATAATAGGAATTTTATTTTAATTTCAATATGATTTGAAGAGTCGAAAAATTTTAAAGTGACACTGGAAACCGTTTTGAGATAGTGGTTTCTTTTTATCTACAAGGTTTTTTATCCTAATTTATGTCGCTCGTAATCAAAACATATTAATGCAAAAGGCGAAGTCAGCTACACAAAATAGAGGATACATAAAACACAAGAAAACAAATTTGTATTTTATCATGTAACCTTAAATGTGAATGCCGAATATTGGAATCAAGAATGATTTCTTGTTACTATACTTATCTATTATTTATTTAATTAGACATTTCTGTATATACTGCTCTATAGAATAACTTTCAGAAGCCTGTATCAAAAAATTAAAATAAATATTATTGACATATATTTGATTTACAATCTGGTTAAGAGATGGAAAAAGTTTTTTTAACACACAGTTTGTAGAAAAACAAGTTTTATCATGTAATAGTATATTTCATTATTAGGACCAAAAGTGAAGCTTTTCGATACAAGCTCAAAATTAACGGCCGAGGCGGAGCCGAGACTGGAAAATGAGCCAGGATCGAAAAGTTTCTTTTAGTCCAAGTGATGAACTATATTTTTCGTTATACTGCAAACAATATAAAAAAAAAATCAATTTCACAAAAACTAAAATGAACCTATTTGCCTTCCAATCGATGGTAACAGCTGTTTTAACGATTATTTACAATCGAGAGTATCAGTTGTTTTTATAGATGTTTTACAATCGTTAATTAATTCTTATAAACGAAGTAACAGCTGATGCCCTCGACCTCAGGTGATGTTTTTAGGTCCTACGACTAAAAAGAACAACTTTAGCATCTCAATTCAGCTGTTTTTGAAGCAGTACGACGAAAAAATAAATACATGTGTATTTAATGAAAACACTAGTTTCCAACTTGGCTGTGTAGATCATGTTGACCTATTTAAACCTGCAGTATGATGATAGTTAATACACTAGGAGGCGGTACATAACGTCATGTTTATCTTATCTGGAATGGATTTAAATGACTAATTGAGATAAATATCACCACTTAGGTCGATTATGTTATGTAAATCTGACTGCTGGACTAAATAATATATACTGATGTGACCTGTCTTTGTACAGTATACCTACACAATGTTTGCTACCTACAAAACTGTAAATTATAGAATTATCGTAATTCAAGTAATACCGCTTTTAACTGCTTTATTAACGTGAATTAAATCGCATAGAACAATACACACCACCAAACAATATGGTTCTGTATCTAAAATAGATTTGTATAACTCTAAACATTATTTTTTTAACGTAAAAAATATAACAAAAGCATTTTAAACCTTCTACAACTAATATCAACGTTACTAGGGATAAATGTAAAAATATACGACTTTCATGAATACATTTTAAGTTTTAAACTACAGTTTCGAACCAGATTCATAGGATGACAGTGATTAATCCGTTTAATTTGATCCATGAAGATTGTTTATTCAAAAATTATGTTTTTTTTGTAATATTAAATTGTATTTTAATGTTAGTATTAATTTGCACATGTTGGGGTGTCAAATTTTGTAGAGTAAAAAGAAGGGTTAATATTCTTATAAAATAATAAAATTATTTTTTTGTTGAAAAAATCAGGCTCTCTACACCGATTTACAGTTGTATTAATAGCAGTTTTATTATCTCATTAAAACAATTCATTAGATGCAATTACAAAGTTTTTTTTTATTATTGCATTATTTTATCTCAAATACAAGATTTATTGTATTTTATTTTATTATTTATTTTGAAATAATAAAAATTCAGAGCACTCTTTCTCTCGTGGCTTTCAGATACGTACTTAATATATTTGTATTGAAACCTTTTAAAACTTAAACTTATTACCTTATTATAGCATGTAACAAATTTATTTAAAATATCAAATCTTTGAATTAAAAAAAATTCTTAGGAGGATATTAATTTTCTTATCAATAAAGTCCAAAGTTCTTTCTTAAATATTTAATTTAAAAGTTCAATGTAAATTGTTTCACAATATACAATATTGTTATTAAATTTCTTTCTTTTTCAGATATGTTATTTGCAAGTAATAATAATTTGTTGGGGATTACCTATTCTTTAGTAGGCTGAATCTATTTTTGCCGTATAAATCAAATACGGCAAATACAAAAATGTGTGATTTGGCTTACAGCAAATATTACACAGTCTGCTTCTCTTAAAATAACCTTTTACTTTTACAAATACTTTATCTAAATAGTCTGAACCTCTTCCCATATATATTTCGTTGATTATGTCTTAAGTCTGGAGACTTAATTTCTCTTTCTTAAGTCTGGAGCTTTAAAATACACATCTTGGTCAAATGGAAGTCTCAAATTTTATTGTTGCCCACTTTTGGTTTGGTCTTCAAAACATATGAATACCTTCCTTTTATCCATTTACATTTTAATCTCTTAGTTGATTCATAATTTCTTGCTCTTATTCACATTTCTTATCAGGTTACTTAACTGTTTATAAATACATCCCTCTAAATAGCTAATTCAATGTTTCTCACATCTTATTTATATTGATTTTATCTTTAATATAGTAGGCTACACTTAATTTCATTTATTCAGATTTATAACAAATTTCCCCCTATAAAATTTAATATGAATGTGCTTAATTTTAGTTGTATGAAATCTTTCTCTCGTTCCGTTGGAAGCTGAGTGAGGTATGTTTATAAAATGAACTTTTATTTTATGTATCCTAAGTCTTTCACTAGCTTGTTATTAAATTCTATCCCATTGCCTGAAACAATAACTTCTGGTATGCCATGGTGAGCAAAGTAGTTTAACTGTTTATCAACTATTTCTGCTGATTGTGCACCTGCAATACGATATACTTGGGCGTATCTTGAAAAGCTGTCAACTATACTTAGAAATTTTTGCTTGTCAAGCAAGGGATAACCTATCTAGATGAATTGCTTGAAGCGGTCTTGAATTCAATTCTAATCTTAGAAGAGTTCTTTCATATTTTGTTTTCCAACATATTTCAGAGTTATTTATAAAGTTTTGAACATATTTTTTTTATATTTGTCCAATAACATTTCCTTTTTATTTTTTTATGATTCCTGAATTCCACGATGTTTAGTTTTTATCTGCATGATAATTGTTAATTATTTCTTGGATCTCAAGCTCATTATTTATATTAATAATTTAGTTGAGAACTTAACTAATCATAGTTGAGAACTTTTAAAGCACCTAGATAAACAAGTTGCAAACTTCTCGTAAAAATCAGTTTCAAAGTACAGACTATATTTTATATTTGGTTCTAAATATTCTTTTACGAATTTTACTATATCATTATCAAAATTATTTTCATATCTTTATGATTAACATCAAAGATATCTCTACAATTAATCTTATTTTGCTATTTTAAATAATGTTTGTATTTTAACTTTCCGGGTTTCATACTTTACAAGGGACAATATGTTTCCCTGTCCGAAAAATGTACTTGCTTTCATCTAGGTTGGCGATCATTGGTTGGTTTTCTTCTAATTCTGGGAAATATTTGCAAATTATGTTCGCTGAGTCTGATATTGCATCAAGTCTGTCTTCATTATTAGTCGTATTCTCTCCTAACTTGAATCTTCACCAAAGAAATTTTGAATTGGGTTCTTTTACGGAAAATAGATATTGCAGCGGTTTATGATCAGAAAAGATTATTAATTTTCTTTCGTACAAATAGGATCAAAAATAATTTTGTCCCTCAAACTATTGCTGAATTCCTTTTCTATAACCTTCACTGTCATTCATTATTCGACTCGCATTGAGTAGCGTTAGGTAAATAAGTGCCATTCTTTTTTTGGTTGAGTTGTTAAATTAAATTCTTTTTCGAAGTCTGAATATTGTAACAAAGCTTCATTTATTAATGTTATTTTTACAAGTTTCAAAACAATGAATATACTCTGGATTATTTATGTCAATTTTATCACATTTGTTGGTGAATAGTTTTGTTATAATAGCAAAGCTTTTAATAAATTCCTATAGTATCCTAGTAGTCCTAAAAATCCTTTAATTTCTGTCGTGGTTTTAGGAATCAGGTAACATTTTATAGCTTTACCTTTGTGTGGATTAGGTTTAATGCCTTCTGCGGTTACTATATGCCCTAAATAAGCTACTATATTTCTAAGAAATTCTGTATTGTCTAGTTGAATTGTAAAGTTTACGTTTCTTAATCTGTCAAAAACTTCTTTAAGTCTTTCAATGTGTTCTTGAAGACTTGTTGAATAATTTATGATGTCACCTAAATATACTAAGCATTTTTGAATTCCTCTTTAAATATTATTCATATTTCTTTGGAACGTATGAGGACTATTCTTGAGACTAAATGACATGCGTAAAAATTTATAACGTCCGATTTCCATCTAAAATGCACTTGAAAGATCCAATTTTATCTGGTGAAATCCTGAAGTTCAGTCTAATGTGGTAAAATATTGAGATCAATACAATACAACACAAAAAGTTGTAACATAAATATTAGAGTTTTATAATTAGACTATTTAATGTCTTTATTTTACTTTAAAAACCAGATTTCTCAATGTATTTCGGTTTAACTTGCTTTGATAATTAGTGGGGTGGAAGTTGCAAGACGGCCAGCGTATAATATTTATTTGGAGGTATTTGAAGTTTTCCTCATCTGCATTTCTTCTTCCTGTGTCTACCACATTTCCACTGTTGGATTTATAACATAAAATTTTACTTTTAAATTACGTAATGTTGAGAGTATTATAATGTTGCGAACATCTCGATATAATTTTCTATTGATTATCTATCGTTTACATCAACGATAATAAATCTCTGTCTTTTTAAAATTTACAATAATCAATATGAGAGTTAGAATTAAGCAATGTAACTTTTAACTTATACAAACTTGTTACCAAAATAAGGAACAAATCCATTGGTAGTCCCATAAATTATTATAAAACACACAAATGAACTATTCTATTTATGTAAGTACCCGTATCTTTGATCATTTTTTAAATTTTTTTTATTAAGATGCTTAAAAAGAAAAGCATAACCTTACGAATTCGGTGTACAACAAAATCCCCAGTTATTTTCTGTATTGAATATTTTTCGTTATGAATTACGTATGAAAATTCTATTAATTAAAAGAAACCAAAATATACATTAAATCTGAATGTGACTCAACAGAAATAAACAGAAATTATATATATAAATTTTTCTTGAGCTATTTTCCATACAGAAATAAGTTTGTGTCGACATAGTTTTATATAATGTAAATTGAAAATTATCAGTCGAATTCAGTGAAATATATTTTCTTTATAATTTTGAGTCAAAGAACAAATTGCACTCTTAGACAATCTGATTAATTACCATTTAGTACAAATATAGTATTTTTTTGTAATACTAAACGAACGATTTAAATATATATATATATATATATATATATATATATATATATACAAGTATAAGTATATTCAATATATTAAATATAACAATAAGTAACGTGTATATCTTAAACACAAATTTTACCTAAGTACCTTGTTACCAATATTATTTTGAAATCAATCCTAAAAATGAATTACTTGTATTATAGTTTTGTACTTAACTGTATATTATAAGAAAACTCTACACGTAAGAGTTCAATATGTATGCTGACGTTAAAAAAATCTTATAGGTATTAATATTTTGTAGCAAATAAAACTGTGGCGTTAGTTTTTAATTTCAAAAATTATTTCTCAACTGTAAAATCTCTCTGGTTTAAAGAGTTGTATTATTTGTATTAATTCAATAATCTACGTTTTTATTGTTCCTTATAAACAAAAAGAAAATAACTAGAAACAAATCACATGAGATAAAGTGTCAGATTCGTAATTGATTAAAAACTTTTCAAGGAATTTCAACAAAGCTATGAGTTCTATGGAAAAAAATGAGGCGGAAACCCAAAGAGTCTGTGTACATAGCAGCAGATGTAATTAAATTAATTCAGTGACTTTGTGGCAGAGGATGAAACAAAGGGTTGCCTTGGTATTGAGGGAAACAGATTGTTGGTGAAACTGTAGAGTTGTAATTGTCTTAATTTTAGCTTTATTTGTTAAAATGTTAACAGATTTAAATCCTAATTTCCAGTTAAAAGAAGATTTGTTTTAATGTGAAACTCAAACTTCTTTTTCTTTTTTCTTGGTGTTTGAAAGGGAACACCTCTCGTTCATCAACACCATAAGCAATGACTTGGGATTACCACATGCGAACTTACTATAAGTGAGCTCCTTCTGGAACTATTCCACTTCTATTTTTTTTATCCAGTAGACAAATTTTTTATTTTATTATTATACATTTTTCGGACATTTGTGTGTTAAAAATCAAAACACGACGTTTCGGGAATAAGAATCAATTCCCGTTATCAAGTGACTAAAAATTAAAGAAACATGAAACTAGAAACTAAGCATATGTAAGAAGTAAAATTAAATAAGAATACCACCAACCTTAATATCTAAGCATGCATCTCAGAGCTAAAACTGAGAAGTCAAAAAACACACAATCACGGTAACACACAACTAACGTCAAATACGTGTTGTTGTATCAAAGATACAGCAACAAGTGACGTGGTCCAGAAGGCGTGACAAACTATTAGGGGAGTGGCCTATTGTTAGTTGTATTAAGCTTCCTAGCCCGAGAGCGGGTTAGAACCTCTTGTGGTGATTTAACAGGTAAAATTTCAGCTTATTTTTTAGTTGTAGGGGTATTATAATCAAATTTTAGTTCTTTTTTTAATAACGGGAGCCATAATGGCCTTACTTCTATACTTGATTGGCTGATAGGATTGTCTGTTAGTTTTATATATGAAGCTTCAATTATTTTACGTTTGTATAAGTTACTTTCCCGGTGTATGATTTTTGCCTCTTCCCAATAGGGTTACTTCTTACAATTTTTTACTTCTTACATAGGCTTAGTTTCTAGTTTCATGTTTCTTTAATTTTTAGTCACTTGATAACGAGAATTGATTCTTATTCCCGAAACGTCGTGTTTTGATTTTTAACACACAAATGATGGCAAATGTACGAAAAATACATAATAATAAAATTGAACTTCCATCATTTACAAATAACTTCAGACAGTGAATAAATTTTTAACATAGAATATTTTAATTTCCCCATGTTTTCTTCCAGAATATCTTTAAAATCTCAACTATCTAAATGTTTATTATATATTAGAGAGGTCATTGTATTTATAAATACAATAGATATACCGTAATACTCTACTTTAACACTTACGTTATGTTGAAACATAAATAATTTGATAAATAGACATATTATATTTATGTGTTTTTTTTTATTAATGTATACATAAATACTTAAAATACAAAAAACATTTTTAAAATGCCCCAAGATTACCAGTAAGTAAAAATGTTTCTGTAAGCACAATAAAATAAAGTATATTATACTATAATGTGTTATATACTCTACTCTGTACTCATTGACTTATTGTTTTGTGTAATATTGAAACACTTGTATCTCTATGTTCTACAACATGTTGTATCTAAGTTCTACAACATGTTTTGAATAACACAAAAGACAGAACAAATAAAACACTAAAGATGTAACATGATAAAACGAAGTGATTCTAAACATATTTGCAGACATCTGGAAAGCAAATGTCCAGTAAAACTTATAACTGCGGGGTTATATAAGAAGAAATGTTGGTAATTTAATGATTTCAAAAAGGTTTGCCAAGGAAACTAAACTGTTGTATAATATTATCACAGACTTCGAAGTTTAAACTATGGTACATTTCAAATGCTATTGTAATGAACTCGGGATTTTTATATAACAAGAAAATAATTTACAATCCCATTATAACACACCTTTAAAATAATATACATTAATCTGTTCTATTTTTCATTACTTTATGAAAGAAAATTTGAAGGAATTTACTATACAGTAAGTAATGACATTTTTTATTACGTACATCCACAATTTCTCCATGAAATTATTTTATTTTTATTTTTCTAATCGAATGCTAAAATGTTGTGAATAAAATATGCACCAATTAGAAGAGGAAAATTGACAATCTACATAAATCTGAAATTAAACCAAATTTTTGATTTTTCTACTTTTAAGAAAGATTAAAATTAGTCAAATAAAAAATTCCAAATATTTGAATAATTCTCCCGAAAGTTATCTTATACATATATTTAATAAAATACAAATGAATATATCGTATACATATAATATAAATATTGATAATTACTCAAAAAACAAAACAAAATAACGGCTAACATTATGAAACTTCTTGTGTATCATCCCCAGCAAACTCGTCCAAAGTATTGTGAAAAAGGATATTCGTTCCAAATTTGAAGACATTTAGTAATATTACAAATGTAAAATACATATGAATTTAAATTGACACTTAAAACGTAAGCTAGGTATCATGAGAGATGCAAATTCTTCAATGATTCCAGTTACCATAGGAGCGGTTGGGACAAATTCTTTTTTTTAAATTACTAACAAATCAAACTTTTTAAAAGGGAATTAAGACCCTTATATAGCATGGCGATAATTAAAAACTGTTTAATTTAACAAAAATAATTCAAATATTTACATTCTAAAATATAGTACAAATGTATTATTACCTAGAAATGTAGAATTGTATCAATCACAGCATTCACACACACGCTGGTTTATCGCGTCTATTACGATACAAATAGGGACGAAGTTTACACCGTGAAGGCACGGGAAAGACTATTCAACAATAGGGGTAGTCTCCTCCCCCACCCCTTCGTCTCTCAACGCAGTGTCCCCTCCCTACCTCTCTCGAATAAAATTAAAACGAGTGATTTTCCGCCAATGCAAGACCATTTTACTACTAACTTAACGTTTTTAGTTACTCTCTATCTAATAATAATTCACATTATAAATCTTCATCGAGTTAAAAATAGCAAACACACTGTAATTACAAGGATTAAAATTTAATTTTACCTATAATTTGGAACAATCATTTGGATTATTAATCTTTAGTACAGTCTATTTTGTGACATTCGTTCTTTAATGAACGTAATATTCGTTACTTTTTATTTTGCGTGTTACCGATAACTACCGAATAGAGTTTCTAGAAGAAATAATAACTAGGGGTTCATCTCATGACTTTGAGGGCTACATTTGAGCAAAACTAGAAAAGTTGGTGATGGTTATGACCGTACGAAATCGTATATGAAAGAAATTTATTACTCGTGAGGGCGATTCAGTAAGAACGACGGTTTTTAAGTGTTGAATAAAGTACTCTATATTTATGAAACGTCAACACAAAGGATACATATTGTCATTACATATAAAAATATTGCATGGGGTTTAAAACACATTGTTTTGAAAATAATTTACCTTTAGGCCTATATTCAGAAAGAAACCATGTTCAAAAATAGATTGATATGTTAATATTTACGTGATCTAATTTAGATTCAGAACAATAATGTTTAATGATATGAATTTTCTGTAACGACTTTATTGTCGAGCTTCGTGGAATGAAGCAGTTAAAAGATTTATTACTGGGGTCAGGATCATTTTAACATTTACAACGCCGTAAGCGACAAACATTGTGTAGGTATACAAAGACATTAATGTTCAACATAGCAGTGTATCCCATTGGTTATTGTTTAATGAACCTACTCGTTGAGGAGTAACAGGGGCTTAATGTTTCGAAGATTTGACGTTGTAGAATTTTCAGGAAGTATTTTTCAGTACTTTTCATTGTTAAATCAAGAAATAAATTAAGTGTAAATAATAATGTAGAACTTTAAAAATAAAAAAATAATTTGTGCAACAATTAAAAACTTGCTAGAATATAGTGTAAGAAATAAAGTAGTAAGCTAAGAATGGAAATAAATAGCCTGTACATTGTTTTATTTGTAGTCCTATATTAGTATTTACACATCGTAGACTATGCTCTTATCTTTATTTAATAAGTATTAAGCTAACTAAGGAAATAAATAACCTGTAAATTGTTTTATTTGTAGTCCTATATTAGTATTTACACATCGTAGACTATGCTCTTATCTTTATTTAATAAGTATTAAGCTAACTAAGGAAATAAATAGCCTGTAAATTGTTTTATTTGTAGTCCTATATTAGTATTTACACATCGTAGACTATGCTCTTATCTTTATTTAATAAGTATTAAGCTAACTAAGGAAATAAATAACCTGTAAATTGTTTTATTTGTAGTCCTATATTAGTATTTACACATCGTAGACTATGCTCTTATCTTTATTTAATAAGTATTAAGCTAACTAAGGAAATAAATAGCCTGTAAATTGTTTTATTTGTAGTCCTATATTAGTATTTACACATCGTAGACTATGCTCTTATCTTTATTTAATAAGTATTAAGCTAACTAAGGAAATAAATAACCTGTAAATTGTTTTATTTGTAGTCCTATATTAGTATTTACACATCGTAGACTATGTCTACTTACATCTTTTCTTTATTCAATAATGATAAGTATGGAAAATCGCCTCCTGAAAAAGTTTAAAACATCAAATATTCTAAATAAGTGCCTATTACTCCTAACGAATAGGTTTATTAAACAATAACCATGAAAAAAAAAATCTTAAAATTTTGAACACAATCCAAAAATACCTTAAGAAATAGGGTCCCCCATAAGAAATTATAAAGTTGGAAGCCAGATTTTTACAAAACAGATTCTTAAGTTATATGAAGAAGTAAGAATGGTCTCCCATTTAGATTGATAATTACTATTTACCAATAGTGCCCACGATAAAGTTGTCCCTCTGTTTACGACACAGTAATAATATAGCAATAATATTTATGAATTTACTTAAATTCGCATTCATTAGAACAGGTTTTTTCAACTGTTCCTCTGCAGCATACACATGTCTAAATAAATGATAGTGAAATGCAAAATACTCAGCACTCAGTTGTACGTTGACATGGTAGAACGCAAATTTCTTTCATTGTTTTATGCATAACCTGTCTTTGTGTAGCCAACTTTAACCTTGGTGTTAATATGTGGCACAGATTGAACTAATACAGGCTAAAATATTCCTATCTAGAAAGAAACTATTCCAAAATTGTTTCTAATGCCATTTAAAAATTTTGCTACCATTTTATTTCCCCTTCAAGAAATAGTAAAATCCCATTATTAGTAAATGGTAATTGTAAATGTAAGGACGAACAGAGCGATTTTGCTTGAATAACTGTCGAAAACTGGTTTTCGAGACTACTGTGGGTTTGGTTCTTATCGCGTCAACGCTCAGAGGGGTGAGGTGCAGGGTTTCAATTCACAGATGAATAGTCTATTGTACGTAAAGAAGTTTCACTTCAAAAATAATAAAGCTAGGCCACATTCTCTTCCACATCCAGGAGATAATTAGATAGATCCACAATAATAGATTTATCATATTATAAACGTGATAATCTATTAATCTCAGCAACTATTATTACAGAAAGCTATTCTAAAAACATCTTCTACTGACATCTATTATTTTCAATTTTTCCAGAAAATACGCAGTCAGTTTTATATAGTCAGGAACAAACAAAATATTCTGGTTGCTAAAAAGTTTATTTATTCGTAAAATAATTTAAAGTAAGTTTCTGAAAGAAAAAAACGTCCTGATGTCTTAGTTTGCGTTTATTTATATTCTTATTTATAACACAATTACCACATCAAATTTAAAACCTTTGAATATCTCATAAATATACAAATATATATTGTGCAATATTTAAAAATAAAGAATCGTTTTTGAACTCATATTATTATTATTAGAACACATAGTTGAAAATATGTATTTTTTAGTACCTTTTTTTATAACTATTTTCCTCGGAAGATAATCGATAATTAATTCTGTTATGAAGAATGGAATTATATATTGAAAGTAACATATTTTTAGAACAGATCTTTCTTTAAAAATAACAATAATTTTCCGATAACTAATTTTAATTTAGAATTGTTTTCGCCACGATAATTCTTTGTCCAAAAACAAACCTAAACATTTGCCAATGTCACTCTCACACAACACCATACAATACACCATTACATAAACATTCCAAATGCTTACACCCTAACATACTATTCTATTCAAGATTTTATCTTTGTTGTAAAATTTTATGAATTCAGTTTTTCACGATTTATAAAAGCATCCATTTTTTATAATCCACCATCTCAAAGACATACAGAATTTATTGATAGCATGGTTTACACACACCAAGAATGTTTTACATAATACAGAGCGGTATCATCAGTGAAAAATGTTACATGTCGCTGGAAGCGATCATTAGAAAGATCGTTTATATAGATTAAAAATAATGTAGGTCGTGAAACCGAATCCTGCGGCACACCAGCCTTAATCAATCTCATGTTACTAAATTCTCAGTTTATTTTCTTTCTTTTTAAGCCGGTCCTTAAAAAGCCCCGATTGTCACAAATATTGAGTTTATCCAATAATATCTCATTATAAACTACGTCAAAAGTTGTATTTCTATTTATAATTCCAGAGCTATTTCACCATTATTTATACAATCTGTCATCCGGTTTATAAAATTTAAAAATGTATCTTCTGTGTTTATGCTAGTCTAAAACCTTTAAGATATCTTTAAAAATGATTTTATTGTAATTTTTGTGACATACTCTTTTATCTTAACATAAGTAGAAAATAGGCCTATAGTTGCAAATATTTATTGTTCGTTCACTCTTGCAAATTGAAACACGGTTTCTTTTAATTTAGATGGGGGAAACTATGGAACAAAGTTAAGATTTACAATATAACTGAAAATAGTCAATATTTTTTTATAAACTACATTTAATAAAAAAGAAATGATTTCATGATTCTATCCAGTCTAGGCACTGTATATGCAATATACAGGTTTTTTTAACAACAAAGAAATTTAACAATATGTCTTCGAGTACATAGTTAAAAATATGGAATACATCTGGTAATAATTCGGAAGAAAATATATGAAATTCAGATTGTTAATATTACTCAGTTTGAGTTTATTTTTTATTTTATATCTACAATTAAAAAGTAATAAATACATGATATTTTTATAACTAGTTTTGAAGTCAATCCTACCTTCGTATTTACCTATAGGCCTACTGTTGGTTACCATGGTTTAGTTTCTTATATTGAGAGGTAACTCCAGATTTTGAGCTATTGTGGCATTCGTAACGAATATGTTTTGTTATTGAAACTTTTGGTTTAGTGAGGAAGTGTGTGGTGAAGGTGGTTTTATTTATTTTAGTAACTAAAATATTTCCATAAGTTTTGTTACTTGATAAAATTAATGCCGTTTTTAAACACATAGTTTTCATTTATGGATCAAATTGATGATTAATGTGATATTCCACAACAATCATGGATGATAATCCCTGGTAAAGAACATGATATGAAAAGCTATTAGTTGAGATTAAACTTTGGAATATAAAAAGCCTACAGTAAACAAAAATATTACACTTTGTAGGATGAAATGAATAGGCGGAGTTGCCAGATGAATGATAAGGGTTTCGCGTTTACTCTCAAGGGAAACTTATATCATATGAGGATTTATAAAATAATTAACTTACAGTTTTTACTGCGAGAAAGTAAAAATTATGTAATATATAAGTACTAACACTCTAATTGTTTATTTGATATATATTATGGTTTATCAATTATTTACGATTATATCTGTTAGTTCATTTCTCTATGTAACATTTTCATTGTTATTAAATAGTTAATTTTAGATTAAAAAAGTTATATTTAAAACTTTTTGGACATTTTCAAAAGAAACTAAAGAAACTCTTCTCACGCTTACGTAGTAAAACTTGTCTCAGAATTTCTTGAAACTAGTTCTGTAGTAAATAAAAAACGGATTGGAAATCGTGTTATGGATGACCTAACTCATATTGAAGTAATAGGTCAAGTAGCAGCAAACCCGATTATTTCGATTAGAAAACTATCGACAGGTACTCTATTGTGGTATTGCTCTGTACGAAAAGTGATGAATTTTTACAAATTTCATCCTTACAAAATGAAGGTACTCCATGAATTAAATGAGAATGACACTGATAAAAGAATACAATTTTGTGAAGAGTTAACAGCCCTTTTAACGGAAAATGACAAATTGTTGAAAAATCTTTGTTTTTCAGATGAATCTACCTTTTTTATAAACGGTTCCGTTAAGAAACACGACGTTTGTTACTAGAGCGACAAAAACCCTCGTACATTTGTGGAAGATCAATCTCAATGGCCAGAAAAAATAAATGTATGGGCAGGCATCTGGTGACAAAATTGTAGGGCCACTGTTCATAGAAGGAAATTTGAATGCTGAGGTTTATCTATTTTAAGTAAGATGGAGCACTATAATATATAACTGACTGAATGAGAACTTTCCACAACGATCGATAAGAAGGGGTAGTCCCATTGAGTGGCCAGGCATTTTTTTTTTTTTTATTTCCCTCCAGAATTAATAAAGATACAAAATATTAACACATCTATTACAGCTATTTTATACAATAGAAATCAGTGAGGGAGAAAAGAGAAAGAAAAACAAAAATCAAACAAAAAAATTAACAAATCTACAATAGACATAAAGTGTGCATTGACCTGTACCATATTCTTAAATATATACACTTACGCCCAATCATACACCTGCACATAAAACTAATATACATAGCTTATAACTATAAATTTGCTATTCTAAACTAAAAGTATATAAAAAATTGCTTGAATAGAAAATATAATATAGTTCAAAGAAAACCACCCCATTTCTCTGGAAGAGAAAAAAAAACAAAGAAAAACACCCGGCTCCCCTAAAGGCATAGCTCGCTTTGGGGATAGCCATCGTACATTTTGCGAAATAAAATATGACAGCAGTAAAACAAAATTAACCTAACAAGATATAGCTCCTAAAACAAAAATTATAATTTACGAAGAGTTTTCTTTACCTTTTTTCCAAAAAAGATCACCAGACTTAACCCCGCTAGACTTCTTTCTCTGTGGACACTCTAATTCTGTCGTTTATAAAACACCTCCAACCAATACGGCAGAGATTACAAACAGAATAATCCATGGATGAAGTGTTATTCCACGTGAAGTTTGCAGAGGGTTTTAAAACAGATTATACCATTGCTTAGAAGGAACAGTTCCTGTAAAAAATGCGCAAATTTTCTAAACAAAATTTTAAAGACTATTTATTTGTAGAATTGTTTTAATAATAAATAATAATCATGTTTTAAGTACATACTGTTTCTTTTAAAAGAAATTCCACTCTTGTAATTATTGCGTGTATTTCAAGCTAAAGAAAAGTAGGTGAATTTTAAAATTACCAGTAACTTTGTCCTGTAACTTGAGAATTGAATAAACCAATTTCAGTTTCATTGGTATCAAAATGTTTATTTTCGTATGCCTTTTAAATTATTGGTGTGTTACAAGATACAAATTGGTATTCATTAGAGATTTTTGAGTCAGGGGTTGGGGGAGGGGGAAGGGATGATTTCAGATTTTGTACATTTGGTTTTTAAGGTTAATAGCTAAATAGCTGTCTTGTGAACATAATTTGAATATCTATCTCTTATTTTCAGTAATAAGAAGTGATAATCCAATTCCACAAAATTCCGTTTGACATCGTAGTGAACGAACACAGGCAATAATGACCGAAATAGTTTTTCGCCTTAAAATTTTTAAAAAATGAAGGATCGCATTGGGCGATTTTGAGTTTTTCTACCTCAGAAACTCATCATTTTAATAGGCTTTCATTTGATATATCACAAGCCGTAGGTACCCATAAAATATATTTGAGTTGGGGTTGGGGGGAAGGAGAACAGAATTTTTAGTTTTGTTCATATGGTTTTTTGGTTCCCCCTAAGGGTCACTTTCCTGTAAACACAATTTGAATATGTTTGAAAACCATCAGGTATATTATTTATACATAGGTTAATTATTTTTATAATGTATACAATTTAGGCAAAATTTATAATTGTAACTTTTCCTTTCTCCGTAGATTAAGAGTTTCAAAATACATATTTTGCTGAAAAGGAAATTAGTATAAACCATAGTTTATTTAGAATAAAAACCAAAACCCCAATGAAAAAGTATAACGACAGATTAAAAAATTAAAATTGGTTAAAATAATTAATATATGTAAACATAAATCGTAAATATTTAAGCTTTAACCTATGTTAAACGATTTTATATGATTAGAGTTGATACAGAATCCTAGCTACTGCTGTAGGTTTTTACGTTTTATAACAAACTTTAGAGGCTACATTTTTCGAACATGATGAACATTGTACCATAGGTAACTTACAATAATCGTATAACAAATATGAATACCAAATATTGGAAAGGAAACATTTTGAAGCGAAAGAGGTAATTTAAAATGTGATTCACTAATAGCTTTTATACGGCTGTATATTATATGATGCCCTATCTTTATAAAATATAAATCCCTATGAATCATTGTTGGACCCAATAACGGAGACATCAGAAATGAGTGGTCGTTGTGGTAGGAAGATAGACAGTGTCATGGAGGAAAGAAGAACAGAATATGTGGAAAAATTACGAGAATTTTTAAGTTAGTTGAGAACCATGTTTTCGTTTAAGGTTATTCAATGATCTATGCAGTTGTCTGTAATCTTACTTCTTTGCCATAGCAATGTAATAGGATAATAGGATAAATAGGATAGCATAGGATAAACTAATGCAAAATAATTGGATTTTTACATAAACATTCATTTGAGGTTAATTATCATGAAGCGCTTTACAATGAAATAATGAATATTAATTGTGAAAAACCCATTACAAATATGGTGAGTGTTACGCCGAAACTGTGCGGAGGCTGCATACGGCTTTATTTCGTCATGATGCACCTAATGAATCAACAGTTGCATAGGCTAATGAAAAAAGTTGAGACAATGGGTTCGATACAGACATCAAAACTTTCAGCCGGTCTGATCAGAACATCACAATTGTGCGCGACAGTGTTGCCCTGAGACCACAAAAGTCAATTCGCAACAATTGGACATCTCGAAAAGCCTTCAGCGAACTTTCACAATTATCTCCAAATGGAGGCTTACAAAATTCACGGACCATTTATAATGGAGAGAGTTTGTTGAAAGGATTGTGGAGAGACAATATACAGACGACAATTTTGCAAAGACAATAATCTTCTCTGATAAGGTACATTTTCATTTGTGCTATACTAATAAACATAACCGTCGCATTTGGATGGGCGGAAAATCCTTACATAACCCATCCCAAGGTAATGTATCCGCAAAGAGTAACTATGTGGTGTGGATTTTGGGCTGGTGGAATCATCGGGCCTTACTTTTTTTGAAGGTGAGAATGGAAATGGTATGACAGTAAATGAACAACGCTACAGTAATGGTTGAAACAATGTTATGGTCTTACAATAATAATTTGAATATTGAGCAATTATGGTTCCAAGAGGATTGCGCTACCTGCCATACTTCACACGATACGATAGCCTTAATCATGAATAAATTTCCGAGCCGACTCCTTTCACGCAATGGCGATTAGAACGGACAACAAGGTCATATGACGTAATGTACTGCGACTTCTTCCTTTGGGATATTTTTAAAATCACAAGTTTATCAAAATAATCCCCGAAGAACTTAACGAAGAGATTTACAATGTCATCAAGGAACTCGAGGAGATCATCTGGTTGCAATGTTAGATGCAACAGGGCCGAGTCACTGACACCAGAGTAGGGAATGCCTACTTCACATAAGTACAGCTAGCGTCGAGCGAAGCCTTTGTAACACACATATCTACGAAGCTGATGCCTATCCGACTTCGAGAAAGTAATGATATGCATAAGTACGGGTTTATAAAACCTGTGTAACAACTATTTTAAACAAAATTTCCCTACTGAATAATAAAACCATTGAATTTCCCTACTGAATATCCCATTGATATACCGATACAATACAACATTTTCTGCAAGCCCTAAGAGACAAACTTTTGGGCACTGCATTAATTTAGAGTATCTGCTTGTATCGCATTGTGTGATGTTGCTAGATAAATGGCACCCATCAACCTGCTTTTTTAAATATGAAAAGTAGAAATTTAAGATAAAATCATAAATACCTTAACATTTTTTTTTTAAATTTTCAAATGTTTGAGCTGTTAAAGAGATATATCCAATATAGTAGATCCTCGATCAGATCTTAATGCTTTCATTTCAAGAACTGAGTGTACTGTATCCGTAATGAACCGGAATGCAAGTAAAATATCATTATAAATTTATATCCTGCAATCTAGGCTGTTAAAACTTTCTAAAAGTACTTTATTCTTAGGATTATATTGCACCATGTTAGTACTTTATTAATACCATACAAAAGCGAAAGTTATAAAATATAAATATTGTTTTAGAGTATACTGACTTTATATTCCCTTCAAATCCAATTCTCTCCGCGCAGTTTAGATATTGCTTTGCTAATTAGTTGGGTAGAAGTTGCAACTCGGCCGGTCTAAATTGTTTATCTAGAGCTGTAACCTAAGTTTTCTTCATCAGCATATCTTATTCCTGTGAATATCAAACTTTACTTGTGTATTTATAAGGTATAAATTTGTTTTTAATTCCGTATTATTGAAAATATTTTAATATCAACATCACGTTTCATTTATTATTTTATGCAAATTAAAATTCTACATTGAATTTTACTTTTAGCTAAAATCAACTTAAATAAACTTGGAATTTAGAGTTAAGAAAAGAATTTTATCCGTAGAACAAAAGTGTACCAAAAATAAATAGTAACCGTACTAGAAATCCCAATCAAGTTCAAATTCATCACCTTTAATTCGACCATAAAATCTGTTATCTTCCATTCTGAAATACAACTGATTTTAAGTATTTACACTGATATATTTTACACACAAAACCAACTTTTATTTTAATATTCAGAGATATGTGGAATGAATCAGGAGAATACCACGATGTAACTAAAGAATGAGGCCTTAGGAAAATATGTTTGAGATAAAAGTTGTAAGGCATAAAAAGAGTCATTTGATGGTAACATTGATCTTTAATATCAGACCAAATTTAGACTCATTTGAAAGTCAACTTTATTCTTATTTAAATTGAAACCACTAAATCTGACATCAAAAATGAAAAGAACGGAAAATTGTACGTTCAACGATTTATCGATATTACGGATCGAAGTAACTTCTTTTTTTTCTTAATGCCAAAAACGTTTCTCTCTTCATCGCCCTATAAAAAAAAGGAAGGAAAACATAAAATAAAGACCCCGTAACCCTCGAATAGCGCCAATGTCGGAAGAGAACGAGAATTAGTCAAGAGAGACTTAATAGGAATTACGAAAAAGAGTAATCAAGCCCAAGAGTACATTAAATGAGGTATAGATGTAGTTATGGTCCTACGTGATTGTCACGCCCTTACTCAGTAGAGACCCTAGTCGAAGTTCGTTACTAGAGGTCATTTCAAGGTTAATATCCATAGTGTGTAGTTTCACAACGTTGTTACAAAAGTTTTAGGGTACAATAAGGGACACTTGATTTTTTTCCTTTTTTTCATTCAACCAATAAGACTAAAAATAACATGACACAATAAAAACAAACTTTGTCTGTAATACATTATATAAAAGAGTGGAATTCTGATTAATTCCTTTTGTGTGGAAATTATTCTTTTTTACGTTACGAACAACAATCTATTTTATTAAAACAAAGTTTATATATATAAACACTCATCCCATTTACTATGAAAGTATCTCGTGTAATAAAATAGTTTGCACACATTAGTTACTTTCCACTCGCTTCAAATGTGCTTATTTGACCCATTACTTCAGGTTGTATTTATTGCTATAGCAACATCGTGTTATTAGCACTACTTCACCACGATTCTCTGATAAATTATTTATCCTCCCTTCTACTTACAAAATCTATTCATTACCAAAAATCTCTTTCAGTGAGGTGAGTGGCTATTAGATGTCTCAAATAAGTTCGTATAGATTTCTCACACTTCAGTTGTTCTGCAACACAGATTTAGCAGGGTTCACAGTTTATCATCAATAAATATAACGGATCCCGTTAAAATAATAGAAGGCTTCATATTTTCTCTTAGTGGTACGTATTTTAACAAAAGATGGATATATATATACAGGACGATTCACGAAGTTATCCCCACACTTATACAGCTCATTCTACTATTAAAAATAATGAAAAAAGTTCATATAAACATAGGTCCGGAATTGCTTTGTAAGCGAGTTAAGGCTAGCGAAAGATTTCGCCCAAAAATTAGTACCTTGGGTGAAATGAAGACTTCCTTAAATTCTGGGAAGGCAAATGAAGGGCCAAATTCAGAGATTTCTTATAGTTTTTGAGCTGAAAAATCGAATAAAACTGGTCCTAAAACTGTACCTCCCTTAGTTTTTAAGATATCCCCTGTAAAACACCCGAAATAGGGGTTGAGAAACACTTTTTTTACGTTTGACTTACAATAACGTCGTTAAATAGGTAATAAATACATTAAAAAATGTTTCATAATAATGAAATTTAAAAAAATATTTAAAATAGTATTAACTGTTAAAATTTGTAAATAACAATACCATTTTTAATAAAAATAAGTATTAACTATTTATAAAATGAAACAAACATGTTTCATTCCTGTTTACTAATCACCAAAATGCAGAATAATGTTTCTAATTTTTTTTTTTTTTTTCCTGAGTTGGCAACATAACAGCTGATCAACAATGGTATTCTGTTCTGATGTGTTTAAACTGTGTATTAGTAGTGTTTAAATGTAAGTTATACGTAGAAGAATATTGGTTTCTGTGAAGTGTTCTAATAATACACAAGTTTACAGTGAGTTTTAATTAGATTAGTTTGTGAAATAATGCCTTACTTATTTACAACAGAGGAATATTCTGATATGGTTTTCATTTTGGGTGTCTCTAATGGTAATGCTAGAGCTGCTGCACTAGAATATGAACTGCGTTGCCCTAATAGGAAGATTCCAGATCCTAAAACAATTAGTGGAACTTTCCGTACTCTTCGGGAAACAGGATCATTACCTAGTATTCGTACAAATTATGAACGTGCTGTCCAACATGACGATGCTATTGTTATTAATGCTGTTTTACGCAGTCCAGGAGTAAGTACACGACGTCTTTCTAGGCGGCTAGGAGTTTCACAGTCGATGGTGTGGAGGACACTTAATAAGAACAACTTTTATCCATTTCATCAACAAAAGGTTCAACATCTACATCCAGGGGATGGTCCGCTTCGCTTGCAGTTTTGCAACTTTTTGAATAGGAATCAACAACTCTACAAGCGTATTTTGTTTACGGATGAGGCGCAATTTACTCGAGATGGTGTCAACAACTCGCACAATGAACACTCATGGGCAGACGAAAATCCTCATGAGGTAGTGGAACGGAACTTTCAATACCGATTTAGCGTCAATGTCTGGTGTGGCCTCTTGTACAATCGGCTGCTTGGACCATTCATATTACCTGGACGCCTAAATACTGAATTCTATCTCCATTTCCTTCAAGAAGAGTTGCCGCAGATGCTAGAGGATGTTCCTTTACATCTTAGACGACATTTGTACTTCCAGCATGATGGAGCACCTCCTCACTTTTCACGTGCCGTGTCCACTCACTTAAATCAACAATTTCCTGGACAATGGATTGGTCGTGGAGGGCCTCACTCTTGGCCACCAAGATCACCAGATCTATCTCCATTAGATTATTGCCTCTGGGGATGGATGAAAGATAATGTCTACAAAAAAAAAGTGAATTCTCGTGAAGAATTAGTTGCCCGTATTATGGATACAGCTGAGCAGATAAAGAGAAGTCCTGAAAAATTAAGAAATGCAACAAAAGCTGTACACAAACGAGCTTCGAGATGTATTGATAATGACGGCCTCATTTTTGAACATGTGTTATAAAAAGGTGGGTACAGTTGGCCCAACCCAATTTATTTTTCTTAAAATTAGTAATGTATTATCTAAATAAAATTGGATTTTTCGAAGTTATTTCTGTTGTATCTTTAACTTTACTTACATTAATTTTCTCAGAATTAAATTTTCTACAATTTATGTTTAAAATTTTTATGTATTTATTACCTATTTAACGACGTTATTGTAGGTCAAACGTAAAAAATAGCCGCCATTTTGAAACAGTTAAAGATGTTTTATTCATATTTTCACAAAGATAGCGGCCAATAAGATGAACATTTGTGCAGAATCTCAACGCAGTAACTCAAACCGTTAAGGAGTTATGAATTATTTTGTAAAAAACACATACAGACAGACAGACGCTAAACGAAACGAGATAGGACATATGTTTATATGAACTTTTTTTCATTATTTTTACTAGTAGAATGAGCTGTATAAGTGTGGGGATAACTTCGTGAATCACCCTGTATATATACAAACTCTTAGTCGCATTGATAAATATGCATTCGTTGCTTCGAAATATTCCTTTCAAGAGTATGAAAGTATTATGTATATATATTATGCAACAATGGACTTGAAGTTATCATCTATGTATACATAAAGTAAAAAAAAAAAAAAACTAATTAAAGAAATGATAAATTTGACCATTATGTTTAACTATACTACCTATAAGGCCGGCTGCACAATAGAGCAATACCATACATATCTTAAGGTCATAAGCTATACGCGATAAATATTTTATAAGATAGGTATCGACAAGTGCGGCGTTCAAACCGTGATGTAGGTGTATACCAATAACGACATCTATCGTAAGGTATCGTACGATATTTCAAAGTTTAGCGCTACGAGTAGCACTGAAGATTTTAGTTTCTTAATTTCTTTTATCAATGTTGTTGAAAAACACACCTGATTAGGGATTTATAAAGAAATAGAAACACACTCATTAAATTATACGAATACACCCCCTTCCCTTCTATTCTTTCTCCTGAGATTTTCAATACCAATACAAAACGAAAACATCATCTTCACTAAAAGTTTTCATTATAACAACTGATGAACTCACTTGTAAAAAAGTCTCTTGCCGACATTTCGTATCACTTTGCAAAATTATCTTAAATTGAAAGTTGAGGACCGCAATGATCATTAGCATCGTACCGCTCCAGTATGCAACCGACCTAAAGACCAGTTAGTACATCTATAATAGCACATATACAAAAATTAAGAAAACTGTAATATTAAAAGAATCTTTTTAATTTATAATAGACTACTAACTAACATGTATAACTTAATTATATCAGTTCAGTCCAAAGTAGTTTGGTATCTTTATTTTGCGTTTAATCTTTAAATCACTTCTTTTACAATACTTTAACAATATACCAAATTTTATATATAAACTAAAATCTAAATATTAGGCGAAAAAAAATCAATATTTAAAGTCGAACTTTGGAAAATCTGATTAAAAATACTGAAATTTTGTAGCATATAAAGCTGTGGTGTATTCTATATCCATATAATTACTGCTTTATTATCACCAAGTCAATAAAAAAGTTTTTAATTTCTTTTTGTTATTCATGATAAATATAAAAAATGAAAGCAAATTACAGTACAGAATTTATTAGATTTCCAAACAATTAATAATGTTTTCAAGTATTTTCGGCAACGCAACGCTTTAAGGATGGAGAGTAACTGGGGTGGAAGACCAGAGTTTGTGTGCATTGGACATTTAATTTAATTAATTCAGTGTTTTTGTGGTAGATGATGAGACATTATGTCGCCGTGTCGTTGAGGTATAGACAGTTTGTTGGTGAATCTGTAGAATCAATCATGCAAACGTTAAGAAAAAATAATTTCCAATTGAATAAGGTTTTTGTTATCTGATATATCAACTTCAATTTTCTTATTTAGTTACCTAATTTCAAATATATATTTCTTTAAGTCTCTCATCTTAATATTCTTTAATATTTCATCCAGATTATTTTTAAAATATCAACTATCTAAATGTTTGTTACATTACACAGGTTATAATATTTTAACTTGTACGGCCTTTATCGTACGAGAGGAAAGTTACCGCGCGACGTATAATGGAGACACTTTATACTAGAATTACAAACAACATTGTTACTACAACTGCATTATACATTATGTTTCCTACTATTTTTAACGTGTTCCGATATCGTATTGACCAACTAGACATTTTTGAGGTTAGCTGCATCTGTTTATTGTTCAAATAATCCTCTGTTTTAGAATTTCCTCTTAAATCGTAAATGAACACAGTTGTACAAAAATATTTAAAAGGCAGCATATATTTAATCGCCGTTGGTTATGCATAAATATAACGTATAAAAGGCCAAGAATTATTTTTAATATTCACCGAGATTCCAGTACGTAAAGAGATTGTTTCTGAAAAGTCAATAAAAATAAGTTATACTATACTATAGTTTAGTATGCACTCTACACCCTTTCACATGTTTTTGTCACTTAAGTATGTTATTTGCAATGGTAGATAAATAAATTTGTTACAAAATAAAAGAAGTATTTAATTTGAAAAAACGTACAAACTTATTATTTTTCCGCTCTTTTATATTGTTTAATAAATTGTTTTAAAAATAATTTCCTTATGAAATTTCTGCAAAATTCCTTACTTCCAGGTTTGTTTTTCCTATTCATTTGTTTACATAATTTGAAAAAATATATAACAGGGTCGATTAAAGATAAAATCTGTAATCAATAAATATCTTCGAATGAATCAACTTCAACACGAGAATAATGAGTAATGGTCATATTTCAAAGAAACGAAGTACTACAATGAAAACTTATCCTAATAATATAAGGATAAACTCCTTTAGGAGATCATTTATGGTGAGAACTGGTGTGGCAGTCGCAATCTCGACCCTAACTGGATTTACAACTTTTGTCTTAAATTAGATTCTTCTCTTTCACCTTTCCTTTCAGGTTTCTGTTGACCAACTCTTGTTCTTTTCCTACCTTAAAGCTATTTGAGTATTCAATGGCTAAAGATTGTTGCTTTTCTTCCATTTTTATAACGCATAAAAACGAGGGGATTGAGAGGTTTTTCCCCTCTAAACAAAAAGATATATATATTTATTTATTTATTTATAAGGATAAACTAATGTATTGAGCAGGAATTTGTACATAAAAAACCAATATATAATTTGTAGAAAGAACAAATTTTAAATTGATAATATTGCTTATTGATGTTTATATATGAATAGGAGGGACAATTTAAACTGAACCAGATATTTATAATAATGTCGTAAAGATCAACTTATTTGTCCGACTATAAATTGATTTTTTCGTAACATATATGTGTCTATAATTAAAAGTAAGTTGAGTTCCAAGCCCTTCCTCGCGATCATCAATACTTTGTGACATCACTCTGTTGTGTTACCCTTATCTTAGAAGGCACACTTCAAATAAATATTAAAGAATAATAGATAACGATGCTTTTTCAGACATATGTTTATAGACACTTTAGTCTTTATTTTGAATCACTGCCCCAGGATAGAATAGATATTTTTTTTAACCCTTTGTATTATAATCAACACAGTAATATGTCTAGTTTTTTGTTTTTATAAAGTACATGTTTAGCTGAACTCGTTTGTAAAAACCAATGATAATGATGAATAACAATAAAATGTTATTTTACTAGTTATAAAAAGAAAATTTTGTAGTTAATATCTGTAGCTATCTTGACTGAATTTCAAGAAAAATTAGTCAAACCATCTCTATTTAAAAATTCGAATCAAAAATATTATTTAACTAATAGTAAAACCAGCTTATCCCCGAACTCTACGTATTGCACCTACATACGTTTATACCTACTGCAGAGACTTGTAAATAAACTACAAAAAAATTGAAACTTACTTATGATTTTTTTCCATGAAACATGTTCAAGCAATTCTAAAAAATTATGTTTTAAGTTTAAGTTGTAGAAAATCTGACAAAAATGTAAAATATAAATGAATTCAAACGAATTTTGTAAATGTTTACTTTTTGTTGTTCATTTTTTAAAGTTCCATCTAGTCGCGATCATTTGCTATATTTCGAAAAGAAATTCTGGAATTAAAAAAGCATGATAGTAATAAAGCACCTAATAAAATATAACATTATAAAATCATGTTATCAACTTTAATTATAAAATAATTAGCCATCTCTAACTTTTAAATTTTGGTCCTGTTAGATAACGATAACAATAATTATTTAAAAAAAGTTATCTTTAACACAAAATGGTTCATGCATAAATCACAACAAATGTACTACCTGAAAATGTAGTACTTCTATCAACCACGACGTTGACACACGACTATGACGATACAAATACGACCTAGTTGATACTATGAAAGCGCGGGAGAGACTGTTGAACACTAGGGGTAGTCGCCCACTCCCACATCTATCAACCCTCTCTTCCCTTTCTACCTTCCTCTCATATAATGAACGGGGTAATTCGCTTCTAATCTTAGAGGCATTGTATTACTAACTGTTTCGTTTTATTTTCATTGTATTGTACACAATTATATCCCAGTTTCAATATTATTTCAGTAAATAGTTTACTGTATAATTTCTCCATTAAGTAGATAAAAGCCAACACGCGCTTATGTATTCGATAAGGATTACTTTGTTTTTAATGAATTACGTACTCTAGGGATAAAAATCTTCATCAATTAACAAATTTTAGAGGTTTTAGTATAGTCAATTTTATTATATTTGCCCTTATATTATGTTGATGCAAAACAATGTTGAAAATTTTGAATTTGTAATTTACTTCTTAAAATTTTATTTACGAAACTATTAATTTTACGAACATTATTAAAAGTTGAAAAAGCCCATTAATATTTAAACAAATGTAAACGATAGACATATTTAGAATAATTTATACATTTTTCACAATTGAATAGAGAAGCATTATCTTCGCTTTCGTTATAAACGAAAATCAATGATTTCTTTTTTTTTTTATTCATCAAAATCGGGGGGGGGATATCACAAAACTCTTCACATAGGCAAATAACTAACGTTCTATGTTTAGCAATCATCTTTTCAAATCCATATAGTTCTCAGTTATTGAGATTGCACTTAGATTTTACAAATTTAAGATAAGATAACTTTAACACCAAATTCGGAATTCATTCCTTTTATATTGATAACTTCATGGTTTCATCAACATACTCTGCTTCGGCCATTGACATTGCCTTGCAAGTATACATCTTGGGAAAACAACTTGCTGGATTATCACTATACTAAAATAGTGGAAGCGTGTACTAAAACCACGCGTCTTAGGCTTCGTAAGCATATAGGGACAGTTATTTGTAAAAAGTCTAAGTCACTTAAGCGGGCTAGGGCCAACATATTAATCACTTCATCAAATAAATATACATATTTGTAATCAGAATAACTTCTAGTTTTGATACCCCACACAAACATTTTTCAGTTCAATACTTTTCCCCTTAACTACATCTAGGTCATTTTTTGTTGCTGATTTGTTATGAGCCATCAATCTCAAACATCAGTCAACATACATCTGCTTGGGAGCACTGAAAATATAGCACTAAATATTTCATCCAATGACATAAACAAAGACATTCATCGTTGAATAAAAATAGCCAGTTCTTTATTATAAATTTGAATATTGCAACATGCATTCTTCGTATTCGATAATTTTCGAACTAAAACTTGTTTGAAAATCTTATCAACATACCATTATAAATAATCGTCACTGATATCTATTTGCCAATTTATATCTAAAAGTTTTTACCAAATTTATTACATTTTTACTGCACTTTTATAATTTACGTGAAAATTCTCAGTGTCTGACTTTAACAATTTTGTATAAACTAAGATACCTAATGTCCCTAACAAAACATAATAGTTATATCCCCTTTGATCCCTGTAAAATTTATATTCGGAAATTAAGTGTCACAAACCTAAAATATGCTTAAAATATATTGAAAAATGTCTTTTTTATCTTCTTTTAAAAATAGTTAGAGTATTGTGATTAAGTAATTTTATGTAAACCACATTGCTAACCATTGAATATTTTCCAAGATAACCGGCGTATTGTAACGATATCTCAGCCTCGTGGTATAGTTTTATTTTACTTTTCTTGACCTACTTTTCTTGACTGATATTAACATTTCACGACCTTGGAAAACCGTAAAAGTGATTTTCAAGATGCCGTCCCTCCATCGTCGTCTGCATGTAAGCACTACAGACAGCCACATAACACATAAGGCTGCACGACAGAGGACTATAGTGTGTGCTCATGTAGAGCTCTATTGAAATTCAAAATATCCAATTTAAAATGTCAGCATGACAGCTAATTTAAACACGTTTTGGTCTATATCTCGTGTGTTATTTAACTTCCCTGTATAACATACTAAATTATATAAATATTTGCAGATTTCAATTTGTTTGCGTTTATGGGTGTTAAATAGTGAAGTTATGGTAACAAAATATAATTTCAAACACTAACTTACCAAGAAAATTGCTTTCATATAGTTAGGAGATCCTGTAGGGCTGAGTCACCGACACAAGTTTAGCGGGAGGAGGCTGCTTCGAGGCCCATCGGGGGCGAGACACCGATACCAGAGAAGCGAGTAGCTATTTAATATATACACATCTTACAATTCTAAGAAGCAATTAAAGTAATGAAAGACACAATTACAAGGATCAGAAAACCTATATAACAACTGTTTTAAACTAAGATTCCTTGATCTAACAATACAATTTAACATTTTCTACAAGACTCAAGGAAACTCTTAGACATTACATTTATAGAATCTTCTTCTATTACATTGTCACACCTAGGCTAGAGTCATGTTTTTCATTGGCAATTGGTCTCATAAATTCATAACTTTCTCAGTTTTAGAGCAATACAAAATTGTATTTTCGAATAAGTTATTTTTGTAATATGCCAAATGAGGGTAAAATCAATGTAAACATTTTTTTAATGAAGAGAAGTGGGTACAGCCCCCAAGGGGTTTTCCGGGTGATGTATGCTCGCCTGTCTCCTAAGGATGCCCCACGGGTACTCCCGCTTCCCCGAATCTTTGTACCGGAGGCGCCAAAGATATAAAAGTGGGCAGGTGGGGGTGTCGTGGCTCAGTCTTGGTTTGGCAGGGGAAAGGTACACCCCCAACAACTAGAGGGTCACTCTAGTGAGTACAACGTGATAAACCCGAGGGACGTTGCTGGATTTATACCTTTTTCGTGTAGTCTTGTTAGATAAATCATTTTTATCTTTCCTATCAGATCTCTCTTGACCAACTCTTGTTCTCTTTTGACCCTGACGTTATTAGCGTATTCTAGGACTATAGGTCTTTATTTTATATTCTTTTCTTCCTTTTTATAATGAGGCAATGGATGGCCATGAGGTTTTTCACTTTAAACAACAAGAAAAAAATAAACAAATATACATAACAAAATAAACACACGCAAAATAATGAGAACGTTTTGATGTCAGACTGAATAAATAATAAAAACAAATAAATATTAGCTAGGTAATCCAACAAGAGATAAGCCATTTCGGCCGGTAAAAGCAAATAAACTAGCTCCCTGTATGAAGATAAACACGATGATTAATTGGGTTTATCTCTTACTATATCACAAGGTCAATTATTATGTTTTTCTATTTCGGTCATTTATAATTTGTTTAAACAGGTAGCCTAACCTATCAGGGAGGTTCCTATATATAATGAGCTATATAATTCGAATTGATACAAATATTTGTACTTAGATATTAATTGATTTATCAATGTTTGAACCACCTCTACCAAATAGTATGAAACTTCAATGATACGATTAAACTGTCTGTGTATATTGAAAATAAGCTGTTTAACCTAATCTAATCCGATAATTCAATTCAATTTCACATTCTGCCCACGGTAAAGAGGAAAAAATACAACTAGTAGGTAGACATTGCACGCAATTAAATAACTACCATCTACCTATTCAGAATAAATTAGTTTTCATTAAAATGCTTTTAGCGTTCCATTTTTAATCTCAAAAACAACCTGCCCACGTGTTGCACAATTGTATTTCATTCATTATGTATTTAAATTTTTCAAAAATTAAAAACAAGTTGACAGTCATCATCATGGTACTCGCCCAGCCCAATCGTATAATGTAATACAAGTAGATACGGTAAATGTAATGCCTAAAAGTTGATTTCCTGAGCGTAGTAGAAATGTTAAATTGTTTTATTAGATCAAAGGGTCTTATAAAACACTTGTTATACAGGTTTTCTGAACCTCGAAATTGTGTATATCACTAGTCTCGTGACGTCGGCTAACACTAGTAAGCCTAGTAGATGTGTATTATATAATAAATTCATCAATCATATTGCTCAGGTCAGTGTCTCGGCTATAGTGGCCTTGCATCTGCTGTTTATGAAGGAACCTCCACTCGGATTTACTGGATCTCGTACTACATTTTATTGGAAGGTTAGGTTTGAATTTTTTTTTTTTTACAATAACTTACATATTTCAGATCGTATAAAGGTGGGGGTTGGGTGCATTAGGTGCAGAATTGAAATCTGCAAGTTTGTATCTAATTTATTGTGTTATAAGTTTAATAACACACGAGATATGAACAAAGAACTGTTTAAGATGACCGCCTTTTTGACATTTTCAATTCGATTTTTCTAAACTTCAATAGGATTTTATATGAGCACAACATAGTTCCCTAAACCAAATTTCATGTTCCTATGTAATTTTTTTTGGCCGCAATTGTACAGAAAATAACAACAATTCGCGGATGACGTAAACATGGTGAAAATCACTTTTTAGGATTACTGAGGCAAATGTGAAGATCTTTCAAAAAAGAGGTCGAAATTTTTTGTGATCACCAGACTTCAGTATATGAAGTTACTGTACTTCAAATAGCCTACTGGGTAAGCAATATTATTTAAAATGGATTTTTAAAGGGTTCTTGTTATATTTCAAATAACGAAATCTAAATTTTGAAATTACAAAAGTAAATAATGTATGTTTAACGTGCAAAATTTTGAAACATTGTAAACGAAGTTCGCTAATTAATCACGTTAATCGATAAATATATGAGATAAATGTGTCAACAGTTTTTGAGACTTGAAGCATAGAAGAAGGCATTAGAATAAGAACGTCACAGCCCATGTTAAACAGCGTGATACAAAATATCCTTAGTTTGGTTACTGGACAACAGAAAGCGCTAGTAGCATCGGTACTTGTGATACAGTAGCCAAGCCTTTTTGTCCTGATGCTACTAGCGCTTTCTGTTGTCCAGTAACCAAACTAAGGATATTTTGTATCACACTAGAGCCTATACCTGTGACTTTCTTATTCTAATTTCTTCTTCTATGCTTGAAGGGACATTACTTACCTAACGCTGACATTTCAGTCCACCCATACACAGATTTTCTAAATCTCATAGTTTTATATATGTTAAAAAACCTCCACTCGCGACGTTACAAGGCGATTCGGCCCTGGCAGCTCCAGTAATTAGTTCTATTAAAATTAGGATCTTGACTACTTGACTTATTTCCTTTTATCTCCTATTGGAGCATAGGGCGTCCAGAAGAGCTCTCCATCTGTCCCTGTCTCCGGCAAGTGCCTTCACTTCTCTCCAAGTCTTATTAACCTCTTTTCCTTCTTTAATAACGGTCCTCTTCCAGGTTTCTCGGGGTCGACCTCTTCTTCTGACACCTTGTGGGTTCCAATCTAGGGCCTCTTTCTCAATAGTTCCGTCTGGCTTCCTCAGTGTATGTCCTAACCACCTCCACTTCCTCTCTCGAATCTGCAGTTTGACCCGATTTTGACCTGTTTCTCTCCATAAATCCTCGTTTGTAATGATCTCAGGCCAATGAATGTTCATGATACGGCGAAGACACCTATTGATGAAAACTTGCAGCCGAGACGTAATTAAACTTGTAACTTTCCACGTCTCACTTGCATACAGCAAAATTAGGATCAGGATATAAATAATTAAATTTGGTAATAACTTCTTTACTTTCTATCGATCAGAATATTGTGAAGCCCAGCAGTTATCTCGCAAACCTCCGAGGAAACCAGGATAATCCTTCTCCCGTAAAAGCAACTGACGTGATTCCTGCTGACTATGCGGGATACAGTGTGGAGACAATTTGATGTTACTTATAACTACTTCTACTCTGGGTGTCCGTTCTTCCGTAAGTAAATCACTTCCCAACTTATTAGTGGAGGAGAAGTTGAAAAGAAAATCCTTTAGTAAGAGAGATGGGGTTTTTGGATGGTATCGGAAGAGACAGTCCAGTGGACAAATAAACAGGTCATTACTGACATGGATGAAGGTCGTTCAGATCTACTTAAACCAATGAATCTAAGCTTCAAATAAACTTATTCTTAAGTTGAGACTCCAAAACTGATGAACTTCAATATGATGACATGTAGCAATAAGGAAGAGAATAGGGTCAACTAAGTATTACTCTCTTAAATAATAGGATTCACCAGGGATACGTATCATGAACAACTGTGTAGGATCACGGTATTTCGATTTGATATATTCAGAGAGTGGACAACTGATGAAACCATAGTGAGCCTATTCGCCACCATTTTTTCTATTTAATCTTAGAAATTTGTTTTAAGCGAAAAACCATTTCAATCGTTATCGCCTTTCTTATCAGATAGGCACTTTCTCTCCTACAGAGCAACTTGCATCCACACAACAGAGTAGCCACGTCCACCAGTTGTGTACATTATATAAGAGTTCTAAGTTTTAAAGGGACGATTCGAAGTTTACTCTAACAAATTGAATTTAAAACTTTTAAAGTATCCAGATTTAGTTCTAGAGAACTAATAGCAGTGGGTATATAAATAGGTAGTGGGGATGAGACTAAGGAGGTGGTGGTAGCTTCGTCCAATGAGATAGGACGATATCCAATTTTTTGGGATCGTAGAACCTGGAACTTATTAGTGACAACAGGTAACCGACCTTTGTCACTAGGAGAATGTGGCAAATCTAATCCTGATATCAAAGATGTTGTAGGGCAAGGGCTATACAGGAGAATCTCCGACAGGGAAACGATCCTAGAAGAATAGAATTTGTTTTGAAAATAATATAATAAAAGAGATGACGAAACCTAAGGGTAACTATCTGCTCAGAGATTGAGACGGAGCCCAAGGAATTGGACAGGTGCTAAATGCAAAACTTTACGGACAGAAGATCCCACTTGGAGAAGATAAGAAGATGGTGGTATCATATGAGAAGAGCTGTTGCGAGAAATTGTAAAAAAGTTATGATTTTTTTTAAGATGTACCTAAAGTACGCGGATGAATACCGAGTAACGAACACTTATAGGTTTGAAATTGTGTGCACTCAGAAACATTTGTATATTTTTTCGACATCACATTCTAAACAATTATTTAACACTATATACTCTTAAATATTTATCTTATTATTACGTGTAATTTTAAAAATGGCCTAAATAACTAGTACGAGTAAAGAACAAAATCTGTATACCTAATGTAGAACGAAAAAATTTGTTTTTAAAAATTATGACTTCAAAAGTTTGATTCTTAACTAGACATTAAAAAATGTAATTTATCTTTTCAAAATATAATTTGGAAAAAAAAATTGTAACGTTATACGTATAT
Source organism: Aphrophora alni (assembly GCA_963513935.1). Taxonomy (NCBI): domain Eukaryota; kingdom Metazoa; phylum Arthropoda; class Insecta; order Hemiptera; family Aphrophoridae; genus Aphrophora; species Aphrophora alni. The sequence continues at coordinate 30,626,860 of OY740771.1, read as the reverse complement.
ATATATATTTGCTCAAAATTTCAAAGTACATTAAAGTAATAAATACATGTAAAATAAACGGTAGTACTTCAGCGACAGATCCTTCTATTTCCACTCGCCAATTAGCAACAAGTAATTATCTATAGCCTACATAAATATGGCCAATAATAGCAGTTTAAACTGTTTATTAATAGTTTTAGCCAGTTCTAGTTCGTGTGCTCGGCTGTAGTGATGGTAAACTCAGAAGACCAAAGTGAAAGTGTCTAATGGATTAGTTTCGACATTATGAAAGATTTGTTGTTATCAATAAAATGTAGAGTTATTAGGTGTCCATAGCCGATATGAAATTTCCATTTAGTGGTAACTTATATTATTTTATACATAAGTTGTACTTTGTTCTGGCTAGATATAAGCCAACTTGACGCTAAACGTTTTTAAATATTTGCTTTCAAAAAGGTTTGATTTTCTTATAAAATAATGACACAAACGTCATTTGACATCTTTTTAACTTCAATAATTCAATAAAAATATTAATTTTAGACGATTTGAAACTTTAAATCCTTCAATTGAGATTTACTCTAGTGCTGAAAACTCACTAAAACTGTTGCACATGTGAACAAATTGAAAAAATTAAAAAACCGAATTTTTAAAATCAATTTTCGTTTAAATCTTAAACTGGACAAAACAATCTTTAAATAAAGTATCAAACTGTAGTGCAAGGGTACATTATATTCCAACCTTTGGAACATTTTGTTGAAGAATCAGATTTATGAAAAGTTTGTGGGCCCTTATTTGTTTCAAACTACGAAATTAAAATCAATAATAAAATGAGTTTGGAAGTTGAAACTCTTTTGAAAATTCACCTTATAATAGTATGATATTAAACAGTGTCAAATAATGTTAATATAAATATTTCATATGGGCTACATTTGTCACAGTTTTGCAGTCGTTTATACACAGATTAACTGATTTTATGTAGGTTTTCACTACTCGATTATGCCATGGTAGTTGTGCCCTCCGGTGTCTGAATTTTTAATTTAGATAAAAAAAGTAACTTTTGGTGAAAATGACTTCTTTCGTGTTTTGTGTGACAGAAATCTGATATAAATTTGTAAAATACTTCATACGGACAAAATGTTTCGTGGATAAATAATATAAAATTAGACTTCATAAAGCAAGATTAGTGTGTAGGATTGTATTTAATGGTGCTTTAGTTAAGGGCTTATAGTGTATATAACTATTTCTCAAAAAGGGACATTTAAAACATTTCAGAACCAATTAAACATTTCAGAAAATATTACTCCTTGTATGGATTTTGTGTGATCATTAAGAACTTCATTTTCATCGGGTAACATTCTGTTGTCATGGGATATTATTTTGTTTTAAATAATATTTCAGGTCCTGTTTACTGCTTTTGATTACTGATATGCATATAATATAATACATATTTGTATGTTTGTAATCATACGATTTACGCTAGAAACTTTGCATACTAACTAATTTTCACGCACCAAATTTAGAGAGAATTTATTTTCCAATTTGGGCCCCTTTCTTCCCTAGGATATATATTGATGAAGTAAGGATCATTTTTTACTTTAAAATCTAAATATTTTGGTATAAAGGTTGTTTTATCTCTCATAAAAAATGGAATGTTAACATATCTGAAATCATGGATGTTACGTTCAGATGTAATATTGATTATGTTTTTTTATTATTATTTAAATAATTAAAAACAAAATTAGACAGCAGCATTAATTGACCGTAGAAAAATGCATAGTTATTTGATATCCTCTTTTCTTCCTTTATCAAATATAAAATTCTTTAAAAAATATATAAATTATTTTATTACACTCAAGCAAAAGGATAAATATGACGGTCGGAAAGAGACCAATTTTATATATTATTTATTTGATGTGTATCACACACAAAAAAAACTCCAAAAACACCAGTAAATTAAGATTCTTTAACAATTATTTTTAAACTCCAACTGATGTTATACAATTAATTGTAAATACAAGAATTTTAGTTGTGTAAGATTTTTCATTTGGTCATATTATCAAACAACTTTTTTCTTGTACACTTTAATATTTTAATTTTGTATTAAAGTTGAGAGGCTTTAGGAATTTTTTTTTTTTTTTTTTAAGTTCAATAAGGTAATTTTAAAGATTACTTAATTCAGGCCTTATCTCATGTTAAGTTATTTTTGTTTATAAAAATGGGAGGAATAAACATAATCAAAAAGGAGATAAACATAAATTCTCATATTTAAGATATTTTTTACCGATATTATAAAATAAAAACGATACACCAAAATGTTTGGAAAAACCTTTAAAATTTGAAAATCTGTAGAAAAAGACCCTTCTCCCTAATGCCTGCCCTTTTGGAACCCCAAAGCTTGATACTAAAATATTTTCTCTAAAATCTTTATTTGCAAATTAATGAGGTATATACTAAAACAAGTTTGAAATCATAGCATCCCCCCACCCAATACATTTGATATTATTGGTATATTACAATTCAATGCACGAAATACAAAAACATTAAGGCAAAGGCAGGCTAGCATTTTGACAATGACAGGCTATTAGAACTAACTGCTATTAGTATTATATTTACAACTTAAACTGAGTTTATTTGTCAACAGGTCACTGCACCTTCTACTTCCTAATCCTAATAATACATACAAACACTTCAGCACAAAAGTGCAGGTAAATATAGAAATATTTTGTCTATCATTTATTTTTATATTTTAAGTTATTCTTATTCATTTAATATTTTTATAATTTTATTTTTGTATTTTATTTTTTTATATTAGATTATAAAGTATACCATTATTTGTAAATTGTGTTATTAAATAAGTAGACTTCATGCAATCACATAAATTACTCCTCCCCTTGCAACGTAGCTTCCCAGTGGAGTAATCACTTCACTAATATTCAAGGCAGCTATACTGTATATGAAAATATCAGGCTTTAAAAACTCTAAAAATATTTTTTGTACTATTTTTTAAGTATTTGTTGCATCAAATAAATTAATTATAACACCAATTGAAATTAATAATAATTAATACAGTTAAAAAAAAGATACAGAGAATTAACTTTTAACTGATGTTTTAGTTGGGCGTTTAGAAACGCCCGCTAAATTATGGTAGCAAATATTCCCTCACAGGCACAGTTTATATTGCTTGTACTATAATTAATTAATTTCTAAAAGACAATACAATCAATTTAATACTTGACTGTTATCGATTATCATTATTTTATTAAATGTGTTATAGAAAGCACGGACTCTTGATTTTGTAAACGTTTTCTTACTATTTAAGTTAACTTCAACAATATTAAATACAAGCACAAACATTCTCCCATTAACGCCCAAAAACCTGTATAGCTCTAGTAAATTTTTACTTTTTTAATTAATAAAATTTCCTCCCTAGTTATTAAATCTCAATCGTAATTTAATGTATATTTAGTAAGGTAGAATATGCTTAAGTGTGTGGTGGGAGATAGCACTAAAAAAACAACAGCTTCAGAGTGTAATTGTTTGTTAAAAATCATCCCGAAATATTACCCAATAACATAATTTGTCCTAGCTTTCTTTAGTTTAAAATATAACAACATTCAGACAATTTACAAACAATAAATAATTAAGAATTTTGTAGATTATAAAAATCTTTACCTATGGCCCATGGTAAAATTTATATAAAATAAAATTACGTTTAGAAAGGGTAAAAAGTTTTGTCAGTAACCCCCTCCCTCAAAAATTCGGAAAATAACTTCTCGTCACTAGGTACATCTTAAAACAGTTGTATTTATTTGAAATCCGGTGCATTTTAACTGGGGTCATTTTTTTTTTTTTTTTTTAATCTCTCTTCGTCTCTACTCGTACATCAAGGTTAAAAATATGAGAAGTTGTTCTCTTCTCTTTGACGGAAAATATACAGGGAAATGAAGCAGATATCTCGATTTCTTGAACGAGTTTTCAGGTGAAACTTGGTAATCAAGGACTAAATATGGGGAAAAAGTTACACTCAAAATGACCGATACAAAATGGCTACCATTTTCTTAAAAAGGTAACTTTTTCAGTTTTTTATAAACTTACTTTTTATGACAGCTAAGCTTATTGACCACGAAAAATCATTTTCACCACATTTTATTTTTTAAATGGAACAGTTTGCTGCAAGAATAAGTGAGTTATTTGGCGAAATATTCGACTTTGTTAATGCGCGTTCTTCCTGTAGATAATCTAATTTTAAAAAATCGATTTAAAATCAGCGTACACTTTAATAAACGTGTCGTGAAAATGTATAATAAGTAGATCTTCAACATCGAGTGTAGTGACCGTTGATGTGCTGAACGCTCATTTCTCCAGTTTTCACAATTTTTAAGACGGTATTGGTAAATACATACGTTCATGAGGGTTAACTTTTTTTCTCGTGTACTTTTATAACAGGAGTCACTTAAAGGAAGTTAATTTGATTACCTATGTAATTGTAACTGCAAAAATATTGCATGTAATAGCTCCATTTTTTTTTCATCTAATCAATTTTAAACTTGGTATACAAGTTTAAAATAAACTAACTTCTACCGAGTTTCAAAATTATATCTGAAAAATTTGTTAAATTTCTTTTCCTTTTCTTTTCTTTTTTTAATGGGGTTTTAAGGCGAAAAACCATTGCAGTCATTATCGCCTTTCCCTTACTTTCTAGTTCAAGGAGAAACCTTGTACTTGAAAAAAATTCTACAATAATGTTACATTGTCCATATTATTAATGACAAAAACAGTCTTGTACGCGTGTTCTCGCAGTCCTTAAACTTTGTTTTTAAACATTGTTATCAATTTTTATGAACGAACACAACAACTTTTATTAATAATATATTAATCTACTTTAACAAAATTTAATTTAAAAAAAGTATTTCTAGCAAAAATTATAGGGAAAAAACATATCTTCAAAAAGTTTTTATTTGACTTCTCATTTTTTTTATTTTGATCTACGCACAAAGAGGTTAAAATACGTTTAAATCGGATAACGTGCAACAGGTTCTCAGGTTGAATTACCTAACCTAACCTAACTTTGTTACGCACCAAGACGAAAAGAGATTAAAACAAGTCGAAATCGGTTAACATTGGTGGTGGGCATTAACGCTAACAACGATCAACGCCAACACCAGTAAACGTTGAGCGTGAATAACTGTAGGTAAAAACTGCCAGACAGAACAGAAGACCAAGCGTCTTTGTTCAGTGTGCAAATAATAGTGTGAATATTTACACTATTTTAGTTACTAACACAAGTTATTTACACAGTTACTTTCCTTTCGCACAAGCACAAACCTAACCTAAATATTTACAAAGTTAGTTGACAGCCTTTAACAATTAAAACTAAAGTTATTTACACCATACTATTTTCGTGTTATCCAGTCGTCGTTTTATACAATTTTAGATTTAGTAAAAAACAACAGTAAAATAGTAGGCTACAGCAGAAACATACGTTGACGTTAATTGATTCGCTTTAGTTGCTCAACTAAACTAACAGACGACTGAGAGGCATACGTGTAGCTGGGTGCGCGCGCATCGAGTGGGCCGCTGGCGCTAACAACCACTGATGCGTCACCTGCAAACACTAAGCAGTTGATTAACGTTAGCAGTTAATACACTTCTTCGTCAACTGCGTTAAGCGTTGACGATGGTCAACGTTGACGGTTAGCTGTTACCCGTTAACGGACACAGCACTAGTTGAATCACCTAACCTAACCTAACCTAACTTTGATGTACGCATAAAGGCAAAGGATTTTAAAAACGTCGAAATCGGTTAACATGCACCAGGTTCCCGGGTTGAATCACCTAACCTAACTTTGATGTACGCATAAAGACAAAGTGAATTTAAAAACGTCGAAATCGGTTAACATGTACCAGGTTAAATGGCTACTTTCACTAGGCTAATAAATATAGACAGTTTTCAAAGTTTGTTTCGCTAACTATATTGTGCATGTTTCAGAAAGAATGACTGCTCTTTGCTGGATTCAATTTCACTCAAACTCAACATTAAGCCTACTGTTAGCATGAACAGAATCACTCCTAGATTGTTCATGTCAAGACTTCCAGTTCTGTCCAAGTTCATTACAGACTTTTATGACGCCACTTCAGGTGAACTTCTTACCGGAATATGTTACCTCAAATACTTTCAAGTTGTAGAAAATAATTATTTCCATGACACCGGAGAAATAGAATTAACCGAAGAGAAGAATAAAACTGAAGAAATTACAACGACGATGAAAATAGAGACAGAAAACAAATCTTTGGGAATGATAGAAGAAACATCATCAGAAATGGTGACACATAACATATCAAGAAGCGAATTCAGTCAAAACCGAATTAAATATATTCCTAATAGAATTTCTTTGAAACCAGTATTAAGGCGAATCGCAGAAGCGTTAATTTTCCCCCTGAATAGGTGTTTACCATGGCCTTTTTCAATCTTATGGCGCGAGTTATCCAGTATGGCGTTAAGATATGGTTCTAATTTGTACACTTCTCTAAAAGAAAGTGAAATGTTAAGTTGTTCTTTTGACTACATGCTTCTAGGGATCGAGTCAATTTTAAAGAAAAGTTTTGAATAAAGGTTAAGAATATATTATTTCTTCAGTGAAACTTATTATGGCAGTAACAAAATTGGCTAAAATAAGGGTAGGAACAGATTCGGTCATAACACGAGCCAGCTGTACTTTAACTGTATACTAATCCTTTTTTCACGTATCCCATACCCTTTTGCAGTTTCGGGCGGTCGCCCATCATCATGGTAATAAAAACGCAATTAATATTCATACAAAACACATAAACACTCCGAGTTAAGAGTGAAGAGTAAAGAGTTGAAACATTATTAATTCTAGTAGACCTTTTAATGACGTGCACATCTGACTGCCAGGTCGACACTTGGTAGGTTCTATAGTCCTGTTTGTTAACTCCGGTTGATACAGGTGGACTTTGAGCTTCAAATTACAATATCGAACAACATACTTGACTGGAAGTAGGGTTGGTTATTTAATAAATAAATGTGTATAATCTGTTGCCTATAAATTTCGTATTCTTTAATAGCGTTCATATAGCATTGGTTTCGCAGGAGTACCTTATAAACAATGACGACACGTATTCCAATTTTAACACCAAATCGGAAGTAATACATGTGTGTAAAAATGGACGCTCCTTTCATGTAACGTCCCTTTTCCCCACCTTAAAAAAGCGTATTGTTTCCTAAACATACATGTTTGCACTTATTACGACCTCCGCACGGTAAGATGTTTTGCGTTTTGGATGTATATTTAATAGTATTTCATTACAAAGATGATGGACGAACGTCCGAAACTGCAGTAGGAATAAGGTATGAGATATCTGAAAAAAAGATTAGTTGACGTGTTACAATACAGAATTTAAATTTTCACTAAAATAGGAGCTAGGGCCAGCCGGCCCAAAATTTGACGAGGATAATCCAGGTAATTTTGTCGTTTGGTGGAACCACGGCCAGCTGTTGAATAGAGTAGGCCGGGTTTTGGAGAAGTGGAGAAAAGCCTTTAGTCACAAGAGAGAAGGCCAGGGATTTAGTCGCATTCCCTGTCTAAATAGAAACCCAATTTCTGTTATATAGGACAATTTTAGTATTATTATATACAGTACGAATATATAACGTAACTTGTTTATGGTGATTTTTATAACGACTAATCTACTAATGTATATTTTTGTTTAACCAAAACTCCGCTTCCTCTCGAATTACGGTTTCTGCATACCTGCTGACCCTCGCTCCTCAAGTGGAGATTTGACAAGTGCCCTTATAAAGGGGTTGGCCCTCGCTCCGTTCCCCAATTTTTACTAATCTATGGACTACCACAATTGAAATAAAGCTCCCCTTTGTTTCTCCCACTATCAAATTGTTTTTCTGGCGCAGGCATCTCCCCATGCATCGTCCAAACCAGTAGATTAGAAAGTGTACGTGAGTTTGCCTGTTGGTATATTCATAAGTATATACGTCGTACAACAACGGACCATTGTCTTACAAAAATTTTGGTTATAAACTCCAATCTCTGATATAACGTACAAATCATGTGAATTTCCTGTGATTATTACAAAAGTATTAAATCTATTAAACTAATATAGGCTAGTTCTTTCAATCTCATTTTAGAATTTATAACGTGTAATTAATTTGAATTTCTTGTAGTATTAATTGATAATATAATAAATATGTTTTTTCCAATATCATCATCTAAATCATATTATTGTGTCTATTATATGTATATTCCAAAGAATATTAATGACCTATTAATTAAATTAGTTTCTCTATAAGTCAAAAGATAACCGAGTTTAATAAAACTAAAACTAAAAATTGAATTTCTTCATAAAAGTAAAATTATTTCCACCAGTATTAAAGCGATATTTGGTTTGGTTTAACATTTTTTAAATTTCTAAATCTTCACTCTAATACAACGATTCATTTATTCATGAGGTTTAAAATAAACAATTTGAAGACAAATTATCAGCATTTGTAAATGATTTGTTTTTAATGAGTTGTTTGTTGATAACTCGGTTTTTTAAACCTACAGAAAAATAAACAATACCATTTTTTTCTTATCGTTAAAAGAAGAAACGATTTTGTCTCTTGTAAAAATATAACGGTTTTCGACGTTTTGAAAATATACAAAATGTAGTCTTTATTTTTAGTACAGATGTAAAAGTTACATAATGTGTACCAAATCTAAACTCAATATCTGATATATTTTCAAAATTATAATGTTTCTTCTAAAAAACAAAATGGCGGGTAGAAGGAAAACAGCGTTTTCTGTTTGTCCTTCCTTATTTTTATTAGTAGAACAAGTCCTGAAAGTTTCTCCGTTTCAATGTGACTCATCCTTCATATTTCAACGAATATTAATTAATTAGGAATATAAAATTATATATTTTTTATGATTTTTGTCAATCCGCTAAAAACATTTCAATTTACCGCGCGTAATGGCTACTCATCCAGTTTTATTACTGCCGCTTCTTTAATTGACTGTATGTTTACAATCATAGTTATCAGTACACCTAGCGATGTTTGTTTATTGCATTGTTGATGCTGTGTGATTTTGAGTACTTAAATGTATATTATATTTCAAAGGCTTTATTTTGTACTAGTGAACAAATGCTCCAATATTTATTATTTGTAATGTTATGATTCAATATTCATTAAATAACAAAATGGTCGTATATTTATTACAAAGTGTAATTCAATGTAACGAAATACCTAAGAAAATTAAACCATTTTAAACACCTAATCCCTTAAGACAATGTTGAGATATTAGAATTTCCATATGGCGAATAGAGTTCATATACTGTAGAGCGGTAACTTACGATTACCATATAAATAACAGACGTTAAAGAATAGGTAATGAACTTTCTCCTGTCTGTCAATAAAACAAAGTACAGATATTTATTTTTTTACAAATACAGCAGCTGAAATATACAAATACAAAATATTTATATTTATTTTCTATTATTTACTGTAAGTTATGTGATGAATTATAAAACCAATGTTGAGTTTTCTACCGAAATATTCATTTTGAGGCCTTTTGAACAAAACAAAAATGTTTTTTATGATGATATCTTTCTGTCGTCTGTGTGCACTATACAGCTCTACAGCCCAAACTAATGAAACGATTTTGATAAAAAATTTGTATCTGCGTATAGTTTGGACATATATTATTTCAAGTATCTATCATGAAAAAAACTCAAAATTATAATTTTCACAAAAATAAATCTATAGATTTTACCATATTTTTCTAAAATGTAACCTCTAAGGATACAAACAAAACGGATTGATCGCCACATCTCCAAAATCTTGAGAATCGTAACGGGTGTAATTAGAAATAAGAAAAAATGAACTTTGACCGAAGGAATTTATTACTGGATTTCAATTAAATACAATTTACAATTAGGACAAGTTTATGGAAGACTGGAACAAATCTTATTCTCTATTTGAATATAGTAATAAATATTTTTTCAGTATAAAAATAATAATTTCACAAATAGTTGATCTTTCATTACCAAATTATATACACGGCGAATAACTCAGTAGTTAACTAAATAACTTGTACTTTCGACTTCTGTATGTAGGCTATTTTGTGGAGAGGTGACGAATATAATTTTTGTTTAGTTTTTAATTTTGTAGTTGATTATATAAGAAAGTTAGTGCAATTATTTCACGACCATTCAACACATTGTGATGACAAAGATACCACTATAATAAATTATTAGAACCAACAACGAAATTTTTTGACGCAAGATAACTATTGTAGTAAAAATTACATTTTTTTTTTTAACACGAATTTTACACAAGACCAACCCGCATCGATTCTAGACTTTAAACAGCCCAGAGCTATAAAGAATATTATTTCCTCCTTGTCATAACCTTTACTTTAGCCAACGGGTTCATGCTCTAATTTCCAGAAATAACCTTACCACCCCGTTATACATATTGATACTAACACAATACGACAGCTAGTGTTGGTTGGGCTCGGTCACTCATGGCGACATGGTCAAATTCAGTGAGTATTAACTACTATTTTCCATAGTGCCATAGTTTCATATCATTTTAAAATGAAATTATAATAGAATTAGTAAAGTTTCCTCATTGAAACAATAATAATAAAGTTATTTGGTTTTAACATATCTAACCAATGTCCTCAACATCTTTTTCTTATAACAACTGACAAATATAACTACTGTACTCTACCAGATATAATTCTGTACAAAACATTATCATTATCAGGACTATGTCTACTTAGATTATTTCAAACAATAGGTTCACTAATTTCTTATAAATCACTAAACACTGGGTGCATTGAATGGATTGAGTTTCTTTTTAATATTCGTGTGTTTTCATCTTTAGATCCCTTTTTTCATCTTTTCTATCGGGTCTCTCTTGCCGCATCTTCCGAACTTGACGCTATTGAGTATTCGAGGGTTAGGGGGGGGGGGGGTCTCGAATTTTATTTTAACGCAGTTATAAAGTTGAAAATATTAAATTATTTTTCTAAAACTTAGTTTTACGTTTATTTTTTCGAGAATTCAGAATGATTTAGGTGGAAGTGGCAATAATCGGTATAACTGTTCCACATTAATAAAACTATTAAGTATTAAATTAAAATTTTGTAACCCGAGTTGAAATCAGTAGTTAAGATGAACCCGTAAAATTACATTCATTTCAAATTGATTAAAAATAGAGTCAATGACGAAATTTAAATGACGAAAATCTTGTTAATAAGACAAAAATTGTAGCTTAGTGTAAACGTGAAGAACGTGGTACACCAGCATTACTCCCGACCTTCCTAAGTGGTAATTTGGCGTATAGATGAAGGTTGTCTGATCTAACTCTCTCGTCACGCTGTACAATATATAAATTGTTATTATACACGTTATTATTTACATATTTGAAAAAGCTAGTTTGTACAATATCTGGGTACATGCAATTTTTATTAGAAGCAATTCAAAAACAATAATCTCAAAACAAAAGAATAATTTAGAGCATAATCTAGGCCTAGATACTAAAAGTAAAGAAACTATGTCTCTCCATGCACCGTCATGTGTCATTTTAGAAATATTCAATATTTGTTCACCTAAAACGTAATTTCAAAAATAATTGAAGAAGTAAAAAACCTAACGTCAAAAATAAAACAATAAATATAAGCCTAAATACTAAAAAGTATGCAACTCTTAATGCGCATGCGTTGTCACGAGTTACGTTTTGCAGATTTTTCGTTTGCTGGTAGATATCACGGAGACCCCCTTACTAAATTCCCCCCCCCTCTCAGAGTATACAGGTGGGATAGCACCTAACTGGATCTTCATTTAGTCTCTTGGGTTGAATCCCATTCAGATCTCTCTTGATCAACACTTGTTCTCCTCCAATCCTGAAGTTCAAGAGCTACGGATCTCTATTTTATGCTATTTTTTCTTCTTTATTTTTCAAAGTTATGATGACCGCGAGACTTTATGCGTTTAAACCAAAACAAAATTAGTTGACCCATTTAAAAACAAAGGAGAAAGATATTTTCAATCGTAAAGTAACATAACACAACTGTAATCAAGCTGTGTTGGTGTCAATTTACACTCAAATTCATCTCGGTAAATCACGAGTATGTAAAGGTTAGCAAAGTGAGACTCGCTAGCACTTTTAATGAAACATCGCTCAATAAATAAAACGTTCAGACGAGTGCTAAAAATATGTTAATGATGGACAGGTCTTTAGGGCACCTAAATAGTGTGTTAAGAGAAACGAGAAATATTCAAATACTGAATGTAAAAACAATTCATGTTTACAAAAGTTACCTACCGTGAAGAATAAAGCCGGTTTTCATCATTAACCAACAAACGCTTTTCTTTAACATTTCGTCGATCAATAAATACAACATATGCCCAGACTTACTGACAAGACTCAATATTACAAAGGTAATCATACTCATTATACTTTCTTTTTTTCAAAGCTACGATGACAACGAGGTTTTTCGCCTTTAACCCAAATAAATTAGTCTTTATTAGTGAATTTTTCTCAATACATTCGATATATCACATATTTTTATTATTGCTTTTATAAGCTTTTTCAAACGTTTGAATAAATAATACTTAAACTAATATTTACATTTTTTTTTTTTTTTAATACCTTAATCTTGCTTCGCTTATGCGACACTACTCGTTCTAAACGTAAATATAATTTAACTGAAATTAATTTTATGGTGGTCATTCTTTTTTTTCCAATTATGCTTGAACCTAATGAATTTTTTGTTTACTTATGATTTTTCCAACTGGTTTGGGTCTTATCCTACACATAATAGAACTGTTATTGAGGTATTACATCTTTTATAACAGCTCCGTGTAGGATTTATCGGTTTTTTGTAACGATTAATAATAAAGATTCAACCTCTTAACTGATAGAAACCACATACATGAGGTTTGGTTTTCTTAGAAGCTACAATTAGGAAAATTTTAAGAAACTGTGAAAATATGTCGAAGCTATGCTTTCCGTGCATACAAATATTGACTATATACTTTCAATTGTTTAAGTCAGTTTTTCAGTCAAAATGTAAACATATGTTAATACTTATAATTCTTTCAGATAATTTTTATTTTTTACATTTTTCAATTGTTAGAAGCAGTTTTCTCAGTAAAAATGTTGTAAAATATATTTAATACACTTATAATTCTTTAAGAACCATTTGTGATTTTTATTTTTTTATTTTCCTGTTCATTTCCAAGGTAAAAAGGGTGCGTCTCAAGGTACAAGAGGGTGCGTTTCAAGGTACACCAGCATGTTGTACTTTGGAACGAATTTTTGAAATTTTTATTTATTTTTTTGTAATTTATGTAAATATTTTTCTTTAAAAACAACACAATAGGTTGATAACAAACATAACAAAGCATAGCTGTGCAATTGTTAAACCTAAAAAACAGCATTATTTTAAAAATAAAAAATTAAAATGTAAAAAATGTTTCAAGGTACAACAGTCTACCCTATAGTTTATATTTAAAGGAATGTTTTGAATTGTATGTTTTCTTATTTTTTCATATATACAGTAAGCTTATTTGGTATGTGGTTTTATTTTGGGAAAATAGCACAATTAATTGAATTGCTCAGTATGCTCAATGTCATTTTCACATGACACTAAAAGTATTAAATAGTTTATTACAAGAGCTTTTATTTCTAAGAAAATTTATTTTATTATTTGGCCTACGTCACAATTAATTGTTCTTCATATTTTATATTTCATCTCCCATTAACATTATTTTTTTTTAATGTGTTCCTATGTAATTGATCAATAAGACATTTCTTAGTCTTAGGTTTCAAAATTACCACGAAGAAAATTCCACTGCTAGAATTCCTTGAATTAAAATTTGTTAATAAAACAAACAGTTTTTGTGACAGTTTTTTTACTGACATAGAGCAATCGGAGTGTAATAATAAATAAATCGGAGTTTTATAATAAATAACTCCTTACTTAAAAATAATAGTGGAGTTAAAATATGAAATCAAATAAGAAAATGAATATTTCTTTGAATTTTATACTGCCAAAAGTATAAGATACTTATACATTATAAGTATGCTCTTATACATGTATTAAGAGCTAACAACATAAATAGTTTCCTTGTCAACAGGTTGTTGCACCATCTATATTCTTCTAATCCTGCTGTACCTGACAAACACTGTGTTCACTTCAGGTCATAAATGCAGGTAAGAGTGGAATTACTATACAGCGTTTGAAAATATTTAGATTTTGTTTTCCTTCTTATTGTTTTGTGTTTATTCTTCCATTTTTTTTTTTTTTTTTTTTTTTTATTGTGACCATATTTAGTTTAGTTGTACTCCTCGAGGCTTTGTTATGAACAATGATATGAGATCTCTCAAAACTCCAATTATGGACAGTTTTTGGTGTTTGATTTTGAGTTAAGGTATGCGCTATTCTAGAGACTGCATCATCAACAAGTGGGAAAAAAGTTTGATTTATTTACCACTAAACATTTTTTGGGGGAAGAATAGTGGACATTATGTGATCGTTTCTGTGTATGACCCCCATATTAATTGTAACTACCAATTGAGGTTTGCTAGTATGGTTACTCCTTTTAGTCAATGTTTCTCTCTTGGGACATTGTGTTTGTCACGCTATTTCCATACAGTAACATCACCACACTATTGACTTTTGTTTCTTTTCAATTTCCACTAGTAACATCTGTCGAGTTGCCTTTCCTTCTTATTTGTAAAGTACCACTCTCGATTGTCTGATTGTTCATCAAATTCATTGATATTTCAATACTATTATAATAATTACTAAAAAAGATTCTATTACTTCTGGAGAAATAGTCTTCTAAAATTATTGTCACTAAGGAAAAAGTATATCTGTTACTAGATGTCACAGCAGTGTCAGGTGGTGAATTTTTGCCACTTATTAACCATCACTTAAACAAAGTTCATATTTATGATGTTTGTTATTAATATAATGATTGAAACTAAGTTTGCCTCTCTACAAAACCATACCCTCATCAAGTGAGATATTTTTCCATGGGTTAATTACATTTTTGAAATTTGCTAGAAGATTCATTACTACTTGGTCAATTTTATGTAGTCATCTTATCTAGATCATAAAAACAGAGAAATCTTAAAATTAATTCAAATTTTGTTTTGACATGGTTTTCCCAAATGTTGGTATAACAGATGTTGGTATAATCTGTTGACTCCGAAATATTATCCGTTAGTATAGACTGGCCCCAAAAAGTTGTTATTTTATCAACTGTAGTTAGAGGTTGTGCGTTTCTTCGTGAAGCCTGGGTGTGAGGGGCTGTAGTGGCGTGTGGGGAGCCGAGTGCAGGAGGGGAAGTTGCCGTCCCGTACAGCTACTAGTCTGACTAAAGACATTTCTCGGTATTTGTTCTCTCGAGTTGTACGATCATATTAATATAGGTTAATAAAGGGTTCCATAACAGAAATGAATATTAACATTTTCGTCCATGATTGTATTGAATAAAATTAATAGTTTACTATTATTATACTTATTATTATTGTATTTACGAAATATATAAAACATATCAAAACAGTCACTTTCGGTGCACAAGTCACTGTCCATTCATTTACACATACATCATAGAACGAAACTATGGCCTAAACATACCTATCACTAAAAACATTGTATTTACACAACACTGTATACTTAAAAAAAATTGTAAACTACAATATTTTGCAACAAATTCACTAAACGAGCAAGCATAATGTTTTTAGAAACGAGATGATACTCGGACGTGGTGGTAGTGCAGACTGACGTTAATTTACCCCCACCCATGAATAACCGGTTATAAACAACTTTCTCCAACCAACCCCAGGCTTCACGAAGAAAGGCACGAGCTCTAGCTTCTATCTCTTCACACCCTAGTATTTAACCCGACCTGTTTTTATTCTTTTAGCATGCTTATTGACTCAATTTACCAATGTATGCAACAAACTATCATGAAAAATACTAGACAATATTTCTACTGGATCTGTTAACTGAATGTTTATCTGGTTTTGTCTTTGAAAATTATAAATAGTGGAGTCATTTGCTGCACCCTCCCAATTAATAACTACCTTCTTCATTACTTTCAACTTCAACCTCATCAGCATTACTATATACCTGATCTAAGCTGTTGTAAACATTTTCTTACTCAATATCAATGTCATCCCATAGTGTGTCAATGTCAGGAACACTTTCACAATCAGACAAAAACAATGGTTCTGTATCATTATCTACATCACCCTCCTGAATCAACACACAGTATATTTCACTGCTGGAAATAGTTCACTCTGTACAACAAGAACTGTCTTTATTACTAAAATATAAATATTTTTACCTCCCGAACAATAGTTCTCACCTTCTAGAACAAAGTAAACCATACAGGAATAACTAGTTGTGTCAAAACACACACAATGGTTATGTTGGCGAATGAGACTATTAACAAAAACATGACAAACAGAATATGAGTGTAGATGTGACAGTTCTTCCTATAGACCACCATATTAAAAAAAAAATTAAGTCATACCACAGAGTTTTGAAAAGTAACTTAGTAGCAACACCAGCATCACACTGGCAAGACGTGAGTCTGATAGACCGTGCTTCTCACATGTGACAGCAAGTCTGTAGGTTATGAACTAATACGTCTTATATATACAATACAGGTCTGTCCATAAATCAGAGCGTTACATATACGAGTCACTGGGTAGTGAACATTTTAAGAGTTATTTTTATTATTTCCGCAGACTAAGGTGATATTGCACAAAGTAGGTGTCATTTACAAAAATGGATTACAAATAATTCTACCCAGTACCTGACCAAACTTTTGGGTTATACAATTTTTGAGAAAACTTTAGTATAGATAGACATAATTATTTGGAAAGGGACAAGACCATTTCTCAAAAACCTTTTGATGGAGTCCAAAATTAAATACTTTGATGTCAATTGACTTTGTTTTGAAAACTTTCGTGATATATGTCATATAAATTTGTAAAGGAGTACTGTAATTCCAAATGTAATGTTTCTTTTACAACAATTGTATCATTTGTTAATAATCCTATCTTTTATTTTTATTTATTTAAATTGAACACGTGTTTTTTTTTTTTTTTTCTATACCGTACCAGTAGTTTAGAGGGTTTTTTTAAATTTTTTGAGAAATACAATATAAAAATTGAAATTCAAGGTATAAAAGTTTCTACAAGTTTAGGTTATTGATGCAGAAAAGGTAGTTTTTACCATACTCTATATCCATATTATAAATATGTACTCTTAGCTGTATATAACGCTTGGACTTATTTTGCTCTTTTTTGATAACTATATTTTCATCAAATCTCAAATTTAAAAAAAAAAATGTTTTATAACTGAAAATTATAGAGTACCTGCCATAAGACTAAAATTGATTTTTATGACCTCAAACAAAACTTTTTTTTTGCTATCCCTCCAAAATTTGTCAGTTCGGAGGAGTTCTTGGTCAAAAATAAGAAATGGACCATTGTTGTCATCAATAAACTGTAAAATTATACTTTATTTATTATGATTTTAGGTAACCATATTGTACTTGTTGCAGGGAAAATGATTGCTCTTTATTAAATTCAACATCACATAAATCTAACAATACTGGAAAGAATACCATTAACCTGAACAGAGTAACTCCTAGATTATTCGGTTCAACTTTTCAAAGTGTGTTGAAATCAATTATACATTTTTATGACATCATTGAACCTGAGCTTAAAATCGGGACATGTTTTATTAAATACTTTGAACTAATGTCATTTGATGATATGTTTGAAGAGAGAAGATGGAAGAGAGAAATACAACCAATAGGAGAAGATAGATCAATGGGAATTATAAGACAAGAGAGACCAATGGGGATATTAACACAATACAGATCTGTAAGACATAACAGGCCATATCAAACAAGTAAATCAAGCTCAATTAAAAATTTACAAAATAGGTTTTCAATCAAACAAATTGTAAGAGTTGCAATACATGGTCTATTTATGTTTTTGGTTAATTTGTTACCATTCCCTCTACCATTTTTAATACGTACGGTATTTCGTATAACAATGAAATATGGTTTTAAACTGTACAGTTCAGTTAGAGAAGATGAAATGATGAGATGTTCTTTTTCATACATGACTACGAGAATTTGGCATTGGGTACGAAATCATTAATAATGAATTCCCATTAATAAACTAACAAAACTTTGGCTTTAACTCTTCTATGACCATTTGGAAAGAAAATCAGTACAACTATTACAGTTATCTACTGGTACCATTATCGCTGCTTGCAGGACCTGAATGGAGATGAGGTTAGGTGTAATGGAGACTATGTGCTTATTGAACAATCTACTGTTTTTATATTATTTTATAAATACTATCTCCAATTTATTATAACTTGTATTAATGATGTACAAAGAAATAGATGTAACGAATTTAAACTCCTTTCAATTTATAAACAAACAAATCTTAATATTAAAACTAATATTTTTATTACAAGTTGATTATAGCTCATTTTACAAACGCTAATACAAAATTTTAGAAATACGAGGTGTAGTATAAAAACATGTACTACCTATTGTTACAATAAAGAATGTATTAAATCAAATGAATCTGTAACAACTATAATTTCAAAGCCCTTAATTTATTTATGTATTATTTGTGTATCATATTCATAATCCATCCTCAGGATGAATTGAATTTCTTACTTATGGCTAAATGGTGCAGATTCACTGAGGTCAGCAAAAATGTATTTCAGTAACCAAACTCATGCTTTTCTTAAGTGTGTTTGTAAATGAAAATTGAGATGAGGTTTGATGTCAATAGTTAGTGACGTCATGTTAAACCTCTGCCAACAAGACCAAACAAATTTGAGAGCTTACATAACAGTTTGTGGAATCCATAATAAGTTTTCATCAATTTTTTTTTTTTTTAGGGAACATAATAAGTAAAATAAAGATTGTAAATGTAAACAGCATAGTTAAAAAATAAAAATTTGGTTATATAATACAAAAGCTTTGAAAAGTAGCATATTCCAATGAATATAATTCTTAAAATAACTGTATAATATCCCTTTGCACTCAAATGGCTTGCATTGCAGGCCATGGCAGCCTCCCTGCCAACTCCTATTTTATAAGTGTTTGCCTGCTGCACAGCTCCAGCGACCTGTATTGCAGGCCATTGTGGATTCCCCATCAGCTCTGGCATTTTGTTCCCAAGATGGTTGTTTGTACTCCGATTTATTTTTGGCAAATACTACCTTACAAGTTTAGATACCCCATCAATTTAAAGGTTCAGTTTATTATAGGTTATTAAGTAATACAATTTTTTCCCCCAAGTTAGGGTGTTTTGTCTATTTTACTCATGTTTCCTGGTAATATAGTATTTCATGGATAAATTTTTTTAAAATAATATTATATAAAATGTTACTCTTGGAGCAAAAAATAGTCTTTGATCAGTACAAAATTTTATTTTATTGTAAAAAGTATTATAAATTAATAAAACTTATACATATTTGTTTTTGCCATTCCGACTACTGATTAATAATTAGATATATTAATGAGACTTACCGTCACAATAGTCTATATTTGTAGGTAGTTATATCACTACGGCCGTTTCGGCTATTCAGCCATTTTTGAGTGTTTTATGCTGGGTTTTTTTTATTCGTGATTTGTGATTTTTAAACTAAGACAACTGGAAACCCAGCACAAAACACTAGAAAATGGCTGAATAGCCGAAATGGCCGTAGTGATATAACTACCCAAAAATATAGACTATTGTGACGGTAAGTCTCATTAATATATCTATTAAACTTAACCTTAACAAAATAATGAAGTGTAAAAATCATAACATTTTACCATAATATACATGATTATATAAATGTAAAACTGAACAAAAAATATGGAAAATTGCAAGAAAATGGAATTTCATTGTTAACTACTTACTTTACAATTATAATAAATAAAAGATAACCTAAAGTAAATCAAAAAGGATAAAAACATTAACATTTTTGTAAAACATACATATTAAAAATTGACAATATTAGATATGAAATAGAAATATAATAAATAGTATAAGAATTGGAAAGTATAAAAACATTAAATCGGTAATACAAGTGTAAACATATTTCATATTTATGAATGAAACATATCTTTCAAAAAATTAATCCTTAAACCTTTTTGCACTATAGTATAATCGGAAACAGTTACCTGCATGTAGTCCAGGTTTGGTTGTGCAAGTGTCATGGTACAATTCTTGTACGTTTCCTTTGAGCACCTTCACTGCTTTTACTACAAACTACACAGTCTTTGTTTTTCCTAGGTGGAAGAAGTTCTAGTTTATGTAACTTCCCATTTAAACAGTCTTCTTTATCTTCTGATGCTGATGGCCGTCCTCTCTTTTTTGGATTTCTTATTTCACCAATAAGTAAATCAATATAAGTTTTTTCCTGTAGCTCAGTTGTCTAATTGGTCGAGATCCAGGTGGTCTTGTAATGTTTTTTAGAATGAAAGAATTTACAACATACACCTCCAAAGCCCAAAAGAACACCTTCCTCCACCATTTCACACTTTTTCTCGTAAAAGAATACGACAAAACATAGTGGATCTGTGGAGTCAACGCCTCCCATGTAGTCATTATAACGACAGGCCACACTTGGCTTAACAACGGTTTCTTCTCTTCCGCCTTTTGTTGTTCTGTTAATGGTTTATGTTGAGTTGTCGTATAGGGTTGTTAACATGATCACAGGTCGTTTATCTTTCCATTCTAAGACATTTATATTTGACGGATCTTCAGTAGTTTTATCCTTCCTAAGGCATAAAATGTCTCCCTTTTTTTATTTTGGTTTACTCTTTATATCAATAGAGAGACCCACTCTATTTCTATTTACCGTACCTGTTAGATGTACACTTTTTGTGTACAATTCTCTCCCTATTTCCACACTGGTGTAATACCTATCTGTGTATATGTGGAATCCTTTAACAGTTCCATATGCATTTTCAAGTTTATCTAATAGGGATAATACGATCTTTGTTGTTACCAATAAATCTGGCTGGTCAATATTGCTTGAAGTTTGTGACCCCATTGGTTCCAGGGCACACACTACCATTTGAACTATCAGATAAAACAAAAACTTTTATTCCCCATTTTATGGATTTGTCTTTGTTATAAACCTGAATGTAACACGACCTTTAAAACCTATGGTGCTTTCAACCACATTGATGTGTTTTGAAGGAGTGTAATGTTGCAAAAATTTGAATACCAGATATTTAAGAAATCTTTTTACTTTTCCCGAACAGGTGAGTGTACCTAGAATAGAACCTGTATGGTACGGTGGGCTGATGTGCAGGGGCCAAAAAATTTGGAAAAATCTTTGTTTGGAAAAAACCGTTTTGAAGAAGGGCTAATAATCTAATCAATTGTTCGAAAAATAGTCTTCAATTGATGGTTTAGGATTTATACTCATGTTCAGGATAACTCCGATAAATGCCTTCAATTCAAGTACTGTAATGTCCACCCAAGACTTCCAGGACGAATATTTTGTAAGTGGAGTGTTCATTTGTATTTTTTCAGCCTAATAACGGTTGGTTTCATTTACTATCTCACCCAGAAGCTGTTCTGTAAACAATAACTGGAAAAACTGAAGTTCACTTTCTCTATTAAAATTGGGTGGAGGATTAAATCAACAATTGTCCCTTAGCTCAAATTCAAATTCAGGAAAATGTACATAACTTTCTTTCCATTTCCGCCATTGTCCTGGTGAAGAACCATCATCTCTGTCAAATTCATCACTGCTTTCGTCTTCAAACTCAGCATCATCTAGGCCTATATCACTCTCATGGTCACTATCTATAATAGGTTTTGCTAAATCGCAATCAACACTTGTGGATGGTTGAATTATCATATTTCAAGAGTCCTGATATCATCTGATCTAAGAGGATCATCAGCCATAATAATATAACAATCGTTAAAACCACTAAAAAAAATTACAACAGATAAAAATTACAATAAAAAACAGTCCAATATAATATCAAAATAATTAACAACACAAGTGACAAAAGATACTTTAGAAATAAATAACTTCTTATCCTCAAGATTTATCTGCACAAACTGAAGATAACTCCAACTATTGTGAGGTATTTTTGTCCTCCGATATTGCTGTTCACATCCTACAGCTGTTTTTTGTTGATCATTCACAGAACTGATAAGCCCTGTATAAACAAGTATTGCATCACCAATTTCATTGCAATATTTCGTCATAGGCATTATCAATTTAAATGTTCCTATTACATTGCAAATAGACTTTATTACTCTGAATTATTTATTATTAATATTTTATAATTATAAGACTAGTAAATCAACAAATCTAATAAATAACGTAATCTTAGTAACATGATTGATGTAATTCGCATACAAAAACTGTCAACAATAACTGTATTATTTCAACCAAAAAATAAGACATTGGTTATTGAAAATAGATAAATTTGGTTTATTATCTATTTATAATTCAGAAAACTTGACTTGCAAACGTGTAGGAACAATACAAAAAATCATAAAAAATAAAATGTAATAAGTTAAGTACGGCCTCATTGGAGCGCACAGGCACTAAGAATCAGAATAAATTGGAGCTATCACAAAATATGGCGCTGGCCTGCATTGGAGTGTTGGAGCATTCTAGCAATAATGCCTTATGAGTGCAAAGGGATGACTCTTTATATATATATATATATATATATATATATATATATATATATATATATATATATATATATATATAGATGTGTATAAGCCTTTAGGGCTACATTGACCAATAGAGCGACGGTCGCCTTATAGGCATGTCTTGAATAAATTAGCCATGTTTTCAGTTTACGGAAGTGTATAAAACTTTACTCTTTAGGGCTACACGTCAATAATTTGGAGCCATTAGGGCTACATCAAGCCGAAAGAAACCAGTGTTGCCAAACTAATAGATATGAATTGCACTATAACGGAAAATAATTTATTTATTGAGTGGTGGACACGAATCTATCATCAATTAGGAAGATACGTTATATTTTAAGATGGCTGCTAAATTTCAAACTTTTATATTTATAGAGAAATACGAATAAAACTAGGGTTCTAAAAATGATGTAGAAAATGCAAATTTCAATTTATCGTAAATTAGGCTGCAACTCACTAATTTCAATATTAAAGGTAGCGGATAAAACTTAACGTTTTTAGATACAGACAGATTCGAGTGAAACTCGGTTTCCGAATCACTTATAGCGTTTCAAATACCATTTTATCATGAATTAGATCTCGACTCGTAATTTCAATATTAAAGGTGGCGGACAAATCTCTAATGTTTTTAGATTCTCGGATTTGTGAAACTCTTACATCAGAGATTAGAGACTATGAAATGCCAACTGATCCTACCTACTATACGTGTAATGTGTCACCATTTTCTGTGGGTTAGCACGGTTTTGTGAATAGTTGTTTTGACAAATTTGTTTTTTTCAAAACAGTTAGTTGCATTTAAGATTCTAAGTAAAAGAAAATATTAATTTTTATTATTTTTTTAATGAGAATAAATAGTTTATTATTTATTGCGTTTTTAGTTCTTTCTATATGCAAATGTATGTCTTATATTACAAATATCTATATATATATATATTTTTTTTTTAAATAACTAAAATGTAACTTATTCCTATACAGTGTTGATCTTTTTTTGAAATCCATAACATTAAAAGTTGGTAAGTTTATAATCTGCCGAAGCCCTTTCAGATTATTACACAAAAAAGTTAAAACGCCCACCAGTCATGTAACTACAGAGCTTTTTCACCATATATTCCTGTGTTGTATTTGGGTTGTGGTGACCGTGGTGAGTGGGAGACGATTTAGTCTAGTCTAGTGAGGAAGTTGTATTAGTGCCATATTGCAAAAATTGCATTGTGATAGCACCAACACGATTCTGTACTAGGAGTCATTTATATTTTATTATGAGTAGAAACTAAGTATTGTACTTTTCAATAATTATAATTACATTTACTTTATTGTTGCTTGTTTCGAAAACAATGAGCTGTAAGACTCAAAATAAAAATTAAAAAAATAAATAAAGACAAGAAAAAAGAAATCACGGATCTTCGAATCTTCAAGTGTGGAGGGTTTTAAAATATTATAGTATGATGACCGGAAATAATAATGGTAAAAAGGAAAAAAAATCAGTCGACAGTTCCACTACTGAGTCATAAATTACGTTTTCAAAATCTATGTAGTAAAAAATGTTTAGAACCAATAAGATTTAAATTTTAGAAACTATTTTGGTTTTAGTGACGGGTAAAAAATATATATTTGTTATTCCACTTTTTTGATGTTTAATATTCCAAGATTTGATCACAGAAGTTAAAAATTGCAATAAAATATTATTGGTAAATTTTAAATCAGCGTAACAAAAACATAAAAAATAATAAGATTAAAACGAATTATATAACAAAAATGTTAAAATTGTTAGCCGTCTTATGTTGGAGGGTCAGTATAAATCCTAAATAAAAGACTTTAGTAAATTTGAAATTAGGATATTAAAAATAAGTTTGATTAAAAATTGTTTGAGTAAAAATATAGTTATGTTTCTCCGCTATCTTTACATACGGAGGTCTGGTATACGTTATATCTAAAATCCAATACAAAATATATATGTTTTTGTTTTGAAAAATACATGTGAAAGTCCAACTTAAAATTTGATATTTGTAATAGGCAAATAAAACCTACGCATAGTACAGTGATTTGGATTCATCTAGCTAAATGGCTCGCGAAACGCTACACTCCCTCCCACGATAAGCCGAGAACAGCTTATTTGATAAAAATAAAAACGAACAAACAAATTATCAAAAAATGCCGGTTATCTTAAAATATTACTGTTCATAGATTTGAAAAATACGAAAATGAACCTTAATGTCGTTATTAGGAGGCCATTGGGGACATGGAATATTCCGGACACATCATTAAATTGGTCAATTGGGGACAGAAGGGATTAATGCTACCTGACAAGGGTTTTACAGATCTCTGCAAATATTTCAATACTGGATAATTGCGGACACTATCTTCTGAAAAAAAGAAAGAAGTAATCTATATTAATAATAGCGAATGTCTGTCTGTCTGTGTGCGATCTAGCGGACAAACGGTGAGGACTAGAATTACGAAATTTCGTAGATAGGTTCTCCTAGGGGTGTCCTTGTGCACCTCGAAGCTATTTTTTCAAAATTCGATTTTTTTTAAAATTAAGTAAATCAAGTAATTTAGCATAACCTATAAAAAAAAACCAAGATGGAAACTAAGACACCAAATCGCAATGTCAGCTGATAATTAAATAGCTGACTTACTACATTTAAAAGTTTGTTTTTGTGTTTAAAGATTTTGAGGTTATAAGAAACGGTGTTTTGAAAAAATAATAGTTAATTGTATGTATAGTATTAACTTAAAAGTCCTATCACTTTAAGATTGAGTTAAGTAAATCAAGTAATTTATCACTATAAGGAAAATAAAGAAAACAAATTACAATGTCAGCTGATAATTAAATAATCAATTTAATAAAAGGAAGTCTAGAATTGTGCATGCCGGTAAAACTCAAAAACAAATCCCGGTACAAACAAAGGGGGTATATGGTGTGATAGTCCTCTATTGCCTTTCCGTGAAGAAGGTTTCCGTTTTGTCTCTAAGGGCGTCCATTGGAAGATAAAAGGGCTTAAATATTGTAAAAGAAAATGAACCTTGACCGCCTTAATTAATAACTCGATGTCTACCAAAAATCCCGGTACAAAGGGGGTATAACACAAATTATTACAACAGAATCATATTTTTTTTTTTAAGTAATTGCGTATACAAAATTTTTTATCTATTATTGTTTGTTGCATTTATGTATTCGTCGAAAATTTCGCTAAATCAGTTTCAATTTTGCAATTTGGTCTCAGCGATCGTTGAACTTTCTCAAAGACTCCCCAAATTTTGAACAATCGGCCCATATTTTTATTAATGCTAAGTAGTAATGACAGTTCGTGATTCTACTTTTTCAGAGTCAAGTTGGTCTATGCTTAACTTAACCTAAATTTGTTTCGAAATTATTAAAGCAACTGTTTTAAGTGTGTATTATTATATTCGTTGCTATGGTAACTAAATTTCTATTTGTAAAAATAAAATTAAGTTTAAGCTGTCATTATGTCGAACTATTAAAGTGAGTATTAACAACAAAAACAGGGCTATAGATTTATCAGTATATAATTAATACTTATATACTGATCCTCTTGACAAAGGTACATTTATCTGATTAAATTTCTACTTTGTAAAAATACTTTATTTAACTCATTACTACCATTTTTAGAATCTTGCGCATGATTCTTCAATTAGGTACTAGCAACCAGTGCTAGCAACCAGTGCTAGCAACCATATTCAACATTTATTCATGAATAACATCTGTTAGAAGTCCCGGGCGAAGCCAGGTTAAACAACTAGTCTAACTAATAAAAAAACAGCTTCGATATACACAGGTTTTTAAGACTGATTTCCATCACACTTTACACAGGCTTTGGACTGTCAAAATGATAATATTATATTATATTAATTATTAAATATTTTAATATCATTTTAGTTTAACCTAACCTAACCTAAACTATCCTACCCTAACACTGTGAGGGTAGAAAACAAACTGAAAAGACACCAAATACCATTGGCCTCCCTACCCTGGTATTCCCACCCCCGTGAGCCATATCTTGTTGTGGTCCAGGCAATGACACTGTAATATCAACCATTATACCAAAATGTCTGCAATTATCTAGTATTGAAATATTTACAGAGACCTGTACAACCCTTGTGTCCCCAACTGCCCGCTTTATTGATGTGTCCTCAATATTCCGTGTCCGCAATGGCCCGGACACCTATACAGGTACTATTTTTTTACATATACGTAGTATATAGAGTGTAATGTGATGGGTAAAAAAAATCAAAGTCTAGTTTTGTTTTTGAATCCCTTTTGAGGTCCCCTGAGTCCAAAAAGGTGACTTTTAAAATATTGTCTGTCTGTCGTAAGTTCTACAGATTAAACGCGTGGAACGAATTTAATTAAATTTGTTATGTGGTCATATTTTGGTATTATCTCGGAATTTTTTTTTCCGTAATTGAAACGTAAAGGGTAGCTGCCTGCCATAAGAAAAATACAAAATTACGATTTTCTCATAATCGGATCAAAGATTTTCTTCTAAACATTTTGCGAATGTGTAGCCTCTTAAAGATCCAAAAAAAGTATTGGTTCCCATCTCTCCAAAATATAGTTCAAGGAGTTATCAAAACATCAATAATCGGTCATGGATCAGAGATTTTATTGGAATGTGAAGAATAAAACCTAAATTCGTGTGGTAAATCACAAGTAAAAATAAGTACGTAATACATTTCAGGAATAATTGACAAAAAACAAAATTAACCTTGGTCGCCGTCATTAAAACCCCTAGATGTTTACCAAATACCGTTTACGGACGTGTTTATGGTGCAAGCATAGCAAGATTTGTCCCTTATCTATCTATCTATATACTGTATATATATAAAAGCCAAATATCACTCACTCACTGATCGCTATTTATCAAGAACGACAAAACGTATGAACTGGAAACTTGGCATGGTGGTTCCACTTAAGCTCTACATGTGCAATAAGAAGGGATTTAAAAAAAAAATACGTTTCACTGCGGATATCGCGAAAAACCCGCGATAAATAAACAATACGTTTCCCCCTAAACCATAAAGCCTACAAACTTGCAATTTGGCACATACATTCACTTTGGTGACTAGGTGATCACTAAGAAAGGGGTTGTGAAGAATGGGCGCTTACGAGGGGGGGGGGCAAAAATTCAAAAACTAACTGACTGATCGCAATTTATCAAGAACAACAAAACGTATTAGCCTGAATGGTGGTTCCATAAGCTCTAGATGTGCAATAAGAAAAGGATTTCAAAAAATGCTCCTTTTAAGCAAAAGGTAAAAAAAATCTAGTTAAATATATAACTATTTTGCATAGCCATTGTTCATACTTCTTATTCATATTTTTTATTGACAACTTGCTAACTGTAATTTTTGGTGAGGATTTGTTTTTGTTACTTATGTATTACAGGCACATTTCTTCTCCCTATGAGTAAATATTTATATTAAAAAACTGTAACTTTGAATTAGATGATTTATTTGAGTTTCTACTTTTATTTTAAAGTCTGTTTTAAATGTTGGTTTATAGAAAAGTAGTCAAACTGTACTATAGACAAACCGTATCTAAAGTAAAGCACCGCCTCACGATGGCGCTTGCGACGGGTTAGGTTAGGTTAGGTCATTTTAGGGGCCAATGAGGGTAGATATTGTCACGTGTACGGCGTGTGACTCGGTGTAATGAGCCAGATGTATTTTTGGACATAAATTGAGTGATATATAAGGATGTAAGTAGATGTCAGGAAGAAGTATAGAGTCATAAACCTTCCTTGGCACAAACTTTTGAAATATTTTCAGAAAAAATTTCCTTTGATGAAATATCTCAGCTATGACAAACAAGTTGTAAAGTAAACCTTGTGACTGAGAAGTGGACACATTTTCATTCAATGGCTTAACCCTTAATTAGTCACGTCGGGTCATAATGACCCAACTCACACTTTGTTATGTTTTTTCTACTGTTGTAAAACCCTCACCCCTTTCATTCTCCTTCTTACTGTCTGTCTTGAACCATATTTCAACTGAATTGCTACCTGACCTCCCATACCAAAGATTAAAAGCAAAAAGTAGCACTTTTGACACTTTTGACCCGAGCCGAAAAAAATACCTCAACAAGTAAAAAACGTAAGCGTTGTTTCATGTGCCCTAGGTTTATGCATGATAGTAGTATATATTTCACCAGTTGATAAGTTGACAGTGTCTTGTTCGGAACATTTTTTCTGTGTCGAGATTTTTCGTGGCGTTATTAATAGAAATTAAAAGTGATTGGATTTTTCTACGAAGTCTAAAAATGAATCGAGGACAGAAGATTTTGGATATGGCGTTACACGGTCCTTCTAGAGAACATGATTCATCAAAAAGGTATTTAATGTGTTTTATATAACTCTCCATTATTAAAATATCCTATATTTAGTTGTTTTTTGTTTTTTTTTGTGTGAAATTTAAATTATCACTAACATAATTACAGTCGATACTTTGATTACTAAAACTTTTGGATAAAATCAACGAAAAATAAAACTAACCATTGCTACTGTTATTTCATTATTTAAAACGAAGTTACATAATTAAACCGACTATTATTATTTGTTATGTTAAAATTACTTCTTAATATAAACTTTTAATTAGTATTATTTATTAATACAATAATTTATATTATCATGGAAATGTCAATCAAACTCATTTAATTTTGAAGTTGCCGATTTATTCAATTAAATAACGATAACTTTTCAAATTAATCATAGTAAAATATAGTGATCTAAGCAAAACGTTAGTTCATGGGTTAAAAAAAAAATCTATATATTTTATAACTTTTAGAAGTTAAATTTTCTGGTCTTACAAAAGATACATAGTAGCCATAGCCAATTAAAATTTAGATGAATTTTCATTTTTAAAAGGGAAAATTTATATTTTTAGGAATGAATTTTCAATAGTCCACCTTCTGGAATCAAACGAATTTCATTTGGTTCATTGCAACGATTTAAGACCGTCTGAAAAGCCACAGCTACAAATCATCATGCTTAATAGGAAGAAGTACCATGCAATTGTTCTTCATAAAGGAGGTATGTCTTTTTTTTTTTAATTTGTCATTTTTAATTTAATTATATAAAAGCCTTATTTAATATCTCTAAGGATATAATTTATTTCGGTTATGATCTGTTACATAAATTAGTAACAATACATAATATTAATAATAAAAACTGTAAAACATCGATACCAATCGTTTCAAAATTGACCATTACCTTGTGTTTTCGGCTGCTTTATGTTCATACTAAATCTCCACACTATAATTTGCGATTACAATATCAAATGTTTAAAAAAAAAAGAAAAGAAAAATGACAAAAAAGAAAAAGAAAAAAAGGTTCGGCAGTCAATGAGTGAGTACTTAAAGTATCCTGACTTCAATCTATTTCATTCCAATATTTAAAAAGTTACTTGGAAATGCAATATTTTTTACCTGTAGCTGGGCACATTGGATTAAATCATAAACCTTCAAATATTACCTAATATGGCCATAAACCCTTGGGCCGAATATTAGATTTTACGACGCTCCTTATGATTTATTTAATTTTTACCTGAACTCATTATAGAAATATACTGAGATTTTTGCGAATTTTTTGTTTTAGGAAAGGTTTTGTGTATTATGTGGAAAAAACTTGTGTAATGTTTGAAATTGGAGGATATAATTAAGTATGCTCTACTTTTAGTGATCTGCAATTCTCTCATTTTCAAATATCATCTGACTGGAGAGTTTAAATTTATAATTAATAGTTCTTAATTTAAGATAACAGTGATCATCATGAAAATGATTATTGAAAGAAAAACAGAGTGGTCATTAACAAGAAGCAATAATAAAATAAAAAGATAAATTAAAAATTAAGTATTCAATATTTTTATCATTGTGATAATGCAATATAAAAATAAGGTATTGTTTTAACAACACAAGTTAATTAGTATCAAAATAGAAACTTAATATCTCCATGCGACTGGTCCAGTGTGATGACACAGTTTTGTAGATCTGACAATATTTTATTTACATATTGCACTACCAAGTTAAGACAGTTGTCTAAACACATCTGTATTTCAATCAGTAAACTATGAGCGTCACTGATAAATGTACTCGGTCCTGTGGCTATAGTATATAGAAACTTTTCAGAGTTTGTTACTTCCTTGTTAATACAACTGATTACCTTAATAATTTCGACGACTTTACATGTACTAAGTTTTGTGAAACTCCAGGCAATAAAATCACTTAGTTTTTTTTGCAGGAATTGAATTAATTTTGTTTATACAATTTTTTGTTTTCTTTACACCATCTTAGATACATAGTCTAGCTGTCTCTTTCCCTGTAAGATGTAATATTCTATAAGATACAAGCAAGAATTTCAACTTCGTTAGTGTTTTTAAAATTTACCATTTCACATAACAGTTCAAAACATCAAAACGGAATTCATTTTGACCTATAATTGTTAATACATTCAGATATATATAATAAAAAACTAAACACTGTAACTTATAATTACATAATGAATTTATTATTGAATAAATAGTGAAACGTAAAAGATATAGTTTGTTTGTTCTGTTAAATTTCAGGTTAATCACAAAAATTATTGAACACTTTTATTTCTTATACTATTTTTATGGCTAATGTTTTCAGAAGGACGTATATTTGAGTTTTATATAATCTCGTATTGTCGGTTTATAAAATTTGAAGTAAATAATGAACTATATCTACTTATGATTCATGCCTTGTAACTCTATTGCGGGCAACCCACGGTAGTGGTATTGAGATAAAATCAGTGGAATCATAAGAAACTTTATGACGTTTTGTCTCTACTAGGGCGCAAGTAAAAACAATATATTTTAACATAATAAAACTTTAAAAAATGTGTATTCGGAGAGACTTTAAATGTTTGTCATAATTTAAAACTATATAACATCAAATATATAAAAAAAGTTGGAGGGGTGATGTTACAACCTGTATATAATAAAATGTAGAAAAGGGTCGGCGTGAAGCGGGGGGGGGATAAAGAGTATTTGAACATATTAAATATGAAAAGAATAAAAAAATACTCATCTCTGCAGAGCAAAGAAATAATAATGGTGTACTTACTAAGTAATGAGAATGTTAAATAATAAATTAGCATTATATGATGGGGCACTAAAGAAGTTAGTATTTTTTACCATTATATGTGTCCATTATAAGTACCATTATATTTACCATATAATAATGGTGTACTTACTAAGTAATGAGAATGTTAAATAATAAATTAGCATTATATGATGGGGCACTAAAGAAGTTAGTATTTTTTACCATTATATGTGTCTTTCAATATTTTTTTGAGGTACAGGTTCAAGGTATATAGCGGAACAAATTATATACCATTAATTTAAAATCATATACATAATATTTAAAAAATCGTTTGAAAACTAAAAAGTGGACATTTATGTTTAAAATTTAACATTTACGTGAATAAAAACAACCCATATAAAAGGAACATTTGGTATTTTGAACATCAAGAAACAATACCCGGAATTTTTAAAGAAGAGTTCAGAAACATCCTGTATATACATAAAATTATAACTCTTAGGAACATACAAAAAAATACCAAACACGTTGCAAACCATGGCATTGACTTTAAAAAAGAAATACGTAACTATTTATTTAGGTGAAACAGTGTATATTTTGTAGATTATATCACTTTAATTTCTCTGTTTGAATAAACTGTTTTTGCCCTGATAGAAAGAAGCTATTTGGATTTGCTGTTGAGAGAAATTAAAGAGTATGACCAAATTAGAAGACGGTACAGTAATTTATCTGGTATATCACAAGGAGTTCAAACTGAGAATTTCATAGAAGAAAGATGTACACAGACTGAAGAGCATTATTCAGACGGAGTACAAAAGACTAGTTACAGTAAGTTTATCGATTCTTTATGAGCTAACCCTATTTTCTGTTAACTTCAGTTTTGTTCTACATATAGTAAAGCAGAAAGAAAATAGTGACCTAAATAATTCATCTTATCATTTTCTCATAATTATTTGTTATTCATTTAGGAACAGATTATAATGTATCAGCTTCGGAAACAAAATTAAAAGAGAAACTGAATAGGTAAATTATGATTTGCTGTCATAAATAAAAATTATAATAATTTATTCTAGGGGAAGACATGTAGATTTTCTTAAACTATAAGTACAGCAGTATGGTGTGATTAAATTCTACATAAAATTACTAATATACAATTTTTCAGTGATCTTAGGTTAACACATACCTAATATAATATACTATTATTTTTAACAGAACTATATTTTGAACTATGCAGGTAGAGATCCTTAATAATAATCAATACCTTATTATTGATTGGGGAAAAAAATGTACTACGAACAAAGGTGACAGAAACATTATTCATTAGGTTGTTCAAATGAAACCATACTGTGAAAAGTTTTACCTTAATATTATTAATCTTTGACCCCCAATTTGACCTCTAATTCAAAAAAACACCCAACAAATTAACAATCACATCAGACGCCTTCTTTAATGGTAGCAGGAGGAATTTAGGTTACTTGGCAGATCACTAATCTTTCTCAAAAAGCAAGAGTCCTAAAACAGAACGTTGTTTATGTAAAAAAATAATAATACCACCCAAATTACTGATAACAACCAATATATACCATTTACCTTACTTTTTTTAAGGTGGATATTAAATAAATTCAAATTTTACCACGAACGCCATAATATACAAGCATTTACAGAAGCATACCATGGTTAACATAGTCAAATATATGTGGAAAACAAACAACACATCTTCAAACTAAATTTGAACTTTGCTTGTAAGTTAATTCATTCCGTCATTTTTTGTACATTGTCCTATACGAAAACCAAACTGTGAACCAGACAGGAGCCGATTTCATTTCAAAACATTTGTTGCCTCATAAACTACATACTAAAACAATTTTGACAGAACTGGAGTTGTAGAGATTGAAAGCGGTATTATTTATTTATTTTATTATTATTATTATTTTTTTTTTTGTTTTGTCATCATTAGTAACATAAAATAATAGACTTTTGCCAACTTCAGACAATTTGGATAAACTCCTTCTGCAATATCTAGAAAATACAATATATTAATTTGTTAGATTAATAAGAAAGATCATAACTATCCCTACTGTTACAATTTTTAATTTTTGAACTACATACTGTCCGCGAGAGTAAAGAAATCCCTTGAGCTCTGGCCTCTCCGAAAATAGCAGGCGCTTACTTAAGTCGGCGTCACGCTCCGTCGCTCACGTCGCTCACATTAACTGTCGCAAAACATGTAAAATGGCCAAGTGACATTTTCCTTCATTGTATCTATTTAATTGTGTTAGATCACTGCAATGATAAACGATGATGCCGATCTTCCAAACGCAAGTGCTCGTACAACGAGAAAACTTTGAACGATCTAGGCTTTAAGTTTGTGAAAAGGCAATGCAGGTCGATCCTTATTGAAAGGGAAGACATAGTGCAACGGAGAAGACAATACCTATTCAAAATAAAGGAGTATAGAGAGCAACAAAAAAAATTTTCTACTTGGATGAAACTTGGTGTGCTGCCAGCCACACTGTAAAAAAGGCTTGGACACCAACTAACATAAAGTTGGCAAAACAAGCGTTTATGGTTGGAGAGACTACATTTTATTAATCCCACATAAATTAATAATAATTTTTCAGTTTTGTCAATAACAATACTTGTTGTATATGCTTGTATAAGCAAAAATAAACCGATTTATTTGAGATTTTATATCAAAATTCACAGCATTTTATGACAAAAGTCGTAGTGATATTTGTTTTTGTCAATTATTAAAAATTGTCAAAGCTAAATATTTGTACTGGACAAATATATTTAGAGTGAGTATCTATTGTCTCCCTGCAGGTCAGTAAGGATGCCCCAACAATGGGATCCGGGGCCGGGCAAGCTAAGTCGATTAGTGCCAGTTGACCGAATCTCTGCCCCTCTCCGACTGTTCCACAACTATAATTGTATCTGCGATGGGTCATTCAACAGCCTTTGTACAGGGATGCCATATTAGCAGAAATAAAACTTCCTGCGAAACGAAATGTTTGGACAGCGCGGAGCCAAGCCCTCAAGCCGAGCGCCTGCAAAAAACGTGCGGTTACATCAACACACTGGTGCATACCGTCCCGGCTGGGGGGACTTCTTTACTCTCGCGGACAGTAGTATATTTTCACGTCACTTCTTTCTAATAAATCATATTTGTTCGAACAGACGTTTTCATAAACTGGCATTTCGACCCAAACTAAGAGCTTCCCAAGTCGTTTCTAATCTGGCTCACTGATTGTTTGGAAATCAAGGCCATATGTTAGTGTTTTAATTAATCCCACAAGATGTAGATATATTCCTTATTGCATTCCATGCCATCTTGCATATATTCCTTTAAAGATTAATAATAATTCCGTTATAGTTTCTCTTCGTCTCTGGTGATTTTTCTATAGACCGTAATGAGGCTCATTAATGTTTTCGTACCTGTAGAGGAAGTAATTTTATGAATATCTTGGCGTAAAATTATCAATTCCCTTTGTCTCCCAAGATCACCTGTATAGTATGTAAATTTATTCTATTTTAACTATTTCATTCTGGTTGCTAATTCATTATTATTATTTGCTTAAAAACTTATAGGATTCTGTTAAAAAGACATAAAACATAGTTTCTGCATCAAGACGGAATATTCAAGCTATAAATTCCAGTCAACAAGTTCCATAATAACATATTATAAAGTGTCATAATTAGAGGTGATAAAACAAACAGTATTTAAGTTTATTTTTTCGGAATGAAATTATTGTAAGCGTTGAGGGAAAGACTGGGATTGATTGGGTACATCTGTAGGGTTAAAAAAACTATAAATGTTGTAAAAATTTGAACAAAATATAGTTTCCTCTTGATATACAGAGTGTCGAGAAAATATACTTGCAAATTTCACCAGGGTATACGAGAAAATAAGAAAAAAGTTCCAATAAACATAAGCCAGGAAATGCTTAGTTTTTAACTATCCAGTATTTTGTTTTTTTTTTCACTAAACACCCTATAAGAGGTCAAACCATGGTAGTAGTGCTTCTAATGTTTTAAAAAATATATATTAATACGAGTTCAAAAACAAACATTGTCCAATCATGAAACGTTATGTTGCAATTTTTGTAGAGTAAATTTTTTTCTCCTGAGTTACAACATTAATTTTATACTACAAAGGAATTAGTTAACAAAAATTAACCTAAATATTATAGTGATCAGTCTATTGAGCAATTTAATAATCCAAAAATATATGAGAAACGTCATTTTAAAAATAACGGAATAGATATTGTAAAAGTAAAAAAGAAAACTTTTGACCTAAATGTTTTTATTTGGGGTCTTTTTATTTTTATTTTAGGGAAAAGGTGTTAAATTGTATTACTGTAATGTTTTTCTACTTATTTTTCACCATTCCATAACAATATTAATATTTGATATTTAGGACAATATTGAATTACATTATCAAATCCACTTAAATAATTAGAATTCATTTTCTATTTAAACACAGTTATATACCTGTCGTAAAAGTAAACCATATAATGACTCAAACAAAACTTATCTGTTTTCATCGCACCTTCCTCACGATGCTGGGTCAACCTCATAAATGTTTGAGCCCTTAGGATGATCGTACCCGTTATCACTTGCAAAAAAAAAAACCGATAACACTAAATACTATACTATTATCAAACTGGGAATACGGCTGAACGAAGGGTCGCTTCACTCACAAAAGCGCAGATAATTAGGGTGTCCGGCGACCTACCCCCAAGCCAACCGTACAACCGTATGAGTCATCTACTGGGTTTACTATTAATTTATTAATTAAAAATAAAATGTATAATTATATTTTACAACATAATTACGAAAACAATGAGACCTAAACAACGTATAATTTACTGAATTATAGCCCCAAATTAACAATGTTACAAAATGAGTGAGGGTTAGTACTATACCTTGTAGTATATTAATCTGCTTCTATTGATTTTGAGAATGGAAACTTTTCCTACAAGTACTAAATGTTTATTTAATGCATAACTTATCGCAATGCTTATACATAGAAATATACGTTTTTGAATTTTAAAATATTTGTAACTTTTTCAATATTAGTAAGGATTTTTTTGCTGTTTTCACCACTATTTTTTGTATTACTGTTGATCAGATGAGCAAATGTTAAATTACAGAAAATAAATTGCGTAAATACCAATACTCCCATTTTAATACATATTTATTCATACACAATGTAAATAATAAAGTACAAATTATCTTTTATACTATTATTATTATATTGTGCTTCTTTGTTTCATTTAAATCGAAAAGTATATATTTTTAATAAAACTATACGATAGTGTTGTGAATATACACTTGAGCTTGGCTTGAGAGAAACGTAATATTAAGAAATGAATAAACGTACACAATTCTCCCAAATATATACACTTTATTTCAGACGCGTCTCGACGACAATGTCGTCATCATCAGTGATGGTTACAAAGCAAAATTATAACTAAGTAACCTCTACTGAACATAATACAAATAGTATATAAAAAACTGCATTTATTGAAAAAAATATATAGCATTTATTGAGTAAACTGCCATAAGATCAAAAAAACATTCTGAATTTATTAAAATAATTCTACCGAGTGTAATATAATATATCTGAAATATGGTCTCGCAAAATTTAAACAAAATGCATTGTTTGTTATCTCAAAAAATTACCTGTTCGGGAGTGATCTGTTGAAAATGGAAAAAATGAAAACACAGGCTCCATGATAAACGTTAGAATACAGCTTATTATGTCGATTAAATTAGAAATAAAAGGGGGAAAAAATAATAAACAAAATCATTGTATTGACCAAAATTACAAATAATTTCAGGTTTGTGAATAATTTGGCATAAACCACCATCACGGTTAAATTCTTTCGGTACTTTTTTAATTATTCAAGAATAGTTTAATTTTCTTGTTGTATGGAACATTGGTCTAGTTTAATAATTTTAACAATTTTTACATATTAATTAGAAATCTCTTGCGCCGGTTCAGAGATATTAAAACTTCTACGGTGTGCCCATGATTAAGTTTCCCTTTTAAATTTTTTACATATTCATAATAGACATTTATATAATGAATCAATAAAACGATGTCGAGTGTTTTAGATCCGTTTTGAGGTCATATGTATAAAAAAAAGTGAAATTTCAAATAATCTCTGTTGGGCGTTTCGTATATCGGATAAGCAGTGCTCTAAGAGCCCAAACACTTGGACCGATTTTAATCACATTTGGTATATTGATATATTGTAATCATATCTCGGGATGAATATATTTTTAAAAAAATTTGTTTGGTAACTTTAAATTAGGGAATGAGGGGTGGGTGCTATAGGAAAAAAAACTAAATTATAATTTTCAAAATGTGCTCTAACCAATTTTATAAAATTTCGCCTGTAACGTGTTATGACGAAGTCACTCGGCCTCGTATTGTGGATACGCTCCGGATTACATCATAATTGTAATCGGTATCACTGGTCACATGTTATCTATGAGACTGGATTTGCTGATCGAAAAGGAATGCCACTGAGATAAGACAAGCATAGAGTACTGTAGAAAGTGCCATGGAACATTTTGACAACACTTCTTTATAGTACCCTCAATTTATTTAGTTAATTTAGTTTTGTTGTCTAAATTATTATTTCAGGGTAGGTTTTCGGGATATGGCATTCCGGGATTCTCAGAAAGGCCCAAATATTGAGAGGTGCGTCTTAATAAGCTATCAGCTTAGGCCTCATTGGTTACTTTCGCAGTAGTATAGAGTCACTTTTTTTAACAGACAGAACAACAACTTTTCTTGTATATTTAAAAATCGTTGACTAACACTGATTTAGAAGGGTCTAGTGACCCCGGAGTAAATTCATTAAAAGGCGCTCTCTCAAAGACTTCAATTGAGACAAATTTGATCAAAATCAATAAATCCAATTTGAGTTATGTTTCTTTCTACGGCAAACACTTCAAAATATTGATTTTCGTTAATATATATCGAAAGATATGCATATATAGGTACCTAATTTTATTAAAATCATCTACACGTTTGTGTAGTAGAGCACTTCACAGATGATAACACAAACATGCATCCATAAGAAGTCCTGGAGAAATCTCTACAATATATGTCTATTTGCACGCGCATCGATAGATTATAGAATTGAAAGTTAACGGAAATCCAGTAATTCTAATAGCATGACATTCTTACTCACTAAAAATTGTCAGTATTCCAATAAGGTTGAACTTTGTGAAGTGAATGAATTAATTAAATAAAATATTAAGAGAGAATATTGTAGTTAGGAAACATTTTCGTTACTCGCATTTTAAAAACAAATTGATTATAAATCAATTTAGTTTTCAAGGTATAGTATTTATGCAGGAAAAGGTCTAACTATTAGATTTTAATGTATTATTTATATTTATAATTCATGCAATTAACCAATACAATTCTGATGTTAAATCCGTAATAGAACTGAATGACTTATATATAGGCATATGCACATTTTTTTTTCAGATACACCCAGGAAAGGGAAAAAAAACCACCACTTTTGTATATTTTGTAAAAAAAGAGTAATTAACCTACCTCGACATCTTAGGTCTATACATAAGGATGAAGAAAGGGTAAAAGCTTTTATGAAGCTTGATCCAAAAGATCCTTCCAGAATAGATCTTCAAGCCAGGATAAGGAGAGAAGGCAATGCTGCTCTAAATGCAATTCAATTGCAGGAAGGAAAAAATGTCTTTCCTGTTAAGAAAGGATTGGGGGATTTATACTCTCCCGTTCCCTGCACTAATTGTGGTGCATTTTATAGCAGCAAAACAATGTACCGTCATTATAAAGTATGTACTGGAAAAAGTATGGTACCTAAAAATTTACTAACAATAGCTAAAAGACAGTTTTTTTTACAAAATAAATCCACTGACATCCCAGAAGTTTTAAAAACCGACATTATTCCAGGCATGCAACAGGACGAAATTACCGATAATATTATAGACGATAAAGATATAAAAGACTACGGGAAAATGATGTGCTTAAGGTATGGATCTGAAATTTCTCACCATAAAAACATGATTCGACAAAAAATGAGATCAGTGTCAAGACTTAAATTAAAAATGAGAGAATTGGATCCCACCATTTCTACTTTAAGCGATATTTTTTCTCCTGAGAAATGGGACAGTTTTGTTGAGGCCGTACAGGAGTGTGCACACTTTCATGAGGACGAATTAGACAAGAAATCCCCGAATGTAGTTCTCCATTTAGGATTAGCAATGTCCAACATTGCAAAAGATATTAAGGCAAGCTGTAAGGTCGATGAAGAAGGTGACTACAGACGAAAGTTACTTCAAGCGTGGATTGATATTTATGATAGAATGTTTATCAATACAGTTGGGAGAAGCTTCAAAACTTGCTTTAAAAAAGAAATGGCACCACAAGCAGTATCAACCCATTGCTAAAGATATTGTTCAGTTGAATACCTATTTAAAAAAACAGATGTCTGAATCACAAGTAAAACTTATGAAAAGATTTAATATCCCGACTTGGGAAAATTTAAATAAAGCAGCAATGCTACTATTGCTTATATTTAACAGAAAGCGTATAGGTGAAATTCAAAATATTACTGTTAACGATTTCCGTCGTAAAGAAAAAATAAAACAAAATACTGACATATACATGGGCCTTACTG
This sequence comes from Aphrophora alni, assembly GCA_963513935.1. NCBI lineage: Eukaryota > Metazoa > Arthropoda > Insecta > Hemiptera > Aphrophoridae > Aphrophora > Aphrophora alni. Next base: position 30,586,359 of record OY740771.1, on the reverse strand, counting down.
AAACAGAAAAACTAATGGCTAACAGATTTTACCACGTAACTATTAGAGGAAAATTGGCACGAGGTGTGCCAATTCTGATAGGGGTTCAAGTTTCTGAAGCAATAGAGAGAATATTGGAGCTAAGATCGGAAGGAGGAGTGGGACACTCTAATCCCTTTCTTTTTGGTAAAGGTGAAAATGGGTACTTCGATGCATCTGTAGCGTTAAAAGAAGCTGCATTTGCTTGTGGTGCAGAGGCACCAGAGCTCCTTACAAGTACACACCTACGTAAACATATAGCAACAGTGTCTCAGGCTCTAAATCTCACTGATACAGAGCTTAAAGTGCTATGTAGGTTTCTTGGTCATACAAAACAAACCCATATGGAATTTTATAGGATGCCTAGTGATGCAGTTCACACGGCTAAGCTGTCAAGGCTCCTAATGGCATTGGATTCTGGCCAGATTTCAAAATTTAAGGGAATGTCTTTGGAAGAAATAGAAATTGATGTGCCAATTGAATCAATGGAAGGTGAAGAAAGCGTTTCTCAATCGCCCTTATTTACAGAACCATCTACGAGCACATCATTTCCAAATCTGCAAAGAACACCCACTAAAAGACCATCAGAAAAATATAAATCAACATCTACACCGTCGCCCCCCAAAAAAAGAATCAGATGGAGTACCCCCGAAAAGAAAGTAATGAAAAAAGCTTTTAAAAAACATTTAACTCAAAAAACATTACCTTCTTTCAAGGAGTGTCAGGACGTTAAAAAACAAAACCCCATATTAATACCTAGAAAGGTTCACATCCTAAAGGCCTGGGTAAACAATCAAAACAGGAAATTATTTTAAACATAGTAAAAACAAATGAAATGTATATACAGGATGTCCCGCAATAATATGGCATAACTTCGGAAATTGATAGAACGCATAAAAAGTAACAAAAAACTTCATATAATTTTTTTCTAAATAGCTTCATTTTTTGTGTCTGTCTGTCTGTTTGTGTTTTATAATCAAATAAATGTATTTTAAAAAATACAAAACAGAATTTCACGAAATTTTGTTCAACCAAAATCATTATATTATTGTCATGATTTACCCTAAAAAAAAATTGTTTTGAATTTCCTTCATTAATTTCAAAATGACGGGCATTTAAAATTTTTATATTAAAATAACTCAAAAAGTAGCAAATAAATTTAAAAAAATTAAAAGAACACCTTTTTTTCAGAAATGCAATGCCAAACCTAAAAATACCTGGTTCATAAATAAGCGAGAATCAACCATTTACCATATCTTAGGGTAAATCATGACAATATTGTTGACCAAAATTTTGTGAAATTCTGTTAGAATTTTTTTGTATGAAATTATTTTAGTATAAAACACAAACAGGTAGACAGACAGACAGACAGACAAAAAATGAATCTATTTATAAAAATTAAAAAAATTGAAGTTTTTTGACACTTTTTATGTGTTCTATCAATTTTCGAAGTTATGCCATATTATTCCAGGACACCCTGTATATATTACATATTATACATCTTTTTCGTAGTTATTTACTGATACCCTAACAGTTTATTCCAATAGATGGTTGATTGTCAAAATTTAAATTGTTAAAAGTATTGTAAATTATAATTCGTGTAATTACTTTTATTGTATGTAATTGTTAAAAAAATATATTGTCATTACATTTGAATGGTAAATTATGTAATATTTTCCTTTATAGTTTGTATGAAATAGTACAATTATGATTATTTTTACATGTGGTTTAGTTTTGTAACTATTTTACTGTAAATTAGTAAATGAACATAATACAAATATACGTTTGAAAAAAATATATATATAAATTATTATTTTTAAAATTTATCTTGTTTTAACCAACTAATAAGATAAGATAAGAGCGGCATCCTTACTCTTTTTAGTATAATTTTAATTATTTTTTCATTTGGTATATTGAGTTTTGACTGTTTTACTGTATCTTATAATATTGTATTAATTATAAACTTAATATAAATTGACGCTTGACTAAAATTATGTAAGATAAATATATTTTTTAATGTTTCTTATTCTAACCAACTAATAATATATAATTACAATGCAACCCTTACTGTTTTTATGTGAACGGTTGTTTCATTTTTAGTTTATAATTGTTTGTATAAAGTCAAAACTATTGTAATTATTGATCTTGTATGTATTTTAAGAAATGTGTTATCAATATTATTTGAATTTACGTTGTGAAATTTTGACCTTTAGAATTAGTAAAAAAAAATATACAACGCTTAATTATTTGTATATGTGGTCTAGTGGTTATTTTAATCCATATTACAGTAATATAATATTGTAACTTTTATGAACTTAATACAAATATGTCTAAATTAACGTATAGCCTATATGACAAATATTTTTTGCAACTGTTTCTGCTTCTAACCAGTTAATAGTATAAAATAACAATGAGTTATTTAAGTGAGTGATACAGATTTATGTCAATGGATATAATGATATCCAGGTTTGTTAATATAATTTTGTCCTTACTTAGTAAATAACAACTAATATGCTTTTAAAGTCTAGTGTCTTGAATATTTTTGATGAAGTTTATTGGCTTCGATATATTTCGCATTAAAAAAATTAAACGACCTCCAGATTCAACATCTGAAAAAAAATATCCCGTATTTTAGTAAACGGTTTAGATAATACAAAAGAAGGTGAATTATTTAATCTGAATAAAAATCTCATTAATTTACAAAGTTTTAAATGTTTATCATACAAAATACAGAAAAAGCGGAGAAATGAAAAACCATTGGCAGTTCAGGCTGTCATATCTTTTTTTATTTGTGTTCAACTTTTTATCCCTCAAATAAAAAGAATTTCTTTTTTATATACAAACAAAATCACTATTAATTTTTATCTGAATGTCATAGGATACACGAGATATAGACAATAACTGAAACACACAAAATTAGCATAAGATAAAAATATTAAGGATTTATGATTATCCATTGCCAAGAAAATTACCATAAAATTATTAAAAAAATGGCTTTAAACATTTTATAATGTCGAGTTTGAAAGACAAACAAACCAAATTTTTTTTGTGTTTTGAACATTTTTGTAAACATTTTTTGGTTTCGGCATATTCAACATTATACATTTTAAACGGTCGCCATTTTAAAAATATATACAATCGTCCAGGGTTTTGGTACACAAAAAAGTTTAAAGGAAAAATGTTTACATCAAATCTGGACTGAATATCCCTTAGAACTTATTTATGCCATCTATCCCCCACCTCAAAATAAAAACCTTTCCTTCTAAGACACAATATATTGCCCTATAACAATTTAAAGAAAAAGTGAGACGTGATTTGATGTTTCAAATTGGCGGATAGAAAGGATTTTTGCTACATAGGGATAGAACACACACATCTCATTTTGAAGTATTTTTGTGTGTTTATAAGATATTAGCAAATAGAAATCACTTAACTCCATTTGAAACTCAATCAAATTGACGGCTAATATTTGAACTTTGTTATTTATGTACTCAATGGAAAGAAACTCATTTCACAAACTGGTAATTATTATAAATAGCTAGGAAAGAATTCACAGGCAGTGACGAAAACATCTGTCTCTTAAACCGACAATGTGCTTACTAAACTTTGTTTTGTTTTACTCTTGTGTGTTTTTGTAACATAAATAAAACTATAATTTATTTTAGGAATGTTTGTTAAAAAGGTTTCAATAGTATTTGTTTTTTGTATTTGTAAAAAGGTTTTGTATTTTGTGTTATCAAAATTACACATTATAGGTAATATTTTGTCTTGATTGCTTTGTCGAGTTTCTGGTAGCTAGGACGTTAGAACTGGCTACCCAAACCTCGCCTCTCAATTTTATTGACACGTACAAAAGGATGCTTATAAAGCAGTTCAATATTATTTAAACAACTTACATCGTACATGACGTCTACACAAACTCACATCAAGATGTGTGTGTGTGTGTGTGCGCGCGCCCGCGTGACCTCTTTTACACTGCATTGGGCACTGTTTTACAAAATTTATGTATGCAATTGTATAAATCTTAACAATGGTTATAAACCATTTAATTTGGCTATAGAATAAATATAGGTTGTCACTGAAATTGGGTTCTTTTTTGTCTTTCTTTTATTACGGTATTTATTGATTAATTAAGGATGCATATTTATTTTTTCATTAAAATATTTTGTACTTTTTTACTTTTATTTTATAGTATTACTACATATTGTGCGCAAGTGTCTGAGTGTCAATGTTATTATTATTTTTGTTGTGTTTTACCTACGATTGTACGTTCATTTGTTTGTTTGTGTAATGTCAATAAAAAAAATTTAAAAAATTGTTATTCAAATCCATACGATTTATCAAAATTCTGTGTTATTTTTATTACTCTTGAAAACAAATATTCTAAACTTACAATCTATATAAACTCTTTTCGGATAACGTGCATGGAAATTGTGTAAGTATTTTTGAATTTTAAATGGACAGAGATATTTTTTTAGGAATATAAGTCGTTCAATATCTATGTACATTCCATCATAGTGGAAATAAACAAATACAACACAAAGAAAGAAATACGGACAAAAGTAATAAGAATATGAGCTAAATTAATAAATATCAAATAATTATAAAACATACACAATTCCTTGTTGTATTTTAAATCTAGGGTTATAATTCATAAATTGGCAACACTGGCAGAACTAAAAGATGTGCAGGTAGCCCAATTGATTTTAGATGTAGCTCTACAGAGCGAACCAATAGGGTTACATATTTCACGTTCACAACCATAGAGGAACGTATGTAGCCCTATGGTAGTAGCGGTAAACGTGATTGTAGCCAATAGAGCGACATCAATAGGGCTACCTCCAATGTAGCCCTATAGTCGTAGCCGTATATAAAATGTCGCCCTATGGTAGTATGCGTATCCCTATATATATATATATATATATATATATATATATATATATATATATATATATATATATATATATATATATATATATATATATATATATATATATATAAATTCATAAATTCATGTGACAGTCCACTGTTTGTATACATGTAGCAGCTGAGGAAGATGCATTGAACCGTCGTCTTGTATTTGTGATGCACTAAAAAAGTGGTTTTTGTAGAAAATTGTGTTTTCATTCATTTGGTTAAATTCACATAAAATGAAAACAAAAGTTTAAGAAATATATATTACTATTTATGAATTTATTGCTCTTTTTTTACAATCACTAACATTTAATGAACTGTTTAGAATCACTTGTATTGATCAATTATTTTCTCAGTCATTAGGCAGATAAAATAATCATATCACCTTCTCTAACCAATGAAATAAACTAATATGGCTAATAAACTTTGCACAAAATATCCTTTAGATACATACTTTTGTCTTAACTTATTTGGGACCAAAAGCTTCATTTCTTATAACACATTTTGATAAAATTTAATTTGTTTGTCCTTTTCCTTCTGACAAGTAAACTTACCCACAAATTTCAAAATACAGTGCTCATTATTTCAGTCTAGAAATAACTTAAAATAGACTGTCTGAGTTTCATACAATACAGATAATAGTTTTATTTTTTAAACTTTTTGCTAAGATAATTGATTTAAAAATGGATGTTCCTCTAAAATCGCAACACAACATTATACGATAAAGTAAAATCTTCTTTAAGGTTAAGATAGATAATCTATCCAAGGAGCAATGTGGTAATTTAAACCTACCTTGTAAAAAAATTTAGTTAACTCACTTTGAATGGTTGCTTATTTACAATTTCTCATTGATAAAGGTTTCTGAAAACGGATTTGGATATGAGTAAACTCATATGATGTTACTCAATGAAAAAATGTTCTACTATGCCAAAGATTTCAACATTAACTAACCAAATAATATTTTTTGAACTTACAAAACAGAACTACTGTAGTGATTTACAATTTAACCTATTATTAGACTTGGTAACTGGTCTGAATGGTAATGGAAGTTCAAAGAACATCACATTTTGATTGATGTTTATGACATAATTGCACTAGTCTTTTGACTAATAAAAATTAAAAATGGACACAAATTTAGAGGTACCAGACCATCTTTAGTTTATAATATCCCTTATTTATTTTTCCATGAAACATACTCTTACATTACAAGCTGAGTCACTGCTTTACACTTGGAAATCACTTAAAAATGTTTAATTTGCATAACAAGATTTGTATGAGGATTCTACAATCTGTACAGGGTCTCCGAAAAAGAATGCCGGGATTTCGAATGACCGTTGCTTGGGGACTATTCAGATAACTAAAAGATTTAAAAGTCAAAAGAAGAGAAAAGAACAAAGTTTTTTTTCATACCTTAATATGTTTCAATGTGAGCTCCATTTGTTGCTCTGCAGACATCGAAGCGATATTCGATTTCTCGCCAAGTGTTGTGTAGCATCTCTGGTGTCACAGTTATGATCGCTTCCGAAATTCGCTCACGCAGATGTAGCAAATCACGAATTTTCTCAGCATAAACAATGTTCTCTACGTAACTCCACAAAAAAGTCCAAAGGGGTCAAATCAGGACTCCTGGGAGGCCAGGGAATAGGCGCACCCCTGCCTATCCAACCGTTTGAAAACCTGTTATTAACTGTGTCGCGCACTTCTTGAAGGTAATGAGATGGGGCGCCATCCTGCATCAAAATGACTTGTTCACCGGCTTGTTCTTCAGTTTCTTCAATTTGAGGAAACAAAAATTGTTCTAGCATATCTAAATAAATTATGCCATTGTTTTTTCGGCAAAAAAGAAAGGTCCTATCACTTAGTCATACATTAATCCACACCATACGTTCACTTTTGGTGAATCACGCAAATGTTCCTGCACAATGTTAGGCTGTTCCGAACCCCATATACGACAAAATTGTGACGATTAACAACACCGCTTGTGTGAAATGTAGCTTTGTCTGAGAACAGCACTCTTTTAATAAAATTGGGATTGTCATTAATCTCACTGAACATAAAACTGGCAAAGTCTGTTTGCTCAGGGCGATCGGCGGGTTTAATCTGATGTCTTAACTGAATTTTGTAGGCACGAAGCCTCAATCTTTTACGAATAACATCGTGGGGTGTCGATTTGGGTATGTTTAACTGAAGACTTCGTCAGACAATCGATTTTTTCGGGCTTCTGATTGAAGAATGTCAGATTTCTTCAACTTTGTCATCACTTGTTTTTGGCCGGCCAGGTGAATGTCCTTTCAAAACACTTCCTGTGTCACAAAACTGGTTAAACCAACAACGAATTGCTTTATCATCGGGAGAATTTTGACCTTGATACGTAACTCGAAACCGACACTGCACATTAACAATTGATTTAAATTCTACATACCACAGAACACATGTGCCTTCTGTTGCACAGTAAACATCGTACTCGCGACTGGCATCAGGCATGTGAGTCACAATGACGGTCTGCCACCGCGCAGCTGTTCTGCACATGCCAAGGTCAACGCTTCCTCCCATGCTACATGGAAAACAAAACTTTGTTCTTTTCTCTTCTATTTGATGTTTAAATTGTTTAGTTATCATGAATAGACCCCAAGCAACAGCCGTTGGAAATTCCGTCATTCTTTTTCGTATTCCCTGTATAAGTGAATCGTTCTTTATTACTTCACCAACTGAACAAACTACTGAGAGAAATAGCATATTTTTTTACTTTTTTTATTCACAAGAGTCCTTAATGGGCCTTATACTATCCTATACACTTCAGTGGTTAGCAGTTGCCATATTATTATTTGAAGAGTTAATGTACCCTTCCTATATTATTTATTTCCATTTATAATTAACATTAAAATTTTCATAATTATACATTTATATCATTTCCTGTATTCAAGAGCCTTAATTTATATTCCTTTCTTTAAGGCTTAAACTTACACTTCCTTACTAGTTATAAATGCTAGTGATAGGTGACACATACTAAATGTAAGTACAGCTATAAATCAATTTACTCTAACCACAAAAGGTTCATTATTATTCTAAAGAACTATTTCTTTCTTTCCATCAAGATTAAATAATAGAAGCGTAATTTTAATTTCATGGAGATGGGAAAAGGCTGATCAAATAACAGTTGGGTAATAAAACTAGCTTTAAAAAATTATATAATAATTATTCTATGTTCAAATAATTACAATACATTACAATTAGTAATATCCATGAAGTTCTGCTTACATTGTGAACACATTGTATAAGTTTGAAGACTTTTTTATGAAACCACTGCAAGCTTATTAATACTTTCTTTATAATCTATTACGAGGTTATGAAAACTTTCTTTGTGAATGCATTGCAAGACTTGGAAGACTTTCTTTACTGAATCCATTGTAAGGTTTCAAATACTTTCTTATAGTCACAGTGTTAGCAGCCTTTGCAATCTGTGAAAGAGTTAAAGAAATTTTTATTTTATTTATTTAAAATAAATTTATATTAAATTTTATTTAATAAATTTCAACTTTTGTAACTAAATTTTAATAGGAAAATGCCATGTTGTTATACAATCCAACTCTTAATCTATAAATTTAAAACTATATTTGCATATAATTTATAAATTATTATATATTTTACCTTTATGTTCATCACTAGTGTTTGCACATTAGAAGGAAGGAATTCATTTTATTTTTTATTCATCAAGTCTCACTAATGGATGTAATTTTGCATAAGTTGGCATAACTTCTTCCAGCCAATCAGGATCTATGATGGATAAGTTTCGCATGTAACAACGTCCTGTTTGTATCAGCTCAGTAAATAATACATACGGAGGATAAGTTCCAAAGAGAGCTGAAGAAGGATGAATATGAACAATCTGCCTTGTACCAACCTAAAGGATAACACAGAAAAAAACATATAAAATACACAACAGAAGCACAAAGTTTGGATTAGTGTATAATAAAATACATCCACGATTTTTAATTATTTATGAAGCTGGTTTTACCATAAGACAAAACAGCCTTAGATTTCTTATATACAATAAATATAACAAAGAGTACTAATCATAACCAACATTAAATCAATTGAAACTAACCAAAAACACTAAATATACATTGTTTAAGATAAATAAAAGATGAATCAATTCAAATAAAGACACAATGCTGTTGTTAAGTAAATAGTTTATAAATATAGTACATTTTCAAATAACCACAATACTAACTACTAAAATAATTACTGGAAATTTGCTCATTAAAGGAAAAAGTTTTCAAGCCCTAAAAAATATTACACCAACACCTTATCTGTCCACTTTTAAAATTATGAAAACAAAAGTTTTCATTTCACAAAAAATATATAAATCTGATTAGATCTAATAATATTTAAAATAAATTTGTAAACAAATCTGTATTCGGATGGTTGATACCATAATATGATTACTTCCATAGATCAAATGGGTGGTTTTTCCTTCTCAACCTTTTGTGGCTTAGTTGTACTATAAGATAACATAAAGTAAGGAATTCCCTTGTTTCCTCACCCTGCCTATTTCACAAAGATCTGGCAATCTCTAACTGGTATATTTTTGTTACAATACAGGTCGACTGGCTGCAACATAACACATCTCTCCTCTATTTAATTTATTTTTTTAAACCTTACTCTTTGCCCATTTACTGTATTTTCTACATTACGTTTTCAAGAATAAGATTTTACTTTTAACTTTACAAGAAAAATATATTATTGATTTTTTTTTGAAATTTTAAATTTTTATTAAAACTTTCTTTAATTTGAATATACTAGTTCTACTTTGTCTATCTAATAAAACTCTCTCGCTGGGATTGTCGTTTGAAAAAACAATTTGTAAAATCTATACATATCATTTAACTCTGGAAGTGGCATATACCTTAGACCAAGCTGATGAGCAACGGTCTCTGGGCAAGTGACGGGTCACCGAGCAGTAGAAATCACTTTTTTTATAATTCAATATTTAGGCTAGTAAAAATCCTCGTACCCCAATAATATTTAGACTGTTTTAAAGCTAATAATCCATAGATGCATAATCATGTAATCAAAATACTTTAATACGTTACAAATATTATTTCATTGTTTGGTAAAGTTTGTGTACTTCACGGTACACAAGTGACACATAAACTGTGCAGTTATGAAACTCAAATTTAAGTCATTCTTTCTCTAATTTTCACAAATCTATATTTCTGTCTAACAAATCTACCCTAGCTCTGTTCTATAGATCAAATCTTCCTGTTACAATCTGTGCTTTCCAAATCTTTCTAACCTTTATAATTATAATCTATAAAAATTAAACAAAATCAAGATTTTTTTACACACTAAAAATCACATTTTTTTAAAATTCAACTTTGAGCCAAGTAAATATTATTCTATTGAAATCTGTAATATATCATTGTAAAGGTAATGTTTCATAATAATGTAACTGAAATTACATACAGCAAAAGATAAAGATTAAAGAATTTGAGTGTTGTGCCGCAAGAGAAAAGTACTGCACGGTTCTTCGCAATATAAGAAAATGAATATAACAAAATGTGAACTGATTCATCGTATAAAATTTTTTTATTTTTAATTCTTGTCCAACTACCACAATTTGACAATATTTTATACTATTTTTCTTTCTCTTTCGAACTATGTATACTAAATTATCCTACCTTTAATAGTTTTTGAGATATATTACTTTCTACTAAGTGGTAACCAAACCGAACCATATTCATTTTCTTTCCGGTGAGGTTACGAAATGTGAAATATAGATAACTTACATTAATATTTTGTAACCATTCTGAACTAGTTTCGGATTTAATGATGAAAACGACAAATTTTGAAAAAAATTTCAAAACCTTTTTCACTGAACGACAAGTTTGGAAAGGTGTACCAAAACTAAAGGAGTGATCCCTCCAATGGTACACTGATGGATCCAGAATGAAACATAGGGTGGGAGTGGGGATAAAAGACCTAAATTTTAGCCTTAGTAAATCCCTAGGTAAAATTCCATCTATATTTCAAGCTGAGATACACGCAAGAGAGCTTTACGTTAGGGAGAGTATAAAAAAAAGTCTCAAAGGCGCAGAAATCAGAGTTAAGGCTCTAAGTTCATACACTTTTGAGTCGAGATTGGTCTGGGAATGTCTACAAGTAATTAACTGGCAATAAAAAACAAAGTCTCCTTACTCTGGGTGGCAGGACATGAAGGAATACCAGGAAATGAAGAAGCAGATCGCCTTGGCAAGGAAGGCGCAGAGGATGATTTTGTTAGGCCCGAACAATTCTTTGGGGTGCCTAAAACATATCTTCATAATATCATGGAAACCTGGGAACAAGATTAAAAAATCAAGTATTGGTCCATCTAGCATGGTCTAAGACAAGCCAAAATTTTTAGTGTTTACTGTAAAACAAAGGCAAAAAAATTACTGGATCTCAGTAGAAGAAAGCGTAGGCTGATTATTGGCTTATTGTCCGGACAATGTCCAGTGAATTACCATCTGAAAAACAAGGGAAAGGCAGAATTGGATTCATGCCGCTTCTGCTTGACACATAAATAGACAGCTGAACACTGGTTGTGTGATTATGAATCTCTAACCTACAAAAGGCTATTTTACCTCAGCATTCCTTTCCCCACGGCTACAGAAGTAATGACAATGTCACCCAGAACCATTTTAAGATTTTTATGAAGTTTAAATCTTGGTTGGAACTAAAACATAATTAGTAGGGTTGTCATAAAAGATCCATTTGGGTCGCAGTGACAAGAGGCTATATAGTCTCAGACCCCAAATTCACTAACTGTTTGGCGACGAGAGAGTGGGAAAAATATATTTAAACCAATTAGAAAAATGTTCACTCTAAAATTAATTAGTCGGTTAATTTTAGAATATTCAAATTAGTTCATGATACATTTTAAGCTCGGAGGACCATCCACAGAAAAGCTGTGGAACCTTAATGTTTATAAAATATGTAATAAACACAATGTACAATGAGATTTAGACCAATTAATAATAATGTTATTTGTACTGAAAGATGTCACAGTTACCTTGAATAAAATGGCGAGTTTCCTCTGCACGTGTCCGATGCTGAAGAGAAGATCTACGTTGATACCTAGCTAGGTTTGTAATAAGCACAGAGTACACAGTACAATTAATTACTAATTGGTCTTGTAGTTAATAATAAAAGAAGAAAAAACACAAAATAAGTTCACTTTCGCGAAATAACACGTTCACTGAGTTCGCACACGCGTAAGAGTCCAAAGTAGAGTTCATCACTAGTTACTAACTAAAGAGTCTTTTGAGCGAACGCTAATTAAGGTTAATTAGCGCATATTTAAAATAAAGTTGAAATACGAGAGAGCGAGAGAGAGAGAGAGGAGATCATAGTTCATAAAACATTTTGAACTAGATTCGTAACCGGCGTCACCACACACGTCGAATTACGCACACATCGGAGTATATGTGTTCCTCTTGAGTTGAAAAGCCAGACTACCCTTAGCGCTTGTAACGCGTCGCGTTGGCTCACTAATTAGCCCCTTCGTTCTCGATGTGGGAACCAATAGGAGATCGGTTTATAGCGATTGACCAATGGTGAAATATTTTAGAGGGTCTCGAGGAATGATGTATTGTGGGCTTACGTCATTGACTTTGCAACAATTTCCCATCGCATGGTTTTCACACAGGAAGTATCGCGATCATATTGAAGGGGCACGAAGAAAATCAATAAATTATCAATTTTGCACTTAACATAGCGGCGCCCTTGAACCGGTGTGTTCAACAAAATTAACATTGATTTTTCCTTCCTTGAGTAGTTCCCAGTGAAGCGAGGAGAATGGCATCCGAAGATACGTTGATGCGAAGAGAAGCGTTGAGGTGTGATGCGATGTAGAGAGTTGCGAGAAGGGTTGAGAAGAGTTGCGAAGAGTTAAGATTAGAGGAAATGGAGTTGTAAGTTCCAGTCCTTGAGAGGTCGGTCTGACATTTTCCATGGCGAAGGAGAGAAAGAGCGAGAGCGTAGAAGTGGTAATGGTGAGTGAACCAACGAGAGCGAAAGAGAGAGATGACATGAGAGATGAGGCGCATGAGAGCGAGCGAAGATTTAATATCTACAGAAGTCTGCTGACGTAGCAAGAGAGTATGACTAGTCAGCGTACCATAGCAGAAAGGTTGAGAGAGAGAGAGAGAGATGTTGTCATCTTGTTACCACTTCTATTACAAAAATGTGAGGTCTCCAGAGAGCAAGGAGAATCTATTGGGAAAATGTCAACCGAATCGAGAAATTAGTGTGGTTGTGAAGAGTCCTCCGTCGGCAGCTTGAAAAGTTTCACTGCTGGTCGACGTAGAATCCCTGATGAGGTGCGTACCGAAACCACTCTGGTGATGCCATCCTTTCCGGGGTGAACTTCGACGATCCTTCCCATCGGCCAAGAGAGAGGGCGAGTGTTGTGGTCGTGGATTAAGACGAAGTCTCCCACCTGCAGGTCTGCTGAAGGTGAAGTCCACTTGAGGCGCTGCTGAAGCGTGTGAAGGTATTCGATATTCCAGCGTTTCCACAGCCTTTGGGTAAAGGATTGTACCAGCTGCCAGTGTTTGAGTCGGTTAGATGGAATCAGAGAGGACTCTTGTTCCGGAAGGGCAACAAGAGGTTTACCAGTAAGGAAGTGACCTGGGGTCAGAACTTGGAGGTCTGTCGGATCACTAGAGAGCGGAGTGAGAGGTCGAGAATTGAGAATAGCTTCCACATTGGTGGTGAGAGTTACAAAGTCCATGAGATGTAATGTTTGTTTCCCGATAACGCGGGTGAGATGGTGTTTCGCGCTCTTGACCGACTTTCCCAAAGGCCTCCTTGATGAGGTGCGGCGGGAGGCAAAAAATGAAATTTAATATTCCGCGTGGCGGTGAAATTAGTAACATTCTCCTTAAAATCCGGCAGTTTCTGGTAAGCAAGAGACAGTTTATCGAGCTTAGCTGCGGCGCCCATGAAGTTCGTGCCGCAATCGCAGTAGAGATCAGAGCAGAGACCTCTTCTGTTGATGAAGCGAGTGAGTGCATCCAGGAAAGCTTCGGTGGTTAAATCCATTGCGACTTCCAAGTGAACTGCTTTGGTGGAAAAACAAACGAAGATATTAAGATATACCTTGACGATCTTGGCGTGGCGCAGAGTGTGTATCTTAACCAGAAAAGGTCCAGCAAAGTCGGTTCCGGTGTGAAGGAACGGCTTGGCAGGAGTTAACCTTGATGCTGGAAGGTCTCCCATCAAAGGCGAGTTGTTGCGTGGTCGAGCTCTGAAGCAGGTGATACATCTGTAGACACTTGAGCGAATGGTACTTCTTGCCGCGAAGATCCAGAATTTCCGGGACAGCAGGGCGTGTAGAAGTTGCGGTCCGGCATGTAAATAGATCACGTGATAATGAGTAATCAGAAGGTTTGTTACGTGATGGTTTTTCGGCATCAGCACGGGGTGTCTTGAGTTAAATTTTATAGGAGCGTGTTTAAGTCGTCCACCTACTCGTAGAATTGAAGTTTCGTCGAGAAAGGGTTGAAGTCTTGCGAATTTCGTCGAACATGATTGCTTGGATTTTAGTTTTGCAATCTCTTCCGCGAATTGTTCTCGTTGCACGAGTTCCACGATTTTTAATTCAGAACGTTGCAACTCAAAACTAGTGAGAGGGCCAACTACTTTAATAGAGCCTTTACAGTTGTTGATGAATCGCAGCACGTGAGCCAGAGTGCGATGCAACTTGTTCCATGTGGAGAACTTGGTGAGAAGATCCCAAGCCACGACAGTAGAAAGCCCCACCAGGAACGGTTGAGCACGGGTTTCTGGCAAAATGTCCAGCACCGGAGAAAAGGTAACTGGCCATTGGGAAACCGGAAGTTGTAACCAGGGCGGACCGGACCACCACAAAGGGTGATCTAGAAGCGCGGTGGGAGTAGTGTTCCTGGTGGCGCAGTCGGCAGGGTTGTACTTCGTAGCGACGTGATGCCATAGTTCTGGAGATATCCATTCTTGGATCTGGCTCACACGATTCGAGACATAGACTTTCAGTTTGTAGGGAGGCGTTCTTATCCACGCTAGAGTAACGGTGGAGTCCGACCAGCACCGCACCATACTGATGTCGGCGACAGGCTTAACTAAGCTTAAAACATGAGTGGTTAGTTTTGCAAGTAAATGAGCACCGCATAATTCAAGTCGCGGTAGTGATATGCGCTTGAGAGGAGCTACCTTCGATTTTGCGGTTAGTAAGTGGACCTTAACTTTGTTGTCTGGGTCGACGAGACGAAGGTAAACAACAGCCGAGTAACCTTGTTCACTGGCGTCGCAGAAGCCGTGGATCTGAACGTCGGTTGCGTTGTCTATGTTGAGGCAGCGGGGAATCGTTAGGTTTTGTAAGTTTGGCAAATCTTCAATGAATGTTTGCCATTCTTAAGTTACTTTTGGCGGGAGCGATTCGTCCCAAGAGACACCTAAAGTCCAAAGAATTTGGAGTAGGCATTTAGCGAAGAATATGACCGGAGTTAGCCAACCGCACGGGTCATAAATGCGAGCGATTATTGAGAGCAATGAGCGTTTATTATAAGAATGATCTGTTACTTCAATCTGGTAAGAAAATACATCCGTGACAGGCAACCATTTAATGCCTAAAATACTTAACAAAGGTTGGTCAAGTGGTTGAAAGAATATTGGATTTTCCTGAAATTCTTCCGGAATATTTTTTAATAATTCCGGTGCGTTAGTGGACCATTTCCGGAGTTCGAATTGGCCTTTGTTTAACAACTTTATAAGTTCTTGTTGCAACGAGAGTGCAGAGCGTACATCACTGGAGCCGGTCACAATATCATCCACGTAGATATTGTTGGTAATTACCTGGGCGGCGTTAGGAAACGCGTGTCCTTCATCCGTAGCTAGTTGTTGGAGCGTGCGGATAGCCATAAACGGAGAGGGTTTTAGACCATAAGTGACGGTCGTCAGCTTATACATTGCGAGAGGTTGAGACGGGTTTGAGCGCCAAAGGATTAGTTGAAAGGGTTGATCTTCTTCCGAAACCTTGATCTGCCGATACATTTGCCTTATGTCACACGAGAAAACAATATTGGGTTTACGAAAATGAAAGAGTACATCACAAATGTTGTTCTGTAATTTAGGCCCGCAGTGTAGGACATCATTGAGCGAAAGGGTTGAAGAAGTTTTAGCACTCGCGTCGAAAACTACACGAATTTTGGAAGCAGCACCGCTTTCTTTAAAAACTGCGTGATGCGGTAGAAAATAATGAGGTTTATTTAGTACTGTAGAGTCCGTTAATGTCATGTGACCTGAGGAAATATAATCGTCCATGAACTGAGAGTAAGCGGTTTTTAGTTCTTGGTTAGCGGTTAACTTGTTTTCTAAATGTTTAAAGCGAGTTTGAGCCATCTCGAGAGATTTTCCAAGTTTGAAACTTTCCAGTTGAAACGGAAGTCGCGTGATGTACCGTCCGTCGGACTGACGTGAAAATGTGTTTTTGAAGTGAGATTCGCATTCCATATCTGATGAGGTTAATTTAGAAACGAGCGGCGGTTCTTCCACGGTCCAAAACTGTTGTAAGATCTGAGTTAGATCGACGTCTTGAGTAGTAAGGAGCGTAACTGGAGGTTTAGCGGATTTGTTTACGTTAATTGGCCCGATGATAACATAACCAAAAACTGTTTCAATCGCCGTGGGTAAGTTGTCTGCTAGATCTAATTTGCGGCCAGTGATTATTTTTCCGTACAAATCAGCGCCGATCAACGCATCGATTTTTTGAGGATTTGTAAAGTCCGGATCCGCCAATTTTAAAAACTTGGTTTGCCGGTCCAATTGCGCAGAATATGGTAACCTGGGTAAGTTAGAAGTGATGGTATCCATTACCAACACTGAGTGATTGGACGAAACCAGTTCCTCGTTTAATGTTGACAAACTAATAGTGGTTAACCCTTTTATTGGGGTTGAAATGTTCGAGATTCCCCCAACCAAGATATCCACCGGGTTTAATTTAACAGACAATTCTTTTGCACACTTGGATGTAATAATGGTCGACTGACTTCCGGGGTCCAATAGAGCGGTGTAAGTTTTGCATTTCTATTGTTTAGACACGATTCTAACTTTTAAAGTGCCTAATAGGACGGAAGTGTTGTCAAACCCCCTATTAGTTGCATTGTGAGTGGAGATGGAACATCTAGGTGAGACAAGAGACTGTTTATTGTTATTGTCTGGCTGGGCAGACGGGATTTCCTGTTTCCGAGTTGAGGTTGGTCGCTGTCATGTAGACTTGACCTGTGGAGAGCGAGAATTTTGTGAAAAATGTAGAAGCGTATGGTGTTCTAAACCACACGTTTGACATTTCCTTTGAGAGTTACAATTGTTTAACGTATGACCTGTCCCTAAACAATTGACACAATAACCCTTTGACTTAACAAATTTAAAACGTTCGTTTACACTGAGGCCTTGAAAATCTTTACACTGATAGATAGAGTGAGATTGAGTTTTACAATAAGCACACGAACTTGATAACATAGTATTAGCATGAAACGTATGTTTATGTTTATAGTCAGGCTTTGGAGAAGTGTTTGATTTCAAAACAAGATGAGGTTTAGCGGGGAGCGGTTTGCTTGTCGCGTTCTGAGCTGCATTCTCGAACTTCATGCATTCATCCATGAGAAAGGTTATGAGCGAGGTAACCGTTGGCATTAACTCTTTGATGTCACGTTTATCTTCGAATCTCTTTGATAATTCGTTATCCAATTTGCGAAAGAGAATGGTGAAAAGGGTTAATTCTTGTGACACATCGTAATTTAGAGCACGTAGGGCCTGAGTTTTCGTTGAATGTGTCAATGAATTGTCTTAACCCTTTGACGGAACTAATAGATACCGCCGGGAGGTCAATCAATTTTGAGATATGTAGATTGATTAATCTACGAGGATTTTGATAACGTTGTTGCAAGTTTTGCCACGCGATATTGTAATTAATTGATGAGAGAGGTAACCCTTTGAGCAGGTTGAACGCTTCACCGTGTAAACACGACAGTAGATAAGAGAATTTCTCTACTGGTGAGAGAGAATTGTTGAGATGTATCGTAGTTTCAAAAAGATGATAAAAGGACGTCCACTCTGTTAAATTACCCGAGAAATGAGGTAAATTTATTTTTGGTAACTTGACAGATTGTCGTGGCATGGTGATAGGAGTTTCGTGAGCTTCATTGGAAGCATTAAGCTCCATGTCAATAGCGTCTATATTAGGTAAAATGGCTTTAATGTCTGTCTTGACATCCAACACCGCTTCCAAAAACTCATCTTGAATTTCTAACACTTTCTGTAAGTCAAAATCTGCCGCGGTGGTCTGCGATATCTTGTCCACCAATCCGTCAAAATCGTTAGCATTTGTTTGTACCGACGCGTAGTAAAGGTGTAATTTAGTAATCGATGCATCCGGTAAGGTTTCTGCAGCATGAAGGGTCGCCAGCTGTTTAACATGCCCGTGAATATTTTTAACCCTTCCAGCGATTACTGACAATTTTGTAATAAAGGTAGTGAACTTCATTGTGAAATTTCAAAAAACAAGAGTATTTGTTTTAGAAATTGAGATGAGAAAAACAACAACAGAAAATATTTTGCGCAAAAAATTTCAAAGTCGGAAGAGACAAAAATATTAAACACCCAAACAGTAGTTTAATATTCAAAATAATTTGATAATATTTAAAATATCTATTAATGGTTGATTAATAGTCTAGTTATTGAATTTAGAGATTGAGATGAGAAAACAACAAAAATATTTTGTGCAAAAAAAGAAAAAACTTCAAAGTCGGAAGAGACGAAAAATATTAAACACCCAAACAGTAGTTTAATATTCGAAAATGATTTAACAATATTAAAAATATCTATTAATGGTTGATTAATAGTTATTGAATCAACACACAAATGTTCAAACACAATGATGTAACAATTGTTTACACTTGAAGTTACAATTTTGAGGCTATGTTATTGTTTATTATTTTGACAGTTGAGACAAGATGGCGTCGGAGAGATGGGTTTCGTATCGTGGCGAGTGACGTAATACATGTGCGGTGAATGTGACGTATGCTGAGGGGAGAAAACTGCCTAGAGTGACGTATGTGCGCGACTTTACTGAAATTCGCAAAGTTGACGCATATAGCAATGGCGTCTTTTCCAAGCGTGGTCCAAAAACATTAAATTTCCAACTAAATTAATTAGAAACTTATCCGGCCCGGAGGACCAAATGTTTGGCGTCGAGAAGAGTGGGAAAAATATATTTAAACCAATTAGAAAAATGTTCACTCTAAAATTAATTAGTCGGTTAATTTTAGAATATTCAAATTAGTTCATGATACATTTTAAGCTCGGAGGACCATCCACAGAAAAGCTGTGGAACCTTAATGTTTATAAAATATGTAATAAACACAATGTACAATGAGATTTAGACCAATTAATAATAATGTTATTTGTACTGAAAGATGTCACAGTTACCTTGAATAAAATGGCGAGTTTCCTCTGCACGTGTCCGATGCTGAAGAGAAGATCTACGTTGATACCTAGCTAGGTTTGTAATAAGCACAGAGTACACAGTACAATTAATTACTAATTGGTCTTGTAGTTAATAATAAAAGAAAAAAAAACACAAAATAAGTTCACTTTCGCGAAATAACACGTTCACTGAGTTCGCACACGCGTAAGAGTCCAAAGTAGAGTTCATCACTAGTTACTAACTAAAGAGTCTTTTGAGCGAACGCTAATTAAGGTTAATTAGCGCATATTTAAAATAAAGTTGAAATACGAGAGAGCGAGAGAGAGAGAGAGGAGATCATAGTTCATAAAACATTTTGAACTAGATTCGTAACCGGCGTCACCACACACGTCGAATTACGCACACATCGGAGTATATGTGTTCCTCTTGAGTTGAAAAGCCAGACTACCCTTAGCGCTTGTAACGCGTCGCGTTGGCTCACTAATTAGCCCCTTCGTTCTCGATGTGGGAACCAATAGGAGATCGGTTTATAGCGATTGACCAATGGTGAAATATTTTAGAGGGTCTCGAGGAATGATGTATTGTGGGCTTACGTCATTGACTTTGCAACAATTTCCCATCGCATGGTTTTCACACGGGAAGTATCGCGATCATATTGAAGGGGCACGAAGAAAATCAATAAATTATCAATTTTGCACTTAACACTAACTAACGTTCAGATGTTTTCGAAAAATAGTTATATTTTAACATCAAGAATATCAAAAAATATGCAAATTTATAAGGTAAATTTAAAGGTTAAATCTCAAATAACAAACACTTCATTCTCTATTTAAATTTTAAAATGGAAATCCAAACTGCTTAAATAATAAAATTGTTAACTAATTAATAACACTAAATTATCAAATCTTGTTGAAACTGGTCAAAAACTTTAAATATTTGTGCTCATGCTCCCGCAATATATACTATAAATTATTATAACAGTTATTATTATACTCACAGTTATGTATTGTTTATCCCTCTGTAGTTCAGCTAAGTTGTGGAATAATCCAGTTAAAAGACACTTACGTACGATATCTAAATTCTGGCCACAGCTTGACTGTACAATACCACATTTTTTGCACAGATCTGCTAACTGTGTCCTTACTTCTGCTGAATACTCTAGGTTACGTGGATTCAAATAGTTTTCGTAACACCATTGCTATGTAACATAATTTAAAATATTCATAATTTGTTTTCTAAATAATTAAATAATGAGAAAAGAATAATTTTTACACTACAAATTAGTAAAAACATAAATAATTAATTAAGCTTAATTAATAAGGCCTGTTCCTACCATTAAGCATAAACTTAGAAGATAATACATAATTTAAATCCAACATAAATCTGACAGAATACAAAAAGCTTTCATTGGCTAACCAATAAATATATTAATATTTTTATATATGGATACATAATGTTAAAATTATAATGTTTTTTATCAAATTTTGGCCATGAAGTAATAAATTTGGATGTGTATGTCGAATGATTTGATCACAAATTCTAAAACAGACTGGCTCAGGTGTGAAACCATAAGAGTTTGAGACAAATAAAACTACATTAAAATATTACCGAAACAGTAATATAGATAAGAATTTTATACTCCCATGTCCTATACCTGCCAACTTTCAAAAAACCATATTACCTGATGCACAATGACCCTCGCTTAAAAAAAAAAAAAGCAGGTTTGTAGTTTATGCTCTCATTCCCCATAATAGGTTACAACCACAGGATATAATTTTGATATAAGAGGATGTGTATGGTTTAAGTCAATGTTGAGAAAGGTGATAGAGTTCTATCACAAGGGTATTAGAAAACTTGTTCACCGAAATGATAAATGTCTTAATTTAGCAAGAAATTATGTGGAAATATAGGTTAGAGCTGTAACTGCAATTGTGTATAATAAAAAAAAACTTCTAATGTATTACTGCCTTTTTTATAACAAAATGGAACTTGCCAAAGAGCCCTCTTATGTATATTTTACAAATAATAAAGCTTAAAGGTTGGAGGGTATACTTATTCTAGAACAGCACTCAAACTAAGTATATTGGATTTATACACTAATAAAATTACTACTTTTGATAACAAGTAAACTTATTTGTTTGGATAATGTCTAAAAAAAAATTTTTTTTTTAACATAAATAAGTAACTTACATTTTTTGATTTGATGTTATTAAAGCAACGGAAAATATTTAGTAGTGTAATGTGATCTCCTCCAGAAGACAAGAACTTTGCTCTCATTTCATTGGCTTCTTCCTTTTTTGTTGAAGGAGTTACAAAAAGTGTTTCCGCAGAAAGAACAGAGACAATACTTAAGGCTTCTTCTCTGTTAAAATAACATTTTCTTATGAAGATGGAGTGAGAAATATTCTTAAAACATAAATATAAATATATCTGCATTGTCAATGGATATTAATTAACCATATATTGTTATCACTAATAAAACAAAACAACAGTTCAACAATAGCAAATCAAAGAAACAATTGGCATATGCTTTATAGTTACACGACTATTACAAAACAACAGTAGAACACATGATGACACTTGCAAGACAAATCAATGGTAGGAATAACAACTATAACTTAAATCAGCTGTTCTCAAAGTGTGGGGCGCGACCCCCAAGGGGGGGGCGCAATAAAAGCTCAGGGGGGCCCAAAGCTTGGTTGAAAAATTATTTAAATTTACTTACAAAATAATAAAGCAAACTTTTTATTTTTTAAATTACATGAGTATAATTTTTAGTCAACGTCGTAAGAGTGCGAACTTTACTGTTCCATACTGAAGCTCGCTGGCTATCGAGAGGAAAGGCTTTGGCCAGAATATTTGAGCTTAGACATGAAGTCCTCGCACTTTTACTTGACGAAAACCACCAAAACTCAACGTTTTTCACTGACTCATTATTTTGCTCCAATTAGCGTACATGGTAGATATTTTCGAGAAAATAAATGTACTGAACAAGTCTTTACAGAAAATAGATGCAAACCTTCTGCAATGGACTAAAAAGGTGAAAAGCTTTGTATGAAAGCTAAGTTTGTAGGAGGGCGGTATGAAAAGTGACAATTTGGAGCTATTTCCTAATCTTAAAATTATGATTGAAGAAATGGATCTCAAAACTATTCCAACTAATGCAAAGAAATGCTTTCTTAAACACTTAGAAATACTCAAATCTCGTTTTGAAAAATATTTTGATGAGAACTTGGATGATTTGGCATGGATTCAAAACCGATTCAAACCCTCAGTCGATGAGTGCTCCCTCAACATGTTGGAAAAAGAAATTCTCATTGAACTCCAAGGTGACACTGGGCTTGAAATGAAGTTTAAAGAATCTTCTCTCACATCCTTCTGGATTGGTGTACAAAAGGAACACCCAATTTTGAGTTAAAGGGCATTGAAAATACTCACTCCATTCGTCACCACTTATTCTTGTGAAACTGGGTTTTCTGCTTTAGCTGCCATGAAGAGTAAATATCGCTCAAGACTGGATGTGACCAAGGAACTCAGAGTAGTGTTATCAGAACTGACACCGCGTTTCAAGAAACTATGCGCAGAAAAAAAACAAGCACATCTTTTCACACTGAAGCTCTTTTTATTATTATTGCTTTGCTTTGATATTTATTTATTACCTAAATAAATTGTAATTGTTTGTATAGAATTTGTTGTTTGATTACGATTAAACCTATTGCTCCATTAGAGTGTGCAAAACTTAACTAAATAAAAATTGACTGTAAAATGTCAAATGTGACTCGCATATAATATATAGTACGCTTATATGTAGGGGGGCCCGGCTTACAGCTGGATCATGCAGGGGGGCTCAAAATAAAAAGTTAGAGAACCGCTGACTTAAATCATGAGAATAATCCCACATTGAGTTACTCTCAAACATGATAACCTACTACATATACTACAAATAAACTACATTAACTGTATCCTAACTTAATGATTTGTTTTTTCATAACAACAAAAATTGTATTTGTGCAAAAATGAAATAATTTACCCTTTGTAAATATAAATTTATATTGAAATATGGACTATTTCATATTTTAATATCCTGGATTTACACTGTGAAAAAAAATAAATCAATTAATATTTAATCCCCGTTTTAAATTGTTGATCTTGTATCTCACAATACTTCTTGTAAAACTTATATTGCAGGTATTATAACGACCCAAAATTGAAATTTATAGACAAATTAAAAATAAAATCATTCAGGGTTCCACTTAATAAACCACCAGACCCTGAATCCAACTTTTTTAAATCAATCACCAAATAATTTTTTTTTAATCAAAAGACTACCATAGACCCTATTTCAATTATCCATAATCAAACATAAATTGTTAATTACCATCCTCATGAAGTTAAATCTATATACCAAATAGTGTTTGTTTATATATATATAAGGTACCCAACCAAAAGTGCACTTAATCAACAACCTACGGTAACTAACCAGGAAGAAGGAAAGGAAATTACAATAATTAATAAGAGACCTGAAGGCTTTACATACCATCTTTTAGTAGTGCAGCATAAAACTTATTCTAATTAAATCAAGAAGACACTAACAAGCCAATAATTAGTAAGAGTCTAATATTTAATTGTGAAGAAGTACTGGTGAGTTACGAGCCGGCAAAATACCTTCTAAAATATTACCAAATTTATAAATTAAACATTGCCTACCTTCACACTTATCAATTTTACTATTTTTTTTTTTTTTTAATTTGAACTATTCTACAAAGTGTAATTGCAATAACAATTTAATATCACCAATAAATCATATTTAATTGTATCACCCCCATTTATCAGCTTCACCCATTTGCCATAATCACCTAGTCTTAAGTACTTGGTATGCAAGATAATAGCCTAATATTAATTTTAAGAGAACCCCCATTCCAAATGAAAAGAAATAATAGAATTAAAATATAAGGACTTATATAACAAATGCTAGTCGAGGCAAACGAAACCAAAGCACATTAAGAAATAATTTATCAATTTTGTATCTATTTTAAAACTGTTAACAAATTTTCCATTTTATTGAATTTTAGTAAATCAGTTTTTCTTCACACTCATCTACCTTTATTTCTAATTTATCTAAATAATTAATAGTAAAAATTATAGTATATAAATTTATTTCTCTTTGTGCAGGTAACTTGTATTTGTCATATTACAAATTATTATACTAGATATCATTCAGAACTTCAATTTTTTTTTTTTTAATGGTACCAGAGAATTGCATAGGAACAAGCTAAATGTGACTCAAGTATACAATTTAAAAAATTCTATTTCACACACCCACTAAAGAGAAATTATTTCAATTTAAAAAAAACTACATTTACGCAAAAATGTAGAAACTCTGAGATATTTTGATACATTCCTCAAACTTTAACATTATCATCATATTCTACATTAAATTTCAATTAAGGATACATAGCTTTTGATGAGCCTGAATCTACTTAAATTGATTGGAACTGTGAAGTTATAATTTTCTTTAAAAAATAAAAGAAAAAACTTACACACACAATTCTTTGAAAAATTTTGTAGATTCAGGCTTATCAAAAGCTATACACCCTCACTTGAAATTTAACGTAGAAAAATTGGAAATAATTTATCTTCAAAATATAGTTATTGTGATTGTAGTCACAGTATTACTTGTAGTTGTATCAATATTTATGAAACTGAATCTTTGAAATATCTTGGTATTGTATTGGACAATAGGTTGAGCTGGAAACCACATATAACTAAATTAAAAAACGAATTGAATATTTATAAAAGAAAATTTTATTTTCTGAAAAATATATGTCCCATTTGGATGCTAGAGAGAATCTACTTTGCGCTTATTGAGAGCAGGTTACAATATGGCATAGAATGTTGGGGTGGCACTTATTTTGAAACTGTAAAGCCTATTATTGTCCAACAAAAGCATATAGTACGGTTAATGTTTAAAAAATCTAGATCTGAACATTCCTTTCAGTTATTTAAAAAAGCAAATTTTTTGCCCTTCTGTTCTTTGTATGTATTTAAAGTTTTAAGAATGTTTTTTATTAGGAGCGGGAACAATAAGGTGGAACATATAGATGATAAACCTATTCTGAGATCTAAATGTAATCATAGGATATCACTACCTCGTAAAACAGTGTATAGACATTTCTATCTCTATGCTGCACCAAGGTTTTTTATATGATACCATATAAAATCAGGGAAATGAAATCTTTAAAAATGTTTTTAAAACCGTTGAAGAGATTTTTATTTATATATAAATTAGATAATTGGTTTTAGCATATGTATATTGTGATGTGTGTGTGAATGTAGTAGATGAAGTTTAGTTTATTGTGTCTCTTGTGCCTTACAAAGTTATAATCTATTACTAGCCTGTTGTTTTGCTTTTTGTTGCTTCAGACTGTGAAGTTAGTTTATGTATGATAATTTTTTTGATGTTGTTTTATTTGTGTGATAACTAATCACAATTACTTCTAAGAATATTTATTTTTAGTATAAGGATATCTTCAATTTCTGCTTGTTAAATATTTTCTATTATGATGGAGGGTCCAATATAGGCTTTTCCTTAGGATCTCCTACATTTCTCTTGTGCAATTTTGTTTGTGTCAGTTTTTTAAATTTTATTTTCTTTTAAATAAGTTATTTAGAGTATTGTATTATATTTTTATTTGTTGTGGTATGTTTTATTGTGAATTTTCTATTTGTTATAGTGCACATGAGAAATAAAATAAATTATTATTATTATTATATGATGGTATGTTAAAGTTCACGAAATGTATAAAATATCCTAGAATTTCTACATTTTTCAGTAATTTTTTTTTTTTATCTAAATAATTTCTCTTTAAGTGGGTGTGTGAAATAGAATTTTTTAAATTGTGTATTTGAGTCACATTTATCTTGTTCTATCAATCAAAAATTTTTTTAACGCTAGGTCTAGACCATTCTGTATTAGAAAAAGTGTTAATAGATTGTGTGAAATGACAATTTCAAAATGAAAAATAGTAATCAAAAACGTTGCAAGTAAGATGTAAGTTTTTGAAATAAACAAATTAACCTTGATAACTGCTAGTACCAGAGAAATATTTAAAAACATGGATTGATGTTAAATTTAAGTTTTTTGCATATAGAATAAGTGTATTTAATTTAGATGTTAATAACTATTTCCCATTTTAATAAAAGATTTGCATTGTAAAAAACTAAAATGTCTGAGTAAAAATTTATTGAGAACACCTGTTTAGCCAAAATCATCTGGACTGGCGATTCATGGAAGTACAGAGATAAAGGTAAAAATCCACGACAACATAACATCAATCAAAAATAAGTAAGTACAGTCAAGTACAAAATGGCATCCAATGTGCTTATTAACGTATAACAATGAGAGTTCCTTACAAGAACTGGCATAACTATCTCATGTATTTTATTTATTAAACTAAATTTAATATTTTGAATAAATTGTAGCTATCTAAGAGATAATAGACCGTAGTGGACCATTGTATACAAAGAGTGACAATGTAAGAATATTTGTAGTGTGAGAAGGAGATGTTTGGGATCAGAGTGTCACAGTTCTAATGCTGAAACTCAATTAACCATTCTGGTCATAATCGGCTTATAATGCTGTATAACTTAAAACCAACAAATCAAACCAAAAACCAAACAACAATTACATAAAATTTTAACTTCACTGACAAGTATCTGGGGATCCAACCCCATGCACTGTAGTTATATTAACCTTATTTTTACACAATTCATATTAAATTGGAAAGATAAAAGTATTAAAAAAGAGCCCCCTGTCTTATTAATATTCTAACAGCATAAGGTTTTGAGAAGAACAATAGTTCGTCTTGAAAGGCCCAATAGGATAAATTAAAGAAAGGGATTTAATTCAAAATCAGATGAATAAAAGTCCAGCCCAGCTAAAGTACCACAGTATTACTACATACAAGTGAGACCTTGAGGGAACCTAACTTAAATTAAAAATCTCTTTGTAGGTAAAACACTTGGGTTACTTTTCTTTAAATACAATTATGTTAAGAGTTATGTCTGTTATAAGGTTATCATTTTAATCAATTACAATGACCATTTATGGTTAAAAGTAATTTGATTTAAAAATATAAGGAATACTTACAAACAGTTAAAATCCTTCGATGATAGAATTATTTTGCTAAACCTAGGATCAAGAGGAAATTGAGCCATTTGACGTCCTATTGTGGTCAATTTGGGGTTTTCCACACCGTCTACAGCTCCCAACTGCACCAGTTGATGTAGAGCTTCTATGACCAACTATCAATAAATAAGATACAGTTAATGTATTTCATTTAACCAAATAATTCAAAAATTTACATTTACATGTAGTATATTTAATGTCTCACGTGTGTTCAATAAAAATAACATTTTGATATGTTTAGATGAGGTTTAGATAATTATTACAAAGAACCTTATGAAGAACCATACATCACACATAATTATTTTATGTGCAGAATAAATAGAATATTTTATAAAAATAAATCCATTTATTACTTATATTCTAACATTAAAAATTAACCTATTAATGATAAAGATGTGTTAAATGAAAAAGAAAAGAGGTTTGGTATGAACATTAATTAGTATGGCATAATTTTATACAGAATTGTCTATTAAAAAAACAGTTATCATTTACTAAAAATAAATTTAGATACTCTGACTGACATCTAGTCCATTGTGTTGAAATTACTAGATACTTTACATTTATATTGAAATAAAACTATTTATAGCACGGTTCTATTCACAATAAACATTAATTCTGATGAAATGAAATGTACTGGCAGGTTTGTTTGAAATTATAAACAGGTTTGTTTATAAAACAAATGAAAATTTATTTAAGAAGCAAGTAGAAACAATACTTTAATTTGTTGGAAAAGAATATTAGCAATTTGATATTAAACATTACTAAACATTTGTAGACTTATTATATTAAACTGTCATCATACAGTTATCTTTTAAAATTGTATATAGGTTTCTTTAATCAGTCAATAAAAACTATTCAATTTAAAACATAAGTAAAAACTAATACGAATGATAATATAAAAAATGTATATACCTCTTTTGGTGGTTTGTCCATAAAATCAAAAGTGAGAGCATTAACATCGATAGCTAAAAGTTGAAGAACCACACTTGCTAAATTGCACCTTTGTATTTCTGGAATAGTGTTCTTTAACATTGATTCATATTCCTATAAAGAAAATAAATATTTTTCTAAAATCAATAACTAAGTTATACACTCTTACACCAAATGTTTACTTATTGATAATAGTAAGTTCACCTGATAAAATTTTAAAATATATAACAATTATATACACTGTCGTTATGTTATTTAACCCTCCAACTGATTATCATACCACAGCGGATCCCGTTCTGTGCAGCAGTAATAACTCTTTTTCAATTCAACACATCGCCTACTAAAAATTGTCCTACTATGATAATTTATATACTGTTGTAAAGGTAATGATCTAAACATTCATATTCATATAAACATTATAAATAATATTTAATTAATTGTTAAAGTTTGTGTATTTCGTTATGTGGCAACATTGTACAGTAGACTCTCGATAGTTCGACACTTTGTGGACTTTAGGGGGGGGGGGGGGGGATTAACAAAATATTTTATTAATTTTTAAACAAATGAAAAAAATTAACATGGGCCGTTTCAGGGTTAAGCAAACTAACCCCACAGATGTATAACACCTACACTCATTATTGTTTGGCTGTTAGCAACACAAAGTTAATAATGAATGCCTCTTGCTAACCATTTCTTGCCATCAGAAATCTTATCACACCATACACTTTGCATTTTGGAGTGTTTTTTATTGCAGTCCTCATTTTGAAAGGCTATTTATTACGGACAAATGAATTGCAGCACGACCTTCCCACTAATGCAGCTGGACGTGTATTGAGCTATCGAATACGCCACCACAGGAGCTGTGTCACTACCCTCACACTGCACATAAATGAAGATTACTTTCCGAACGGCCCTCGTATCTGTAGAAGTTGTGTTATGTCAAAGAAATTATTTTAAAAAATATTAAACATATTACTTAGGTTATGGTAAGTAAAACTTCAAAAAACAGGTCATAGTTTTCAATTTATGAAAATATATTTACAACAAAAAATTATCTGGTTGTTGGGAAAATCTAACTGGTGTTGGGAAAATCTAATTATCTAGGTTTAAAACAATTCCCATTAAATACGTTATGTTTACGCCCAACATAGTAAGATATTAACACTCTTTTAAATGAGCAATTAAATAAATACCACAATATACTTCAGTTTATATTGAATGATAGAACTGAAAATATCTACCTTAAAATAAACAACTATCTCCAATTAAAGGACATTATAGTTTCTAAGTGAGATGTAATAGCTGTTATTTATCTGTAAACCCCAACCTAGGCAGGCATATACTAACTTAATATATTTTTGTACCTAAGAATCATTAGATAAAACAAATAAAAGTTGTATTAACATAAATTTGTAATCTTTATACAGATAAATAAATGTTAAATCCAAAGTCGTTTATAGTATTGATAATATTAACATATTATATTGAAACAGGTAAAATAAATAACTAATATCAAATCTGTGACTAACTTTTTTTGTATACACCCTGTGACAAATGCCATCAGCTTCTCTCCCTGCTCTTCCTGCTCGCTGCCATGCCTGAGCTTGGGATATCCTTTGTACTTTCAAAATATCCAAACCGGTTCCAGCATGATGTGTTCTAGATAACATATATGTACATAAATTATTATATGTACTTAAATACTGAGAGAATAAGCTGATTAAACACTTATGCTGACTAGGTAAAGAGATATCACACATGACATGTATAGTCTAAGTTTAATGTTTAATTAAAATACAAAATGGGCTTAATGTTACATTAAAAGCAGTTGCATGTATAAGAATAAATCTAGAGGTGGGACATTTAAAAAAATTGTATACAACATAATACCAATACTGGTTGGTACCTGATACAAATATTTAATACCTAGTACCAGATACAGCCCATATAAACACAAAAAAAAACACATATTTATTCAAATGTACATTCACAAATAAATATGATTTGTTATTTATTGAAATTTCATTACAGTCAAATACATAAATTTTACATATTTATTTGTGAAATCACAACCATCTCTTTATTGTGCAATCTAAGCTTTCAGTACTATCAGAATGAGGTTAAAAGTAGGAATGTGGGTAATACTTAGTCATTGCTTTAGCAAATGAATGTTAGACACCATTTTTCTTTTTGTATAACAGTTTTTATACATTTTACTTCTGCGCATATATCTCAACGCATGTGCTAAAAAACTTGTTCCACAGCAGTACTGGGTGTAATTTTGTGAATTACATAACAGTTCGAAATATATATACATAGCTGTTGTTTACACACAAATTGTTATTGTTTTTTCACTTTGACATACACTTATTCTTATTAACTATTATTATAAACAATATTATTTATTGTTTATGATTTCATTTTATAATTTTTATTATTCATTTCAAACATTTAACTTTGTTGCAATATAGACTTAAAACTATTTTGAAACCTAGCTTAGGAATAAATGTCTACTGAACATATTTAAATACATGTATATTATATTTTGTCTTATTACAAAATATATACTAATTACATTACTTAACAATTTTTTAATTTTGAACTTTGTGTATTAATTCTGATTCAATATGCCTGTAACACTTTTGTTCACCAATCTGAAACAATTTTAGATAGATTTACTAAAATTAATTATTTAGTTCAATCTTTTGTTGACACTTATACGGTAGACACTTTGCCACCAATAAGTGAAAAGAAACTTGTAGAATATTATGTCAATATTCTTAAGATATCAAAAGAAATTGATCCGAGTCCCAACAGATTACAATATGTCAAATACACAGATACTGGAAATACTTAAAATTCAAGACAAGATTTTTTAGTCATTTCCACAAAGTAAAACATCGCATTATTATTACCTTATATTTGTTCAAATGACAATTTAAACACGTTATATCACACTGCTGAGACTCAAATAAGTAACAGATATCAAAATCACGGATGCTTAATTAGCTTTTATAGTAACAAAATCATTGACGTCATACATTAATCATGCATCTTAAAAGAGTATCAGACTATTTTTAGATACTTATTCTGATAACTCACACGCAACCTTTGAAAGTTTTCAATTATGAAGTTAAACAAGAATTGACATTAACTAATTACAGACTTGCCTCCATTTAACGAAATTGATGGTTCTTCACAATAAAATTTGATATATAGAAACTTCGTTAAAGAGAAACGAGATTTATTTTTAATAACTGTCTTTTAATTACAGCATGTACTGACGGTTCATCGACCATAACCATATTACACCTACCATAGTTTATAGAAAATAAAACTTCGTATTATAAATTTATAACAATTTGTTTTATTGACAGACGCATTACTCATTTAAAAAAGTACAATATAGGGTTACATACACTTAAATTAAATTCTGTTTTGTTTAAAAATGATCAAAAGAATGAATAAAAAAACATACATTCAATTTATTCTCTATATGCATACCAAGATAATAATAATACTGTCTTTTATTGTTCAAATTTGTTAAGCGACTGGAAAATATCGTCAGGTATGTATTCTATGAATTGAAGTCCATGATGAATTATTTCAAATGCTGTCAACATTTCTTCTTAAGATGGCTTAGGAAATTCTATTTCTTCTGCCTCTTGGTCTTCATTTATTTTCAAAGTCATCTTCAGTATTTGTGATTGAATTTAAAATGTCATCACCTGTTGATTATTCTGC
Source organism: Aphrophora alni (assembly GCA_963513935.1). Lineage (NCBI taxonomy): Eukaryota > Metazoa > Arthropoda > Insecta > Hemiptera > Aphrophoridae > Aphrophora > Aphrophora alni. The sequence continues at coordinate 30,554,059 of OY740771.1, read as the reverse complement.
TACAAAAATTTCTTCATCCACTGTTAGAAAGTCATTGTTCATCATGCCTGCTGAATGTAACAGGTCCCAACATTCCTCAATTTTCAGAAGTACATTAACTCTTCCACAGTAGTTTTTTTCAGAGAAGCACGCTTTTATAAAACTATTTTTTATTTTTTATTCTGATATATTATTTTGCCATACCTTTGCTATTTCTGATATTCACAGCGTGAGGTCAATTACATTTCCAATACAGAAATAAATCTCATAAGAATCTGTTTTCATATATTTACTTTAAGAGTCTTGATCCATCGGTTGTAGGTTCTATATAGTATTCGGAAGGGGGGGGGATAGCTTTGTGACAGAAGAAGGATGTGCAGAACAATTTTCAAAAAAAAAAACTTTTCTCTTTTGCTTAGTCATTTGTTTATCAAAGGTCACTAGCCACTTCTCAAAAGTCACACTCGTCATCCATGATTTTTTATTAAAATCATAATCAACTTCTAACAATTTTATTCCTTTGAAAGATCTTGGCTGTTTGCTGTTTCCAATGACCAACATTTTCATTTTTCCTTTTTTCAGAAAATTGGCATTGAGGACAAGTAATTCGTTATTTTCTATTTACCTCCAATTATCGTCTTTGAAGGAAATGCCAGTTTCATCCATATTAAAAACATTATCACTTTCGTATTCTTTCTAATGGATTTAAAATTGTTGTTTCCACTGGCTATAACCTGCTTCAGACACACTTTCGCTTCTCCCGAAATAACAATTTCTTTTATGTTCTGGTGCTTCTTAAATTTTTCTATTCAACCCAAACTTGTTTGGAACTCTGCATACCGTAAGTATTCCATCACCTTTTCTTTCATGAGTGATCCAGAAAGGGCCATGTTTTTATCTCATTTGAGCACTACTTCTCAATCTCATCGTTTATGCATGTTTCAAATGTTGTACTAGAGATTCTTGGCTTTTTAAAACAAATTCCCGATTTTTTATTATAGTCGACGCAGTACTGGGCAGATTGGCAAATTTTACCATAATATCTTATTTTTGTATTCCACTATTCACGTCTTTTAACAGTTTCATCTTTTCCAAATGGTCAAGAACTTTCTTTTTGACATTATGTTATCATAAAAATTCTTGATAAAAAAAACAACCAAAACAGAAATTTTTGGTTTTGTCCATTGTTTTGCCTTATTATGGAATTTCACCGAGTACCGACTGTAGTCACACTCAATATAAAACAGAAATTGTTTAAAACAACTAACAAACTTGTTTTAAACAACTATAATAGCAAACACTCTTTAAAACAACCATCAAAGACACACACATAGTAATCTAAATCAACTACATACAGTACTACTACTGAAGGAAAATTAGATTAGTGGGAAAGAGATATTAGTCGTGTGATCGTTAGTACCACCATACCAATAATCATGTGATGGTTGTTCCCACCATCCCACTGCTATAGATTAAAGACCTCTTTTAGTCAATACATATTGTGTTATAGTATTTTGTTTCGATAAATGATGTCTGGTTGATGTTTAATTTTCTTTTACACTTTACTCAAAATTCGATAAATAGACTACTTACCTATTAACGAAAACACTTTTCCACTGTAATTTTTAAGTGATTCTAAAAAACTTTGGTAAGTAGAGAATTTAAATAAGAAAAAGTTCATAATAAAGAGGTAATATTACTGCTGTACGTTATAAAAAACCTATATACTGAATCTCAAAAGATATTTGAATACAAATGCACATCTAATCATAGTATGCTTACAGTTGATGAACTTATTAAACTTCTAAATGAAGAATGTATTTATTTAGAAGATGCAAACTCGACCGTTTCAAGTCTTTCCAAACCAACAACTTCTAAAACAAATGTTGCAAAACCATCAACTGATTGTAAACAAATTAAACCTGTATGCAATGTTTATCTGTTACTTCAAGTTCCACTGAAATGTGTACTCTCAATAACAATACACATAATATCTGTATAACTATCAATTTTCAAAATTTAAATCCAAATAAAAGATTAGATTTCATAAGAACAAAAATAATTCAGAACAAATTATTTCACATTAGTATAAATTGAATTGTAAGTCTACACATAAAAATGTCAAGTATGTAATGAACAACATAAAACATAGTTACATTTAAAGAATGAATCTGTATAAAATATTCAAAGTTCAAGTTGCCAACGAAACAGAACACCAACCTCTGGTTTAACTTTCCGCCACAACAACAATATAAACCTGCTTTAACTCATAATACTTTTTTCAAACAATAACTGCAATAAGAACATAATATACCTTTCTAAATAGGCCTACTAAACAGCTTAATTAACTATGATGGTCTAATTACAATATTAGACACCTCTAAATACCACATGACATATCTAAAAATAAATCGCAAATTGTTACTGCTATTTTTGATTCAGGTAGTCAAACAACTTTAATGACTACTTGTTCCGCTTTTAATTTGGGTATTTACATCAAAACTTCTCCTGTACATTTAAATGGTATCTCTAATGTTTGCACTGAAATAACAGGATTTGCAGAAATAAACCTTTATTTTCACCGTCTATATATCCTCTCTTGATGGTTCTATACTTCAAGAAAATTATATTTCTGAACTTCCAAAATATACAGTAGAACTAAAAACAAAATTTAATAATTTAAATCTCGCTGATCCACAATTCAATAATCCTGTAAAATAGATCATCCAATTGGTACTAATTTATATGATCACCAGTCATAAAATATAATTAGGTGAATACTTACCTGCCTCAATAGAAACTATGTTTGGATAGCATTTAATTGATCCTATTCACGATAAATATTCATTTCAAAATTTGCTTTGTTATTAATTAATGATCTCAACTTAGGTCAACTGTTACAACAATTTTGGTTTGTTGAAGAACCATACCTAATTTAAATAAAACCACCACTGAAGTAATTGAACGCAAAATCATTACATTTCATTTGAAATATAACACACGAACATGATGGTAGATATAAAACATCACTTGCTATCAAAATTAATCTTACAAATTTGTGAAATTCTTTTGATCAAGCAAGTAGAAAGTTTACATATTTAGAAAAATCATTAAATTAAAATACGCATATACTGCATTTATGACTGATTATCTCAACTCTGGTCATATGCAACTGGTTAATGAAACTATTCTACACAACCAACACAACGTTGTGCAACATATAAAAATATTTCAAGAAAACAGCTCAACCACTGAACATTGTGCTGTTTTCGACTCAAATGCTAAAACGCATTATGGATTTTCACTTAATGACATGTTAGATTCCGGTCATAAACTGTAAAGCATTAAATATTTGTGACATTATTTTTCAATTTTGAAGGTACAAAATCTCTTTTCTAGTGACATTAAAAAATATATATAGACAAATGAAAATTGCTCATGTTGATCAAAATGACTAATTAATGTTTTGTGAGAACATACATTGCAACCACTTTCAATCTATACATTAACTAATGTAAATTATGGTGTAAAATCCACACCGTATTTTACCATTTGACACTCAACCAGTTATTAAAAGATGAAGATCCACTGTATACACACCCTTCAAAAATTATAAAGGGGCAATATTTATGTTGGAGACATTGTAACTGAAACTGGGATACACGATGTACCCACGGATTTAAATTTACAAAAGAAACTTATCGCATTTCTAGCAAAAGGACAGTTTCAATTAAGAAAATGTTCTTCTAATTGTCAGAATTCCCGAAAGACATTGATAAACACCTATTTATTCTAAATCATCTGATCAACCACTTTTCTTAATATTAGGCTTAAAATTGAGGGTTAACGATATACTGTACACAATCGCTATCATTTTACCATGCTTGCCAATTGTGGATGTTTAATAAGATATGTTCCATTCATATTCCCACCTCCACTCTGCGTTTCATTATACATAGTTTCAATTTTGAATGATATATTAAAACTCGAAACACAAAATTTCACAAAAATTATGTTTACTTAATCAAATGTGTTTAAACGACAAAGTCGCCATTCTCAGCAGTGATACGAGCTACAATAACTAAACTATAACTTATTTACTCAAGTTTAGTTATTGTAGCTCATGAATTACTGAGGATGGCGACTTTGTCGTTGAAACACGTTTGATTAAGTAAACATAGTTTGTGTGAGATCTTGTGTTTTAGTCTATCTAATATTATCTCACAAGTCAAAATCAATATTTATTTATATTAAATTTTGAAGACAATTGATACGCTCTACCAGTACTTATTTTTTCTATATTTCTAATCTATGTTTATGAACTGTGCTAACAATTCGTGAATGTGCCTGAATTAGATTGCTTCGTAAACCACGCTACAACAATGATTTATGCTGGTCGTATCTACAGTTTGGCCAAGTCAATACACCATGTCTGATTCAATGACGGGAAATATAAATCTTACTTAAACATATCATTAGTTACTATAGGCAAAGGTTTTATGAAACAACCCTCTTTATTTAAATGAAATGTCTCTACCATCAATCAACTCAATATGCTACAGTAGGCTATGTGTAGATTCCTTTTTATTATTATTACAGTTTATACCTATATTACATACAAACTAAACTAAAGATGATAGAAAATCATAAAATTCAAGATAAGTAAGTAGCTACGATTGGTAAACCAGTGTTTTAATTATCTCAGCTATTAATTAATGGTTCTATGGAGTACTGTTCAATTTAAATTAAATAAATCTTAAACAATAGCTTTTTAATATTAATAAGATAATTATTAGGTGATTAAATAGGTTTTACCTTGCTTTAACCATGCCGCTGTCTATTACATATTTGATTCCACTAATTGTAACTGATGTCTCTGCTATGTTTGTACTTAAAATTATTTTACGGGAACCAAGTGGTGTTGGTCGAAACACATCGAGTTGCTTCGGTGTGGACAAAGAAGCATACAGTGTGTACACTTTAATCATAGGAAGTGAGCTACACTGGGGATCCTGGAAACAATCATAGTTTAAATGATTCAAAAAACTTTTTAACATTTACTTCTAATAAATTATTTCTAATACTTCTTATATATATATTTGGTTTATTTAAATTTATCACTACATTCACATAAGTGATTTAATTCTTAAGTTATCATTTCTTGTTCTCATTATCTGATTTTTTTTTTAGAGAGAAAAATACAGCCACAATTCATTAATAATACATGCCTTGGCTATTGAACGAATGTTGACTGCCATTGCTTCAATTTCCTCTTGACCTGTCAGAAATACTAGAATATCGTGGCTGAAAACAAACACCACAACATCCATAGATTGCAACAGCAACAAACACAAAATATAAATCAAAAATAAAATAACAAGTTTAAAGATGTTTAAAATGTTGGTTATACATTGTTTATTCCATAGGCACATTTGTTGCATTTGGAAATTCATACAAGCTAGAACATTGTTTTTAAAAATTTTATTTACCAGCAAAAACTAATTGTAATTGTTAAAAACAAATGGGAAGGGACAGTAAATTTATCATAATAAGACGTTTATTGTACAGTATTTTATCGAATGTTGACTACTGTTACTCTATATAATCCAAGTTTTCGGTGCTAGAAATAGGTCATTCAATTGGAATATCAACAATCAATTGTCATTAATCTTTTTTTTTTCTTTTTTTTTATTTAGAAAAATGCTAACTATATTACCAATTTTTAAAGTTAGTAAATTTTCAATGTTTTACTTTTTACTAAAAACTTTAAAATTCTTTAAAAACTGGTATTTGTGTTTATAGTAATTATTATACCAAATTTCTTTATAAGTCTTTTTTTAAATTTTTTGTTCCTTCTAATACTGATCTATTGCTTCATTTACAAGTATTTACATCTTTCTGTGTTAAATATTAAAAAATTAAACATTATATCCTTTTGATAGTTTCCTTTGTTTGACTATGAACAATTAAACTTTTAAAGATAACTCAATTTTTATTAAATTGAAAACTAGAAATTTAAAAAAATCAAATTTAACTAATAAATCTTACTTCAAAAAGAAAAGGCATGTTCATCAGTATGTTTTGTTAACAGACCAATGTAGTCTTTGTTGTGGCTAAGCTACTGAACAACCCTCAAACAGTTAAACTACTGAATAAAACCTCTAACTAAGATGTGGAACATGTGGAATGTTCTTTTGGAAAGTTCTACATGAACTTACTAAAATAGACCAGTCCATCATTGCAGACCCTTTTCATTAGTTCTAAACTTTATACAATAATTTAAAATTTTTGCCTTATTTTATATTTTAGAGAATATTTTACCTACACTTATTATTATTAACCCCATCAGCATTTTATAATTAAAACTTTATACATAGTAACAAATAAGACATTATAGAACAATTCCATTACTGAACAATCAAAATTAGTATTTTTCAACTACCGCAAATAATCAAATGTTTAGATAAAAATTAAACTTACTCCAACTATAAACATTAATTAATTAAATATCACAACTCACTTTGCAGGTGCTTCTTTATGTATTTGAAAAATAGTGACAAGACAACTAAAAGCATAGTCTTCTTGGTGGTCCACAGCCTGACATATTTTGACTGGAAATTGTCTGCCTTCTAAATATAAAACTTTAGAATTGTTAAAGTATTTACTAAAGTGATCAACATCCATAGTGGCTGACATTACAATGATCTGTAAAAACATCAAGTATAAATTAACCTCGAAGTTTAAGCTATTAGACATTTTTCTAACTCTATGTACAATATAGTTTCAAATATCTATCACCCTTTTAACCATTAAGGCAATGTTTCCCAAACTTTTCAGTTATATGACACCTCTACTGTATCAGGATTTTTCCACGGTGCAAAGTTAGAACATATTCCTACCTAACAGCTGCAATACACGTTTGTTATAATTAGGTTGGTTAAGTTTAAAAAAAAAAATTGAAATATCTGTATTTCAAAAGACAAATAATGTATATAAAGCATTAAAAAAAGTAAACATTTTTAACAATATTGAATAAATAAATAGTAATTGGGAATGCTCAAAAATCTTAGAACCAAACTGGAAACACATATACAATGATATCCTTTTCTAGGATAATTTTGTTTGTACAATATTTGTTATTACAACTACCACCAAAAACGCAATGTTCCATCAATATAATGCCGCAAATAGAATTAAAATTTGCTGAATTTTACAGTTTAGTAGCAGATAATCATCTCTTACTGATATGCAAAATTCATCAGTTAATTATATCTGTAACATTCCACATTTTTGGGCTTCATGTTGCATTAGTACTTTGATCGATAAATGAGGTGTAACGGTATATGACATAAAAAACTTACATCATACAAGTATCACAACCGCATATCGGAAGAAAGTATAGACGGACGGACCAATTTTCAAATTTGGTTAATGCTGCAGACCAATCAATAAATTGGTTGTATGAGTGAATAATATCTCAAATTTATTGTTCCAGTGTTAAAATACAATTATGTCATTTTTATAAAATATTAGTTAGGTAATTGTAAGTTGAAAAAGAAAATAATGGGTTGCGTTAAATCAGTGCAGTGTCCACTACGCCGACCACTTCGGTCAGATTGACAATTAACGTTTGGGATTGACTATAAGATTCAGCTATAAACATATTTTCCGATTGGAGGGGTTCAGTCCGGATTTTGGAACAGCACTTACTCATCTCCTAAAGGCGAGAGAAGTCATGTATGTGCCTCCACTACCAACGAAGTGGTCGGCGTAGTGGATCCTTTATGAACCCCCAAAGGTAGAAATCGCATGGCGTCAGATTGGGTGACCGTGGAGGCCATGCAAAACAAACTCTGTCATTGGGCCCTTTGTGGCCAATCCAGCGGTCGGGTACAGTGACGTTCAACCAATCGCGTACTATTGTTGTATATGTTTGTTTTTTAGGGGGAAATAACATCTTCATTGAAGATCACAACAGCTGCAACAAGGGGATAAACTCTGTATCATTATTTTAATTTTCCATAGCTATAATTTTCTTTTTTAAGTTTAAATTTCAACCAATTTTAAAAAGTGCATGTTTGCTCCCTGCAGTGAATGACTTATGACATAACTTTTCAAAGCTATTACAAAAGTATGCTATATTAGATTTTTTTTTTTTTTTATATATATATCTGTTTGGGATCCTCATGTTTTTCCGTTTTAACCCTCCAGGAGCTAGCGTCGCACTCCGCGACATGTTCCGACACTAACGTCGCACTGCTAACATCGCGGAGCTTGATACTTACGAAAAATTGATATATCGTCACTACAAATATCAATATCCAGCTTTTTTTTACATACATTGAAAATAGAATGTTTACTGAACACATTGAATAGTGTGGGACTACCATCTGTGAAAAAATACATACATCATCTGTGTTAGTCAGCTGTTGTTGTTGAAAAATTTCAGTTAGTGTGTAGTAGGCCTAGTTTGTTGATTTTTTCTATTTGTTTTCTAGTTTGTTTGTGTTTGTGTTATTTTCTGCTAATTTCACAGTATCAATTCTAGTTATTTTAACAATGAGTGAACTTACAAATTCCAGTGAAATTAGGGATTGTTTACTGGATTCACTTAGTGATAGTTCTGATGGTGAACAAATAAGTGATATTGACACAGGGTTGGATAATTTTCTGGATGATATTTCTCTTTTAGATTTTTCTTCTGGTAGTGGAGATGACTATAACCCACTATATAAAGTGACACATCTAATAAGGATTTGAGGTCAAAAATACCAATAGGCCAAGTTGATCAAATATTGTCAGTCATAAGAGTAGGCCTAAGCACCAGAACAATGATTTACCTCCCCTCATTGATTCTTCAAGTGATGAGGATGTACTACTATTACCTGAACAACCAACCTCAAATACATTACAAAAAGGAAACTGGGTAAGGGTTTACCCACCAGAAATCCCATTTGATATTGCTAATGAATTTATAGTGCAAAACACTGGAGTAAAAAATATACCCCTAAAAAATAGTTTACCTGTAAAATTATTGTATCGATAATAATGTTTAGTTTTAAGATAGAATCAATATTTAATTGAATTTTTTTTTATGTGAAGTGTAGAAGGCTTGTTGTTATGTGAAATGGATTGGAGATTATAGTCACGTGATAAGAGTATGTAATATCCGGAACCTGAAAACGTGCAAAGAATGAGTTACAAGGTAGCGTCTGAAGTGGACAGATGTATTTTCAGTTAGTTGTTAGGGTGTTAGTTGGTGAGTCGTCATGAGAGTCAGACGTGTTCTTGTTTATATCAAATTTTTACTAAAACAATAGAATGTGTTAAAAGACGCTTAATTAGAAAAGTCTAAGTTTAGAGTCAATCTTTGAACAGTTTTCGTTGAGTGGTCATGAGAGGGAGACGTATTCACAGTCAAGTGAATTTTCAATAGAACAATGTAACTAGTAAAAGAAACGTTTTTAAAGTGAATTGTGAGGTACTAATTGGGTCGTAGACATTTGAAAAAAGATGTATACACGTTTAGTGTTCAAGACAGACAGACGACAAAGTTGAAATGGACAACTCTCGGAGTGAGAACATGGTGTGATTCAAGTGTATTTTTTTTTCGATTTAAAGGGTATTTTTAGTAAGAGAGACTCTGAAATTTGATCTAAATGAACTTTGTATTAATAGTAGAGACAGAATGTGCGATATTTACGGATCGCGAATTCACATCAGAGATGATCGACCTAGGCACAATACAAAAAATGGCGGACTTCTATCATCAGCAAGAAGGCTTCACATTACAAGGGATGTCTATCTTGGATCATACTATAAAGTGGTAACACATATTATAAGAGACAATACTAATACAACTTTATAAATTGAGACAATATTATTTTATCTTTTTTGCACAAAATATTAATTGTAGAATTTTTAAGTATGATTAAGAAGATCTAGTATTTTTGTTTGATTAATAAATTTAAATGTTATTTTTTGATAAAGGATGTCTAATTTAAAGATTTAAGAGAAAAAAATTTAACTTAAATAAAATATTTCATGATAATTTGAAAATATGAGACAAAAGATGCTCATAAAAATAATTGATTTGATTAAAGTTGCAACTATTTTAAAGTAGAGTCATTCATTAAAACTTTTTGTCTCTTTAAGACAAAAATATTATTAGAATTTTCAATAGAATATAATTTCTAATGATAAATTTATGTATGTGTTTAATAATATATCTTTAATAAAAAATGTTCAGTTTCAGAAAAACATAGAGTTGCTAATTTACCTCAATACCACTTGGGAGTACACTTTCAAAAGAAACCATGACCCTGAGTATTTTTTAAAGCTAATAAAAATTAAAATTTTTAACTATTCTAAATTGGTGAGCGTAATGCTACCTGGCGCCCATAAGATGAGCAAACTATTTTCTTTTTATTAAAAATATAAAATAAATAACAAAAACCCTTTTATTATAAATTATTTCAATTGGCGATCCAACTTTGGGGCTTTGTTTATGTGTCGAAAAACCAGCAAAGTCGAAAAACCAGGTGGTATTTGGTAAATTGGAAATTTTTCAAAAAGGTAATAGTATTTTTAATATAATAATGTGTAATAGGAATTCTTCTCTCTGAAAAATTTAAAATAAGTAATAATATGATAAAGAAGTAGTTTTAAATAAATAAGTTAAAATTTTCAAAGAACAGAATTTGAAATAAAAAAGTAAAAATGGATAATGAACAAGTAGAAACAGGCTCCTCTAGGGTTAGAACTTAGTGATGAATTATTTGAAATTTTTGGGCAAAACTTAATACCACCATCAGAAATAATAAGGGAAACAAGGGAAATAGAGAATTTAAATGGGAATGAGAGTATAAATATTGATGATAGTATGAATGGAATTTTTCACGACTATAGTGATAGTATAATTGAGAAAAGTCAAGTAGATAAAGAGGAAAACCAGAATATGATGAAATTAATAGAATTAATAACAAATAATAGTGCAGATTTAAATGCAAAATTAGATAAGAATAATATAAACACTAATGCAAAATTTGAAAGTTTGAACAATAAATTTGATCAAAACAGCATGGAGTTAAAAGAAATAAAACAAAATAATGTAGACATTAATACAAAATTTGAAGATTTTAATTATAAATTTGATCAGAACAATATAAAGCTAGATAATATAGATAAAGAGTTAAAACAGAGTAAGTTAGAGTTAAGACAGCATAATTTAGATTTAAAAGAAGAGATGAATAGAAGATTTGAGGAGAATAGGACAGAAATAAAAGAAGATTATGTAAGATTAGAACAGGAGATTAAACAAACTAAAAAGGAGATAGAAGATAGGTTAATGGAACATGTAAATAAAGTTGAGATGGATATGTCCGATAAGATAAATGAAGTAGTAAAAGAAGTAGGTAGGGTAGAAGCAGATTTAGAAATAAAGATAACAAGTAATCAGTTAGAAATTGAAAATAATTTAAAGGTCTTAGAAACAAAAGTAAACAAAGAAGTAGGGGAGGTAAAGGGCACTGTAAACAATAGGTTAGATAAGGTTGAGGTACAATTAGGGAAAACAAATGAAAAAATAACCCAGTTAGATTTGGATGTAGGAAAACAAATAGAATTGGAAAAACAAGAAATATTAAAGCTTTAAAATGATATTGATAACCAAATTAATAATTTAACAGTAAAATTTGAAGAAGATTTTATGATTAAGATGAAAGAAAATTTTGTAGAACAGGGTTTAATGAATCAAGGTGCTTGTATAAGCACATATGTAATTAGTGATACCGTAATACCAGATTTTCATAATGAGAACTCAGAACCACATCCTAAAGTTTTTCTGGAAGCAGTAGAAATGTTTAATAAAATAAATGGGGGGAAATGGGAAATAAGGATAGGCTATTTACGGAAATATTTTAAAGGAGAAGCTGAATTATGGTATGAGGCGCAAAAAAATAAATGGGGATGTGTAGCGTTTAATGTTAAATGTGTAGCGTTAAATGTGAATTTAAAGTAGCGTTCTTAGAAAGATTTTGGTCAGAAGAGAAACAGCAGCAATTAAAAACGAAATTATTATAAGGGACCTGTAGAGAATGTTTTTAAATATGTAATACGCCTATACAATAAAACACAATCCCTAGATCCACCTATGTCTATGAGTACATTCATTAGGCACATTAGTAGACCAGATGCCAGATAAATTAGAGTTAATGATGTTAGCTGCACAACCAAAAAAGCTAGATGATTTAGAGAAGTTACTTTTAAGTTGGCAAGAAAGGCAGAAATTGATAGGACCAAATAGAATGAGACAGAATGAAAATCAGCAAGGTAGGGAGAGGGAAATATATAAAAAATGTCAACCTAATTATAATATGAGACAGGAAAACTTTAGATTTAGAGGACCACAAAACTTTAATGGATTTATGTATGAAAATAGATTTAGAGGACCTCAAAATTTCCATAAAATGCCACCACCAAATCAACAAATGACAATCAATAGGCCAATGATAAATAATTACCAAAATTTTGCAAGACCTAATGGAAGTGGGACAAATCAAGGGTTTAGGACCAATTTCCAACAGAAACAACAAGAAAATAGTAATAGGGGAAATGCAATTAGAGAACAGGGAAACCAAGGTAAAACTTCTAGTTGCAAAGAACATTATTCCTAAATTTCATACTGATTAGTATAAACACATCTGGCCGTAAAAACACATACAAACAGACAAAATGCCAAATAATTTAGTTAAAACAGGATCTTCCTTCGGTTGGTCAATCATTTCATATCAACATATTCTATCAAATAAAATAATTTGATAGTTGAAGGACATATAGCTTGCATATTATATATTATTATTATTATTATTATTATTATTATATATGTATAGTACTTCCGGACCTTTGGATTGGTCGTTGGCTTCTAGCGACAAACCACGACTCGTCCGATTGATGTCGGGAGCTAACTAGAAAAAAGTAGTATGACTAGAGTTGTTACACAAGACGAGTCTAAAGAGACAACACGTGGATTTTTCGCTCCGCAATTCCTTTCGTTTTTTTACACGCTAATTAACGCAGCAGTTTACTTTTAATTTAAATAAATATCACTTAATTCTTTTTCTATGTTATGTTACCTTTTATAAAATATTCATCTTTGTGAAAGTATTAATTGTATTGTATGTGTAATATGGGAACTATATTATTTGTGTGAACTGTGCTTTATTATACAATATATGGTTACAAGTATCGGCCAAGAACAGTTGAAGTGCTATACAACGCCTCCCATGGACATTGGACACCGTGAGTACTCTAACATACAATTATTCTGTAGCTTAGATGAATATTAAAATTTCTTGTTATTTGCTTTCTCATTAAAAGCAGTGGTCCTCCGAGCCTATGTAAAACCCAATTTTTTTAATTACATTACCGAATATTACATAAATTGTGAACAATATATATATATATTAATATATATATTATGCGTATTATATATATACGCATCTCTTATGTTGGACGTATCTAATATTAAACACCATATCCAATCAAGATTAAATTAATTAACCTTTAAATTCTCTAAATACAATTAGGTACCTTCAAAGGATACATATTCCTCTCTTTTCTACAAGCTTGAGCCTTCTTCACTATACCAAACAAAACATCAGTTTGTACAGTGCGTTCATGTGCTTCATCCAAAATTATTACACTATAAGCCAATAACTTGTCATCTAAAACACAAGTAAAGTCAATAAGTACCTCATTCTTAAACCATAATTCAGTATAAGTAACCATACAGTACATTTTTATAAAATATGCTTTATATCAAAGAAATTGTAAAAATTTGCAAAGGACTAAAATTCGCTAATTATTAAATAATATTTAGAAAGGATAAAAAGAGACGAAAAATATTTTTTACAAAAGTATATACTAAGGTTACCTAACATAGCTTCTCGAAGCAGCATTCCATCTGTTAGGTATTTCAATTTTGTATTTTCTGACGTTACATCTTCGAACCGAACACAGTACCCAACTAAAGAACCTAATTTTGTATTTGTTTCAACTGCAACTCTCTGAGAAACCGTAATAGCTGCAACTCTGCGAGGCTAAACAGTTATTAGACATAATATTTTATTTAAATACAAACCCACATCTAAAACAATTTTAATACAATAAACTTATGCTACTAAAAATATAAAATTAATTATTTTTCTCTAAGTTATTTATGTTTATTATATAAATAACTGACAAAAACTGACATTCATAATTTGCTAAAATTGACTGCAGAGATAATCAAATATATATAAATATATATATATATATATATATATATATATATATATATATACAAATAAAACACAATTTTTCTTTTGTAAAATTTTATAATTTATTTGGTCTAGCCGACCATGGTTTCGCCAGTTACGGTATTGACGAGGCTCTATCAGTATTGTAAGAGCCTCGTCAATGCCGTAACTGGCGAAACCATGGTCGGCTAGACCAAATAAATTATAGAATTGTACAAAAGAAAAATTGTGTTTTATTTGTTAAAATGGAATTCTATCAAGTACCGTCGGTCATCAGTGTAAACAAAAATATATATATTAATATTATTATTATTAAATATAATTTTTATGTATTAATAATAACACTAATAGTTATTTATTTTCCTTCCCAAATATAAAATTAAAATTTTAATGGAAAAAATATATAGCTTTTAACTCGTTAACCAAAAAAAGGAAACTTAAGTACCTCTATAGCAAAGCTTGTTTTGAGGTTACCACCGTGTGATGATAAAGTCATATTGAGTTCATTCTAAGAGAATATTTAATCAAACTAATAATTTTAAATAAGTTTATATATATATATATATATAATACTTTTTATTCTTTCCTCTAAAATCCACTAACTTTGATTGTGTAGGTTTTAACTTATACATAAATATAAGTGTGCATGGTTGTAAGTATGAAGTTCTTATTATTACTAACTTATAACTCTGCTACCAATCACTAAGAAACATAAAATAAAATAATACAATAATTATAATATGACATAAGTTTCATTAATTTTGTGAACTAAACCTTGTACAGTTGGATTCAAACCATATGATTGAGCAAACCATGTTAAAAGTGTTTGATGTATGGCAAATTGGTAGAGAAAAAGTTGTAAGTATATCAAATGACAATAGTTGCTGCTGTAAAAAAAAGTTTTGAATTATAACATGAACTTTATACTAAATTTAAGTCAGAAGCACCTCTGTCCCATGCAAAAATTAAACCTGTAATCAAGAAGGTAAGAGAACGTTAAGTCAAGAGGAGTCAAGTACATTAAGAAGTCTCAATACGTCAGACAAGTTTAGAAAAGTTCAAAGATGATTCTTGGCTTTAAAACTCGGTGGAACTCCGCCAATTACATGATAGAAAGGCTTCTGAAACTTCTGAAAATTTTAATCCATATTTTAATTGATGATACATCAAGCCCAGAGATGCTGAGTGCAAGTTCAATTGATACTTTGAGAAACCTTGCAACCCATTTAAAATCTTTTGCCGCCACCAAGATATCAGGCAAAAAATATGTGACAGAGTCAAAAATAATTCCCTTGGTGAATGGTCTAAAAACTAATTTGCATAATTTGAAATCAAAAGGCGCTAACATTGGCTTATCAGCGGCAATGACCAGAAGATTTGGGATGGCAGAGCAGGTATCCAGGATCGTCATTTCAACCATATTGGGTCTAGAACCACCCACTTCCAGAATCCCACTGGATGTGCAAAAGCAGTGGTGAAATTGACACTGATGAACAATCCTCTGAAGATTTTGAAGAAGAAAAGCGCACAACTGAGATACCATTCGACTACTGGAAAACTCAAGAGGAGCTAGTGCATTGAAAAGGAAGGAAAAAACAAAATGAATATAGTGATTCTTCCGATGTAATTTTATATTTAGCCAACCCTTCCAGTTCTCTCAAATCAAATCGTTTATGAGAATGGGAAGAAATGAAAAGTGTATTCCTCAAACTCTACAAGCATGTAAGTATTTGCTGAACATGACAACATCTGTGCCAAGCAAACGCTGTTTTCGAAGGTAGGAGCTACTCGGGACAGAAATCGCCTTTGAGAAAAATATCTGAAGAAACTCATTTTCTTGGGCAGTGTTTCACATGATGATTGGTTTAAATAAACCACATAATACTTACTTGTAACAATAGTTTTACCATAAAATTTTAACAAAGTATTCTTCAGTTATTTAATAATTTTAGGCTTGATTTTATATGATTGTGTAGTTAAGATTCATTATAAGCCAAATAATTTCATAATTTTATAACAATAAACTCCAATGTAGTAAAATTGTTTGTCATTTCCTGCATTTTCCAACGAATATTGATATCATTTGACATTCCTGATATCATTTTTTTTTCAATATTATTGTGATATTGACACAATACTGATACTGGTAATAAATATTGAAAACAACTTCCTTATATCGAAATAACCCTACCTGTATGATTCTATATGACTTTTAAAGAAATATTCATACAAAGCTTTTCTGGACTATTATTATAACAGGGTATATAATGTAGGCTGTTCCTCAACACAAAATTTCATATTTTAACCTAATGTGGGAAAAATAATTATATATGTAATTTTGCAGGAGTTATGTTCCTAGAAAAATAAAATTATTATATTAACATTCAATTTGAAAATACATAGTTAAATAGACTCCTATTTAAACATTTGGCATACAATCTTGAAATCCATCCAATATATGGATATATGTAATATAAAGAACAATGCCGTCATTATTGAAAATGAGTTATATTTTCACACTTAAAACACTTCCTACTCTGTTTCATTAATCAAACTATGAATAAGCCTTACCAACATTATTTTGTATCTTATTAATGCAATGGCTGAAGCCATTTATGATAAAGTTTTAATTTTTCTCCAACATTTTTCAAACTTTATAAAGTCAGATTTGACTTTTATAACAATTTTTGTGGTGAAATAATTTAATTTTCAAAAAAAAAGTCTTTCTAAAGAGAAAATTTTTAAACCATTGTATTTATTATAAAAATGAAGCAAAGTTATAAAATGTACCATTGCAACTTATAACAAAAAAAAACTTTATCATTTGTTCAAATATAAATTTGTATGACTTACAAATCGGTACACAAAAATAATTTATATGAATCTATAAATGATGATCATGCAATTTAATAAAAGTATTTTTACCTGGGTTATGGCAATTTTTTTACTTTTTTCTAATTTTAAATCATGGATGAACTGTGGTATTTGCGTTGTTTTCCCACTTCCTGTTTCACCAATGATTATCAGAGTTGAATATCTATCTATTTCTTCAAGCAATCTATAACACAATATATGAAAATATCAGACCTATTCTGAGAAAAAACTGAAATGTAACCAAATACAAAAATAATGTTTAAACCGCAGTGACAGGGCTCTTATTTCATATTTTCATTAAAATACCTGTGATGATGGACCTGATGAAAATGATGAGTGTAAGTAAAATTTTAAACAGTAAAATTGATAATTTACAGTATAGGCCTACTAGAAATTATAAAAACATATATTTTCATATTTATCTGCAACAAACGTAATAAATAATTAACATATATTATTGTACTAGGCCTACTACCACTATTATAATGGTAAATATTCAAGAGACATGTCCGATCAATTTAAGTGTGAAATCTTGTCATTTGTCTTCAAAATTGCATTTTTTTGATATTTCAATAATTCTGAACAAAACTAGTGGTTTTTATCTCTCACAATTCATTTTTTACTTCACGATCTTACAAATTGTACAATTTGTTACATATTCTATCGTGTAGCCATATTGAATTCACTTGTACAGTGCATGTGCACTTCATTCACTAATACAGGTTGATATTAATATGCCGCCTCTATAATCTAAGATTCATGATGACTAGGTCTTTGAAACCCAGACAATGTATAAAAACTATAGGTCCAGTAAGGTAAATATATATATATATATATATATATATATATATATATATATATATATATATATATAATAACAAATCTTGCTTTATTTTATCCTTGAATATGGAGTTTCAACAAGAAATATCTGCTATTACATTAAAGTTAAACTTACTTTATTTGTTATGTACGTACGTTCTTCGTGCCAATGTTAAATAAATAAATAACTTTGAAACATGTAGGTTTTAACTCTTTCTTTAATTGAAAAATTAAAGTTTAAAAATCATTTACAATCAAAAAAACAATTATCGTTCAAATTTGATGCACTTAATAAAATTATACAATTAACATCTTAATCTACTACTTATTCTAAGTAAATAGTTAAATAAAAGTTACTTATTCTACAATGTCTTAATCTAAAATAAAGCAATAAGAGTGCATCAGAATTTTTTACTTTTAATTATTTTGATAAAATGCTCCGGCTAACTGAAATTTATTATTTATTAATTTAATTTACTTTCTCTTTACGGGTTCGTTAGGTTCTTTGGTGACTATAATTTACTTAATATAAAATAGAATTTGGCGGTAGTTTGTTGAATTGAAATTGTCCATTAATTTGTACTTATCAACTCTGAAGTTCTATTACAGCTCCAATGTTCCTGGTTCCTTGAACGTGGTTCCCATGTAGACTGCCAGTGGATGGATTGATTTGCCTTAATCTTTTCGACGAATCTTTTTTTCTTCATACACTTTTATTTTCACACACTTCTGTGACAATTACTTTTTAATAAATGACGACTATCTTTTAACTATACTTTGAAGATTAGGAATTATTAAATATTTGTACAAAATGACGCAGTTACAATTTAATTTCGACGGTTGATTTCGGCTAAATCTTTCACAACATTTTTTTTCTTTTTGCTACAAAGAGAAACACTTTCTCCGTAACACCCTTCTTCAATAAGTTAACAATCAAAAAGACCCCTTGCGCTTCTCTTCTACCCTTATTTATAATATTTATTTTCAAACTGCTTTATTCCGATCCTCTGCCTTCATTGGCTTTTTTAAATCATTAATAATAACACTTTGAATTCAGGATATTAAATAAACATTTGCAATAAGAAACTCACATAACTAAAATATACACAGCGTTAATAATGATAAAAAATTAATTTCGGAATATGTAAAAAGGGAAAGGAGAGAAACGATTGTAAACATAAGATTCAACAAGCAACCCAAGTTACATTCACATATCAATACAATAGGCTATAGTTTCAATACGCAATTTAGTTATAGGCTAAGGAGTTCACAAAAAGAAGAACGTTTTATATAAAAATATTGTGAAAATTTAATAACCAGAGAAGTGAAGGGAAGAAGAAGAACTAAATTAATTAAGGAGAATATTTGTTACAACAGAAAAGGAAGCTTTCCCTTTCTTGCTCTCACCTAGGCAAGCCATTTTTTCTAGTAGAGTAGAACCCCTCAAACTCGACCCCCTCAAACTCGACATTCCTTCAAACTCGACAGGGCCAGTGACCAGGAGCGTGGGATTTCCAAGGTCATTCACTGCATTGTTTTACACCATGTGCGCCTACCAGATGCCGGGAGGTTGAGGCTTGTCACTTTTGTTTATAAAGCTGAGAGGATTGCTTCTTTGTCTAGCCACTTTCTAATCCTACTGTGTAGTAGAGGCCAAAGTTAAAGATAAAGGGTCCAGGTAGACCGGGATAGCCCTAATCATGTGTTGTCAAAACATTCATATTGTTGTGAACCCAAGCGCCTAACCACCCGGATGCTACCGGTCATTAGCACAGATTCCATTAAAGTAAGCGGCAAGTCTTTTGTCATAACAATTCAACGGAGTGTCGTAGAACTATGATTCAAGTTTTGTAATAAAGGTCTTAACCAGGTGAGAAAAATGACCCGACTCTTAATTATATGCGATCAATCAAAAGTTTTTTCAAACAATGCTAACTTTGCTCTAATGTTTTTTTTTATATATATATATAATTGTTTTAATCTTTAAAAATATTTAATGGACTGTCTGTTTTTTACTGTAGACTTTACTGTAAAATTTATTACAGCATATTAGGATAGATCTTTTTAGTTTACTGAGCCCATTGTACAAGGCCAATACTTTTTAAATCTCATTTGACCCATCGATAAATTTCATTTTAATGTGTGATTGAACACACTATTTTTGTTGTTGTCAGGCAGGGACTTTTTTGCAATAACGTGTAATCATTGATAATCAATAAATGTACAGTTATTTAAAGTAATTTTGAGTATTTGTTGCAAACCTAACCATTAAATACTAAAGTTCCTTAAAACTCGACAACCCCCAAACTCGACAACCTTAAAGTCCACATTGTGTCGAGTTTGAGGGGTTCTACTGTATTGCTCTTACAGAACATTTAGATTAGGACTATATTTATTGGGAAATAAAATATTTTTTCAACTTATGCAGTGAAAGTTAATAATTACCAGGGAAAAGAATCAAAAAGGACTGATAAGTATTTATATGTTAAGAATAAATTAGACCTGAACCTAGAGCAACATTTAGTAGGCTAAGTGTATCTCATCCAAATTTGAATTCCCACCAGGAGGCAACCTGGAACTCATTTTATAACACATTTTATATAACACATTTTCTTTGTAACACATTTTATATAACTTAGAACATAGAAATTTTTATTACTGTGGATTGTTTGAACTTTAAAAAGATTGGGCTACATGTCATTTGAAGAAATTAAAACTAAATAGGGACAACACTTTAGAAACATTATTTTGTAAAATAGTATTAAGTTGGATAGGTTAATTGTTTTTTATGTGATTCATGTAATAATTTAATTTTTAGACTGTTTGCAAGTTATATTGAATTTTTAACCCACAGTAATCCTGAGTAGAGAGAGTTTTCTCAAAAATAAGAATACAAAAATATGAACCTAATATTTGTACAACAATAGGCCTACTGAATAATAAATTTGTTAAATTATATAAAACTTGACTTACCACACTATATAAAAATAGGCCTATAATATAAATGCATCGATTTCTGTAGTTTTGAAAATGCGATTTTTCGGTGAAAATTTTTTAATGATATTCCTTGACCTGTAGTTCTTTAATTAGGTCTGGTTAAGTAACCATACATATATAGTTACTTTCCCTGATCTTACACGACATGATTGATACTAAATGATACGTAGTAAATGGTATGTAGTTTGAGAGTTCTTCATAGTAACAGTTCTTAAAACAGAACTATTTTCTATGCTGAATAAAAAAAACATCGATAGATTTTACTTATAATGATGAAATATGTGTCGAAATAACCTCAAAATGCCATTTAACAGTCATTAAATCGTTCAGAATTACCGAAAGTATCAAAAAACGCAATTTGAAGACAAAATGACGAGATTTCGCACTTAAATCGATTGGACATGTCTCCTGCATATTTACCATTATAATTTAGCCAACCAATGAAAATAGATCTATAGTCATCGAATGTGACTTACCTTCTCTTAACTTTATAGACAGGTAACATCTGTCTTTGTATTAGGACAGGTTTGGTAATTGTTATTCTGGAGTCTAAAGTACTGAATAATTTTTTAGCGTTAACATTATAAAGATTATGTGTTGAACCCCTTTTTATTGGTAAACCAAGACCCAATTTCGGTTTCAATGGACTTCGAGAGTCCATTTTTATTTCGCGTATTTGATACCCAATATAATTGACTATAGTCTAATAATAAAGGCTAAGTATAAAACACGCAATTAAATTAAACTAAAATTAGTAACAATACAGATGAAATCCATGAGCTAACGTAAACACATATCGAATGAAATTAGTTTAATCTTAATTTCAGGTTTATGACAAACAACTATCAAAACTGCACTACCCTATGGTGGATACACTAACAACTATAAACTTTAAGAATAGACACTATGAAAACTGAAGTTAATTGAATCTAAAATTGAACACGTGCAACCATACAAAGTAAACAACAAACAGAAACAGCCTGTGTGTGACATAGGGCATAGGCCTAACAATTAATTCAAGGTTGATCTATTGTCAAATTGTCATGTGTGCAAATTGTCAATAATTCTGCCTTCTTGATATCTAAGTCGTCTCATTTTGCTATGTTGAATTGATAATTTCACAGTAATTGGGATATTATCATATGAAGGCTAGTTCAATTTTAAAAGGCAAGTTCCATATTTAAATTAGAATTATGCTACAAAAACAAAAATAAATAAGATTTATACAAATTAAAACATCTACGTGTAAAAAGTGACAATAAATTGTAAAATATAAATTAAGTTTAATTCAAACTTTACAAAATTCTCATCGTTCACCAGCAGGTATATATTATGTTCTCCTTCTGAATTTATAGAAGATAGTCATTTATTCCCTGCCTACGTTATTTTAAGTAACATGTCTTTGTTGAATAATGTTTTGTTTGTAATAAAGATTCATCAAATTTTTTTATAGTAATAATTAATTAAGTGGCACACAATCAGTTTTTCAAAAAGCAGGGATGCTTTATCAAAGGCACACGCCATCATACAACATGATAACTTACAGTCAACGTGCAACAAGATATATTACAAATTTAAATTTAGTTCTATTATAATAAATTTATTTATGACATCTATAGTTAATGTAAGTTCTTGGCAACGTATTTCATTCTTTGGATAAGTCTATTCAACTTTAGCTGATGATAAAAATGTCTGGACAAACTAAATTGCATTAAACAAATATTTAGTAATGTTGATAAAAACCATCCGGGATATTTTTCCAAAATGTTTCAGTTATCAAGTTGATTTTGATCAATTACATTGAAAAATAAAATCTATAATACTTTAAATTATAGTTAAAAGGGTAATCCTTATAATACAATATTATATCATAGGGAGGGGGGTTATCGGTAACAATGTAATTTTCACCACAATTAGACTTTGATTGTTCTTTTTTCAACATATAATTATTGGAATATTTTATTTTCAACCCTTAAATTCATATTTTACATCACGTCGATTTTAATCAATAAAATTTGTAACCCCGTGACCTAAGTCCTTCAAGATTTTTTTAATGCTAGGCATGGTCGCCAGTCACATTTGAAACTTCAGGTGGGAAACATACAGATAAATAAATATATTTTCTCAAAAATTTTCACTTGGTTGTCCATTATTGTAGGTACTTTAGAAAGTTCACATTATCTTTTTTCAACCAGCATTAGACCGTGGGAGATAATTATTACAACGCAACTTCGATGGCTCTTTTTATGTGACCTTTAATTTAAAGATTTATATTTTCAATCGAACATTCTTATTCTTTATCACATAAGTATAAACAGTTTTACAATCGTCATGTAGGGCTAATTCCTGTGTTTTCATTGTTTCAATGGGAAACAAGGTTTTTTTGTTACATTCGAAACGGAAGGAGAAAGAAAACTCATTTTTTGTACTTATAAAAATAGATGTTTTCCAAAATAATGTTTGTTAGTTACTTTAATTATTTTACGTCAAGTTTACTTTAATAAACGTCAAGGAGAGGAGTTACGAGAAAATAAGTGTCGATGTTTAATAAGTCTTAATATTTTATCAAAATTTGTTGGAAGTACATTTTTAAACTTCAACTTGTAAATTTAATATTGTGGTATAGTAATTTTTTATTTTGACTTTTCTGCTCCATGGTTTATATTGATTGTTGCAAATATAATTTTGAGTATTCTTTAATATTTCAACTTATAATTGGAAATAGTTCTTATTAATAGCGTATTATTCTTCACGTATTTATTTTACCCAAATTTTTTATAATGTAAAAATAATTTTTTCTTCAGACGACTAGAACAGATTCAATGAGAATCGTTCCATTGCAACCTATAGCCGTATAGCCAAAGACAATGCATTTAATTGAACTTCGTAGTCGCAGCGGCAGTTTGTGGAACTATGTCACCTGTTTACTTAAAAAACCACAAATAATAGTAATTTTCCGGTTGTAGTAATCTCGTAGGCAACACTAATCACTAATCTTTGATTCCATTCTATTAGGATTACGTGTGACGCTTGCAGCTGATTATAATGTTTACGTTATAACTTATAACACTACATACTCTTGTCAATAAAAATGCCTAGTAAAAAAAAGAAATATAATGCAAGGTTTCCAGCTGTAAGTAAATCATTTACTGTATTTAATACAATTTTAGATGGTCAACAACTTTTTATAAGCAAAATAACTGATGTCTAATAATTATTGATTAACGCTCGTTTACAAGTATTTTTTTGTTCTTTTTTATATTGTAAACAGTCTTTTTTTTTAATTACTCGTGTTATTTAGATAAATAATAGACGTTTATGATATTTTTTTGGTTTTAATGTGGTAAATGAGTAAAATAAGCAGGTCTATTAGTATTGTTATTGGTGGTATAACCTAACCTAACCTAACCTAACAAGACTAGTTGATTTTTTCTCAGTCATCTTTGTAAACTTGTTAACCAAGATTAGCTAGAGCAAAATCTGATCTTAAGAAATCACAAAGTCTGTCATTATTGCAATCACAAACACTTGTAGCCTAGCTTATGGATATTCCTACACAGTAGTTATAAACTTTAGCCTAGAGTTGAGATTAGTTTATAAGGTTAACCCTTGATTTTGGTGAGTTATTTATATAAAATATATATATATATATATATATATATATGTAATAAAATAAAAGAAACTAACAATATAATGTTATAGTCATCATCTTTAGTTAGTCACATTAATTTATTCAAACAACTAAAAAAATGGTCACTGAAGTCCTTAAAACGTCAATTTATTGATAGTAAGTGTATAAATGTATTTGTTGTGGGTACTTTTATTCAGTGATTGTTAACTTTACGCAAGTGTGCTCATTCTAAGTGAATACACATTTATAAGTAATAGTATAATGTGTTAAAATATAATCCAGGTTGTTGGACTTCTAAGTTTTATGAAACATAGTGGGCCTATGATTAGATACATTGTAGTTCAATGTCTAAGATATAGCATGTCTGGCCCACCCTTGTGTTTCTTTGATGTTTTTACAAATTTTTATTAAGTAAGATTTTTTTATTAATATATTATTCAGTTAGGGTATGTCATTTAGAATAGAGCTAAATCTGTCACTTTTCTAATCAAATATTAATCTACTTGCATGCACTGTTGTTGAGGGCATTAGGCCTACAGCTGTCATTTAACTAGGCGGATTAAATACATTTTGTTAAATGACTTGAAGGGAGCTAAAAAATTAATTCGATCCCATGATTTCATTTTCAAAATACTTTTTATCATAGATTACATCTGCGAAATTAAAAGCTTGGCCAACTTTTCCAATTTAGCTTAGCCAACTTTTCATTCTTTCTAAAATGACATGGCTTTACCTAAGAAATGATATAATGGAGATCTAATTTGAGTGTGATAATCATTTCCTAAAATTTTTATAAAGGAGATAAAAGCATACTACACATATGTACATTCTGCCCGATATAGTGTTAAAGACATTTGGTTTGTTTACTTGCTTATTTTTCTGCATGCTTGCTTATATAACTTGAAGAATATTCAGTAATATATGTAGCATTTTTTATAATCTGCCTAAAGGTACATGATACTTTAAGTAAAAGAATACATAATATTCTAGAATTAATTTGTTTATTTTAAATTTTCATTAATATGAATGTTTTCTATTCACAGGGAAGGATTAAAAAAATCATGCAGACTGATGAAGAAGTTGGTAAAGTTGCTCAAGCAGTCCCGGTTATAATCTATATCCTTTAAATCTGTGTGTAGTTTTATTGTATTAGGATGCTATAGGTTTTATAATTTGTAACTACATTGACATAAACAATGTGCCTCTAGTACAATCAAGTTAGGACGAAAAGTTGTGGAAATTGTATGATGATGTCAATGATGCTAACAATTTATTTACTATCATAGGATAGCTAAAAAAAAAATAATAATAATAATAAATTAGAAAACTAACAATTTAATTTTAATATGCCATAATATTAATAAATATTTTTCAAACGTTCTTGTAAAGAAACTAATTCACAAAAGTAATAAATATTTATGCATTTTTTAAACCTTAATATACAAAAACAAATCAAATTCTATTTAATGATAAATTATTTTATTTAATAACGTCTCCAAAGTTTTGATGTTAACATGTTCGATGCGGCTGGTATGAAATCTTACCAGGAGCTTTTCACACCGCAAGCGGCTGGTATGAAATCATACTGCTGTGTATGCTATAGTATGAATTTAGCTTCTGAGCATGTTATTTTAATTAATTATATTTAGGAATAGCAGTGAATGTGTTAATTTTATAGTTCAGACAAACAGATCAAAAATTGGAATTCAAATATCTTCAAGAACCTATAATGATAACAAAATGAGACAATGATTGTGGTATCACAAATGCTGTATTTTCCCTTTGGTAGTGTCAGAAATTAAAATTGTGGAAAACAGATAGATGATTTTGTAGAAAATTTTTAAATGAAATATTTTTCCTTTAAAATGTACAGATAAAAATATGTACTAAACAAAGAGATAAAAATGATCAGTTTTTAATTTTAGAAGTTTAGCACAGGTTTGATTTTGATGCTAATAATGTGATATATTCTTCAACCAAAAGTATGCATTTAAAATAGACGCGGCTGGTCAGAGGAAGCAACAGAGGCTGTGACAACCCAGAGTTTTAATAAATACATAAATAATATAAAATATATATCAAATATATGAATTATCTGAATAATATATTTACAAAAAGACATAACAGACATTAAAGTTTAAGCATTAGTAGTGCAATGCATCAATAATAATAAAGTGTCAAAGCATGAGTTTTAGCTGGCCTCCCACCACTTTAATACACCGTGATGTAAACTTGTTTAGCACATATGGAGAGGGAGGGGGAAATGTTGGTTATATCAGCTGTGGAGGCTAGATGTCAGTCAGCCTCTCGTGCCCATTCAAAGTATATTGTTTGTGTGCTGGTGTGTCTACGGTTTATCACTTATTTCATGTGTCTTTGTGTTATTATTATTTTATTTTTTTTGGATAACCTAATCTCTGACATGGATTTACAGCAGATATATACTAGTTCTTCAACAAATAATGACATAATAAAAACATTAGTAATTTTACATGATGTACCATTTTCACAACATAACGATATTGAGAAAAATAGAAAACTGATAGTTTGGTGACCCACAGCAAAAATATCTTTTTTTAAAAGTATAAAGACCGTAATAGATCTTTTCAGTCCTCGTGATTGGCTATGTTTTTTTTATGTCTGTTCTATTTGTTTAAACTCTTGAGTGTTATTTCCATTTTTTCCCTTATGAAGTATCCACGCTTGGTCTGTATTCTTATTCCTTGGAAGCTGTTGTTAATGAGACTTAAAAAATTCAGTAATAACTGTGATACTTTGTTGTTATGTTTATAGTCAACACATAAATATAATGTTTTCCATAATATATTTTGAAAATGGAAACTCATCATTTAGCACTAGTAGTTTAAAACTGTTTAATATATGGTACAGAGTTATTTAGATTTATTCATCTAATTTTAAATTATTACATATTTTAAGTTTACTCGTATTTAGTAGTTATGGATACATTAAAAGAAATTAAAAACTTTTGAAGATATGTCTTGTAGTTGGAAGGTTTTAAGTCTTCAATATGACTTCTTATGGTTACACGAGCAATGTTGAAATGGTAGACACATTCTTCCACACTTTACCAATGTGTTTAGTGTCACAACTGTATCAATACGATTTTCGAGCTTATCTAAGATGTTGGTCAACTGTGGTATGTTTATAGCATCCACGAAAACATATCCATGTTGGTATCCAACATAACATGACAAACATAACATAACATGCTTTATTTGACATATCCCAAAAAGAAGTGACACAGTATAAGGTTCGTTGACCTAGGAGGTCAACTAAAGAGTACCAAGTCATAGGCTAAACTGCAACCAATCCAATGCCAGAACAGCACTTTGTTGAATACATTGCTTATATCCAAATGCCCAATGAGGAAAATCATCGTCTTCCTGTATGAGAGGGCATAAGTCATCTCAAGTCGCTTGGTCTTGTACACTGCAAAAGTTTCAAGTTTTATAACTTCAAACTCAAACATTATCTTAAAACAAACTCAATGCTGGTCTGAGGAATTCCTATGATGGTTAATTTACATAGACTTAACCGTCTCTCTGTGATTTGTTACACACAATTTGTTACTTTACACTAACATCTTTTATCTTCTGAGATACTACTTTCAAATGTTTTGAGCCAAATTAAAATAACAACAAACTCACGATGCAATGTCACACAGAATGCCTTTTTTGTCTGGGTACCATTCTCTCAGACAGAATGGCATCGGCAACATTGTCTGTATTGTTTTTTTGTAGCAGTATATAATGACATTAGAGTTATCTATATCTAATGGTAGGAATTAAAACTTGTAGGTTCCAGCTTTCATTTGGTGTGGGATATTTTAATACGTAGTTGATGAGGTTAGAAATACATTAATTTGAAACCAGATGTATCATTTAATTTGTTTATTCTTTATTACACTGATAATTACAAGGGAATTTTATAGAATACAAATGATTCTAAGAAATAATATTTGGTTCATCTTGTTAAAATAATATTGTGGTAATTGTATGCATCCATCTGTAATTGTTTTCTTATTTGGATATTTGTGAAGTAAGTTATATTCATTTCAAATGGTAAATTATAAAAAATTATAAACTTCTCCTTACTCAAATCATTGAGTTTTTGTCACTAATTTTCCAAGATAAAAATTAAGAATGATTTCATTCTTTCCTGCAACAGTGTCTAATATGATCTAATATATCTTCTTCACGATCAGAATCATTATATTTATCCAATTACCTTCTATAATATAATCCTGTTTTTCGTCGGTGTCCTGACTGCAGTTTTAGCCTTACAGAACTATTTTCAAAGGTTTTAACTTGATTCTTTTTAATTTACTTTACACAGAATCATTTTATCAGATGATTATGATCTTATTTAATACCACTGCTAAGTTGTTAGTTGATAATAACCAATTACTAACTAAATGAACAAAGATGTTTATATTAGTATTTGGTAATAGCTCTATAATAAATTTGAAATATTATATTTCACTTAAATGTTTGCTTTATGGACATTTATTGTCTCTGTAGATAAATAAAATCATCTTATAACAATTACTTACATAAATTATAATCTTCCTTAACTAACTTACCTCGCACATTGGAGTTGTTCGTGAAGTCTTTATTAACAAAGGCTATGCAGATCACCAACGCAAAAAATGCCAAAACCCTTAGTCCTTCACATATGTAAGTATCTGAATAATATTTTTTTAAATAACAGTTGAAACACATTTATAAGTTTTGGACATATAAAAATATATAACTACAGCATATTTTTTATACTTTTCTAGGAAGCAATGTATTTTGTCAGAAAGTCGGTTTGACTTCTTGAAGGATTTAGTGAAATCATTACCTGATGTTTCTCCGTGTGATGAAGAAGGACCAAGTCTCTCTACAAATTGTGACAAAGTTTCACCTCATGTTCCATTAGAAAGGTTAGTATAGTTTATTAAAAAGCCATTCTTATTTAAATCTCTATATTTTATAGACTGCATTCCGTCAACTAAACTGTAAGGCACTTTAATGTTGTTTAAAACGAATAAATAATTATTAATAACAATTGCTTTATTTTACAAGCCTGTACTTTTTTATAAGTACAACACTTCATAAAATGTGTAATAATCATTTTTGATATTCTATGCATTCTGTCATTATAGGAAATTCATCTCCTGTAGTAAGGTTTCTTTCTACCACCCCACAATAATCTTACTCTTTACCAAACCTACCTATTCTTATTATATATCTTATCAGACAGATATATTAATATCTTGCAAATTCTTAATATCAGACATCACCACCATCAGCTCTTCATACTATTTTTTTATGTATGTATATAACGGCTATGAGCTTATTGTGCTCTCCTTTCTTGTTAACCTTACTTGAACCTAGTGCCTCTGACAAACTCCAGGATCTTGTCAAAATTTATGTCTAGTTGTTGAGGTCCAAAGATTCTCCTTCTTTTGGGCTCCAGCACTTCACAATCAAACAAAATGTGTACTGCAGTCTCAGGTATGAGACCGCAAAGACGGCAGTTAGGTGAGACTTGTAGTTGTCCCTCCTTATTTAAGTGGCTCTGATATGACCAATACCAGTAATCATGTCAACGATGTGTCTCAGGGACTTCCTGTCATACTGAACCAGCACTTTTGTCAGTGCAGGATCTGGCCCCGAGAGAAGATGCTTACCCAATCTCTGGCCACGAAAATTTCTCCATCGTTCGATGTGCTCTTCCTTAGACCAATTTCTTACTGCTCAACATGGCGTTAAATTACTGAAACCGCAAGTGGGTTCTAGTCTCACAAAACAACCAGTGGCCCCTTTCTTAGCCAACAGGTCCACCCTCTCATTACTCTGGATCCCTCAATTCCCAGGTACCCATCCCAAGTGCACCATTTGGCAGTGGAGAGGATATTTAGAGAACAGAGAGAATCCTATACCAGTTTGGATGAGATTTCTATGGAGCTGAGGGCTTTAATTGCCGCTTGACTATCTAAGAGAATTAGAATGTCCTTACCTCTGCGACTTCTTCCAATCCTCGATGAACACATGCTGTAATTTCACAAATCTCAGTATGGAATACTGTACTATACCTTTCTAGACTAGCTTGTCCAAGTGGTTTGACAGTATACTCCATATCCAGATCATGTAGTGATCCGTCTATATACCAAACAAGCTGTCCTGTCCTGGATATCCTGGTAGCTTGCCATCTTTTCAGTCCTCTCTTGTGTTTGAGAGAATATTGAAGGGTCAAGTGAAGACAACTCGGTTGGCTCCTCCTCCAATCACTATGATTGTGTAGCCTATAGGCCGCCATTCTCGCCTGCGATATTATGAAAATATCTAGAGGTGGAAGGCTTAAAAGCACTTCTAGAGCAACAGTTGGTGTGTTCGTAAAGGCACCTGTCACTAGCATACATCCTAGCTGCTGTAAGCTCATAAGTTTGCTGCCTGCTATGACTTGTGCTGCTCTGTCCACCATACCATGGAACCGTATGTCAGGTTGACAATCACCATTTAGATCCAGAGGGCAATCTTCAGTTTTAATCCACATTCATATCCATTAATATGGCTAGCCCAGATGGGCGGTTCATGTCAGTTTCTTATCCAGAATTATTCCAGATATTTCACCAATTTTGTAATGCCCAATCTAGTTTCCTCAAACCATATCTTACCACCACCCGTTTCCTTCTTCCTACTAAATGGGACAGTGACGGTCTTGGAGGGATTAACTCGAAGTTCCTCTCTCCGACACCAGTCACAGGTGAGTCCAAGTTAGTTGTTAAGCTGCTCCTCAAGCAAGTGAACTTGGGAACTTGCCTTGTACCATGATAACTATGTTTTCTGCGTAACCTTGTGCATATGCCCCTGACCAATTAAGATCTCTAAGGAAGTCGTCCACAACCAGAGCCCACAGAAAAGGTGAAATAACGCCTCCCTGTGGACAACCTCAAGTTGTGTCTACCTCTAGTGGCCCAGGGAGGACTGTAGCTGTCTACTGCGAAGCATAGAGTCCATCCACCTGTAAATAGTATGATCAACTCTATGACCTTGTGGTTCCTTCACAATTCTGTCAAATGATATGTTATCAAAGGCACCTTCAATGTCTAAGAAGGTGCACATTGCTGTCACCTTCCTCGCTAAGGTGTCCTCAATCCTGCCTACTAACTGCTATAGGGCGTATTTGCAGGACTTCCTAGGCTGATAAGCGTGTTGGTTTCTATGGAGTGGATTTCCTAACAGAATCCACCTCTTTATATATATATCTACTAACCAGTCTCTCCAGATTTTTCAGAATAAACGACGTATGGCTGATTGGCCTAAATGATTTGGGATGAGTATGATCTAGACGACCATGCTTCGGAATAAAAATCACTATGTCGACTCTCCAGGCCCTTGGTATACACCCGTAAGCTATAACTGGCCCTAAAGATGTCACTGAGTTTGACAAAAAGGAAGTCCATCCCCATCTGCAGCAAGGCGGGAATATGCCATCTCCTCCAGATGATTTAAAATGGGCTGAACATCTGTATCACCTATTTAATGTTTGAAACTATAATAATGAGTCTAGCCAGCATCCAGTCCTCTCGAGCTGCCTTTGGGCAAGGGCTATTCTCGATTGTCTAGCACACTGCATCGGCATCATTACACACCATACAATTGGGAAAGTTGGTTTCTAAGAGAAGACCCAATGTTTCCTTCATTGTAGTTGTAGTTGTAGGCTTCATTAGAGTACCTCACAGAATCCTTAAATCTCTCCACCTCGTGAGTGATTACCCTCTAGGATTCTTACTTAGCCTTTCTAATCGCTTTGCCATACTTGGTAAGAACTAAATGATATGGCCTCCACTTCTGGCTGTGTTTTGCTTTATTGAAAAGACTTCGAGTCTGCCTTCTCAGGCACTTAAATCCTTGTTCCACCATTTTTCCCTATTCTTCACCTTTTTTGTGCTTACCGGACAATTATCTCTATAGCAGTCTATAATGCTGTCTCCAATCTGTGAGGCATTATCTAGATCTGTGAATTTTTTTATCTTATCTAATGACTCAAGCCTGTTGGCGAGGTCATCTTTATATTGTGACCATATAGTCATTCGTGGGTTTCTAAAGGACTCTTGACTTAATCTCTGTATCCAGTTGTAATTGGATATACCTATGATCTGACAGTGAGGGTTCCTCTGACACCTGCCACCCTTTCACTAGTGCTAGCATATTCTCGAAACATATTGTGATATTGATAACTTCCTCTCTTATTTTATTCCTAAAAGTAGGCCTGTTACCAACATTTATTACATATAAATTATTATAAGAAAGCAAAGTAACGACTCACCTCTAAGGTTGGTACCACTGCTCCCCCAGCCTGGTACATAGGGGATGTAGATGGAGCTCATTAATAAGCCTTGTTCTCACCTCTACACTGCCAGCTGACCTGGACTGTCGTTACGTCTATGGAACAAAAATTCATTAACAACAAGCTATGTTATCCCCTACTACTTTTACATAAGTTCTTGCATTAGACAGAGACAACTAATTAATTAACAGAGAATTAAAATAAATAAGCTTACCCTTTGCATCTCCAAGTCTGGCTGGCTACCCAACTTCGGTGTATCCATGTCTCCTGGATGAGGGCTATGTCTATGCTATTATTTATGAATTGTTGAAGGAAGGCTTCCGAGGCAGTCTTACTGTGCTGGAGGTTTATCTGTATTAATCTGATCATCTCCTCGTTTCCCACTCTCATTTCCACCAGGAGTCATCAGAGGGAACCTCCATAAACTGATATGAACTCTACTTCTGGAAGTTCTGATGGCTTCCAGCATCGAGTCATCTACTAGAAAGACCGTAAGTAGGCCTTTCTGATTTTCCTTCACAGAAAAAACTTCCAATCGCTCACCTTTAGAGCCAGATTTTGCCCATCAAGCACCCCAACTAAGGCTTTAGGGCTCAGGCTCGAGAGCTGACTAAGTGATCTAAAGATCACCTTCGTTACTCTCATGATCTCCGCCCTGTCCTTAGCCTGCAAACTCCCGACTCCATCCAGCTCCAAGTTCTTTTAATGAGCTTTACCCATTAGAGACATGTAAACCTATGTCATTGATATTTTCGGCACAGGTGTCTACACTTTGAGATTAAGAATTTTGTTTCAGGGTTTACTCCCTTAGATCCAATGGATTCAGTCTGGACTAATTGTCCATTACATGGCCACCACAAGCAAGGTGCAGTTCTTCACTGCACTGGGCATCCAATTATTGGTGCAATCCAATCTGTCGGCCTTGAGTACAGATATACGGTACCCCTGAGATTGGGGGAATGACCAGACATTCAACTTAATGATCACCTCCCCCAGCCTCTTGACCCCTATTCATACTATACTCTATACAGATTGTAATAAAATGCTCATTTGTTTCCTCAAGCCCAAATTTATCATCCTAAGTTCCTCAAAATTGAAAAATGTTTATTTAAAATACAATACCCTGTTAAAATACAATGATACCTACTAATCGCTCTTAGATTGTTTACTTCTAGCACTGTAAGCCATCTTCGTTTAGTTTTATTGATTTACATTGTCCTGACCAGTTTACTTCTTCAGCTTGTGGTAATGTACTTACTTCTTACTTTTTGTTACTTGCATCTAATGTCATTCAATATAGAAAGCATAATGCATTTCGTATATTTTTTCAGTCATTACTAGAAATTTTTTGATCCTGAAAATTATATCCATTCTCTCTTGATTTGATGAATTGAGACTTTCCTATCAGTTTCTTTTTAACTTGGTTGTTGTTGTTATAGAAAATGATATGTTCCGTTGTTTCCATTTCACTGTTGCATCTCTTGCACAGTGGTAAGTCAAGCGGAAAATAGTGCATATTCTGCACAGAAATTATGTAGCCAGTTCTAATTCTGGCAATAAATGTTCGTATACTTCTTAACAATAGTTGTTCATTATAAGGTCATTTGCTTCATTCAGGATTTCATAAAAGGTTCTACCATTAAGTCAACATTTCCAGGCTTCTATCCAAATATCAAATTTGTTTTCTTTCATTCATTTTGAAAGTTTCCATCATTAGAGGTTTAGATATGTTTGATGAGATATTTGCCACTTCACCCATTCCCTGATACAATACAATAATTTGGGATCCATTAGAAGTACACTTTTTTGTGCATTATTTGGAGTAGGCTGTGAATTTCTTGAAAGTTTTCACAGAAAATGCTGATGATTTATATGATGAAAGAGCATAAAGTAGTGATCTGGAGTCAGTTAGTATGCATTTTTTTTTTATTGTATTATTGGATATCTTGAGGGCTACAAGTATTGCCATTAATTCAGTTTCAATGACAAAGATGGTATAAGATGTATATTTAATGTAGGTATGTAGACATTGGAACCAGAGTTGTTATTCTTAACCCTTTGGGGTCGGTAACCATTACTATAAGTTGAGCGTACAGATCGGGTGGCAAGCATGAAATTACTCGAACGCTCGGGTGGCCACTATTGCTGGCCACGAAAATAAACAGCATTTAAAAATATCTTTTTTTAATTACAGCTAATATACACATAATAGGTATAATGTCTGGTATGTGCTGCAACCGATGAAGTGGAAAGTAGTGATCTAAATAAACATATGATTGTAAAAAGAGCGCCAAATTAAGATCACATGTTTCTGTTTGAGCATCACCGTCGTGAGGTCATTTGTTGTACTCAATTGAGTTCTATTGTTTAGTTATTATATCAGTTAAATAGTTAGTGGTTTTGATATTAGTGTAAATATATTGTTAAAGAATTGAAGTTGGTTGTTTTTGATATATATATATATATATATATATATATATATATATATATATCAGTAATTTAATATGTAAGTAAAGATTTGTTATTGTAAATATTATAACCTAAAAAATTAATAGCAATTTTGACCTAACATCTGTTACTGTGAGAGAGCTATTGTATGCATCAGCCAGTGATGAAGATATTCATGTTGATGTTATAAATAGTACTCTTGATATTAGTTCTGAGCATGAAAGTGATGTACAATCAAATATTTGTGAGGGGTTTGAAAATGAAATTCAAGACAAAATATTGAACAATAATATAGAAATTATTGACAATATTGCTGAAGATGAAGTGGAGCAAGAAAAGGCAAACAACGGTAACATCTATGATTGTAGTTCTGATTGGAAAGAATGGGAAAAAGGCGATCAAAACTTCCATAATTATACATGGTCACAAGTAAGTCAATTTAATCCACCAATTGATGACATTCCACAAACCCCTTTACAATTCTTTCAACTATTCCTCACGGATACTTTATTGACTGAAATAACCAATGAAACCAATAGGTATGCTCGTGAAACAATACAAAGAAATACACCCCTTCCAAAAAAATTTTTGTGGTGGTCTTGTGAAGATGTCGGTATAGAAGAGTTGAAAGCATTTATGGGAATAATTATAAACATGGGGATGAGCGAAAAACCTGAAATTGATGACTACTTCTCAACAAATTGGGTCAATCCTTTTTTAAGTACATTTTTAGTAAAGAGAGGTTTTCCCAAATATTTTGGGACCTTCATGTTGGTCCACCCTCTTCTGGATCAATATACAGCACACTACCTCGGTCTGGAAAAGTTTGGAATGTTTCAATATCTCTATGTCAACATTAAATTCAGGGAACATTATATTCCTGACAAACACATAAGTGTAGAGGACTGTGGGATTCAAGGGGAAAATCCAGTTCAAAGTGTACAACAAAGATAAGCCAATAAGATGGGACATAAAAATCATTGTGTTGAGTGAAACAAAATCTGGATACATTTGTCCAATTGCACCCTATTTTGGTAAAGCAAAATATTTTGGTCTGTCCATATTGACCGTATGGACAGACCTGATTTAGGTACTTCATCTTGTGGAAAAGCTCAAAGATGCCTATGGAGATATTAAAGGGCTCCATATGTTTACCGACAGGTTTTATACAAACTTGGACCTGGTGAAAGCTAAACTGGCAAGTTCATATAACCGGGACCATAATGCTAATCAGAGAAGGACTCCCTGACCATGTAAGGCCAACAAAGAAAAAACAATAGATTAATAGACTTAAATTGAAAAAAAAGAGATATAAAAATGTATAGTAAAAATGATGAGGTGTCCCTGTTGTTGTGGAATGACACCAACTTAGTAGCAATGCTAAGTACTCTATATGCTGATGGATCCACAAAGACGATCAGATGTATACGAAAGGGGGTTAAGGAAAAAGAGGTAAAAAAGCCTAAGGTGGTCTGTAAATATATTAAATTCATGGGTGGTGTGGATGCGACTGATCAATATATATCTAGCTATTGTTTCACGAAAACATCCATCAAATGGTGGAGAAAAGTCTTTTTTTGGCTACTAGAAACTGCCATGATGAACACATTTATATTGTACAATAAGGTTACCAACCAAAAAAATTGCGTCAAAGACAATTCAGAAAAGTTTTAGTGAAGCAACTCGTTGGAAATATATGAAATTTTAGGAAAAGAGAAACACTATCGAAGTAGTAGATGAAGAAAGTCTCAATGGTAAATTACATCTACCATCCCCCTTGAAGATAGAAAAACCAAAGATTGTGCAGTGTGCAGCGATCGTAGGCCTGGATAGCAAAGGAAAAGAAGCAAATTTTATTATAAACCTGTTCAGCCACTCCAGGACTACATATTGGTAAGTGCTTTTGAATTATATCACTCGCAAAAAAACTTTAAAAACTAAAAAAGTTGTTTGTGACTCACATTGTAGCAACAGTTCATGCAATTTTATTTTTATAATAAAAGTATATTACATATTTTTTAAAATATTAAAACTGCAAATATATATTTCAGTTCATTTATTAAAACTATATAGTTTTGTAAAAATAAAATATGCTTGAGATATAATTTTTGTTTGTCATTCTTTCATCCTATGTACAAATTGTGGTAAATGGTCTAACATTAATTCCAAACTGGTGCAACTGAACAGTCAAAATCGCTGCCATCCTAGCCAGTAAAGTTACGTGGCCAGTACTGCTGGCCACCCGAGCTGCGCGCCCAGCGACATCATAAACAATGCCGGGTATACTCATACAACTATGTGGCCAGCAGTGCTGTCCAGTGAGCCCAAAGGGTTAAGGTTCAATGTGTTTAAAAGACATGAATGTGGTTATAATATTTTTGTGTATGTAACATCTCCATGGCAGCTTGTCTTAGTATGCCATATAAACACATTCCCTTGTTTTGTCAGTTGACCAGGAAGATTAATCCCAATGTTGGGTAGAACAAGACCAACTTGTGCTAATGTGATTAATATATTTTTACACTTGTCTTCTATGGTAGATAACCGTAATACTCCAATACTATTTAAACTATCTGAGAACTACTATCTTAGTCTTTTCTTATGAAAACACTTCTTACAGAAAATCATCCGGCAATATTATGTATGCTACTGAGATATACCTCTCTAGCAGTTATGACCTACAGACTACAGTTGTTGTCCAGTTCTTCAATAAATACTTTGAGCCTAAATTGGCACTATCATCCACCTTAGATACATATAATTTCTACTTTGAAAATAACTTTTTACTACTTTCCTTAGAACATTTTTAATTTGTCTTTGAAAACCAATATTAATAAATAGTTGATGTTGCTCATCTTTCTCAACTTTTATTCTTTGTTTGCATTTTAATCTTTATTTGCTTTTTTTGCTTGAAAGAAAAACATTTAAAGTATGATTAATATTTCATTCCATTTGCATTCAAGTTGGCAATACTGATAAAACCATAGATAAATAGCAAATGAGAGAGAAGGGTTGACATGACACTTTTTATCTTCTAGAAAATCTACCTTCCAATATAATCAATCTCACAGTCTTTTAGCATAGTGAATATACAGAATGCCAAATGTGTCATCTTTTCACCTCCATATAAACTTTTAACCCTTCCCCTAAAAACCCTTGTCACTTATTGTAAGCTGGGCCTAGTCCTGTTAGTTGATTGCCTAGTAACAATGTTATATTAATGGTTATTTTTGAGGTTTGACTCTGAAATGGAAAATGCTACAACCTTGCATTACAAAAAAGTTTCTTATTCATCAGTAACAGCGGTTTTACATAGGAAAACAATCAGTATTTTGTCAATAGGTATTTAGGCTGACTAATGTGTGTAATTAAGATGTATAAACCTCAAATTTGTGTGATTTGTACAAAATTTGCTTTGTTTTGGTGTTTATTTTAATTATAATTCATCTGTTTTTATTATTAAATTGATTTTTAGGTGGATTACTCTGTGCTTTAGAATGTGGCTTCTCTTTAGTCTTATAAAGTGTAAATTAAATTTTGTTTATAATTTTATTTGCTTTTTAATTTCTATAATATATACCACAGAAGTATTGCATAAGTTTCAATTACCAAAATTAAATTACTTAAATGTCTCAAAACAATAAACAATTATAAGTATACCAAGCTCCTGCTTTATTTTAAAATAAATTACAAGGGGATTGGTCACATAGGTATATTTGAATTAAGAGTGGAAAGAGTTAAAAAGAATATTTCTATCAATGGAATATTTCAAATCTTTGAAGCTATTTTGCAACACCAGAGAGATGAACAAAATTTGTAGAACCCTGTTTTAATTTGATCTAAATAAATGCCAGTCATATAAAGAAATCAGTGTATATAATTATATATTTATTAGATTTGTTTGAATTTTGCAGACAAAACAGCAGTAGTGCAGTACAAGTAATACAAAATCTAGATTCTGGATGTTTGCAAAGTTCAGAGCTAACACAACCTCAAACATCAACAGTTTTGCCCTTCCGAATAAATCCTAACTTTTATACGGAAACACCTGAACACCAGCTGATGGGCATTAGTCATACAATAACACCTGCAATACCTTCATTTCCGTTAAGTCAAACTTCAATAGGAGGTGCTCTTGTGATGGATGAAGATTATGATTCCATTGAGTGATCTGTGTTAAGTGTTTAGATACTATTTTTGTACCCTCGAATCAACTGAAGGAAATTTATAATTTCCCTACATTTTGTTTTTTGTGTGTGTTAATATGTACATTTTTAATGGTAAATTATAATTTTTCAGTATTTTTAAATTTGGAGTTTTAATATGTGTCTTCATTTATTAAGTTATCTACTACAAAGTGTGTTCAAGATGGTAAATAATAACTTATATCTAAGTGTTATCATCAAAAACATTGAGTATAGTTAGAAACACTCCAGTAGTGGTTTCGATGTGATAACTATTTCATACATCACCCTGATTATTTGTAGTTAAGACTGTAAACTGTTTAGTTTTCTGAGTATAAATGATTTAAATTCACTGATCCGTGACAGAGAATTAAAATCAAAGTTTAGAAAATAAGGAGGAAAGAATATAGGAAGATACTTACTATTTTCTATAGTACCTTACTCCCTTTGTACTTCAAAAAGTGATTGCAGTCATACTAAACATTCTACTAAATTTCTGAAAATATCCCTCCAAAAATATATTTAATATATTTCCCTTATTAAATATCCCTTTGTAATATATTTAATAACAAATTTAACAGAAAGATAATTTAACTCATTCGCACAAAGTCTTAGAATATTTTATGTTGAGCTGTTTAGTAGTTTGCTTTATGTGTTATTACGTTTGGACTTTTACTATATTTTTATGATTATGGCTTAACATTACAGTTCTTTTTCTCCTATATTAATTCCTCAATGCACAAATAATACTATCAGTGGTCTCTTTTATAGCTGTGATAACAGTATTGAATGTCTCGTAATAATTGTTAAGTTGTAAAATTTTCCCTGTAAAAACTGAATAATAATGTTTACCCTAATAATTTTTTTCTATCCTCCTGTAAAATTAAAAAAAAAAAAACTACTCTCATTAGTCTTTGAACTATTTCATCTAGGAATATAAAAGCTATGCTGGAATTGACAAGCAAAATGAGAGTTTTAGTTCACAGTATGAGGTGAGCAACTTAAAACAGGCTCGCTGAAGAAGCTCGCAACTGTCACAAGTGGCAATTCATTGGCTTTTATGAATGGGATAAATAAATGAAATCATGACAAAAATTCATTAAAGTTTACACGTTTATTGTTTACACAGTAATCATGTTGAGAGAGATCCAACTCAAAATGGTAGTCAACGAATGATAAGATTTTGAATATTTGATTTCAGTTTGTCGAAAATGTAGATTTTTTTTTCCCATTAAGTGTATCGAATCATGATTTTTTGTTAGTTACAACAAAGAACTTTGGGTCTCTCTCTCACCATCAACGATTTTGATTGAGAAGCCAGTTACAGTAATTAAAACATTTTGATTTGTCTGCTTCCTTCAGTTGTTGCATAGATGTT
Source organism: Aphrophora alni (assembly GCA_963513935.1). Classification (NCBI taxonomy): domain Eukaryota; kingdom Metazoa; phylum Arthropoda; class Insecta; order Hemiptera; family Aphrophoridae; genus Aphrophora; species Aphrophora alni. The sequence goes on along the minus strand of OY740771.1, from coordinate 30,513,094 downwards.
AAAATATATGTTCTTAAAATTAAAGAATGGAATATTTGTGGCAGGAAGTGAATTTTGTTCCACTATATTATGATCAATTTCTTACAGATTTTTTCTGACTTGTGGAAATCCTATATTGATTATGGGCGAAGCCTTTGGAGTCCTAATAGAAAGCAACTTATTCCAGTCACGGTTCCCGTAATATACCATTTTTTACTCCCTCACATATATGTAGTATTGAGAATTTTATATAATAGGTCTAAAATTGATATTGAGTTTTTTGCCGACATGTCTGTTTTTAGGTTCCTAACTCCAAAAAATTGTTAAAAAACAAAAGTGAACCTTAATCCAGTCGATAAGAGCTTGGTATTAATCAAATATGATTAAAGCTGAGTGCATATTTATGGCACATCTGAAGCAAGTTTGAGCCCTTTTTAAATACTGTATATAAATTTGTTAACTATGTCCATGGTTCATTTTTACTTTCTGACTGACAACTACCGAACTGATATTTTTGGTGACAAATGGATCTGGTTTTTACGTTGCTCATCATGTATAATATAAATATAATATATGTGTTAATATGATATACATAGGTGTACCACAAGCAGTGTACAATACCCAGTGGTATTATGAGCACTTGTGTTGTATGCAGTGGTTTATTACAATAATTGTTAACACAATGCAAGTGCATTCAAAATCAATTTAAACTACTTAGAACTGAAAGAAAAGGTACCTTTGGATTATGATGGGTTGTTAATATTTGTTAAGCAAATATTTGCCCCAAAGTTTGAAGACTAGGATAAAAAGTCATTTTCAAATGATTATAATATAAAATAGACTTTAAAAGTAGAACCAAGTCCTATGGGGGTAAATTTCAAGATCACATATTCAATGATCACTGTAGCATAATATTCATAATATGGGAAATAAGGAATCTCCAAACCATAAAAATATGGAACTGTTTTAATAATTCAGTTATGTTTATTTATACTACTCTGTTGTCCATTTCGATGACCTAGTCAGTTTAGCTGTAACCCTTTGCGGATCAATGTCTATATCTTCGAAATATACAATAGGGTAGTATAAAAAACATAAGTAGATTATTAAGGCAGTTCCATGTTTTTGTGGTTTGGAGATTCTTTAATTTTCTTATTAACTATTGTTAACAAACAATTTTTTTTTTTTTTAAACTAAATGTTAGATTAGGAATAAATAGTCATTATGTGAAACTACTGTACATACAAATATGTGATCAGAAACTACAAACACTGCTTTAGGAGGAAAGAATTAACTGGACAAAGAGTAGCAAAGATGATTTTAAAATATTGGACTTATCATAAACTGACCATTAAAACAGGCCGACTTGCCGGAACTAGGTTGAAACTTAGGCATAATGATCTACATCTCCCTACCTTAGTTTTGTAAGAGAGGATAACATCCAATTATAATAGAGTATATCATACCTCAGACAATGGGTATGGTGAGGATCATACCACAATGAGCTCTTTTGTACTCAAACCTCCGAGACAGGTGGGAAGAAAATAGAGAAAAAAATATGGACTTAGCCCACAGAATAGACGCCCATTTTTCTGTTTGGTTAACTCAGTAGTGGGATGAGACAATTCAATACCCTTTGCCATTTCCCTCATAGAAATATGGCTATCTGGCCCATGCTTTGCTTCAGTCCAGAACCTTCATTGAAGATACACACTGTAGCACTAAGAAGGCTGCAGAGAGCTATTCCCTCTATCAGTCAAGATCTATATTTTCACATTATCTGGAATAATATATTACCCAGTTTATATCAAAACCATGCTCTACTACCAAAATAAATATGTGACATTTTCACAGTGTTTATTTAAATTAAAAAATCATGGTCTCTGGATTAAAATTTAAAAAAGTTAATGTCGAGACACTCATAGTCAAAATAAAAAAAAAGAACACCAATAGAGCAATTCTTAAAAGTATATAGACTTACCAACTGGGCCAAAAGAAAAAAGCTGCAAGATATAAGTAAGTAAGCTATCTTATTTGACAGGCTGTTTCACAAACAAAGGCTAGTTATATCAGTTTCATGAGAATTCAAGAAAACTTCTTCAGTTATCACTTGTCAAAAGTACAAGTGATATGTATTATTTACTTATAGGAAAATTACAAAATCAATACGTAATTATTTTATACAATGCTAAAAGTTTTGTGTTATATTATGGTTAAAAATTTTTTTAAATAATTATTTTAATTTATTTTATGTTATATATATATATATATATATATATATATGTGTGTGTGTGTGTATGTGTATTGCTTATAATTATGAATTCCAAATATCTAAATAAATTTAAATAGTTTCAATCACATGGGTTGAAATTTTATGAAACATATATATATATATATATCTGAATTTTTTTGAAATTTTTGACTAAAAACCTTTTGAGGGCCACTATTTTGCCATAAGGTTGCATTTAGTGCTCCACCTAATGTATTTTTTAAATTTTTTTTAAAATTTTAAATTAATTTTTATTTAAATTTCCTAATAATAATTTAACGAAATCTATACAAGTTATATGAAATCTAAGTTATAGTAATTATAGTTCAACATGTTTCTTTTTTAAACAATTTAATGATTTTTTGTGTTAATTTTTAATAGTTCTTTTTATGAAAGGTACTTCTACATATTATGTAAATTGTTATAGCAAGTCAATCGATTCAATTTCACTTAACCTAAACTTAAGATTAAAAATACATTGATTAAAGAGTTTTTAAGTCTTTCATATGATATAAAGTCTTGTTACACAATTTTGATATAGAATGCAAGAAATGATTTGGATGTTTTACCAGATGTTTCTTCAGAAGAGTATTTTTTTTTTTTGGCACAGGAAGTGTTGATTATAATATTAGTTTTCTTGAATAGAGGTAATAATCATCCAGAGCTCTCTCAATAGTTGTGATGTAGTTTCTACCGAACACATCATTCACACTTCCAAAAACAATGACATAGTCGTTTCTAGTAAACTCATCTGACAATTTATTCACCCTTAGCCACCACAGTCTCTATGTGGAGGCACCAGAATAGACATATCCAATTACATAATAATTTACCAAAATAAAATAGATATTGAAACAATCGACACACATTAATAATGAGGTAATATTCCGAATCATAGAAGAATTGGAGAGGGAGGAAGATGAAACAATAATTGACATCCCACCAACATTGACTTTGAACAAATGATGTGGATGACCATGATAGTGACTCAGAAATTGAGATGGAACCTGGCCAGGAAGAGGATTGTCATGGTCCCAAAGAGGATTTGGTGAATCTAAGATTCTACATCAGGGAAGAAGTCCAAAAACATAGTGAAATCTCTTCCAGGCCCTAAGGGGCAAGCATGCCAATGCAAAACACGATTAGAATGTTTTCAAGAAATTATTACTTCTAAAATGATTAAAGATATACAAACATTTATATACATAATAAAAGAATTGAAGCACAAAAAAATTAAGTCTCTGAAATCGGTGTGAGAGACTATAGAGTCACAACTAAGTCTGCAATTTTCACTTTACTTGCTGCTCTGTTTTTAATACCCATCACGCAGATATCTCAGAGTATTTGAGTAAAAATGGAACAGGATTGTCAATTTTGAGGGAGAATTTTAGTGAAAATAAATTCAGATTTTTGCTTAGCTCCCTTAGACTTGATGATGTGAATATGAAAGTTCATAGAATTGCAATTGATAAATAAGCTCCCATTCGTGAGTTTTTCACTAAGTTCATTTCCCAGTGTCAAAAGTCTTACAGCCTAGGAGAGTTCACAATGATCGATGAGATTTTGATTGCATTTAGAGGTTGATGCTCATTCATACAGTATATGGCAAAAAACCGGCCAAGTATGGCTTGACAGTTGTATTGTGTGACACTCAAATTTTCTATACTTACAACTTAGAAGTTTTTGTAGAATTCAAAAACCTGGAATATGTGTGTTCGAACACACCGTTCAATCTAATTACAAGGTTGATTGACCTAATCAAAAAGACTAATCGGAACTTAACCACAGACAACTACTTTAGTAGCTTTAAATTAGCTCAACATTTACTCAATAACAGAATAATTTTTGGTACTTTGAGAAAGATTTTAAAAAAAAATCCCTACCTTGTTGTCCCTCAAAATAGAAATTTAATTCCCGGAAGTTAAACGTTTGGCTCTCAGGATTACAAAATATTGATCTCTCTTGTTAATAGAAAAGGAAATCTGTCTTGGTCTTGTCAACTATGCGTGTTGAGGACAAAGTTGATGAAGAAACTGGAAAATCTGTACAAATTGTAGATTACAATTCTGTAAAAGGTGGAGTCGATACAGTCGACTTAACATGTTCTAGAATAACTACCTCAAGAAGAACACAAAGGTGGCCCATTTGAATGAATTTCCGCTTACTGGACAATTAGGAATAATTTTATGGAGAATTTTTCAATTTAACAATCTCCTTGACAAATCTATCAGAAGGACGTTTATTTACTATCTGTCCCTAGCTTTTATGAAGGAAATTCTGCTGGAATGGGCAAAACTGCAATATTTTCCAAAAGATTTGTGTTTTCTTAGAAAAATACAAAGAAGCACTGCCAGAAGCAGATACTAATAAGTCACCAAGAAGACTCCAACCTAACCAGAGAGCCATTTGCTATATATGTGGATCAAAACAGCCACAGAACCTGTGATAACGTGTAATTATCACTCCAGCCTTACTTGCAACACATGTATGGAAACTGTTAAATAGAAAAGTGACATGGATTAAACAAATACAAAAGGTATATTAACGTTTCATTTCATGTATTTATTATTTACTTATAGCAATTATTTTATTTATTGTTTGTGTTAGGTTTTAAAGATGCTTCCTTGTGTAATTTAAATAAGGTTTTTTTCCTTAAAAGTTCCTTAGTTGTTAATTTAAATAGTTTTTTCTCTCTAAAATTGCTTGTAGCATGTTTTTTTAATGTACCTAAGCCCTATTATTGCCATTCTTACAGCTTTTGACCCTGAAAACTTAAAATATGTGAAGGGCGGCAGATAGCCGACGATGAGCGGAAGTGCTCCGTGGTATCACGGGAGCGGATGAAGGTTAAAATATTTCCCAAGTGTTTTTTCAAACTATGCTATACTGTTACCATGGTTTTAATATCTATTGAAACATGATGGTTGGTACAAATTAATAACAATATATCCTTTACTAATTTTTGCAAATAGTCCTGAATATAAATATTCAAATTTATATATAATGGGTTGATATTATAATTTGAGAACGTAGCAAAATATAAGATTTTATTTTGCTCACCATTATGTATCACTGGCATGAGAATATCTCATTTTAATTATCTAATAATAATTAATAGAAGAACTAGATTGATAAATATTCAGCTAAAACACAAAGTTTATTTAATGTGAGCTAATTTTTTTTTCTGGTAATTTAAAAACAGGTATTCAAAATATCTCAAAGCAAGACTTTGCTACAATAGAATCATTATGCTTCCCTGCTTAAAGACACTATAAGCATGTTATGAGTTGAAATATTTATAATAATTGTTTAAAAAACAGTGTAACATCCTCTTTTAATCATCATAGATAAAACTTGCATAGTTCAAACAAATGTACGCAAGCAGACCCACAGAACCTTGCAGCTGGTGGTCCAAGAAATGCTGAGCACATGTAACATGTCAAGTGTTTTAGATCAGACAAATAAATGTGGAATACAAGAAAGTCTAATAGCCCTAAAAATTTAGCAATTACTGTAGTTTGAAATTGTGTTCTATTAAGAAATAATAAAGGCTGATAGTTCAGTCTATGGCGACTAAAAATATACATTGCATTTTTGATGCAAAGAATTGAAATCCTGTCAATATTGCATTTTATTTATAACAATTTGAAGGGCTATTTCAACATAGAGTATGTATATAGCAAAATTATCAACAAGTAGAGAACAGTGGAGAAATGTACATTATCAGTAATGCTGTTGATTTTGTATGGCAGACTCTAGAGAAACCAACTGATCAGTAGATGATTGACCCTGCCTAAAGCCACATTAGTCATTACAAAAGAGCTAGTTACTTTCAAGGTATCAAACAAGGTGCCTATTGACCATTCTCTCCACAATTTGCAAATTATTTTGACTTTTATGGAAGTTCTATACATTTATATTTGTTTTTAAACCAATAACTTCTGAACCATCATTTTTGAGAAGGTGACCAATTTTGAATTCATGGAGGCTTATATTTTAGCAAAATTTGATCAAAACCATTAAACCCAGACTTCTGAAAATAAAAAATTTTGGTCTTATTATAAGATAGCCTCAAATCTGTTAGAGTTATTTAACAAATTAAAAACAACAAAAATATATCAAGATATTACCAAATTTGATCAAAATTGGTCTGAACAGACGAAAAAGGACCTAAAATTGGGGACCTACCCTCAGGGACTCACTATAGTGAGAACAGACTTGGTAAACCTGAGTGTTCGTAGCTGAATCTACATTTTTTGTCACGGTCTTAGGTTAGATGTCTCTCTTTCATCTTTCCTGTTTAAGTCTTTTAGACCACCTCTTGTTTTTTTTTCCAAACCTGATGTTATTAGAGTATTCTTTATTTTATCCGCTTTTCTTCTTATTTTTTTAAAGACAATGGTAACCTTTTCGCCTTTAAACAAGAAAAAAACAAAAAATCTATGAAAATTCATAATTGATTTTTGACTTATCAAATAATCTATACCAAAAATGTATGAGAAAAGAAGTTAAAAAAAAAAAAAAAAATTCCGAATATATGGTAATTTTTTTGCAAATTTATTTTAATGCTTTGTTTGGGGTTTAAAATTTAAAAATCAAGTTTTGCAATGCATAATTAGACAAGCATCGGTAGAGATTAGAGAGAACAGAATACAAAATAGAAGTCGTTTAGGCTGTATAGATTATACAATAGAATATTTTCAATTTTTTTGATGTATGTAGTCATCAATACATCTAAAATGAAAGATGTCACATATATATTGCTTAAAAAGAGTTTGAACTCAAAACATTAAAAAATAAAATCATAGTACCAATTTGCTATGCCAAAATACAGTATTTAAAAAAAGACCAATTATCTCTAAAATTCAAACTAATTACCTAATCGAATATTGTATAAAAATATCTCACTATCATAATATCAGTCAATTCTTAGAGACTACTTAGTTTTTGAACTGGGCAACTCCAAGTTGAACAATAGTGCAATTTCAGCTTTTCAGTCATTATAGTGTTTCTTCACCTGGAATCTATTAATTGTCATAAATTACAGATAAACTGTAAGAATAGGATTAGTTGTACAATGCCTTCACATTAACAAAAAGGTGGAATGAAACCATTTATGGTGTACCAAAACCAAAGGTCTCTTCGGCAGAAATAATGGGCTGAAGATAGACTAATTAATGAAAGCTTCACGGAAGTTTATAGGCTCCAAGTGGCAGTCATCATCTTGATTATGTCCACTGTGTGTTGATTCTGACCACTAATATGACGTAATTGGTGTACAACGCTTGTTGTGAAATTGATATTTTGACACTAATTATTGATTTATTAAAAATGTAAGGGACCTGGTTTTATTTTACTTCCTCACATATATGTAATATACAAAATTGACAGAGTTTTTCATGAAAATACCAGTTTTTAGATTGTCTTGGAGAGTTAAAATATGGGCTTTTAAATAATACCCATGTAGTGTTCAACAGATTAAATTTAGTGTTTTGCTGAAACTTGACACCAAAGGACTTGAACAAGATATACTAGTCACCATCTCTCGAAAAATAACAGTTGGAATTATCTGGACACCATGTTGAAAGTGAATTATCTGAAAAAGTGACTTGAATTAAATTCAACTAATGGTCTAAGCTGCATGTAAAAGAAAATTAAGTTTCCTTAGTACATTGGAGGGGGGGAGGTCATTTAGGATAAAAACAAATCTGAAATTTTAATGAAATATCTACCATTCAACCTTTTTTGATCTCGGTCAGAGTTCATTATCAGCATTGGAACTTGTTTCCACATCTTCCTGCAAAGGTACATCTAAAGTTCCTCATTTTCTTTGCCCAGAAGGCATAGGTACTCTTTATAGATAATCTACCTACATTGAAGGTAAATAAATGTAAACTTTTTCTCTTTTTAAATCTTGAGTTCTATTTTCTGTAAAGGGGTATGCCTCCAGATATCTTTGGGTCTGGCAGTGTCTCGTTTTAACCTAGTTAGATAAAGATCCCACTAGTCCTTCAACATCAAAGCACTGAGATAAGTTTTTTATATTAATCAATATGCTTGCTGAATTTTCTTTAAGGACAAACAAAAATGTAAAAGTTACATAAATAGAATACATTCTCACTTAATGAATATTAAAATAACGTCATTAATATGTAAAATAAGTTTTATTTTCAAAAGTTACCAGTATTTACACATATTATTTACTAAGTATTAAGAAATCAATTCTTTATACAATGAAATGTATTGAACAATACAATATAATATTTACAACAGTCTTAGGTATTTCTAAGTAGTTAGTGTCATGGCTTTTAACTTTGTTCATTTTAAAATTTAAATACACAATAATTTACACATACACAAACTTAAATAATGATAGATTAAGTCTTGTACAAAACTAAATTAGAACATTTGTACCAGCAATCATTATATAAAAAAATCATTTTTGTGCACAACCAATAATTTATAAAGTTTACTAATTCTAATGGACAGGATAATTTTACTTAAGCCTAGCTTCGATTGACATAAAATTCTAACTTGATATTACAAAAACATAAGCTTAATATCCTACTGAACTTCTAATGCAGTTTATTATGAATAAAGAAATGCATAGAATTTTACTCAGGCTGCAAGTAAAAACTTAGTTAAAAATGACATTCTTATATTTGTTGCCAATATATATATATATATATATATATATATATATATATATATATATATTTAGGAATAAAACTAACTTAATAAAAAATGGAAATACATGATATGTGAAAAAGACTAAATTAATAGCATTATTAAAATCAATTAAGTAAATATTTTATCTTGCAATAGTTTTTCATGTACAGCATCAGAGCTCCAACAGCCTGCCTTTTCAGAGAACCTGCTAGGCCTTCGTACTGTGCTAGTGCCAGCTACAAAATACAAGTCTCCAGACCATAACAAAGTAGTTTCATAAAGTGGAAAATAAGATTAAGTTCAGAGTTCATTTCATTTTCGATAATTAGAGATAATGTTGGTTCACAGAGCTACAGTAATAAAGTGAATTGAGTGTAAAAGAGAAGATTGGTTCTCTGTAACACTCACTAAAAAGATCTTTGATTGTGTGGAATCTGAAGTTGATGACTTCATTTTATCCCTTCTTCCCTTTTGCTAGGGGTATCGAGGTCTCGAAAAATAACCACTATGGAAATGTAACATTGCGGATCTTGACATCAAGGACATAAAGAAAGAGCAAGAAATGGAATCAAAAACTTTGGTTCAGAGGACCACTATATCAAAAGATTTTTTAACAAGTCGTTTAGAAAACACTTTACCGTGTACCTTTTATTTCAAAACTAGCTTCTCTGTGGGCCAACCATTTCTAATTATAGAAGATCAGATGATACCTACCTCAATTTTATTTTAAATTCTGCTCTATCAAACTACTTGTAAATGCCACTACCAACAGTAGTTTTAAAGGGTTATTATAATTAGTTATAACATCATTTTTATATTATAGCTTTTCTATGGACATACTTCTACACAAACTTGCAAGCAGAGGAGGAGAAATTCACAACTTTTATGTTTTTGTAAATTCAAATGAAAGCAATCAATGATATTCAATAAGTAATAACTACCATTTCAGAAGAAATTATCAAAATTTCACTATCAGGTAGTATTAAAAAATAAATAAACTACAGTTCTCAGAATTAATTATATTAATTCCAACAAGTATTTAATTAAATAGTGAGTCTTTGCTTGCACACTAAACAAAATCTCAATAAAAATAAAAATAGCTATATTTAATATAATGTATTTGATGCTGTGAAATGATGTTTTATCCCACTGTTTCAGTGAATGCACAAATTTGAAATATTTGTGGTAATAACTCTATTTTACATGCTATCATAATGCAAAAGGGTAACTATTGAAAAGTACACAGTACTTGGTGATTTACATTAGACATGGTTTACTTGAGTATTTCAGATTATATATATAACCTTTTACGAGTACACACTTATTAAATTATACATATTTTTAATACACATTATTAGATACAGTACTGTGAATTCCATTTACAGTAAAGGCATTTTAATCATGCAATATTCCAAAGTATTAAAATAAATATTTTAGGTGTGAAGTTATTCTACATACAATTTTTGTAGCTTCAAAGTTCAGAACTTTATAATGAATAAAAAAAATGTGACCCTTATTTTATTAACATGTATAGGCCGTTATAAAAATTATATGATTTATTTAAAAATTCTAATCTATTTAAAAAATCATTATCTAAATATACATATTTGTAGACTTTAATAATAATAAATAAACATAGAAAATCTAAAATTAAAATTTGTAATAACTGAACTGACATTTAAACAACAACATAATAAATACAATAAAATACCTATTAAAATATATTCAAAAAAATAATAAAGCATACAATTTCATGCAGGATGAGATTGGAAATACAAATCAAACCATTTCCATTGATATATTTTTTAATTCTTAAAATGTTTAATTATGATGTTGAGCATTTTATGTGCTACAGAATGGTGTTCACACAATTCATTCTAAACCCAATACATGTCGTTAATGAATTTTTTAATCTCTAGGAATCATTCTTTAAAAATATAAGTTTCTTAATCACACCACGATGTGGAAGGAATATATTAGATACATTGTAGTATCAATATATATATATATATATATAATTTTACAAAATGGAGTTGATACTTCTTAAACCTCATAATTAACCATATTTTGATTTAATATATTAGACAACAATTCTTTCTTGAATTATTGTTAAATGTTTTAACAGCAAATCATCAATTAATTAATACAACCATACGAGTATTTTCTTAATAAATTAGCTAAACATTGCACTTACATTAAAGATAATAAAAAAATAATCGATATTATTATTATTGAAATTTGTATATATACACACATACACAACCATATATATATATATTAGTAATAGTATGTACATGCGTGGAGGGTGTGTTTGTTTATACTATACTTATAATAAATAACTTAATACCAAGAATAAAAAAAGTTCAATGAACAAATTTAATCATGGTTTCCTTCATACATCTGCTCACACTTTTCTAATAACCTGAGCACTGGATTAATATTATATGGAAATAAAGCTTTTGAAACAAGCCTATCAATGGCTAATCTTAACCTGATTAAAACACTCATCGTATCATCAAGTTCCCTTCCACAAGCAGCAACAAATTCAGGCCAGTTACGTCTAACATACTTCAAAAGCCGTAACAAATACAATAAAAAGCAAGTTTCATTTGATACCAATAGATCTAGAAGAACATCTGGATCATGAGAGACCGCTCGAAGAAACTGAACAAATGTTACAGCAGGACTAAGACACCGGCGAAGATCAGGTAATGTAGATTCTCTATAGCATAAACCTACTGTGACATCCAAGCAACAAACCATTCCTTCGACTAATGCGTCATCTTGATCTGCGAACAGTTGTACCACCCACTGTGCTAATGGAGTTTCTGGATGAAACGGCAATAAAGCTTTAACACATACATCTAACTGTCGTAAAACTTCTCTGATACTTCTCTCTATTACAGCCATATCTGCATCAGCATCTTCTGCTTCAGAACCAAGAGAACTATCACTTGATGAATCACACCGAGTTTCTTTTACAGTTACAGCAACAGCTTTCAAAACAAGTAAAGCAGCTTTTTGTAACAAAGGACGATCTCCATCTCCAACACCTCCTCCAAATCTTCCACTACCACCTCTATAAGGTAGAGAATCCAATAACCTCCAATCTTTAACACTTCTTACAACTAAATGAGCCAATGAGCAAGGTTCTTCGGCCAAAATATCTTGTAATGCTAGTGTACTACCATAACACAAAACCTCATTAAAAAGTCCAAGTAAATGTTTCCAAATTACTGGTGGAACTCCAGAGTTTAGGAGAGCTACAAAACCATCCAAATGAGCATAAAATGGTTTTGTGTCAACCACAGATAAATTTGCTTTTACTGAAATTATTGCTTCCCAAAGCCCCAAAAATGTAATCACAGTGGATTCATGTCTTGGAGAGAATGAAGCAATAAGACCATCAAATCTGCTTACTATCGCAGGCCATTTAGATTCTAAAGCTTTAATACACAAACATTTTACTTGGCTGCTATCTATGTTCTCAGGATCGTTAACATTAAGAACATGACATGATTGCGGAGGACGGTCATCACTGCCACCTCGTTCTTCAAGGGGATGCTCTTCACAATCCTTCCACTCGATTACACGTTTTATTACATCTAAGGAAAATCCCATCTTTTGTGAGTGATTTGTCGACAATGCATTTTCAGTAAGTTTGTCCAACCACCTAGGATCAACATGAGCACGGGACACTAGAAAAAATGCTGAAAGTGCTCTTCCAGCTGAAAAACAAACAAATCGATCTGGATGAGCTGAAAGTTCTATTAAATGATCTACTAAACCATGTTCATTTCTTATGAGAGCATCACAAACATCACCAATCCGTGAACAAACTAATCCTTTAGCATTTTGTTTGATAGCAATTTCACACAAAAGTTGTACACAACTCACAAACTGAAGTGTCCGGTCCCTATTCCACTCTGCAATAACAACTCTTTTAAAACCTTGGATATCCTCTTCACTAACTATCTTCATTCCTTGAAAAGGTTTACGAAGACAGCTTTCTGACATTGAACATAAACACTGGCTTAACAAATTTCTCTGCAATATTTCTAAATCTTCACTGCAGCTGTCATCATGCAATTTAGGTTTCTTCTTCACTGGTTCATCCATGCCTGGTACCGGCACTGGTACAGGTCTTCCTTTCCGAAGTACCATGAACCCTGTTTTAGTTCCTTTTTATTAACTAATGTCAAGTATTATTTTTTGAAAGTTGAGAAAAAAAATTAAAATCAAAGGCACAACCATATGCAGGCAAACTGAGTATTTCCATGATACATAAAATCAATGACAACTTTTTTCTTCAAAACAAATATCACCAGGAACTTTGTATTTATATCTGAAACATAAAACAAAAATTAGGCTATATATTTATATATATATTTATAAAAAAAACAAAGTAACACCATTAAATAAATATAAGTTATAAAAATGTTTTATTTTAACAAATTATTTAGTACTAAACAAGAAGAGTGCACTAGGAACTACTAAGGAATCTGTGAACTGAAGATTGGATTATCCAACAGTGGTGTGATTAAGACTCCGCAGTGCAGAAGTACCAAAACATGGACCAATAATAAACTAAATTACAGTATTATGAAATTAATTCACGTTTAGCTTTTCACATTAATAATTGCAGCAATTTAGGCACCTGACATAAGTTTTTATTGTGTACAAAATCAAACTGTTTTATGACCCAAATTCAACATTTTAATTAATGGGAGAGCCAGTTCAATATTTCAGAGAGGGAAGGGGCCCAAAGACAGCACCTCTGCCATCTTCCAATCATCAGGAAAATATTTGACAATCAGTTTTAATCTAACTATGCACAAATTAAAAACCATTTAGACATCAATTTCTGCCTAAACTAAAATCAAATAATCTGTACAGTGGCGTAGCTAAGAAAAAAGGGTTAAAAGTAAAGATAGAATTAAATTATTAGTGTTGCATTTTAAATTAAACTAAACAAATTTACCTACAAGTATATATTTATGAAAGATAGAAAATTGTCATAATGAACGTGTTATTTGACAATGAAGAAATGCATTTTGAGACTTGAAACGCGCCTTCAGACAAAAAATATGGTACGATTGTTTGAATACAAGGCAATTAGTTAACGATTTCATAATTTTTAATAATAAATTCCGATGATAATGTACAATAGATATTTACCACAAGATCATGGTTTTAGGCTATCTTGTTTAAACTTATACAGCGGCTATGTTTGTTTCGTGAAAGTTTGAAAGAGAATTTTGTGATATTTTATGTTGGATACTTATTTTGAAACATCTAGAGCCTTTATTTTATTTTAATTTATTATAAAATATGTTATTCCTATATACCTTTTAAGCTATCAAGGTTAAGTAGGTAGGACCTGTCACATCAGCAACAAATATGAGATTTATTATTTTACCAATGTAATTATAAAGTATGCATTAACAATCACACATATTACATGTATATGCCAAAATGTTTCTCTTCTCTCCTCTTTTTATTTTATTACTGCTAGCTATTAAATATTTTACATGTGACTGTTTTGTCAAGGAAACAATAAATATATAACAGATAACTTATTAGTAACGCCAATAAACTTAGATTAGAAACATAACAAAGTGTATGCAAATAATAACAATAAGCTGGATAAAGTTTTAAAACATTTAATAACTTTTTTGAATTAATGTTAGATTAAATTAATTAGAAATTATTTCTTGTCATCAAGAGGAAATGAAAAGAAAGAAACAGATTTATATTATAATTAACAACATAAAAATTTATAATTATTAAGTCTAAATAATCAATAGGTGCTGTGTTTGATCTGAAATTATACTTGGACACCATGCTTTGAGCTTTGATCAGGAATCTCAAATGGCTTTAATTAGAATGCCAATTCAATCGTGCAAGTAAAATTCATTGGTATGGTCTAAATGTCACAGCCTATTTTTGTTTCTGATTTATTCATGTTTATTTTAGGCAAGATATAAAAAGCCTGACAAAAGCGCAATGTCAAACATAGACAACTAGCTAAACGAACAAAACTTTTATAGGTGCCAAAAGCTTGTCTTTTCATAACTAATGTCTAAAAGATACAAGTCAATCTCAGGATACTAATGTTGGAAAATTTTAAAGCAAAATATTAATTAACAAAATTAAAAAAAAATGAAGGTTAGTTTTAAGAATATCTGTCTACAATCCACCACAGAAAGGAAATTTCCTATATTACAAAAATAAAACATTGGCATTTTTCAATATTCTCTGAACAACTATAATATTAGTCGAGAATCTGCTATATAACTTTTACTAGGATTTAATGCTATTTCTTTAGTCAACATTTTGAAAGACGATCTGAATTAGCAGAACAATCAACATAACAATGAGGGTTCAATGAGAAAAATGTTTCAAATTTTGTTTTAAAGCTACAACATTAATACAAATTTCACTTAAGAAATAGGCCTATAGCCAACTGGATATAGCTACTTTCATTGTATTTCTGCTTTATAATTTAGTTTTTTTCAAAACAAATATATAATAATTTAAATTAAGTTACTTTAAAATAGATTTTCTGTGTATTTCTTACTTGAATAAAATTATTTTACACATCAAAGGTGTTGGTATCTTCAATTTTTAAACTGTGATTGGAATTAGCTGATGGACAGAGATTTGTATTGTAGTATTTTTATTAATTTTTGAGAATATAGAAAAATGTTTCGTAACAAATTCATTAAAGACAAAATTTGTAGGGACACACACACATTTCCATGGGTCTATTTCAAACTTTGTGAAATATGGCCAACAAAAATCATATAACCAATAAGATGATGTTTTAACACAAATCTCCACCAATGATGATGATTCAGTTGATGAAACTCTGAATTGACAATTAGGCTATGTAACTTGGAATCTAAATTTAGTTCCCCCCCCCCCCTAGTGTAATTTGATTAAATATAACTGATAAAAAACACAACATCCAATGTGCTTAATTTAGAATCTTAATATAAGCAAATGTGAATTCATGGATCATATAATTTTTATAAATGGTAATTCTTGTCCAAATACCACAAGTTGAACATATCTTATAGTATTTTTCTTCCTCCTTCAAACTACGTAGGCTATTCGAAATTATCGTAAGTTTTATAGTTTTCGAGATATATACATTCTACGAAGTCCTCCAAAAATTTACTCCTCCAGTTTGCTCCTGAGAGTCCCTAACAAACTTTGAAGATTTCGATTTTAATTTTTATATATTGCTTTTCGTTCTTTGTACTACTGCGAAAAAGAAATTTAGATTTACAAGTTGGTATAAAGATCTAGTTCATAGGCATGATATTTATTTGGCAGTGAATATTAGAATCTGGTCCTTTCTAACTAAGCGTAAACCGTCCAGATCTACCTTAGTTGCATGCTTATTTCAATCTTATGTATGTTAGCGGGGTTGCTCAATGTTCTTATATTATGTAAAGTTATTTTGTTATTTAGTGATACATTTTTTTGATTGAATTTTATTATTTTCAGTGTGTTTAGGCCTAGCCTAGCTTAGGGTGCTAAACTTTTTGTTAGTACAAAGAAACTAATTTATTTATGTTTTTAATTAATTTTTAGTTTTTACCAACATTTATGCACAAATAGCCTACTTTATATATATATATATCTTGAAAAAATTAAAACAAATTATTTTATGGTAAATATAGGCTATTTATATTTTTTATTTATTTATTTTTGTTTTTACCAACATATATGCACAAGTATAGGGGCCTAGTACAAATACTTTATATATCTTGAAAAAAATTAAAACAAAATTTTTTATGATAAATACCTAGGCTTTATGGAATTTTGATTTCAGTTTTTGTATGAATTTTTGATTTCTGACATACTAACTCCAAATTTTTTACATCTAAAATATTTTTCATTACACAGGTAAATTCTATGCACCTTTTAGAGAAAAATGATAATAAGAAGATGTGTTTTTCATAATATTACTATTTTTGGTGATTTTCTTCTTAAATAGACCTAAATTTTGAGCAAATTTCCACTTATGTAAAAATTCATTTTGCTAATGCAAATTTTATAAATTTATTTTTGTTTTTACATACTTTTATCCACAACTATATTACAACTCTCTTGTATTACATAAAAAAAAAAAAAAAATTGTTCTTTAGTAAATATAGGCTACACTTTTATGTGGAATTTTGGCTTCGGCTTTAAGAATTTTTGATTCCTCTATAATAACTCAAAATTTATTACATAGCCTATACATTTTTTTTCATTACACAGGTAAATTCTATCTACCTTTCTGAGAAAAATGATAATAAGTTTTCAATGATATCATTATTATTGGCCATTTTTTCAAATTAGGCCTAACTTTTTATAGCTCATTTTGTAATTTTTTTTTTTTTATATGAAAAATTTATAAATAATAATTCTTTTTATGAACATTTATTCACAATTACATTACAAAACTTTGAAAAATGCGCTAAACAAATGTATTTTGGTTTATATAGGCTTTTCTGTAAAATGTTAACTTCATTTTTTGTACTCCAAAACCATTACATATACAATTTTTTTTATTACGCAGATAAAATTTATGCACCTTTCTAAGAAAAATGATGACTTATACGTTGGGTTTTGCATAATATTAATATTTTGCATATTTATATTAAAAATGTTTATATATTTACTTAATTTATTGATCTCGGGGTAAAAGGGTTGGTGCTGGGTTCCTCCAAGTTATTTACTTGACAAACACAATCAATATAAAATTTAACACTGTTGAAAATAATCGGCCTAATAATAGGCCTACTTAAAGAAGTTAAATATAGTTTATAAATTTAACTCTGTCTTTGTATCAAGTATAACAGTTCTAGGGATAAAGAGGTAGGCCTAAATGAAATATGTATAAAATTTTTATTAAAACTTCAACAATTATATTCTTTTCCATAAATTTAAAAGTTTACCATTTGTAAGCTCTCACAGCCTTACCTATCTTTAATAACACTTGAAGGGTGATTGTTTGTTAATGTAAAATTTGGAATGTAAATTATTTATTCAATAATGATATAATTTTGGATATGATAAGGAGATATTATTAAAATGTTATTATTTACATAAACACACTGCAAATAACTTCTCTGCATCTAAATAATTAGTTTAAATACAATTTTACATACTACCTACATGCATATTAACTTATTTGAGATTTTTTAATTCCCGCTGCCAGCTGATTGCTGCCAATCAACGAGTCTGCCTAAATGGGCGGAGCTTATCCTTGAAATCTGTCATGTCCGTGTACACAATTTTCATCTCGGTTTTCTTTAATAATTATTATTTTCGGAAATATTGGGAATCATGATTTGGTAAAAGAATTTTGTTAAGTTTGATTTTTGCTGTACGAACGTTGTGGGTAAATTTCTATACGGTTCTGTGTTTTAAACAAATAAATTCATGTAAATAATTTGGCCTATAATGGTGAACGGCGAATACGTAGGCTTGTTTGAATTTTTAACGTGTCGTAAGAAAGTGTTGTTCTGGCTTGTATTTAATTTTCTTGTACAGGTGTATGTTTTATGTTTAATTAGAGGTTGGTTTGGAGTTTTGTACGTGGTGAACTAATTTTAATTTCTCATTTTTAAATGGCATGGATCATAATCAGATTTGAGGCCAAACAGTTGTTTCATCACTCCCCTAGGTTGCGCTAGGTCTCGTATTCAGTTAGTAATTATTCCGGGTTGGAATAAACAGCTGGTTTTGTTTTGCATCGAATGCATTTGTTATTTATCAAATTGGAAATACTGTTATCATGAAATGCTATACAATTAGAGCTCACCTTAAAAAAAAAAAAGGGAAAAATATCTTTTGGTCATTATAGCCTTATAAAAAAAAATGATGATCAAATAGACCTTTCCCCTTTGATACTACTCATTAAACCGGAAATAGGTTATGAAACAATTGGAAGACATATTTTATTTGAAAACCAAAATAGTATATCATGATCTTAATTCATCTTTATAATTTTAGCTATAAAACAAAAGGCGAACATTTCAACAAAATATACAATTTACTACTTTTGAAACAAAAATATAATTAGGGCAGACAACAGTCCTACAATTATTGAACTCCCAATTCTTCGAGCTCGGTTCAATTTTTCAAGCTCAACATAATTTTGCAAGGACAACTAGATTTTATGAGCCTGGCTCAATTTAACAACTCAGCATTGTTTTTCGAGCAGATCTAACTTTTACAAGCCTGACTTGATATTGAAACAAGGCCTAAACTGATAGAATAATATTGTAACAAAAGCTGGCTATAACGTGAACTGTTGAAATGAAAAAAACAAAATAACAATAATAATTGATATTGAATATGAAACAAACGAATAATATGATGTTTATCTTTAGTCACTGTCTCAAGAGATAAAAACAAGTTTTTATTAACTTGCGTAGATAAGAGGAAGTTACCAGAAGAAAGGCGTCCCCAGTTGTCTCCTCAACTGTGATCACTTAATGTCAACAAGCATCACTTTAGACATATGGAAACAGAAACCAAAATGTACTAGTTTTAATAGTTTTATTTAAAAAAACAAATAAAGAAAATCAAATTTCAAAATTATATAACTGAGAAAAGAAAAAAATAATTAATTTGCATTGTGTTAAAGAGAAAATTGACATATTATATATATATATATATATATATATATATATATATAACAAACATATAGCACACTATGTGTGTTTTAAGGTCACTAAAACACTATAGCCTACTGTAGGTCGCTGTTCATTATCAAGAGGGTAAAAACTTTACTTAAGTTTAAATATTAGCCCAGCATATTTATTTTGTGACAGAAAGGATGCATAAATTCACTCATAGTAATCATATACATGATCATAATACAAGAAACTTTCAAAAAAGTTTATAACTTGCCCAAGTAATTTTGCAATCAGTTATGGTGCAAGTTATAATAGAATTAATTATAGATACCATCAAATGTTGCTCTTCAACTCCTATATGCATTCACATTTAAATGATGGTATAAATTAGAGAATATTTTGAGAAATGTCTGGTTCCCAAATTGATTATATTCATGGTATTGATAACAAATTTCAAACGATAATTTTATACATTTATTTTTGTTTTAGCCTATGGTGCTATTAATAAGTTTTGCTGCTAAAAAAACTTTAGTCTAAAAGATCAAGAAGTTAATCCTAAAGATAATCAATTACTTCTAGGCTATAAATAATGTATCGGAATTATCAATTAAAAGCTCCAATCACAAGAAGCTTCCATTATCCGTCTCTGAATTTACTATGTCCATATTCATGACTTTCTCTTGTACATTTCCCACTTGTGGAGTAATCTGGCTTTGCCCACAGACTCTTTATGGTACTGTATAGAGGTATAACATGACTTATTTGTAAATACTATACTACGATAAACTGTAGACAATTGCATGTTTCTTAAAGAGTAATGACTTTACCATGTTCTATTTATTTTCTTGTTTAATTTATAAGTAAAATAAGTTAATTAAACATCATATAGTAAAAAACACATCATTAGTTTAAAGGATTCTTTGTACACGGATATGGGATTAGACATAACAATAATCTAATTATGTAAAGATGTAATTAGTAGCCTACATTAAAAAGTTGTGTTTTATGTTATTGAAATGTATTTAAAAATTTTATATAGACAAATGTTTTAACAACAAATTAGGGTAGATATTGATTTGACAGATGTTTATAAAGGTCAAATGTTCCCGAAGTTTTTGTTTCTGAATTATGTTGGGCTAACTTATGTATTTGTTAGGTGCGGGGGGGGGGCCCGCGAGCCATGACCGGGATTTTTTGGGGAATTTTACCGGGACCCGGACGGGCCCTGCCACACGGTTCCCCTCTATCATAACAATATTTTTATGAGTATTGTCAAGAAATTACTATAATAAGGTAAAATGTCTTCAGACAAGATTGTGCATCATGCATCCAAAACGGCAATAACCATTATTTTTTAGAGAGCAGTATTTATTATTTCATGTCATGATACGAAGTAGCCTATGTGTATTGTTTACTGTTGGCCGATAAGTAATGCAGATATCGCTACATCGCTCATCGCGGTGACTCACCGGCGCCGGCCGGCGAAAAGATAAACAACCGGACCGGAAGGGGAAGATTAAAATTTAAAAATAGCATCAGGTATCAGGTCAACAAATAAACTTTCAGTTCAATTATATAAATAACTTATAAACTATTACCATACAATGAACAAAACTACAAAATATTCAGTTTAAGGCATTGGCATTGGATAAACCAAGGACTGGAGATAATCCGAAATGTACTTATATAGAGTAGTAGAAAGTGACCAACTGTTGCATCAAAGCAACAACTGTCCTCGCGGCCTGCGTGAAGGCGTTAGAATAGGTGAAATACGAAATTCTATTAAGTGATGTCTACATCAGTAGTTAAAACTAATAAAACTTAGTATGTTGTGAGTCAGTAGTGGAATGTTCGCAGAAAGGTCTTTGACTGGCATCCATCCACCCCCCCACCAACACTGCTGCGCCAAGCCCAAGTGCAAGCTTAGGTGGAAATACCCGTAATAATGTTTTTTTGATTATTGGGAGAGGGGGGCCCGATGAACAAACTTGCAGGGGGGCCCGCGGGTTCTTATCGCCGCCACTGAGGTTATGATATTTATTATGATTAAACAAATATTTATAGATACGAATATCATAATGCCAAGCCTACATTAACTTTGTCAGGATATGCTTATATTCAGCCATTTGCAGGAAAAAAGTGAGTAGGCCATAATTAAATAAGTAGGCCTATATAGGCCAAAATAGGATGAGCATAAGTTACAAGTTGTTATAACACTATAAAGGGCACAGGCTATTTTTTACCTTTTTGTTATGTATTGTCCCTTTTTCTAATAAGCTGTGCCGCAAGGATCAGGAGAAAATATGAATTAGGCCTATGTCAGTTATTAAATTATCAGAAATAAAAATAATGCAAATTAATAACATAATTTTTATTAACTCAAAAAGGAATACTAGGATATATTAAATTTATAGTTAAATATAAGCCTAAATTTGCCCTTTATAATATTTACAAAAATGAGGCTAAATTCAAGCGGAGAAGGCCAAAGTTATTATTTACAAATTTGTAGGGTGGTATTTATAACAAGACAATCCAAACAAACAAGAGTTTTAAGATTTTTGGTTGCAACAGCCCCATAAACATGTTATGTAGATCTCATATTCAATGTGGACTAAAATTTTAACCCATCTATGGAATATTTTCAAAGTTGACAATCTAGGTTAAGATAAATCTAGGCCTAGGTACTTTAGGTAGTGAGTAGGAGAACTTAACTGGTAATAAGTTTAAATTTGAACATATATTAAATTCCAAATCACTTTAAACAAGATGCCTAGTCTGACAAATAGTAGGCCTACCTATGCTAGGAAACTTTGGCTAAATAACTATCCTGTCTTAGTCTATATGAATTTAAATAGCTCTACCCTCAAAGTCAATGTAAAAGTTGGACTCACATTACTGTGTTGAAAACTTAAATAAAGCTAATTACAAAGCATAAATAAGTAAACTTCCTCCAATATTCTCATACTGATTTACCCTTATAGGCTAGTAGGTTGTACCATAGTAGGAAGAAAGATATGGCTTCTGCTACTGTTTAGGCTATACAGAGGAAGGGACGTGTAATATACGTCTAATTAACTAATGATAAATGAATGGTTGCCAATCTAAGTACAATACTTACTTTATTGTAGATCTCAAATCATTTGTAACTTATTCCATATCCCAGTGCTTATTCACAACTTTCAACTTAAATATTTTGGTAAAAAAACAAACAAGCAACAGTTTGAACCATAAAACCAAGAACAATATATTGTTTATTTAGACACAACCACACCAAAATAATCAGTTAAAACAAAACTTCAGCATAATTATTCTATAAAATATTCATTTAAAAACAGTCACATTAAAACTCACAACACAACAACTTAAAAATCATAGAAAATAAATCACCAAAGGCAAAACAATCTCACTTCCTAAATTATCGCCATCTTGAACAATATGACGCCGATGTCAATTTATGTACGTTGTTTTTTGTTAATATTTGTAATCAATTATTGTTTTAAAAATATTAATTTAATAGAATATTATTTCACTTAATGAACAACAACTTTAGACCAGTTTATTGCTTTTAGTTATGATAAAGTCATTAATAACTTACAGGCAAAAGATAATTGCCAACTTGACTTTGTAGTATTAGTGGCATCCGGGTTGTTTTAAGATGTTGCCACATTCAGAATAAGAGTTAAGTTAATTATTTATTACAAATTGTTGTATATATTTTTAAACTGTGATAAATTAAGGGTTAGGCACATTAGCAATGTACTTTTGTTGTGAAAATTAGTGAATCGTAATCAGTTCGAAAAAAAATCACTAAAATTTGTTTTCATTGAGAAAGAGAGAAAGGTTTAGAAACTTGGCAACCTGCGCCATATTTCACACTCCCAGAATTCCTCTGTCTGCGAAAGGTGTGGCAGCCATATTTTGTTAAAGCCAGTGGGGGTCAAGGGGGTTGACCAATGACCAATGTGAAGTTGTGCGAGATGTTCTAAAATGGTGTGTTAATTGGGCGTTTGGGCAATTAATGATTAAATTTTGAGATACTAAGCCTAACCACATTAATGTTATTAATTTCACGAAGCCTCCGATATACTTTACATTTTCTGAGAATAGAATAATAACACAACCTTTTGTTCGGTTATAAAAAGATTCAATATTGAAAAACTAACCTATGCTTTTAAAAATTACAATAATGATTGTATACATATGTGACACAAATGTTGTATTAGAATAACCCATCATTTGTCAGAGTTAAACTTATTAGGGTTATTACTATAGGTTTAGTCTTCTTTATGTAAGTTACCTAATACATTATTAAGCTGTAAATGAATATTTATCCCTAATAAGTTTAAAGGCCTTTTAGGCTATACAAATGAACTTAGGGTTTTCTCTTGAACTAATATAAAAGCCTGGTTGTGTTTACAATATGAATTCCTTAATACTAAGTATATTTCAAAGTGTAAACAGTCATTGTGAGTGTATAGAAAAAAACTATTCCCTTGTTATTAGTGTCTTCCTGTGCAGCCTGAATAAATGATGAGCCACAACTTTTACTATAAAACTAGGCCTACAGTTAAACTGGAGACCGATAGTTTGGAGTTAGTATTGTAGTGTGTATCAATGTCTGAGTTGTCAAGTAAATCAGCAGTACAACAAGACTCCGGGGGCACTGTTTCCATTACAGGTGAGTTTTCAAAACCTATAGTATCTTCTGCTATAGAAAGCAGTAGGCCTATTGCAGTAAACTTGTTTTGACTTAAAATAAACCCATCCTTTATAAAAAGAATGGGTTTACTTGTTTTTTATAGCCTGTAGAAACATAATAGAGCCTGTAGTTATAGACGGGCAGGAACCTGTATCACAACTAGTTGTATTTTTTATTCTTTAAATAATAATATATATAGATTAATTCTTTTTTATAGGCTATTTAAATAAAAGTTTGACTGAATCCAAGGTAGTAAAAATCAAGTATGTAGATGCATTATGATTAATTTATATTTAGGGGTTTCAAGAATTGAAATAGCTTAACCCAACCGTCTTGTGGAATATTTCTTATTCAAACTAATTGGGTAATTATAGAGTGTATGTGCTAGTTGAATTTGGTGGCGAAAAATCATGAAATCGTTTACTACCTACGTTAATTTGAAAGAATTAGATTATAGGCTATTAATTTGATGTCGGAAGACACTTTTGAAGTCCCAAAATACATTTGTGTAGTAGAAAATGACAATTCTAAAAACAATAAAATTACAGATGTGTTTAGGTTACTACATATGTGTACCTTTATCTGTATTACTACGTTAGTCAGGTTAGTGAATGTCTCATCGCTCGATGTTTATATTATGGTTATATTAGTCAAGTTAGTGTATCTTTTTTACAAATTATATTGTACATGGTAACCAGTAATTGCTTTATTAGGTCTGGTTAGGTAGTTTTACCTTCCCAAACTATTTGCTATATTAAATTTTTATATTTTATTTTATTTTTGTATAAAATGATAATGGACAAAATTTTGTTACTCCTAAACTTTCAGACAGTGAAAAGTCCGAACAAAAATGTTGTACCTATAAGGTAATTTTCTTTCTTGCCTATGGTTGATACTGAGAGTTGGTGTGTTGTATTTAGTGTCCCTTGTTTTTCCAGGAAGTGTCAAAGCAATGAGGAATTTAATAAGATGAACATTTTTTGTAAATTGGTACAGTCTGTATTTATTGTAATTTGTAGAAATACAATTAATAAAGAATCCCAAAGATTTTGATCAAGCTGTCATTGAATATTGAGTATTTAATCCTGTACCATTGATTAGTGGTATCAGCAAAAATATTTAAGTGGTGTCCCAATTGCCTCACAGATTCCTCACAATTACAATTGAATTATTTAGACATTGTGTTAGGAAAAAAAAAATTCTTTAATTTAATAACTATTTCTATAATAACTATAATTTAAGTACAAATTAATATGTACACAATTTACTGGTAATGCTTAATTTAAGTTATATATTTATTGGCAAAAATATTGATAAAAACCAAAAACTCAACATGTGCAAAAAAAGATAACAATAACACATTCCTTCTTACTGACAATTTATGGACTAAAAAAATCACATCTTAGTTTGAAATCACAAATTTGCCAACATTTTATATAGAACATGTATTATAACATTAAATTTTTTTTTTTTTTCAAATATGTCAATATATTTCTGCATAAAAGGAGTTCACGCTGTTGAACAATATTCTTAAATTATATGCCAACAAACTAAAAATTATAGTTTGACTTGAGTTAGCCCACATAAAATATTCTTAAATTAGCCTAATCGCCGGTCTTTATATAGCGTAATGTAAGTTTAAAATCATAAATTGCTTAAAATCACAGATAATAAATGTCTCAAGAATTCACAAAATTTGAGAAAGTGTAAAATTGTATTGATTAGGTCTATGTATCTGCAAATTATTTAGCTATTTTAATAATCATAAGTGAGGTCTTACAGTCTGTTATAGTGATATTTCAAGAACATGCCATTGATTTGATGTTAAGCACCTGTTATTGAAGTACACCTTATGTTCATCTATTTCGGTAGTTGACAATCAAGTTTTGATTCATTTCACTTGTTTCATTTAAAAAATCATCCAGATAAATACAAATCGAGTTTAAACTTGAAAAATATTAATGTTTTGTGTTTTAGTAAATAGGCTACATTGAAATTACATAGTGTTCCTTTTTTATTGAAATGATAAAAGCTTAGAATGCTACTTCTATTTAAAATAAATTTTTGTTTAGAATAATTAATTTGAAACTTACCTTTTCAAAAGTAAAAATAATATTTTAACTTTTAACTTTTTACCATAAAAATTGAAAATTATTTTCCTTTCATTTAAGTCTACTTGTTTCTTATTTTAATATATTTAAATCTAGACCTAATAAAACATCTTTCTTATAGGAAACTATTTTCCGTGAAACCAAATTATTGTGATATGTTGTTGGTCAATTATACAAAAGTCAGTAAGCACATCGAGCTGCTGTTTTTTTAGTAATTGACCTCTAAATGTCATTAATTTTTTTCCAGTTGATCTTTAAAAAGTAACATAAATAGGTAAGAGTCCAGACTAGCATAGCCTACATACTAAACTAGAAATGACAAATTTAGGATAGGCTATTCATTTGTACATTTTACTTTGAAAAGGAAAAAAAAAATTTTTTGAGCATTACTTTCACTTTTTCATTGTAAACATTGAAAAATATATATAGGTTATGAAAAGGTTTGGGGAATCACTCTTACTGAAGTAATTACAAATGACGAGTGTTTAGATATTTCACAATAAATTCAGTTGGCTATTGTTTATTTATCAGTCTAATTGCATACTGGTATAGCCTATACATAGTACAACTTTTGGCAATTTTTTTTTTTTTGTGAAATAGGAATATAGTGATAGTTTTAATTGATAAGACATGTTTGTTTAATGTGATATAAATATCAAAGAATTAAACCTTATCTAGCTTTAAAACATTTAGTTGTAAAAAGAGAGGTGAGATAATTAAGTCTATTAAATTAACATAATTCAACTATATTATTTATATGAAACACTGTTTATATGCGATATTATGACTATCTAAATATTCTAAATCGTCATATTTTAATAAAGATGATTTCTATGGCAATATGTTTTTACATGAATTGTGATTTTAGATATTACCTTGATGTTTAAATTGTAGTCAAGGTCTCTTTTTTATTAACACGGTTTTGTAATTTCATATTTAAATTTAACGTTTAAAAATTAAATTTTTTAATCATTTTTGTTTACATTTCACGTTTAAATCTGATTTTACAAAAAAAAGTGAAGTGAATATGGAATTTCCGAACTGCTATGCAATATCTATGTATCGTATAGCCTATATGGGCTGTTTATATTTAAGTACTTTTCATTTTCAATTTTACAGTGGAAAAGAGAATATTGTGCTAAAATATTGTTATTTTTATTTTCAAAATAAGATTTGTATTAAATGAATTTGACTATTAATTACATTTCTATTTATTAGTCTGAATTTTTACCCATAAATAGGGGGGAGGGGAAATGTAGACTGTAATGCATATTCACAAAATTATTTCTAACTAAGAGGTTCTGTATCTTTGTTACATACCTTATTTTAATTAAATTGAATAATGTACATTTTTAGGTGTTCTTTTTTATTTGGAGGCTTAAGGTGAAAATCCATTGCAGGCATTATCGCCTTAATTTAGGTGTTCTAAACATCTACAATGTCCCCAAAATTGACATAAAAAGTACACTAAGTTTCAAAGAATTTTGAGAGAAATAGGCCAATTCTAGCCTCCAAAAAAACTCCATGTTTTTTTACGTGTTCATTTTTAATATTTGAACATGTCTATGTTTGGAACGTAAAAAAAAAATGTATTTTTGCATAATGTATTTAATATAATAATTTAAAAAAGTTTTGAAAGTAGACATTTACACTGTTTCTGCCTATTATTTTTATTACTTTTAAATTGTCATCTAAACTTAATTACCTTCTTTATTCTAATAAAATATAAAATAGATTTTATAAGTAAATTTTCCATGGTGAAGTGATTAGTTGGCTAACATTATAAATGAGTCATTCTTATCTACAAACTATTACTTGTGCAAATATTTTTTATGACCTATCATGTAAAATTTGATGCTATTTAATTTTTAAAATGATTATGCCCAAAAAAAACACCTACTTTTAACAAAGATTACAGTGGTTCTATATGCTAGAATGATTTTTGTTGAATTTTTTAACGATATCAGACTATTATGTCTGTTCTTTATGGCCTTCTCTCGATTAGGTTATCTGCCACAAATTGAATACAACACAAACAATAAAATTGAATTAAAGCTATGATTCTTTTAAAATTTATGGGTAATTATAATTTCAAAAATACATTTACAATTTCAAAATAAAAATCAACAATGTTTAGTTTTTAATTTAGCTACTTTAGTTGGTATAAGTTTAAATTTCTAAAAACTAGTAGATAGCCTAAATGAATTGTCAATCCAAATAACATCACAAAATGTCATTTTGTCTGCATAAAGTAAAAATAACAACTGTAATTAATTATTTTTTAAATTCTATTAGAATATGGTTAGAAGTAACTGAGAAGATAATCTTTTATACAAAACTCTGTGCTATTTTAATAACATTATCTTTCCAGAATTTTTTTTGTATCAACAATTTTTAGCCTATTTATTGATTTTTTGGAGATACTACATTATATAATTCATAGCAATCACATTAAAAGTACTAAATTTCAAATTTACAAATATATATGTTGGCTATGTAAAAATTACGGGAAAAAAAAAATTTGTATTAATCACAAAAGGTGATCCATCCTGATCACAATGATAGGTGACAAAGCTATCATATTATAACTAACATTAACATTTTAATTTTATTTTTATATTGAAACATATGGAAATTTAGAATAACATATCAACAATTCTAGTATGTAGCCTACTATAACAACTTCTAGTTTCTTATAATAATAATGAAATAAAATAAAAAAATTGTAAAGAAATTCAGGTTACTCCAGAGACAATCTTCTCTTTTAGCACAACTACAAACATGCGGACATACTAGAAATAAAAATAATAGAAATTACATGGAAACAAAAAATTAAAAATATGGCATTTTTGAAAAATAAATACCCTTATAGCCTACATAATATGTAGCCTATATACAGTATCCAATATGACACACACACACACCACACACACTCACACCAATAATACTTGTTTTAAATAAATTTAATTATGCCTTTTTATTATTAATTTGTTGCATTAAATAAGAGATTTACATGATCCAAGCTTTACAAACAATGGTGTAAATTTCTTTAATATTGTCGAACCTCACTATCTATAAGATAATTAAATAATTATGTGTCAGATAATTATTATTAAACAAATTTTTATAAATTTCAAGCCTAGATTTTTGGAATGAAATAATTAAAGTTCCTACTGCATCAGACAAAATAAAACAACTTTTGTCCCACACTTCCCTACTCATGGTTAATAAAACCAATTTATAATATATGAAATAATTATATTCAGCATATTACATCCACATCACATATATTAAACAAAAAGATAGTTTACCTCAGATAACATAATAAAGCAATAACCCTCACTACTCATGATCAGTATACAAATGTATATATATACACTATGAATCAAATAAAAACTGAATATTACCAGTATATCCACATCACATATATTATACAAAAAGAGGTAGTTATTCTAAATAATAAGCAATGATCCTCACTACTCATAGTCAATAAAACAGATTTGTAGTATGAAATAGAATACAATATTTTGGAAAATTCTACAATTTATTGAATCTTGCTGACCATGGTTTTGACAGTTACGTCATTTATGAGGTAGTTTAACACAGACTAAGGATAAATATTACAAAACATATACCTTATATATATATATATATAATTCCTAATATATATATATATATATATTAGGAAAATACTGTTTCTTTGCATACAAAATAAACTTCAGGTAGAAGGTTAGGAAAGGAGTGTGGGAGGGACTATTGTTATAAGGCCTAGTCAAAGGTTGAAATGACGGGGAATTTGTGAAAAATTCTATGTAATTGTTGAAAATTAAACTAGCATCTTTACAAAACAATTTCTTGATTTCTAACATTTCCAAAGATTTAATTCCTGTTTGTCATGGAGTAACTTGAAATTAATAATAGAATAGAAATCTAATTTTTTTCTTTAAATGGTTAGAAATTAAGAAGTGGTAAGTATCAGGGACTTAATGATTGTGGAAATTTACAGGTTATTCACAAAGAACTAGTTTTTAAGTTACATCCTGTACAATTTGATACACTTGACATTGAGATTTGTGGGTACATCAATAAATTTATAAAATATTTGAAACAGAAAAATATGTTAGATAAGCCATGTGGTTGTACTATAATATATTAGAAAAGAAAAATCACAGTAAGCCATCTTTTTATTGTAAGAACAATTTAAGGGAATTCTAAGAATCAAATTTATGGTTGAGGATTCAAAAAATGGTGTTTACAAACTGACATGTAATATTTGTAACACGGCTTTACGTAGGGTGTAAATTGAATTGTAGGTTATGAAACAATAAAGGAGTTGGTGGTTGGGTTATGATGACTAGCTTTTGTAACCATTTATAACATTATTATTTGACTCATATTTCAAAACTACAATTTTACAATAGGATAGTTAATTTATCAGATGTGTGATAGAGAAATGTATTTAATGATAGAGAAACTGGGTTATTATCCAAGGGTTTCATTATGCACCTACAGTATATCAAAACCTGATGTTTGTAACATAGAAAGCCTAGTTTTAGATTCAGAATTAGTGATAAGGATATCACAAATGAATACATTTATTCTATTATACTTAAAGATAATTTTCTGTCTTAGGAAAAGATATCTGAGAAAATGTAAACTAGGGGTAACTAAAGCAGACAAGGGTATTTAAATTTTTATTTTATCTGTAGATGGCTATACTAAATAAGTTCAGGATTTGTTAGAAACAAATTCTTTTGTTAAGATAAAAAAAGAACCAAACTAAAATTTAAAAACCAAAATTTTAAAATTTACTTTAGTTCATAACAATAATTGTATTTAGTCCTTTTCATGTGAGAACTGCACCAGTAATGAATATATAGTCTAATATGGTCTTGTGAAATTATACAAACCTCATATTCCTATCCATCCTGTTTTTTTTCCTATCACAGTTATAATCTGGCTAAGTATTAACCAATACTTTTCTTAAAGTTCGGTTAAATTCATAAATAAGATAAAAGATATTAAAGTTCCTTTTAACGTTAAAATTGTGTTGTTAGACGAAAAATGTTTATTTACTAGTATGTCTATCAAAAACAGTTTGGATATTGTGGAATCATTATTAGATTAAACTAAAGTTGATCCTTGTGACTATAAAATTTTAAGTATTAACCAATACTTTTCTTAAAGTTCGGTTAAATTCATAAATAAGATAAAAGATATTAAAGTTCCTTTTAACGTTAAAATTGTGTTGTTAGACGAAAAATGTTTATTTACTAGTATGTCTATCAAAAACAGTTTGGATATTGTGGAATCATTATTAGATTAAACTAAAGTTGATCCTTGTGACTATAAAATTGATGATTGTAATTAAAGTATGTCTTGATCAAAATTATTTTCAATTTCAGAATAAGTTTTGGGTGGGTGGCAAGTTAATGGGTGGCAAAATGGGGGGGGGGTCTCCCTTATCTCTTGCCTAGATTTTTATGGACAAATAAAAATTACTTTTTACATGTTTATTTGAAGTATCTTACTGCCAGCTTCAGTTATTATTAAACTTTTTAAATTCTATTACATAAGGTAATATAATTAACTATGAAATAGGATAATAAAATCAAATCAGTTTCCCAGACCTTACTATATAAAAATTAAAGATAGTAACCATAAGTTCAAAATTTTTAGAAAAACCTCATTTACTGACAATATTATACATGCTACTACATAGCAATATCCATTTAGAACTCTTTCCGTAGTATGTTACATCATCTTGTTAACACCTATGTATAATAATGATTTTCGTGAAGAACTCACTTGAATTAAAGAAATTGTTATAAATAATAGATATGATGTTAATTAACTTCATAGAATATAATATTATGTTAAAAATATGTTATAGCTCTCATATTATATTCCACAGAGTTAGTGCTGATAAAACTATATACAAAAATGGTGTAGAATTAATTACTTTGGTAAAGTTAGCCATGTGGTTTTTATTCTCTATGTTTTCTGTTTCATTTAACACTGAGTTCTACCAAGTATAGTTTAGTTTATTGTTAGCCTACATAATTATTTACAAATAACAAACCTATAAAACATTGCCCTAAACACAAATAATAAACAATACTAAACAAAACATAATAATACTACCCATACAAATTCATATAGGCCTAGTATATCTTCATTTGTTAGTATAAATAACCAAACATAAACATTTTTCAGAAAATAAAATTTCTTGTGTTATGATTTCACCTAACATAGTTGATGATTTAAGTTCAGCATTTTGAATTAAAGTGCAGTATAGTAGTATATAATTAATTAGGTTTGTTTTAGTTACAGTTAAGTTATTCTGTAAAGACCTAATTAGTTAAAGTCTAATAGAAGTTGTTCTAAAACTTGAGCAGTACTATTTCCTACACTAAAAGTTATATCATCTGAAGATAGTTATCAATATAAACATATGAAAACGAATATTTTATATAAAGAACCAAAATCAGTCTTAGAAATCCCTGTGTACAATTAACCTGTATTCGATAGCCATACTGGGAACAAGTATTTGTGGCCCAGCCAAGGAGCCCACCAAACCAAAACCATAATAAGCATAAATTAGGATGTAATGGAAAGGGATTTTAAATAATAAAATATGAATTGGCATTTGCGATTTTGTTGAGCAGTGCAATATGACGTAGAAGGGGGGGGGAGAGACGAGGAGTGGAGGGCTTGAACCAGCGAGCCGAGTGTGAGTCTGTTCCGAGAGCCGTGAGAAGAAAGACCGCTACGGGACGAGGTCAGTCCATTTTCGGCCACGTGCTAGCTAAATTAAACGGTATGCTTTTCGGCCATTATTAAGGCTTTATCTTGCCGTTATGTCTTTTTAATAAATTATAATAATTCTGTAATCTTTTAATTCGGCAGTAAATAAAATATAACATTTAATTTCACTTGCATTGCGTGCGTTCATTAGCGTCCTAACCCGACTCCTTGGCCCATCCTGACAAGATTCGGCTAAAGTGTACGCGGTCTCCAGCCAGCCGGAGCTTCCAGCTGGTCAAAAGAAGTGGAGACGGTCACATATTCGACAATCTATAATAAAGATGACCTCTTACTCCAATTTGCTCCCATTAATTCAACTTTGACTGAATTGAAATCCTTAGATAGGTACTAATAAATTACTCTTTCTTGTTTATCAAGACCTTGAATAATGAAGTCAACCAAATTAAACATTGAATCTGTTGTTGATTTATTGACAATTTATATATAGTACACACACAAGCGTTTTCTCACACTCACTCATTCTTTAATTTTTGATTTAAATCTCCTTTTACAATTTTTTACTAATTGTAAAGATTAAAATGTAGTTTGAATAATCTTGATCAAAAGTTGTGCGTGTTATCTTGAAAAAGTAACTTGGAGTTAAAATAAATGTTAAAAAGTGTCACCTGAAACTCTAATTTTAAAGACAAAAGAAATAATTTGTCATGTTTTATAGGATATTTTTGGTGTTAATTTTGAAAATTATTTGTATGACGAATTTTTTTAGGATATACAGTAGTATTGTTCTTCAAATTTGTTTATTAAAAAGTTTTTGTCCAGAAAAAAATAATGAGAAAATGTAACTTGTGAACAAATAAACTCAACTTGTCAATAATATTTTTGACATATTTTGGACGTTTAAACAATTATATCTGTTACTCTAGCAGCCAATTGTACAATTTAATAACAACAGATTCATTACACCTTGTATACAATTAATTATACAATCCAATTAAGTTCATGTTCAGTTGGGATTTAAAAATTAAATAGATGTCAAAGAATATTAAATTTTACAATTAATAAAATGGTTGTCTTTATTTGTACTGAAATTGGCCACTTCACACAGTCGATAAACTACGAGGTCCACCAGGGCATAATCACACCGATATGAGTGTAGATAGGAGGCTATGTTTAAATAGGAAAAACAGCCATACTTGAAAGGCCAAGGTTAATAACACAATTTTTGAAGGTCATATTAAAGAATTTAAAAGAAGGAGGAGATAAATGCATTTATTTTGCAAAGCGAAATTTTTATGCAAGTTTTCCTGTGATTGTTTTTAGAAATATTTTATAGAACACTGAATCAGCTCAGTTCAAAGAAGTGGCTAATATGAAACAACAGTATTTTTCACCATATCATTGAATACAACGACCCTCTCTAGATGCATTTCAATCTTTCAATCTAGATAGCTCTTTTTAGTAACTTCAGCTAGTATTATACTTTTACTCAAGTTCTATAGCAACTATTTGTTGTATCCTACTCTCCCAGTTTCATTTTTTCAAATAAGTAACTCCCTGCAGAGGGAGTGCAGATTAGTTACACCTAATAAGTGTTGGCGTTCCTAGCAGTTCCCAGTCAAACACTCATAAGACATCAAATATCATCCATATACACCCAGTTCACCTAGATACATTTTCTTACCTTCACCTTTACTTAGGGTTTTATTGCAGGAGGTGCAGACTATCTCCACTTATTGATAGGGGTTTAGCGTCCCTCACGAAACCCGAGTTATATAGGGCTGAAACAATAAAACATCTTCTCAGAATAAACACACACATACAACACTCATATATTTTTTACATTTGGTAGAGGCTGATACTATTCACATATTACAAACTATAAATATGCACTGTACATAATTATATGTATAGGGAGTTTTTGCCCGTGCAGAGCCATAGCTCATCTGGGAATGGTTACCAGACCATAGCATTACAACCTTTGAATCTAACAGGCTGTTAATCTTCGGCCTGATCTGCCGAAGATGTATATGTGGTTTCTGTTTAGTAGCCAGCCACTTTGATCCTTGGTCAGGAAGTGATCACGATGGGGGAGGTGTCGGACTCTCCCTCTCCATTTGCAGGTCTGGATCGATCCCCATCCAGTCTGATCGAAAGTGATTCAAGTGTGTCCCGTTCCCAGAGTCTCATTTGTAATTGCCCAACACGATGCGCTGGTTAACTCTTTTATGACTTCTACTCATACTAACGTCAAACGGTGATAAACAGAGTCACTCTCCGTTAAAAATGAACTCCACTTTCAATGTAATTAATGTGTCTGTTGAACCTCACAAAGGTTTAAATTCATCTAAAGGCATTATTTCCTACTGTGACCTCTTGAATGAGAGGACAGAGGAAATATTGAAAAGAATGGAGGAAATATATTGAAATATATGCTGAACACGTTATTAATGTTGAAGGTATTTATTGAACTGAATTTTGAGAGAAAATCAACCAGTTCTATTATTCTAATTTTGGTACTCCAAATCCTCCGGAGCGATTGTATGCTGGCTTCTACAGTCTAACTGTTAGACCTTTGTTAGACCTTTGTTAGACTTTACATTCCAAATCCAAGGGGTTGTTTTCGATGCCAAAGATTTGGACATGTTAGCAACACTTGCTCTAAAGAGGAAGTGTGTGGATAGTGTAGCATTAAATGGAGGCAGAGTGTCCAAATTGTGAAGGCGACCATCCTGCATGTTCACAGAAACGCCCAAAATATAAAGTTGAGAAGGGAATTTTAGAAATAATGGCTAAAGAGAAACTTTTCTTTCCCGAAGCTAGGAAAGTATATAAACAAAGAACTGCTTTACCTCCAACCATAGGTAAATCGTACGCAAATGCGACATCTGCCTCGAATTCATGTTCATTATGTGAGGAACTGGGTGAGATGGTTAGTATATTTGCAGATCAAATAAAATTATTAATTGAAGTCCAAAACAGTTTATCGTTAATCCCATCTAGTTCTGAAGTTGACCTTCGTGCTAAATCTATAAAAGCTATTGAAGAAAAGCCTCAAATTGGCACCGACAACTGGACAGCTATTTAAACAAAAATCCAATCAGCTTATTTCATTGGGAAAATTCCTTTTCCTTGCGCCAGACACTGGTTCCAGTATTTTGTGACCTGGAAAAGGCCTATAATATGGCTTGGCGAAGAAGTATTCTGAATACTTTAAAATCATGGGATATAAATGGTAATATTCTTGATTTTATAAAGAACTTCCTTAGAAACAGATATTTCAGAGTGCGTGTTGAAACTATGTTGTCTGATCATTATCACTTAATGTGTGTGTCTCTCAGGGTAGTGTGTTGAACGTGACCCTGTTTGTTGTGGCAATCAACAGCGTTACCGCTAATGTGCAGTGGACTGTATGCTGTCTATTTGTTGACGATATTGCTATATGTGGTTCCTCGAGGTATGGCAACCGCCGAAAGATCCCTTCAACTTATAATAAATAGATTGCAATCTTGTTCAAGATTGACAGAATTCAAGTTCTCTGCATCCAAAACGCATTGTATTGCTTTTAGTTGTCGAAGCCTGAACCATCAGCCTTTATTATTTCTTGATGGAACACAACTTCAAACTACTGAAACTGCTAAATTTTTAGGCCTATTATTTGATCATTGACTTTCTTGGATTTCACATCTATCTGATCTGAAAACACGGTGCAATAAAATATTTGACTTGTTACGTGTTTTCAGCGGTTCTCGGTGGGGAGGCATAGGACCTGTATTACTGAGCTCTTGTTCGGTCGTGAATTGATTGTTGTTCCATAGTCTTCTTATCCGCAAGACCATCAGCCATTAAGAACCTTAATTCGATACATAACTCTGCACTGCATATTGTTTCTGGAGCATTTCGTTCGAGCCCAGTTTCTATTTAATTGCTGAGACTGGTGAACCATCTCTTACTCGACGAAGACAGCAACTACAAATAACATATATATAGTCTATGCTCCAAACCATATATCATCCAGCATACAACGTTGTTTTTAATATCCCATTGACTGACAGATATATATGTTGTCAGATTAGTACTGCCCCATTTGACATTTAGAATCCTTGACAATTTGGGCCTTGTACACTTCCTCCAACGAATAAATATACTCCATGTTTAATTCTTCTATGGCTCATTCAAATGCCAACTTTTGATTTTTCACTGTCCAGGTTCATCAAGTACGACACTCCTGATGTAGTGTATCGTCAGGAGTTTCACTATATACTTGATGAATACCCATCTAGTGAATTTACTTTCATAGATGGTTCTAAACTGGACAATAAAGTCGGTTACTCCTATTACTCATCCGGTCGGACATATATGTATGGATTACTCTTAGCTTATAGGGTTTTTTCTGCTAAACTCGTTGCTATTTTGAATGGCGTTAATAACATTCCATCGGGTTCCCGTCACTATATTTTGTGTTCCGATTCCAAAAGTGTTTACTGGCTGTCCGGTTTATGTATTCTAAGAATCTCTTGGTTGAATCTTCCATAAAGATTCTTGATTGATTCTTGATTCTTGATTGAATCCTCTTATGGAATTTGTGTTCCATAAAGAGATTTCAGCTTCAGGACGTCTAAGTATCATTTTGCTGAGTACCTGGGCATTTTGGGAGATACAAAAGCCGATGAAGCGGCAAAGGAAGCTACAAGTTAGATACCAGTCACTTGTAGTATCTGACTTTGTATTGTCAGTTAAATTAGTTTTTAATAGGCAATGGGAGGAAGAATGGACAAATATGCAGTCTAATAAGTTCCGTGGACTACATCCATACGTGCCAGCCGTCAAGAGGAAGTGGTGATTACCCGTGTTCGTATCGGTCATTCCATGATTACTCATGGATTTCTGATGGAACACAGGAATCCACCACAATGCCCATTTTGTCAAGCCGTGTTGTCAATTAAGCACATCCTCATTGACTGTGTTGCTTTGAGAGGTGTGCATAGAACATTTGCCCTTCCCATTTCTGTTCAGGCGATGTTGGCGAATAATCCTCAGATCCTTGATCAGGTATTGTCCTGATCAGCTGAAAATTTTTGATAAAATTTAAAAATTATAAATATGTCATTTATTGTAGAGTTATTTGGCAGCTCTGTAATATTATGTTTTCCTTTTAAATTTTATTTATGGTAACTTGTTGTGGGTTAAATATTTGTTTTTTATTCTTGTTAATTGTATTTTCCAATTTATAATTCTTAACTCGTTGCAGGGCCATTTTACAGCCTTGTAACATGTTATGTTGTTGTTTATTTTCGTTTGTTAACTAATTTTAGTCTTGTTATTGTTCTTAAAAATTGTATGTTATCGGTTTTGTTTTGTGTCATTTTTATGTATATTAAGGTGAAGTATCTTAGTGCTCAATTTTGTGAAGGTGATAATGACCACAATGGTTTTTCACCTTAAAACTCTACAACATCAAAAGTAATTAAATAACTCTTATTTGATTTTCTGTTTTCGCCATATCCTCTCGAGTGAACATCAATATAACTTATAATTTGATTTCCTTATCCCAACCGAATTTCATTGGTTTAAGTTTTTACTTTCCAATTTTGTATTACATATTTTGGAGGTAAAATAGAGTGTGGGTAAAGACTGATAGTGACATGAACTGAAAAACAAGTGGTTTAAATGGTTCAAATTGTTATGTTGTGTGAGGTTGGTTGTCCCATGGCTTGTTTAGATGTCTTTGTTTACATCAGATTTTTTTAAGATACGGAGATTAGAAAAGAAGAACTGTCTCAAAATTATTAATGGATTAATTAGTGATTCAATTTTTATAAATTCATATTTTATTCAAATTTATATAGGATTTTGGATATCTTGAAATAAATAAAACAGGATCTATTTAATTTTACTGATAAATTATGATTACAATATAGATTAATACTGATTGCTGGCTATGTTTCAATCTTATTTATAAAGCAATTAAGTCTCATAAAAAAAAAGATTGACTGATTAATGATCGGTTTGCATTAACCAGATTCGGTAATAAAAGTCTATAGGGCCTTCATTTTAAATTTATAATCTAATCATCTAAATGTTAACTCACATAACTAGAAGTTTATAGTACATTTATTATTTTATTAATGATTCTTCAAGAAAAGCCTAATGGAAACTTGAAACTCAAAATTGGATAAAATACATTTGTTGCACTTTCTGGTCTATAAATTATAATTTTCATTGGTTAAGCTTTACATTAAGAAATATATATATATTTTTTTCAGGGGAACAGCGCCTCCGGCAGTTAGAGGCGTTGTTCCTGGGAGGTCCAATTCAAGGCCAAGGTCAGTGTTTTAGCATTGAAACCCTCTTGGATGTTCTACTTGTCCTGTATGATGAATGCTGCAACTCTTCTCTTCGGAGAGAAAAAACTGTTTCTGACTTCATAGAATTTGGTATGATTTTTACCAATAGAATTTATTAGTTAGTTACAGAATTTATTAGTAAGTCGGTTAATTTAACTTGTGTATAATGTTTTATTTGCTTTGTAATTGGAAATTGCATAAGAATCTGGCATATTGATAAATTTATTTGTTTTAATTGTTTAATTGATAACTAAATTTAAAATCATAATTAAGGTTAGAACCATAATAATGTGTCCAATCTCAAGTGAAATAATTTTTTTTTTTCACCTTGATTTGACAATTAAATAAAAGTTATTTAAACTTACCAGTGTATCAAGAGAAACGATTTTAGCAAAATATAAAATATGATCGGGAAAAATAAACGATGGAAAAACATTACACTAACTT
Source organism: Aphrophora alni (assembly GCA_963513935.1). Taxonomy (NCBI): domain Eukaryota; kingdom Metazoa; phylum Arthropoda; class Insecta; order Hemiptera; family Aphrophoridae; genus Aphrophora; species Aphrophora alni. Next base: position 30,473,165 of record OY740771.1, on the reverse strand, counting down.
CACATCCATACAATTTTTGTTGCCCCAACATCTAGTTTATGCCTATTAGACTAACATAGAGTAGGTAATGGATGGAAAAACGTAGTGTCATTAACAGGGCTTGAATCTGTGTAACTTGGGACGCTTGACTTGTTCGAACTGCAGCTTGATAACCTCATGCTCTGTCAACTAGATAAGCTGCTCACTACATACAAAACAAACGGTATTCAAAAACCACAACAGCCGATTGTAGCCCTAGGCCTGGCTAGATGGCTTTTCATCGAGTGATGTGTGGTTAGTGTTTTGAACAAGTTCCCAGTGATATAATTGTAGTTTTCTCGACCATGATTTGTTACTAATAGAAGCACTCCACTTTTCTTCAAGATATTGACCAACATCTAAAAAATTTTAAGTCTTCGCAGGGATCAAATTCGAAACAAGGCGAGCTCTAGTCATTAGACCAATTGGAGTCACAAAGTATTCTCAATCTTCCTTTAAAAAACCGCAGTTCAGAATTTATTGATCAAAAAATGAAATTAAACTATGAACAACATCATCTTTAGAAGGACAGATATCTCAATTTGGCCTAAAAATTATCTATTAAATTTTTGTAAAATGTGATGGTAAACAATAATGTGCCAATCTTTAATGATCATTTAGTTTTTTTATATTTTTTTTTAACAAATTACTCATGAACAATAATTTTCTTTTACCTGTATCTTGGCAGATTAGTTTGAATCATACTTTTCACAAACTACTGACTTACATCTTGCCAAGTATTATAAAACTATGGCTTGAATGAATAGTTATATTATAAATATAAAAAATATAAATGAAACCTATATGTATAATTAAGTAATATCAATATTTAATTATGAGAAATAAATTAAAAGGCTCGAATAAAAATTGTTTATTTATGGTTAATGGGTGTAATTTAAAATCGAAATCAGCAATACTTTAGTGTAATATTAACAAATAAATATTGAATGTAGTGGATTGAAAATATATAAATTGAGTTATCTTAATATGGCCTAATAAATTTTATGATCAGCATAAGTTGTTAAGTATATGAGGATTTGTGTAAATAAAAATAATGTAATAACAAACTTGATAAGAAATCGTCAAAAGGAAGGATTCTATCTTTTAAACCAACTGTATAAAAAGTCTGTAAGGAAGTCTAAATATTGAGTGAAAGATACTATTTAGAAAGTGAGTAAAAGGCTGAGTAAGGAAAGTCTTTCTGAACTAAATAAAGTTATCCTTACAACTAAGTAAACTTTTGCATTTCATTTTACTAAATATAAACTTGATTTTTGATTTTATTTATTGAGATTTAACAATTATTAAAAGCATTAAACAAAATTTAATTTGAAATTAGAAGATTTAGAAACAGATTTGTATATATATTTTGTTGAATTTTGATAAAGTTTTGTGCAAAGTCATTAGCATTGTTAATTTTTTAACACTGAATACACAATTTAGATATTAAGAACAATTTAATCTTTGTGTAAAGATATTTAGTTTTTACTTAAAAGATGAAGGAGTGGTCAGTTAATCATTAGACAACTTGATTAAACAACTTATGCTAGTAATAATAATTGAGACTTTTTTGTTAATAATTGAGACAAAATTATATATTTGAATTAAACTATGAGATTTTTTTTTTTTTTTTTTTTTTTTAATGTAAAATAAATGTTGTTAGTATTCTATAAACAGGATTATTAATATAGATTTACCATCATTTCTGTAACTATATAGAAACTAATACACAATGTTATGAGGGTATAAACCAACTCCTGTGTCCTAATATCTAATTTTAGTTTTCCAACATAGCCCATATTTTCATTTTTATCATGTTCTAGGTTTATCACTTGATAAAAGTAATTGATTTAAACTTTCAAAATATTGAGTATTAATTTGCTAAATACAAATGATGGCAAATGTCTGATTGAGCTGTGTTAATAATATGAAAATCAGAATGTTTTAACTTATTTTGATTTTCATTTTATAAACTATTGAATTATAGTAATTTAATAATTATAATTTTAGTACTCCTATGTGAGAAAATATTATCAAAATTACATTTCAGTAACATATATTTATTCCATAGTTATTTACCATTTGGGATTATATAACCTTTTAAATTCAGTGGAACACCCACCACAAATTCAAACTAATTGGGACTAGTTCGAAATAGAGACATATTAATAGAGAATCTGTTAATACTTAGAAATAGTAAACCTAAAATTGAATTATATATATTTAGTATTACATGATAATGACATTTGTGTGTTTTTTTAAATCTAGTAAAACCAGTAGCAACATGTGTGAAGAGCTTACGTTTGACAAGGGAAGACTTTGAGATTGTAAAAGTTATTGGTCGAGGTGCCTTTGGAGAAGTATGTGTTGTAAAAATGCGAGGTTCAGACAAAGTATTTGCAATGAAAATACTCAATAAGTGGGAGATGTTGAAAAGAGCAGAGACTGCTTGTTTTCAGGTAAATTTAGATAGAGTAATTATTTATTGATTAGTAAAGGATACCATTGTTTTCTTATTTTGAAGAAATTAAAATTAATGATATTGTTACTTAGGCCTAGGGTTGTATTTTTTAATGGTTTTTACATATTTCAGAAATTGCTCACAGTAGCATAAAAAATTTGAGTTCTAAAACTTAACACATTAACTGCCACCATAAGAGGGTCCTACGAAATCCCGTAGTGCCAACTTGAATTATTGGTGTATTGTTGCTGATATTGATTTTTTATTGTTACAAAGGCTATTTATTTACATTTTCTTCAATTATTCATGCGGATAAATTGGAGGTTAGTTTTGGACCGATCAGGCCGGCACCTCCATTGTTCGTCGCAAGTTCGCTTAAAAGTGAAGGCGCTGACCCGATCGGGCCACAACTTGTTTCCGCCTCAGATCTTTGTTGGCAACCGTGCGAGGCCCAGCTGTAATTTGGTATAATACATCAACCAAAATATGTTACTAACACTTTTTATAATAACTAATGTATACCATTATATTAATTGTTTACATATTAACAGCTTGAAACCAGTTTTCATATAACTTAGAGTTGGTTTATCTTTAAAAAAAAAAAGTGCCGACCCGATAGGACCACGAAAGTTTGCATTTTTCAACAGCGAAAAGAGAGTTATAAAATAAATCTAAACTGGGAACCGAGTGTTCTGCGTTTAAACATAGGATGTGCAATGTCCAAATAGTACGGCTTGTCCCCGTTAGAATGCGCTGTAGTGTTGCAGTCGAGCAAAACAACAACAATGACATATTAGAGATGCCGGCCCGATCGGGTCGGCAGATTGCTCTACCCACAGAAACTGTGCCGACCCGATCGGGTCGGCGTGGCGGTTAACGTGTTAACTAATGATTCTTTGAACAGTAGACCTTGTTCCTAGAGTGTAACTGTAATATTAATAATAATTTATATGATATATTTGTAACTATGAAATTTGTAAAAGTTTTAATTCACATAAATGATAATATGAAAAAGTAGCAAGCGAGAAAGATTTTTAGTTAGTTAAAAATTGTTTACGGAAAAGTTTTAGAAAACAGTTTAATCCATTTTTCATTTGATATTATTTATTAAAGATTGCTTGTTATGTGTCACACGCTATCTATTTAATACTGTTAACCCACATGTTATATTTCTAGTCAAATCATCCGTGTCCTTCGGGTCATGTAGGAACTGTTTTGTGTGATCATCATTTTTAAATAAAAATCCTCTACATATATCGTTTGATGTAATTACAAACAAATTTGACCTTAATACAAATTTCTTAAAAATTGGTAGTCTTGTTTAGCCATAATTGTGTAACAATCATACAAATGAAAAGCCAAAGTGACTTATTAAAGAAGGGCCTGAACTCACTGGCTATGAGTGTTCGCCTTAGAACACAAAAGTTTAACAATGAGCTCAGTTATTGAATTTTGTAAAGTAAAATGAGGTATTGCTAGCTCTCCTATGACAAAAAATAAGAGCAACCGTCTATATACACACATCAGGTGTCCTAAAAGTCCCTCCCTTTTCTATAAATTTTCCATGAAATTAAAGATGCTAACTTTTGGCATTTGAACCCTATCCTAATTTGTTATAACTATAATATGTTATTAACATATTTGAGTTGCTCCTCCAAAAAATCAATTTGAAGATTAGGATAAAATACCCCTATATACCAAAATTTATCTTCTTTAGTTGTATATTGTTTTCATAAATGTAATTTTTTGTCTTCATTCATTCAAAATTTATGGGGAAAAGCAGTGCAGGACTATTTGGTCAGTTAACATATATAAATATGTTTGTATATAAGACAGTGGTTTGTGTCGTTTTTAATTCCTTAATAGATTTTCCGATTTTCTCTTAACTCTACTTGATAATTGGCCATATTTAATTTCTTCAAGTCTCTGTCGAGACCTTAGAAGATACAGTGAAGATATTAACTATCAACAGTCACACATACGTTCATATACATTGCACGTTCATCATATACATTGCAACATATGTTTGAACGATATAAATCAAGTTGTTTTAATTTGACTATGGCATTTTGAGGTTGCTCTTACAAATATTAGTGAGAGGAACTGAAGAGTAATGTTAATAAATGGAGAACTATAATAAATCAACACATGTAGTCTATGTTTGGATGTTATTATCGAATATTAATTTTAATTAATCTAATTTAATTTTAGGAAGAAAGAGATGTCCTCGTTTACGGAGACCGCAGGTGGATAACGAATCTACATTATGCATTTCAGGATGAAAATAATTTGGTAAGCATGTATAAAAAATGATAATTTTTGTAGTTAAAAGGATATATTTGTACTTTAGTTTTAAATCTCCCATTAATAAGTATTGGGATTTGCCTAATAATATTTTGGATATATTTACAACAGTGTTACAGAAATGATATTCTGGTTTTAAAGTTATTTGATAATGATGGATTGTTCATATTATTAATATGGTTTAATTGACATTTGCTATTATTTATCTATATGAAAACTAATACACAATGTTTTAAGAGTATAAATTAACTCTAGTTATCAAATATAAAATTAGAATATAAAGCAGAAATACTAAATCTATAATCTAAGAAAAGAACTCAAGTCTAAAGCCTTTAGTCTTTGGTACCATTTCAAGAGATATAACTCGACACTGTTTAGTTAATATTTTTGAAAATAACTTATAAATTTGTGAATAATATAGATAAGAATTACCTTAGTAGGTCCGTCTTGTGACTTCAATTTATATCTGGTTTTGCTATGACATGTTTCAAAGTTCAAGACTTCATCATCAGATACATGCAGATTAATTAATTCATTCACATGATGAATGCGTCACACATCAAATGTTAAAACACAAAACACAAACACAAACACAATTAAAATAAATATTCCCGTTCGGCAACGGTGCGCATTATCCTATGTCTGGTGGAACACTGTCGTTGCTAGGAATAAACCCTCTGATAGTTATCTCTATTGAGTCTAGATAAATGCTTGAGAGCTGTGTCGTATAGATAGTGTGAGTTGAAAGATAACTGGTCGAAAACAAACACATCCCAGATAATTTCCATTCCAGTGTGGAGGCATTGCAAGTGTGTACAAAGGGAAGATTAATGAACGCTCAAGAAGAGTTTGAGATATATAAAGCGTTCAAAAATAAACCAGATGAAATTTTAAACGACCAGTTATCTTTCAACTCACACTATCTATACGACACAGCTCTCAAGCATTTATCTAGACTCAATAGAGATAACTATCAGAGGGTTTATTCCTAGCAACGACAGTGTTCCACCAGACATAGGATAATGCGCACCGTTGCCGAACGGGAATATTTATTTTAATTGTGTTTGTGTTTGTGTTTTGTGTTTTAACATTTGATGTGTGACGCATTCATCATGTGAATGAATTAATTAATCTGCATGTATCTGATGATGAAGTCTTGAACTTTGAAACATGTCATAGCAAAACCAGATATAAATTGAAGTCACAAGACGGACCTACTAAGGTAATTCTTATCTATATTATTTAATTGTGACTCGGTTCCGTAAAAACAAAATTGAAATGCATATCAAATTTGTGAAGTCATCCGATATTTTTAATGTAATATTAATAGGAGTTGGGTGAAGTATATTTTAAAAGGAATCCTTGAAATGAAATTCGTGTCCTAACTCTCAAATTTAAGATGGTGATCAATGTTCTATTTTGACAACTTCAGTGGCGTATTGTGAGCTGAAGATTCAGGCCATCTCGTTTCAGTTTTCAGTATAAATAATGTAATTAATTGTTATTATACCCATAGACCTATTTATTAAAATTTACAAATCAAAACAATTTAAATAAAAATTAGTTACCTTGAATTTGTCATTTGTACATGAGCTCCATTCATCTCGCCTTCTGTTTCAATTTAAGAGTAATATATTCATAAAATGTTTCTTCTTGCCACATTTTCATATCCAGAAGAAAGTGTTTTTCAATGGATAAAATAGCCAAGTTGTTGCTCAGTCGAAACTGTCCTTGTGTGACTCTAAGAAAGTCTTAATTTTTTTAAGGCAGAGAAACTTCTTTCTACAGTGGAAAGAAATATTAAAATGAGCTCTTCAATTTGTATATTTCACTAAAAACTATATCTAAATTATTTAGTTTCATGTAGTTTGTAATGTCACTAATAGATTTGCTTTTATACTCATCCTGAGTGTATAGCACATAAAGTTCGTTTTTAAGTCGAACTATATCAAAGAATGAAAAATATCATTTTAAAGTTCTGCTATCAAGTTATGAGGAAATAAAATTGCTGGAATCTAATACTGATATGAATTTCAGGTTCTTTTTGGATTCAAATCTGAATTTTATTTGAGACATTAATGTATTCAAAATTTTGTTAAAAATTTGCTGCAATTTACAATAGTTCTCATTTTTCTGCCTTTTAGGTCTTGATTCCAGTTCTGTATCTATTCTCAGAATAGTTAGTTGCTTCTTCCCATATTAGATTAAATCCATAGTCTCTAACTTTCTGCAAAGCATCATAGAATTCTTTGACTTTGTTACTGCAGTAAGAAATGTCCATGCACTTATTTTGTAATATGTCAAACAATATATCCGAATGCGAGATGAAATATTGTATCACATTTTTGCAGAAAACGTACAGTCTGAAGCTGTATTGACCTCTTCACTTGTCCAGTCACCAGGTTCATTTTCTATTGATGAAATAAGTTTATAAGATAGTTTCGATATTCTTTTATTGTATTTACAAGCCTTGATTTCCATCTTGTTGGAGCTACTCCCGGTAATTTTTTCTCCGTATAGTTTTTAGAGCACTAGTGCGGGTTATTGAGTGGAGGTATTCCTGATAAAGAAATGAACAATATTTTACATTCAATTATGAAATTTGAAGATTTTGACAGAACCAAATTTAATCTGTAACTATACCAATGATTAAAGGTTGCCATTGGATACTTATGTTTAACTAATGTCTGTAGTCCAGATACATGACCGGCCATTACAGCGGCACCATCAAAAGTTTGTGCTAGAAGTCTAAATCTTATACAATCTTTATAACATACTTAAACATCCCTTGTCCCGCTCGGTCAGAGCTTACATCAGTGAAACATAGAACGCTCCCGGCAGTTTTCTTCACTGTCAACAAATCGTGTATTTATTGATAACTGACTTTTATTTGTTACATTAGTTGTCTCATCAAGTAATATTGCAACAAATCTTGTATTTGATTTTATCTGTATTACACTAGCTACTGCATCAATTGGATCATTTTGAATTGTCTGTGACTTTCCTCTAAATACTGTGACTGTTTTTAATTGGTTGGATATTGTTAAATAACAAGGTGCAAAAAATTCCAAAAGTTATATGTAGGCTACATGCCCTTATTATTTGAGTCTTCAGTCTCACTATGGGCCCTGAATGCATTTCCAAGAAATGTTACTATATCATTTATTATTCTTAAAATAAGTCTATTTTCTTTTAGTTTCACATTGTATTGAGGAGTGTCTGCAATCTTTTGCTATAGAATTATATGATCAATTTAAGAGAGCCAAAAGTATGTAATACGCTGAATGCCCAAATATGACTAAGGGATTTTTGATGTTTGTCACAAGCAGTTAGCAAATAATTTTTTTTAATTTTTAAGTTGTGGCAGGGACGGCTGGGGTCTACCTGTCTTTACTATTTGCACTATCTTCGTATGGAAGCTGAAAAAATGAAATAAGCAAACACATATATTGTTGAACTTTCAAAAGTATGTACATGGTATTATATCAAAACATAGCTTTTTTAAAGTTTAATATGTTTTAGACTTCAGACCCAGCCTGTAAGAACCTGGGTAACTTATTATAATCTAGCTTTTCATTAAAAATTAATCAAAAATAAACTAAGTTCAAATCCTGATATATATGACATCATTCAAATTAGATTATTTTTTACTATTGGGAAATTCATATATATTCATATTCATATATAAATATATAATTCACTAAAATTATAGGAAATTTATACAGGGTTATCATAAAAGAATGGTGGGGTTTTGAACATAATTTAAATGAAAACAGAATTACTTACAGCAGATGTTGTTTATTTACAAGTTCTGCCCAAACATGTTTTTGTTAACGTTGTCATTGCTTCATTAATCCTGTTCCTTAAGTGATTTAGGTCACGAAGTTTTTCTCGTTAAACAATGTACCTCCACAAGAAGAAATCGCAAGGTGCCAGGTCTGGACTCCTTGGAGGCCAGCGTATAGGTCCTTGCCGACCTATCCTTCGATGTCCAAACTTTTCATTCAAAGTGACTGTAACAATGCACTAAAGTGCTGGGGTGCGCCATCTTATTGGAAATGAAATTGTTGAATGTTTTCGAGTTTATTCAGCTGAGGAAAACAATAATTGATCAACATATCGAGATACACAATTCCATTAATTGTCTTTTCAGCAAAGAAGAAAGGCTCTATCAGACGATTTTTCATCACACCACACCAAACATTAACTTTAGGCGAGTCACATATTTTCTCAAAAATTGTATGTGGGTTTTCAGATCCCCCCATATGCGTGAATTGTGTCTGTTAACAGACCCATTGATATGGAATGTAGCTTAGTCTGAAAGAATTATATCATCTAAAAATAATTGGTTTTCATCAATCTTATCCAACATTTCAACAGCGAAAAATAAACGTTTTGCACCATAATCAGGTTTCAATAGCTGGATTTTATATGTGTGTAATTTGTCTTTTGTGTAAATCTTTGTGGATTGTTGTTTTTGCAATACCTAACTTTAGGCTTCGTTGAGGTATTGTTTTCTTAGGACTTCTGATTGTCTAAAAAGTTCAACTTTTTCGTCGATACACTTGGGCTGCCAGATGATTTCTGCTTTTGAACTAATCCAGCTTCTTTGAATTGTTTGAACCAACGTCTTATGTTATTTTCATGTGGTGGTTCTTTTCTGTATTCACGTCGAAATGCACATTGCACTGAAATTACAGACTTGAATTCAACCAGCAATAAAACACAAAACACACTACCACAACAACAATGCAAGAACTAATTTTGAGGTTACGACAGCTATTAAACAAAGTTTTGGGTTATAAGCTATCAGCGATACCAACACAACACCACAAAAGTTCTCTACTGTCTTTATATGAATTAATTACACACCACCATTCTATAATGATAACCCTTGTATTTAGACTGGTAGCATTACTAAAACATTGAATAGTTTATTTCTAACCATTGTTTACACTTAGATTATTTGGAATATGAGTTGACATCTAGTAATTATGCTTAAGTTCCTTAGTTTAAAACAAATATCTTAACTGACACACAATAAAGTTATGATATTATAATATAAACATAAAATTTAACCCTGTGTATATAATATGAGCTGTTGTTCATAATATTATAATATATACAGCTCAGGCCCTACAATATGTAATCCCTTATTATTAATTAGCTCAACTAGTAACCTAATCTGTTTAAACAAGTTTGTCAACAATGCAATTTTTATCTTATATGTTTACAATGTCAATACAGGATAACCTTCTTTCACTCATATTAAACTAACATTAATAACTTACTATAATTTAGCTGAATTGTTATTATATTTACAAATATCCTCAATTCCTAATGATATTAAAAAAAAACCCATTACTTACTTACTCTTTGAAAATTCATAAGAACTTGCTAAATTGTTTTTCATATGATATAATATTAAAGCAATTTGTGGCTAGAAAATTAGTAGATTAAAATCATGAACAAAAATAAAACTATTAAACATGAAGCAATGTGTGTGTTGCAGCAAATGTATGCAGAGCTCGGTTCATAACTTTTCAGTGTTACTAAAAAATTAATAGTGACAATGTACATGTCTATTAATATAAATTCACTTATCATCTGATTAGAAGCCTCTTTAATGAGTCAACACAAACAAAAAAGCCCTCATTATTTGTCAGTCGATTCATACCCTTTTTGCCAATTGGCTCTATTATTATTATTATTGACCTCACACCCTACCTGCACTTCATGTCTAATATTTTAATCCATATTTTTAAAACAAAACATATTAGTACCAATATCTTAAGCTGTACACAAATTGGAAAGAAAGGGTTTGTTTTATATTTTTATAAATTAATAGAATATATTTTTTTTAATTTTTGAAGTATTTATCTTGTTTTCCCTTGTCTGTATAATTTCAATATTCACTGTCATATTTTGTTATATTAAATATGGAGAAAGTGCAAAGGATAAAGTTGTACAACAGGAGTAAATTAATGTAACAAAACTAACAGGGCTTTTTCTTTTCTTTTTTTTTATCAATGATGATTCCAACACTTATATTTTAAATTTTACATTTTAACTTACTGTCTCATTCGATAGACTTATAGTTACATGATCTTTCTATGCTGCAAAGCTGATTAAATGAGCATCAAAAGATGAAATAATCAATCATATTCATTTCTGAAACGTTTATGATCATTAAATTATTATAAGTAATTAACTACTTTTCCATATTGAGTGTGACTACAGTCGGTACTCGGTGAAATTCCATAATAAGGCAAAACAAAAATGATAAAGCACTTATAATTTCACAAACAACAATTTATTGCTACAGCTGTTTCGCCGTTAGGCATCGTCAGACAACTAAGAACTAAAAACTAAAATACAGGTCAACTTAACACTAACATCTAGGAATGAAGGTAGATGTTAGTGTTAAGTTGACCTGTATTTTAGTTTTTAGTTCTTAGTTGTCTGACGATGCCTAACGGCGAAACAGCTGTAGCAATAAATTGTTGTTTGTGAAATTATAAGTGCTTTATAATTTTTGTTTTGCCTTAACTACTTTTCCATTAATGTTTGCCCTGAAAAATATGCCCTGAACAGGTCTTTAATTAAAACTAGAAAGGGGATTGTAAAAAGAAACAACTATTGTTTATTATTAAAGTTTATTTTAGATAATTTACTTATTGTACAACGATATTGCATGCCCATATCAGACCAAGTGTTGTAACATGTTAATAATTTTAAACAGATCTTATTTTTTCTCTAAATTAGACCTAAAGTATTTTCACTGTTATTAAGATATTAATCACTAATTATTTGATATAAATTTGTTATTATTGTAGTACTTGGTTATGGATTACTATTGTGGAGGGGATTTACTCACACTGCTCAGTAAATTTGAAGATAGGTTACCTGAAGATATGGCAAGATTTTATATTGCAGAAATGGTACTTGCTATTGGATCCATTCATGACCTGAGATATGTTCACAGGTAATAAACACAACTATTAATTATTTACCTAAGATTTGATGTTATTTTAATATAATTTTTCTTTGTTTTTTTTCCTTCTAAATTTTACATTGTTAGTAAATATATACATTTAATAATACTTTAGTAAACAGATGATTCGTTTATAGTTTTTAGCTCTGGGTCTATGAATGAGAGGTTCCAGTTTCAAACCCGATGGGTTTTATTCACTATTACTATTACATTTGAGTGTATTTTGGTTTTGAGTGTATTTTAGTTCCCTATTCCAAGTGTACATTTAATAGCCTGAATCTAAATGATAATGATACTTTTTTTTGTTATGTTTGCTAGGTAAATGAATATGAACAACAATATGGAAATAAACAAAACATATCAAAGAACTAATTCAACACTGCATCTTAATATCTATTTTGGGTCAGAAATTTGTTACAACCTATGTATAATTTTTCATTAGGCTTCAACACAATAATGTGATTTAGAAATAACATGAAAGTTAACACAATTGAGTCTATTTGAGTTTAGACAGAAAGTAGATGTATGAAATTTTAACCAATAAGAAAATATGTAATAATTTAAGGTAGCCTTTAAATCAGATTATCTCCAAGAAAATATTTGTAAAAACTAGAATAGATTTTGAATAAGAAACACCAAAACTTATTCACAAGAGTAAATATAAGGAAAATTTAGGTTAGAATTTAAATACTGATTTCCTTATAATATGAACAAGGAAAAACCCCAAACCACAAAATAACACCACTACACAAAACTCTGTGTACCTCTGAAGATGATAGCAGAGCTATCGAAATGTACATAAGGTAATATAAACGCATTATACAGTTTTGTGTAGTTGTGTTATTTTGTGGTTTGGGGTTTTTCCTTGTTCATATACAATCACCACAGTGCTTTAGTGATTTGTTTACCTTATAATATGTTAGAAGTTGAACAGATGATAGTTAGCCATAATCTCAAAACCAGAGTATAACCGTGGCAATGCATTTTATATAAAATATCTAATAAATTAAAATAAAGAAACAAACTTTGTTAAAATACAATTAACTAATCCAAAAGTGAAATTGGAGTACTACATATTATTCTCTGTTTGAAGTTATTTGTTAATGATGGAAGTTCAATTTTATTATTATACATTTTTCGGACATTTACCATCATTTGTGTATTAAAAATCAAAACACGACGTTTCGGGAATAAGAATCAATTCCTGTTATCAAGTGACTAAAAACTAAAGAAATATGACACTAGAAACTAAGCCTATGTAAGAAGTAAAATGAAATAAGAATACCACCAACCTTACTATATAAGCATGCATCTCAGAGCTAAAACTGAGAAGTCAAAAAAAAAAAAAAAAAATCACGGTAACACACAACTAACGTCAAATACGTGTTGTTGTATCAAAGATACAGCAACAAGTAACATGGTCCAGAAGGCGTGACAACCTATTAGGGGAGTGACCTATTGTTAGTTGTATTAAGCTTCCTAGCACGAGAGTGGGTTACAACCCCTTGTGGCGATTTAACAGGTAAAATTTCAGCTTGTTTTTTAGTTGTAGGGATATTATAATCAAATTTCTAGTTCTTTTTTTAATAATGGGAGCCATAATGGCCTTACTTCTATACATGATTGGCTATAGTATATTTGCGTGTTTTGATTTTTAACACACAAATGATGGCAAATGTCCGAAAAATGTATAATAAAAAAAAATTACATATTACTTAAATGAAACAATATATTAATATAAAAATGGACTGTGATTAATCGTATCTCCAAACCAGAAGACAGATGCTAAGAAACTACCAATCACAGCACAGATGGCAGAGTGATACATTACGAAAGCAGACATCAAAAAATGGAAATCAAAACATAACTGTATTTTACAAATTCATATAGAGCAGACCGGGAAGTTCGAGGTGACCGTGTCTTTTCAGTATGAAGCTACCTTCAGAACAGACAAGACATATTAAGTTTGTGTGCGTTCTTTGTTAAAAACAGTTATTGAAATTTAAAATATTGAACAGTTTTCTTCTCAGATTGGTAAAATTCATCTAAATTATACATTATTTAATTTTTTGAACAATTAAAGAAAGTAGAAGCCAAAATTAAATTAACAATTTTCTTTAATGAAATTAAAAAAAGATGAATCATATCTAGCTATAAATTTAATTTAATACATATGAGACTTTTCTTTTACATATTCCAAAATAAATTAAAGTTTGCGAAAACATTTTAAATCCATAAGCCAGCACGAGTGCCCTTCTCTTAGGTTATATGTGTATAGAATATAGAACTTTAAATTGCAAGAACTCATAGCGTCTACCTGAGGTTAGCTGTGGCAGAATTAATTACAAATAATTTATAAAAATTCAAAGAACTCATTACAATTTTTGAGTGTTAATAAATTATGTTATTGTAAATTAAATTTAAATAAATGATTACAATAATTTTGTGTAAACTGTAAAATTTTATTTTCAAAATTATATTTATCTCTTTTTATGAATTTGAGAACATTTGTGCAATGTTTTTATTTTTATATCTTGCTTCATTTATTTTATGATTTTGAAATGATTTTAAAAATCCTTGTGGTAACAAACAAAACTACAGATTATCTATTTTGATTATCAAGTTCTTAGATTCTGATCGTATATGTTTTTCTTTATTTCAGAGATATAAAACCAGATAATGTATTGCTTGATGCAAATGGACATATTAGATTAGCTGATTTCGGGTCTTGTCTGAAATTGTTTGAAGATGGTACAGTTCAAAGTAACGTAGCTGTTGGAACACCAGATTACATTTCACCCGAAATTCTTAGGGTAAGAGTTATATTGTGTTAACATTACATACTTAATGTTAGGAAACCTAACTTTAAAACTAAATATTTGGATTGGTTTGAATTTAAAATTGCAATACTGTAAATAGTTTAATTTGAAATTAAAACAATAAAAATTAAAAAAAAGTAAGAGTTTGGTTCAAAAAGAAAAATCAAAAATTGTTTAGTTGGCTAAATTTAACAATATGTAAATAATTTCAAAATTAAATTAATTTATTTAATCACTTTTTTTTAAATAGAAAGAAACATCAGCTTAATTATTTTAGTTTTTATTACCGGATTAAGTCATAGTGGCACCACAAATTCCCTCCCTCCTCTCCTCTAACCAATCAATTAAAATCTCATTATTCTTCCAGTTTGGTTTGACTATTCTTATTGCAAGTTTAAATCTAGGTAATGTTCAAATGATGATTATATTTTCCAGTATTACATATTTTTTTGGTGAATTCTTTAGTTTTAGTTGATTAAGAATCTTTTCATTCAAATATCATTATAATGTAAGCCGAATGTGATGTTTCACTAACATAAAAAATTATTTACTTCTCGATATTTAGAAAATTATAATATCATGGTTATAGGTTAGAGTTCAATATGGCACATAGCGTTCTGAAATATTTTGTAAACAATGTTCACTTTCTCAATCAGTAGAGTATAAAAAGTAGACTTCTTTTTTAATACCAAGAACTAATATTTTCCAAGGTAAGACTGTCTCCTGTTCATAGAAAATCTAATGTAATATCATGGTTAAAACAAGAATTATACTGTAGCTTGAACAGTCCTAAAACTCCATTGTTTGAATTTAGGATGGACTAAGAAAGAGTAAAAATTAAATAAATCAAAAGAAATATTTGGAGGAAAAGACATTAACTATTTTTTTAAACTCCAATCTAATTTTTTTATGCTTATGGTAATTTTTGAGGAGCCTAAGAGAAAAGTACAATTATCAATTTATAATTTTTTTTAAAAAATAGGCTTCAATATTTTTTGACAACGACTAAATATTAGGAAATTGTCCAATACAATTTCAAATGGGGTTTTATTATTGGTCCCTTCCACACATAGGCCTAACACATTTTTTTTCGGAGTAGTGAATGCAATTTTAACATTGGTTTTTATATAATTGGTCTCTTCCCTTTGAGATTGTAGCCAAACAATCATTTGAATGGAATAACAGACGAAGCACAAATCAGCAAAGAAAATTTACACTTGTAATACAGGGTGTTAAAAACATCGGAAATAGCTCATATTCCAGGCAGTAAAACTCACAGCATGATATTTAAAAATAATTGATATGAACTATCTACAAAGTGACACAGAAGAGTTTGGTACCATAATATACAGAATGATTAAATAAATATTTTTACATTGTTTTTTACATATTGGAAATGCTTCTAAACAATTGTTGATTATTCATTAAAAGTCGAGTTTTTAATATAATTTATTTAATAAGAACACATTTTAAATTTAGATTAAGACCAAGAATCAAGTGGTTTACCATTTGGAGTGTATAGCCAAGGTTACTACAGTGTGTCTAACAAATATAATGTTTTATGTATAGAATGTCCCTTATTGAGTCTCAAGTTTGTTTTACTATTTACAATAAATGTTTGAATTGATTCTTTTCTGCAATTTGCCATGTAATTTGGTAATGTAATCTAAAGTATAACAATACTAATTGATTACTCTTTAATAATTGAAAACAAAGACAACCTTATTTAATAATATTGGTTTTCAATAGAGAAATTATTAAATTTAAAAATTACAAGGTTTGAACAAAATAAATTAAAATTATATAGTTTGTATTAGTTCATTTAATAAATTTAGGAAAATTCAAACTTTATTTGCCTCGACTGATAGAACTGAGCTCTTCATAAAAAAAAAAAAAAAAAAAAAAAAAAAACTAAGTTCAATGTATTTTTGTTTTCCAAATCTTGGGAAGGGGCACTCGTGCTGGCTTATGAACTGGAATCCACTACTTAGAATTAAATTTGAATATCTCTCTATACAAAGTCTTAAATAGATTTTGATAATTTATAAAAAGAAATTTAGTTAATATTCATGGTTCTCTTGATTGTGTAGAAAAGTTTTTACTTTTAACTTTTTTTAATTGACTTAAAAGTTCAATTTGCATGAAATAAGTTTTTAGAATGGTTAATTATAAGTCTTTTACCAGTTTTAATGCAGAAGATGTGACGACAATTAGCTTTTTACTTTTAAAAAGACGCAATTATTTAGTATCCCAAACCAACCTACTAATCAAGCAAATATTGTTATTTACTTGTGAGTGAAAACGGACATTTACTATTGGTTTAGCCTGGTCTACTGGCATTTGATTTGAAATCCACTGTTGTCAACCCAGGTCCAATGTGAAACAAACACTGAAACCATTTGGGGTGCTTTATACTAAGCTCATTTGATGACTAAGCTATGCTGTACATACAACATTGCAATTTAGTTAGACAAAGGGTAAATCACAAGAGTGAAATCGTATTTGAAATCAAAGTTCTCCGAGCCATATTCCAGTAGGCCTGACAAAGCCTATAGTACTGTTTCTTAATTTATTAATGGAAAAAAAAATTGTTTTGTTGCTTTAACTAGAATACAATGATTTTTTTTTTTAAATATTCGAATGTAGTATTTTAATCTATTAAAACAGCATAGGTTACATTTTTTATTTTGATACTAATCTACTTCCAATATAATATATGGATGAAAGTAATACTATCTCTTCAACATTATTATTTGTTAATAACAGTTATCTTAATAATTTTGTTATTGTTGCAGGCAATGGAAGATGGCCAAGGAAGATATGGTCCTGAATGTGATTGGTGGTCTTTAGGAGTTTGTATGTACGAGATGCTGTATGGAGAAACACCTTTCTATGCAGAATCTTTAGTTGAAACTTATGGCAAGATTATGAATCACAAGGTATTAGTTAAAGAATCTAAAAATTTAATAAATTAGGCCTATACAGTTTTAAGTGAAACCTAATTAATTTGTTTATCCTTTCCAGAATTGTTTTGATTTTCCCTCTGAACTGGGTTACGATGTAACTGAAGAAGCCAAAGATTTAATGAAGAGACTTATTTGCAGTTCAGAGTTAAGGTTAGGTCAAAACGGAGTGGATGATTTTAAGGTATGTTGGCATTTTTATTGAAATCATGTGTTTATAAACATGTGATTAAAGCTTTTAGACATAATTTTCTGAAATTACAAGATTGAAATTTTTAGTTATTTAAATTTTACTGTTCGGGAACCTACGATTTAACTGAATAACAATCATTTGCTAGATTTAAAGATATACTAGTGAACTGTTTTAGGAAAACTTGCATAATAATTCTATTCTTAAGTAAATATCGTCTTCACTTTTTATACTCTTGTCAGTTATTTGGATTGGTCAAGCCTCATAGATTTACATATTTAAATATAGGTTACATTCTATTTGCTCGTATCATAAATTTGCCATTATGGAGTCTCTCGTAGTTTTATTGTGATACCTTTGTTCCTTATTGCAATTAATATCAAAATTTGACCTCTTCTATTTAAATACAATTCCTTTAAAACTGAAAGTGTGGGTTGAAATAGTTTTGTGGTTGAATTGTTTAAAATGTTAACTTTCATAAATTAGAGCCTATAAATTTATTAGTTATCATGAAGATGTCTTCATGCTCCATTACACTTATAAAAACATACAAAACTGTATGATTAAATTTATCAGCTGTTGCAGTAATTATCAGGAATACAATTATTATCTTAAAATAAATTTGTATTAAATAAGAGCAAAATTACTACTACCATAAATTACCTAATTAAACATGTTCATTCTCACCAATCAAAGCCATTGCCTATTTCATCAAAATCCATAGCACAGTAGATATAAATATCATTCATATATTTATTTCCACATAATATAATTTGTTGCAACATGAACAGTAATGAAATTCACATTATTTATCACGAGTTAAAAAAAAAGAAGAAGATCGATCACTTGGAAGGAAATAGAAGTCTCTATGGTGAAGAAGAAGAAGAAAAAAGTTTGGGAGGTTTTATTCATAACATCCAAACAGGGAGCATCATTGTTATAGTTCCAGGAATATTAAATGTTTTAAATAACTATTTCAATTATAAAAAACAGCTAAGCAACTAAAATATAATATTCAAACTTAGAACCATTGGTGAGTGGAATATAATAACTTCGTTTATCCCTTCATGGAATTGATTCAACATTATAAATTCATCTTCCTCATCCAGATTATATAACCAGCTAAAATTAAGCAACATATATTACAACTATAATGATTCGAATTTGCCCCTAACCACAATCTTTATTATCTTGTGTTTTATTTTAAAGTTTCTAGTGATTGTGGTTAGGGGCAAATTCGAATCATTATTGTGAATTTCACCATAGTGCCCAACAAGATTGTATCTTATATTACAACTCTCAAAATTCACAAAAAGCCGTAATAATAAACTTAAAACTGTCAACGAAAGTTTTAAGAAAGAACGAAAGAACTTTAGTAACATAAGCAATATAAATACCATTTTTTAAAAACATGCCACCATTAACTTTGTAGCATATTCACCCATCACTTATCCACTTCCATCACACACCTTTCATTAGTTTTTAAGATCTCACATATTGTAACCTTTCACTAACTGTGGATTTAAAGAATTTAAATTGATTGATTTTAATTAGTGAATTTATATTTAAAACATTATGAAAATTTATTGGACGCCATTCCTATGATTTTAAGCATAGACACTTGTGCTTTTAATAATATAAAATAAATTGTTGGGATCGTGGATCTTTCAGGAAAATGTACCTGTAGCCACAAACAAACTACAGATCTCTTTGAAAATACCCAAGTTTAATATTCATTCGAATATTTGTGCCTGAAATACATACATACAGATATTCATAGATTGTATATATAAATCAATGGTTTCTTACTACGGGAGTACTTCCTAAAAACAAACTGTTCTTACAACTAGCAGCAATATAATTTCAACAATTGACAATGGATAAAAGTATCAAATACATAATAAATACAATTTATTTATTTTATAAACTTATTACTTTAAATAACAAATATACATCACTAGTCTTATTCGACACGAAAAAAATTAATGAAGACTTTAAAATTAAATTTTTTTAATCATATTATTTTTAGACAATTAATTGATGATTACTTTTTTAACAAATTCTTTTAAGGAAAGTTTATAAATGGTTTTGAATCATATTAGTTAAGTTTCAAAATGAAGAATAGTGAGGTTAATATTAAAACTATATTATCAGAATGATCAATCCAGATAGGGAACAGCAGTGATAGTTTTCTGATAGAATATTATAGCATATGTGTTAAAAAAAAATCATAATTTGTTAAAAGATTGTTTTGATTACAGAACCATGCATGGTTTGTGGGGTTAGACTGGTCAACCTTGAGAGACAGTGCAGCCCCATATATCCCAGAGGTGAGCAGTCCGACTGATACTTCAAATTTTGATGTTGACGATACTGTGATAAGATCTTCAGATGCAGCACCACCAACAGCAAATGCAGCATTTACAGGATTACATCTTCCTTTTGTTGGGTTTACTTTTACTCAAGGCAGGTGAGTAGTGATTTGATCAGTTATATTTTATTGTTTTATCTTAAAAATTAATAATTGAGGACATTGCAGGAATACTGGCATAGGCTATAATGAAAAACTTCATATCAGAAAACAATATTTGAATGTTTCCATTTCTTTGACAAACGAATTATGAAATAATTGTGCTTGCTCAAAAATTGTTCAAGAAATTTAGTTTTCACTGATTGCTGAAGTCTTAAGAACAAAAAACTGAAACATTACCCATATTAAAAAGACATGTGTTATATCCCCTTCTTCCAACAATCAAATATGATAGTATTTTTTATAAAATATGTTATTAAAAAATGTACGGATCAAAATATTTATTAAGAACACTAAAGGAAATAGTTCTGTTTCTAATATTCAATAATAATGCACAGTATTATTTATAATGAAAGTGGTTCTTTAAAAATCTGTTCAAGGAAGTTTGGTCATTAAGACTGAGATAACTTATTAAACTTCTTACATCTGCTATCTTGACTGCTGATATTGGAGGGTAAGAAACAATCTTTGATTGAACTGCTTTTAAAGTTTCTTTGGTGGTTCTTGGCAGAAACTTAAGTGGTTTGTAAAAGGGGTTATATAGTTATTTGAAGATAAAATAATTATTTCATCTGTCTTAAATTTCTATTACAAATTTCATAATGGTGAATTTTTCAGTAGTTGATTTGGGTTAATGCAAAATTGGGAATGAGCATTTTCCCAGTTCAATATAATATTACGATCCCTCTTAACTTGATAGCAACTGGGGTTTTTACGAGCTAAACCCATGGCTTCCAGTTATAGTTTTGTAGTGCCAATCATTTCCCTCTTTTTTATCTTTGAATTTACTAAGTTGAAAATCCTGTCACATTGTGCGGAAGAATGTGTCTGTACAGGAAAGAGTTGGATAATTTCAACATTCAAAACTTTGCCAAACCAAGAACAAAATTTCACCTTGGTGCTGTTTCTGTTTTGTCCTCCTGTTGCATCTGATAATAATGCTATGATTTTTACTTCATGGTACTTTTGTAAGTTTTTTTTCCAAACAATGAAACAGAAATGATATGTTAGAATTTTTTTAGCAGCTTGGGTTTCCATAAAACAATAAAATTAGATTCATTAATTATCATTGTATATATGAATGTTGAATGCATACAATCATAATGATCTTTTGTAGAATTGACTATTTGATATTAAGTTAAAGTGTGATACTGGGTAATTCTGTAAGTATCAAATTCACTCTTTGAAGATATTGCATTTTGGGCCTAGGTCATAACTAACATTTTCATGATAATACAAGTAACATATTGATGTATCTTAACTTATGCCACTGTGTCGCTTAATATGTTAACCTATTTTTTTCATAGCTCAAGAGACATAGTGATGCAACTGAGAATTCACAACATTTTGTTTATTCATCATGTTCAATAATAATGTTATTTTTAAGCCGAAATGTTTAGCCTTATTACATTACATGTTACTCAATCATTTTATACTAGGTGTAAGCTTATTACACCAAACGAGGTACTTTATACTTGCAAAGATTGGTAATATTAACAGATACCAAATAATGAAGGGAAAACAGCTGGTTAGTAGGAAGTGGAAGAAGTAAATAAACATAACCTAACTTGTAACTTTTCTCTACTTGGTGAATATACTTTTACTTAGGTCTATTTACAATTTTTGAAATTACTGAATTTTGAATTTATCTATTATTTAAACTTATTGGGCACCATTCTGTGAGGCAGCACAGGCACTTAATGATTTTTTTGGGATCGTGGATTGTTTTAGCAAAATGTACTTATAATCACAAACAACTACAGATTTTGGAAATACTATAATTTCAAGACTGTTCAGTATTCCTGCAACTTCTATGGAAACATACATTTACATTTAACCTTATAATCTAACATACACAACAAATTGAATTTAATATGATGAATGCGCTCCTATAAAGAAAGACAAGTGTAAATAATAATTCTTATTAATCTAACATGACATAGTACAATTGTAAAATACAGATAGACATAAATATATTCATGTGTTATAAGTGTCCAAAGTCTTTTCCTAACTTATCAATTACTAATAATGTTTTTAGTTAATTAATTGAGTTGAAATTGATTGTAACTATCAATTGAAACAACATAACTCTTTTTAGTTTGTTTTCAACTTGTATTTAAAATAAGAATCACTGGAAATGTTTCTGACTTGCTCAAGTGATTAATTATTATAACGTAAGCATCTATATCAGGATGCTAACACTGACTTTAAGTATAGTTCAATTTTGTTTCTTTGTTTGTTTTGTTTCTTACTACGTTCGTCCAGCCTCGGTGCCGATTGCACGATGTCTTCTATACAGATGGGCAGCATGTTGCACAAGTTTCGTGGAAGTGAGTATGAATGACATAAGATTCCGTGTGGCATTGCCAACCTGAAGATGTCTCAGTAGTTCAATTTAAAACTGATGTATAATTGAAAACACTATTTGAAGCATAGCTCTTGTAGATTTTGCAGAACCTTTCTGGTTATATGAGAAGATCTTGTGGTGGCAAGAGAGCCACAAACAGGACTACCATCGCCGGATGATAATGAGCAAGTGCATCTCTAAGGAGTTCACTGTTTCAGCTTGGTTGTTAAATGCTGCTATTGGTGGACATTTTGGGCCATAAAACTGTGTTTTATCTAGTCGATGTCGCTCTTGATGCAAAACAAAGTGCTGATCAGACAAATGAGAAGTTAGATTTGTCGGCGGGGAAAGAGCCAAAAATGACTTCTCTTGCCGGTAGAGAAAAGCAAATGTTCCTTTCAAAATTTCAACCAGACCCCTCCAGTCTGAAAGTTTGGTATTGATTGTCTCTTGTTAGCCAATTGGAATTGCTAACAATTACCAGTACTCCCAGATCTGACTGAATTTGTCAGCTCACAAGTCTTTGCACTGATTTTTCACATTTAGGAACATTTATTAATAATTTCAATTTTTATTTACATTAACCTACCAAACAATTATAATATTTAAATCCTAAAATTATTTTTTAACATGTTTTTCATCCATTCAACACAATCACTAGTTGTTCTGCAACATTAACCAATTTTTGAAACTTGTCTGTCTGTCTATACCTCATTACGATACATGATTGCAAACACCTGTATGACATCATACATACTACACCTCACCTACCAAACAAGGTACCTATCCGACATTAAACCCAAAGAATGTAGAATGTTACAGAGCCCTCTGAAACAACATGGGTCAATTAGGACAACCAATCGCACGCACTGTTACATCATCAACTTCCAATCATTTTTTGTTCTTAGTCTCCCATACTCATATAACAATATAACAAGTTTAATCTTAATAACTAAACATCTTAAATTTA
The DNA here is from genome assembly GCA_963513935.1 of Aphrophora alni. Taxonomy (NCBI): domain Eukaryota; kingdom Metazoa; phylum Arthropoda; class Insecta; order Hemiptera; family Aphrophoridae; genus Aphrophora; species Aphrophora alni. The sequence continues at coordinate 30,449,569 of OY740771.1, read as the reverse complement.
ACAATATTCATGTTCCTAGGGTATTGAAAAAGGAAGTTGTTTATAGTCCCATTGAAATGTATCTCTAATTGGAAATTATTTAAACTGACAGGTATTTAAAAAATCCTTCCCTCAACCCTTCAATTTTATTATTTTAAAATTTTTTTATAAAACACATGTTAAGGTATTATTGAATTACTATTATTATTATTTAACATATTTTTATTCATTCGACTGACTCACTCGTCGGTCTATAACATTAACCAATTTTCAAAACTTGTTTGTCCATCTATACCTCATTCCGATACGCGAGTATGGCACCTGTATGATGTAAGTAATTATATCATACATGCTACACCTCACCTACCGAACATGGTACCAACCTGAATTATACCCAAAATATGTGGAATGTTACAATATATAAGCCACTTGAATACTAACTGCATTAACTGAAATACTTAAATTTTATTTCTAATGTCTGTTTCTAGTCATGTTTGTGATTTGAGTCATATCCCTGTCAGCCCGGATTCACCTATGAGAGCAGGAAAGAGAATGAGACTTCTGGAAGATGAGAGCCATCAGTTAATTAAAAATTTTAGTGGTAAGCCATTCCATACTAATATGCATTTTTATATTAAATATAGTTTTATAAAAATGTATTGTAAATAGTTTTATTTACAGATGAAAACCTCTCCAGCCATTGAATACTCTAATTAATAATGTTAGGGTTGAATGAAAACAAGAGTTAGTCAGGAGAGACCTGATAAGGAAAGAAAAGAAGTTCTAAGCCTCATCTCCAGTGACAATGTGCTTATAAAATATATCTCCATTTTCTAATAGTATTATAAAAATACTAGTTTTGGGCTTGGTGCTTCAGTCAACAAACACTTTTGTCACCTAATTTTTATAACCCATGTTTGTGTCGCAATGTCATAATTTATAGAAAGTAAAACGTTGAAGAACTCCCTAGATAATTGTGAAACAATTTTCATGAATTATTGTGTTTAATTTCTCCACAAAACGATTTTGATGAATTATTGTGTTCAATTTCTCCACCAAACCATCATCATGGATTGAACTCTGTGTACTTCGTCACATATTTTTGTTCATATTTCTTGAAACAAATGATACCCTTGCTTAACTTTGCTGTCACTCGACATATTATATATAAGTTTCAGTCAATTACTTTTGAATTTGATAATAAAAACTGAATTTCGACATGATCCTTGCATTTGGAAAGATTTTTAATATTGCACTCATTTCAAATAACATAAAAATGGTATTGCATTGCAAAAATGAGATCTAACAACTGAATAATAAGTAATGTGTACATGTTGTGGATCCAGAAAAAAACTACCCAGCACCAGTCAATCAATGGTAATCATAAATGGACCTAATTAAAAAATAAACCTTTTATATTAAAAATCATCATATGATAATATAGTTCACCTATCTTTAATTGTAGAGGCCTGTTTTTTCAATTTGATCCGAGATCGGGTCAAGCCTCGGGTACATTGAGTCTAGTTTGAGCTTTTACTGACCTTGAGCTTTTAACAAGCTTGAACCTCTAACGAGTTTGAGCTTAAAACAATAGAGATCAAACTTTTAACGAGCTTAAGCTGTTATAAAGAAAGGGGTTTTTTGAGCTTCTGCTGTTATAAAGAAAGGGTTTTTTTGAGCTTCCGCTAAATCTTTTGTTTTTAAATTGGCAATACGTAAAAGGCAGTCTGGAAGAAAGGCGAGAACTGGAATTGACAGGAAATAGATACTCCATCCAAAAGATAAGATACAAACTTCCCTTGGATTCAAATTAGATTACAAACTATCACATATTTTGTTAACACTTACATATTTGATTATAGATTAATAGTTATGAATTTATTTGTAATAAAGATTTTCAGTATGGATCAAATATATATATATATATATATATATATATATATATATATACACACACACACACGAGGGTCTATCAGAAAGTTCCCGGACTGTACTCATCATGACTGTTGGACATGACTGTACAAGCCTGTGTACCAGCGTTCGTATATATAATACCTAATGAGTCAGTGTGCTGAGTTTTGTTGCATTGTGAGGTCATGTTTGGTCTACAAGTTGTGTTTTGTAATCATGTGTTAATGTTCATTAGCGAATTTTATGATGGCTGACAATTTCGACCAACTACAGGTGAAACCGAACTTGGTCAGACAATTTTGCTACCAATGGGGTTTTACCCCACAGTATTCCAGTCAGAACTAACAGCTTTAATGGAATGTGTCCAAGAAAATCTAAGACTTGGGTACAGGGATACAAGGTAAGGATTCGCAGTCAGGCAGCCTTTGAAAGTAATAGATTCAAAAAAATTTAGGTCAAATCTAATCTGGGATTGGTTCAAGACCCTATCAAACGTGGTGGGCATAACAATATTACTCTTTGTTTGGTGCCAGTTATGCTGGAATTAGCGGAAATGAAAACGCTGACATGCTGGCAAATAAAGCATCGGCAGCGAATTTCATAGCACCAAAACAGTTTTGTGGAATCTCCAAGAAAAGGGCTATGTTCGCCATTAACACTTGGGCTAAGAAAGATCATGTGACAAGGCAGAGAAACATCTCAGGTTTGAGAGTGAGTAGACTCATACTTCATGTCCCATCTACAAAAATTGTATCGAATCTTATCAAGTTAAGTCGGTGCAATGTTAGGAAAATGGTAGGCTGGACATGGCCACTTTAGAAAACATATGCACTGGGTGGGAATTTTCACAGTGGAACCTCTGTGCAGGAGATGTGGAATGCATGACAAAACTGCAGACCACCTGCTCTTAGATTGCAGTAGTCTTTAGCAGGAGAGGATAGACATCTTTGAACATGTGGAGAAAGGCCTAACAATTCCCCAAGAAAACCTCATAGGAAAGACCTTCAAGTTCGCAGAACTCGTGAATCTATAGGTTGATGACTTTGGAGCACACATCATCCGGGATTGAAATAAGCCTTAATGACTGAAGTACCTTGGGTAACAAGGACCGCCCGAAGTAAATTGAATTAATTGATTTCAAGCAATGAGCTTGTTTTAAACTTGGTAAATCACCTACTGAAACTTTTGCATTGCTTCGAGAAGCTTTTGAAGAATATTCCATAAACAGAACATAGGTTTTTGAGTGGTACAATTTTTGCAAGGCTGGCAGAACTTCTCTTGAAGATGATCATCGTTCAGGATGACCTTCCATGAGCAAAAGGGATGAAAATGTTGAAAAAATTTGACAACTTATTCACGAAGACTGTCGTCAAATAATCCATGATTTGTGTACAAGTGTCGCCATAAGCTATGGAAGGTGCCAAGAAATTCGAACTGAAAATTTAGACATGCTTCGTGTGGTTGCGAAATTCTTTCCTTGGCTTTTGTCTGTGGATCAAAAACAGTGTCATTTTTACAGGTACAGTGAACTCAGAGAATCTTCTGAAAATGACCTTACCTTCATCTCTAGGGTCATAACCATTGATGAAAGCTGGTTTTATAACTATGATCCAGAAATAAAACAACAGTCATCACAGTGAAAAAGTCTACTATCACTGAAACCAAAGAGAGTATGGCAGGTCAGAAGTGCAACAAAAATCTAGGTCATCGTGTTTTTCGACATTAACGGTATGCTGATGTTACAGTGAACTCAGATTTTTATTGTGATGAGGCGGCTGAGAGAAAATATGCTACAAAAAATCCACAAATTGTGGAAAGTTCAAAACCGCCTTTTGCATCACAATAATGCACCTGGTCACGTTTCAATTCATTTTTTTACCAAAAACAATATGGCTATCGTCCCACATCCTCCAAATTCACCAGATTTAGCCCCCGGTGACTTTGTTCTGCTTCCGAAAAAGAAAATTCACATGAAAGGTCACTGTTTTGACAATGTAGAAGACAATCAGAAAAAAACACAGGAGGTTTCAAGAAGAGGATTTTTGTACACTTTCCAGGCTGGAAATAACGCTGGATTGGTTTTATCGATTCACAGTGTATCTGCTTTGAACAGATGGGAGCCATTAGTGGCCTAGGCACGCAAAAAGAATTTATTAGGCACAAGACATGGCACTACTATCGATGTAGTTTTCACAAGATTTCTAGAAAAAATTTAATCAAGAATATTTATTTGTTATATCAGTTACCACGAGCCAGTCATTGCTTTTCCAGGGTCGTCAGATGATTGTACTAATAATAATATTAATGTTAATGAATAATAAAAATTCTTTTTATAAAAATTTAATACATAAATACTGTTATTTAATATTATATATTTATTATAATATCACAAAAGAAGTTTATACTTTTACCATGTAGTTTTAAGCACACCAGTTTTTTTCCCTTTGAGAATATATTAAATATACAGATTTGTATAAATGTTATGTTTAGTTTAAGAGATGTAAAACAAAACTAATACATGCACAATGTTTTTCATGCATGAAAATATGGAACCCTGCTACAAAAATTTACTGCTAATTAAATGTGAAACAGAATATGGTAGTCACAATATTAATTAGATTACAGTTAAATACATATATGCTATATTTTGTATATTTTATTTAACTTGTTTATTATTTATTTGTTTCTGATAAACAAAACTCTTTAACCCTCCAACTGTTCAATGTTAAAGGTTTTATTTTCTTAAAAAATTAATAAAAAATATTAATTTTACACAAAACCTAACTTATAAGACATCATTTTTCTCAGAAAGATGCATAGAATTCATCTATGTAAAAAAAAATTAAAAAATTTGTAACGGTTTTGGAGTAAGTATGTTACATGTCAAAAACGAAGTTACCAATTTTCAGGAAAAACCTGTATATTTCAAAATCAATAGCTTACTACCATTTTCTAAGATATACAAAAGTTTTGTGTAATATTTTTGAATATATTTAGGGGGGAAAAAAAAAATTTGTTATATTATCAAAAAAACAAAAAATAGTTTACGAAAAAGGTAAAATGATTTTTCAAAAAATCACTAAAAAAAGTAATATATATCTTATACAAAAGTTCTATATCTCATTATGTTCAGAAAGGTGCATAGAATGTAGGTGTGTAGTGAAAAAAAATGTTAGATGTATCACATTTGGTGTTTTTTGGTCAAATACCAAAATATCGAGAGTAACGGAGAGTCAAATTTCACAGAAATCGGTACATAAACCATATTAAAAATTTTTTATGATTTTTTTTAAATATTGACACAGATTTGTAATATATTTGTGGATAAAAGTTGCTAAAAAGAAATATCAATTTTGAAAATTTTCATTAGACGAGGTACATTTTTACGTAAAATGTGAATATTGACTAACTATATTCAAACAGTAACCAAAAATATAATTTTTATTCTAAACAAAAGTTTTTATTACCTATGTTCTCACAAATATACATAGATTTTATGTGTATAATGCAAACAAATTTATATGGAAACATTTTAGAGTTATTATGCACGGAATCAAAAATTTAGCCTGTAACCGAGGCAAAATTCCACAGAAATAGGTATATAAACCATATTAAAAATTTTTTATGATTTTTTTTTAAATATTGATACAGATTTGTAATATATTTGTGGATAAAAGTTGCTAAAAAGAAATATCAATTTTGAAAAGTTTCATTAGACATGGGTCATTTATGATAAAAATCTACCTTCACAATATAGCCTAGACGTTGAGGTTAGGGCTGTGAAAAAAAACCAAAAATATGAAATATCACTAATAAATACACTCTACAAACATTGACACATTTATTATAAGTTGTATATAAATTTATATAATATGTATATACATATTATAATAAATAAATGGTTTCTTGAAACTAAAAGTTCCAAAAGCAAATCTAGAACTAGGCCTAAATAGTACTAGATTTGTCTAGATTAGGCCGAAAATATGAATTATCACTCATAACTACACTCTACAAACATTGACACATTTATTTTAAGTTGTATAAACAAATTATAATAAAAAAATCACTTCATGAAACTTATATTCACTATAAAAACACAAAGCTATTACACTTTGAAATTTCCACATCGGCAAAAATCTTGCGAGATCGAAGTAACAAATTTGAGGTTATTCTACGTTTTATAAAGTACAACAGCCTTTGTATTTTTCCTTGTACAGATGTGTTTCAAATACAAGGTTAAACATTGAAACCTCCTCTTTACAGTTATATCAAAAACGACAAGATTGTATAAAAATAAAGATCGGATTCTTCAAGACTGTCTAGACACTGAATATCGCAAACCGGTCTGAAAGTTCAGAGGATCATTTCCTAGAATGGATATAACTCGTAAACTATATAACTTAGGATGATTTCGTCTTCATAGTTCGAAAGAGGAAGAAAAATACTATATAATATTGTCAACTTGTAACATTTGGACAAGTTTTACCATTTCGAAAAAATATATGAACATATAGGTGATATTTTCTATATAAAACTCGCCGCGGCCAGTTGTCGCAACCTAGCGTTATGAACCTCAACTTCAGTCAAGTCTTGTTTTACTATTTAACGCAAGTTTAATTTTTCTAAACCTGGTTATGAAACATTGAAAAATTACCTTTTCAATGGTATAGAATACATTTCGATAATATAATATCTACTAGGATAAAAGTTGAATTGCAAAAAATGTAATTTTTAGCGTGTAAAATAACGTTAAAATTCTTGATTTGGTTTAATTTTTATATAATAAAAACTATACTAGTTGGAAACATTTGAAAAACACTGTTTTGAAGAGAAAGACGCAATCTATCAAGCAGTGTTATGTCCGATGTGACAGATTGAAATTTCGAAATAGGAATAATTGACAAAAGAGACGAATGTTTTGTTTAAAACTTGTTAACGTAAAACTTGGACGTTTCGCATCAAAAATATGCGAACTTCGCCAATTTTTGGAATATTATTTATAACTTTTGTGGTATTTTTTTTGCATGATATGCATCTACGGAACATTAGCTTTCCAACACTATTTTTTTTATTGCAATAGGACGATTCTAAGTGGGCGAAATGTTGAATTGCAAAATATGTGTTTTATAGCCAACTTGTCCGGGAGAATGGGTACGGTTTGGGGTCTTTAACAGTTGGAGGGTTAAATTGGCCTGGTTTGAAACTGTTTTTTTTTTTTGGAAGTTTGTTCTTGAGCGTAGATCTTACATTAACCCCATAGTTATCTCATTTTGTACAGTTTAGTAATATCTTGTATTGATACTAAGGTACTAAGGTTGAGTTCATCAATAATCCCCTAATCTCTTTATCTAATCTTTTTATCATATCATTTGGGTGCCAGGTTTTATTGTGTACTTATATTTTAAAATAGGAATATATTTTGTGTTGTGAAGTACATACCAAAGAAGAAATTTTTAGTGTGATGTTAAAAGTAACCTAATTTAACCAATACGAAATCTATTTTAATTTTAGTTGTCATTTTATTCTCGTGACATTGTTAGTCACTACAGATATAATTTTATTAAGTTGCCAACATTCCAATTTTAAAATGTATATTGGTTCTACAGATATGAAAAATATAGGAGGTGGACATTTTCCTAATGATCACATAACGAATGAAGAAGGCCGGAAGATTTCTCCATCTAGTGAAACTGGTAATGGAATGCGTCGACTACAAGATGAAATTAATACTTTAACAAAAAAGAACTGTGGTATGTTGATTAACTCAGAATTAAAGTTCTGTAATAGCCTATGTTTTAAAATAAGTTTGAATTAAATTTGTGTCAAATTTTAAAATGGATTAAATAGTTAACCAGAGGTTACTTTATACATACTTTATACTTTAGTGGAATTTTTTTCTCTGTTTGATAAATTGTTGTCGTTTTATTCTTGAATTTATGTTTCAAGTTATTGATGAAATCCATTTATGCATGTACACAGAAATTGAAACATTTTGTGAATTAGTTTTGCCGAAACTTTAAAAGAAAATGTAAATTGACATATAAGACATGTTTTAATTATACAGGGTGTCCCGGAACTCTCTGGAACATTTCATAAAAAATGTTCCTTAGGTCGAGACAAACATATTTCACAATATAAACATGGGTCTCCGGTGACTAGTTTTCCGTCTGTCGGTTTGTAAATGTTTTTTACAAAGGATTTTATAACAAGATTTATTTAAGATAAAAACTTAAAATTTAGTATAAATATGTTCCTTAATAGGTAGAATAAGTGTATAAAATTTCGTTGCTGGAACTAAATCCATTTCAAAATGGCGGCCGTTTAAATTTTTTAGTGTCAAATTCCACGAAAACCGTTATAGCTATAAAAAATAGATAGGTAAAAGATGCACAAATAAAAGACAAATCGAATGACACCTTATTTACTAAAATCGAATAATAAACAACCAAGTTGTGACAATTTTTGCAAATCAATGTAATTTCCATACTACCACAATACATACCTAAAACATTGTTTAACAGCACCTATGAGACACTGCGTATCATTAATCAGCTGTTTTCTGTCCACTTCATGTTAAAAATGAATCAGCTGTTCATTACTAATGAATTATTAACAAAATTAGGTTAGCAAATATTACATAACGACACAAAATAAAATTATAAAAGTTGCTCAAAGTGACGGCCTTGAACACGATTGCACAGTCTACAACGTTGTACTAAAGATCGACGAACTCGTTCAAAGACATTTACATCTTCCTGAATTCTTGCTGCAGTTTCTGCAATTCTGACAACCAAGTCCATTTCACTTTCAACTGGTGTGCTGTATATCAGTTCTTTCATGTGCACCCACAGAAAAAAATCTAATGGTGAGATCAGGGGATCGGTGAGGCCAATGTACCGGTCCACCACGTCCCACCCACCTCCACTCAAATGTAACATTTAAGTAGTCCCGGATGACGTTACCAAAATGAGCTGGAGCCCCGTCATGTTGAAACCACATATCATGCCTAATATGAAGTGGCACATCTTCTAGAAATTCAGGGAGAATGTCTCTAAGAAAGACAAGATACACAGGGGTGTTAAATCTATTAGGCAAAATGTAGAGTCCTATTAGAAGATTTCCAATAATACCTGCCCAAACATTAACTGCAAACTTTTCTTGATACCCTCTAATGACAGTAGCATTTGGGTTGTCTGCAGCCCAAACATATGATATGCGATGATTGAAGATCCCCTCTCTGGAGAAACTTGTTTCATCTGTAAATAAAACCTTCTCCAGAAAACTTGGGTCCTCAATATCCTTACGTAAAATCCAGCGAGAAAACTCCATTCGCCTAGAATAGTCTTGAGCATTCAAAGCCTGAACTTTTTGTAGTTTGTAGGGATGTAGCCCTTCACCATTTAAAACTCTCCACACTGTACTTTTACTACAGCCTAATTCACGGCCTACTACTCTAGTGCTCGTTGATGGGTTTCCTTCAAATAACTCCAACACATTTTCTTCAAGCTGGACATTACGAACTAGTCTGTCACGACCTGTATCAACCATGTTACACTTAAATGTCCCAGTTTCCTTTAACCTGTAGTGAACAGCAGTAAAAGTCTTGAAATTTGGATGCTGTCTGATTGGAAACATTTTACAGTACAATCTTTGAGCTTGTATTGGATTGCCATGAGCCATACCATAAAAGTAATGCATATTACAGTATTCCTCAAATGTATAGTTATTCATGTTTTTTAACTTTTTATCAGCTACTTAATAAAAAAACAACACTACTGTATTAACACAAATTGTTGACACCCAACAGCTAATGTTTACTTTTCCTTCTATCAACAATGTTTTACTAATAAATAGCTGATTCATTTTTAACATGAAGTGGACAGAAAACAGCTGATTAATGATACGCAGCGTCTCATAGGTGCTGTTAAACAATGTTTTAGGTATGTATTGTCGTAGTATGGAAATTACATTGATTTGCAAAAATTGTCACAACTTGGTTGTTTATTATTCGATTTTAGTAAATAAGGTTTCATTCGATTTGTCTTTTAATTGTGCATCTTTTACCTATCTATTTTTTATAGCTATAACGGTTTTCGTGGAATTTGACACTAAAAATTTAAACGGCCGCCATTTTGAAATGGATTTAGTTCCAGCAAAGAAATTTTTATACACTTATTCTACCTATTAAGGTACATATTTATACCAAATTTTAAGTTTTTATCTTAAATAAATCTTGAGTTATAAAATCCTTTGTAAAAAACACATACAGACCGACAGACGGAAAACTAGTCACCGGAGACCCATGTTTATATTGTGAAATAGGTTTGTCTCGACCTAAGGAACATTTTTTTATGAAATGTTCCAGAGAGTTCCGGGACACCCTGTATAATCTCAAATTTGTATGAAACATATGTAGGCATAGTTGTTTTACTGGTTGTGATAACTAATTCCCCATTCTTAAATATCTTTAATGCAGCCCAAATATATATATATATATATATATATATATATATATATATAGTTTTTTAGAGCTCCAAGATGAAATTTGTTTAAATGTAAAAGTATGTTGCAAAACTTTGGGCTATGAATATTATATGTACAGAATTTTAAGTATGTAGAAAAACTTGTTTTGCTTGGCTTCGGTAACTAATTTCTAACTATGTTAAATTTAATTTGAAAAAAATGCTCAAGTTTTTAGAGCTTCAGAACTATTTAAAAAAAAAGTTTATTGTTTATTTAAAAACATTGCGATTTTATATGCAAAATTTTAAGTGTTGTGGGTTTTGCTTTGTGAATAAAATTCTGTGTCCACAGACTCAATTTGAAACATCCACTCTCCATTTTATATATAAATTTCATGCTCCACACTTTACACTGGTTTATATATATATTTTTTTTATTAACTTTTGTTTATTTTACATGTTTGCTAAAACAAAAACATTTTCTTTATTAAGAAATTACAGTTGTATAATCTCCAGTTGATTCTTGTTTTTAATATCACAGCCCTTAAGTTGCAGAGTAGATTTTGACTGTAAATGTAAAACGATAACTAAAATGTAAATACATTTCATAGAAGCCATATAATTATCATATTTATTAATTTAACTAAATGAATGTTATTGGTTTTTAAAGAAAATTTCTGGTAAGCCAGACATTCCTTAATTAACAACCGTATCCTGAAATAGATTTCTGATTTTAGGGATCTAAGATGTGATATCATTTTAGAAGAAAGTAAATGATGATTGGTTATATAATAACTACGTAAGAGAGAAACTTGATATTTTCTCAGTGAATGATCAGATTTGTTTTATCAAAGAGCAATGATGGGAACGTATGAACTTAATCGAGGAAGGGTGGATTCCTAAAGCAGCTGTAAAATATTTATCATTGCGAAGTAGAAGTGGTCAGGCTACATATTGTAGTGAATAATTGTAGAAATTGGAGCCGATTCTGTGTTAGGAAGATTATGATAATAAATTTTAATTAAGTGAAATCATACATATTCTCATTTGAAATAGGCCTTGTATATATTTAAAGAAATTTAATTTTGAAATATGTTTTCATTTAACCTATGTTAAATTATAGACAATAAAAGTATACACAATGTGATTTAACATAAGAATATTGTTTTTTTTTTTTTTTTTAGAATTAGAAAATCAATTACGAGGGTTGGACCAAGTGTCTGATTTAAAAATAATGTCAGTTGATACTGTTGATTCGATACAAAAAGTACGAGATTTGGAGAAAGCTATGAGACTTCTTAAGCAAGAAAAAGATGAAGCTCAGAAGGTGTGTATGCTACCGACTATCCTTTGAATATATCACATTCAAAATTTTGAATTTATATTTGTATTTTAACTTTTTTTTTAATGATATTTGGAAATAGTTATTTAGATTTACATACAAATGAAGTTATATTAATAAATATTTTATTATCATTATTAATTAATTATGTTTAGATATTGCAATTATAATATTCCTCATTATTTAAAAAAAAAAATAACTGGTACTCTAATAAAAGTAAAAGCTTATGTAGGAATAAATTAATTATTGCACAACGTTTCAAATTTATTAAAAAAACTATTATTTATTTTACTTTATTTTAGTTTACTTTAGATGAATTTACATTACTTGTTGAGCGCCATTTTGTGATAAAGCACAAACACTTATTAAATTTACTCTTATAACCTTGGGTCATGAATTATGGGAAAATGTACTTGATACAGAAAATGATCATGAAAACCTCTGAAATAAAACATACATTTTTTAAACAGTTCTAATTATATATTAAACATACAACATCTAGGCAAGCCATATTTCTTAGCTTTCTATAAAATACGTACTGTGAATAGTACTTAATTATTAGACATTAGATTCATAAAAATTAAATATTAGTTCTTGTTCAAGTATTCACAATATTAAATTAAAAATTAAATGTTCAAATAGTTCATGTTACAAAAAGTCTTTACGATGAAATTCAGATTAAAAATTCAAACAATTCAGATAGCTATCATTAACCAATGTCTTTCATTACATTACGACGCCATAGTCTAGACTGGTTGTCTCTACTTTTTATAAGACATTAGTTACCAATTATAATGTACTATTTACGCTATACTAAGGCGTAACTTTGCACTGAATTTATTCTTAGTCACAAATTAAACAAAAATATCAAACCATATACTATGCACTGTTCGTTGTACTAGATATTTTTTAGGCAATCAGCCTAACTTGATGTAACCGTCTACATGACGCTATGTTCCTCTATCATAATGGCGAGAGACGCTTCTTTCTTCTTGGGAACTGCTTGTGTATTCCCCCACTACTTATATCTATCTTTTCATTGGTCTATAGTGAGCAGTCCACTTATGACAAGTTATTCAAAAATAAGTCTTTCAATTCTATTAAACATACCAATTTAGTTAATTTTGTTATATTTATTATTTTAATTATGAAATTCTAAACAAATATAATTTTTTTAATAAATTTTATAAATAACACACATACTTTGTTCTATAAGATTAACAATTCTGAAATCCTGTCTGTCTGTCTACATTCAACTTTTTATTATCGTTCTTTGAATACAAATAATGTATGCAATAAAACCTTTCACAATTTTATTACAATTATAGATTACTCACGTTGTAATTAATTTCATTTCTCTCAATCAAATTTATCTTAACATAAAGATATAAAAATTGTGAACATTACAGATTTATCAAGTATAAATCAACTATAGATTAATGGAACTAAATCTGTTGTTCTATTAATCATTTATATTAACAGTTTTTTTTTTTTGAACTGTTAAAACTATTTAAATCTACATACAGCTCATTCATTTACTTGGCAGAGTGTGAATTCTCTTTGTTTAGATCATTGAGTTGAATAAAATGAGTTCAAACAAATAAACTTCTTCCTACAAATGACCACCGTTTTTGCTATCTTTAAAAAAATAATAACATACTCAATTTTTTAATTCACCTAAACATCAGTAAAACCGAGCTTAGGTGCAAATTTGAAGGGAATTCTAATAAAATCATTACTGGTAAATAGATTATTAATGCCTCTCAGAGAGCCCACTTATAGTGAGTACAAGTATAGGAGTTCCTGAAAACTCTACCTTGAACTACATCTTTCTTCTTATAGTCTTGGATTAGATCCATCTCTCATCTCTTGAATAACTATTGTCGTCTTTTACCCTGAGTATATTAACGTATACAAGGGGTAAAGGTCTTTTATGCTCTTTATTTTCTTCTTCTGTTTTTAAGCTGATAATAATTGTGTGGTTTTTCGTTGAACGGCTTTCTTCAATTTCTCAACTTAAAATCAGGGGTTCAAAATTTGATTTCTTTTAGGAAAAAAATAAAATAAATCCAAGATTATTAGTGATTTTTTTTTTTTTTTTCTGTTAGGAAGTTCCTTTTACTGCCTGGGTTCTTTATTTTCAATTTACTCAAATCAGTGGTATAGTACTCAATTAATCTTTATTAACAATTATTATTAAGAATGACTATCTTCTAATTTATTACAATACTACAATATCCTTATTACTACTATTTACCCAGAATGGTTCCAACCGTTATGACTCTACTGTTTACTTTAAGTAATAAACATTTACAAGTTTTCCAAACAATGATTTGCTCACCTTTCTTGAAAGGTTCTTCCAATGTTGCTCTCTCGAACTATCGGGCACTCTTACCCGCCAAGCATTGCTATCTTCCGAACATGCCTCGAGCAGCTATTCCTCCTTTGATCCAAAGACCTTGTCTCCTTTTGTCCAAGAGCTTATATAACCCCCTCTTGTTTGTAACATCGACTGCCTTTGCTAGGTAAGCAGTTTATCATAATTATTGCTCCAATTTTGTCTTTCACAACAGTTGGTCTCCATTCTGACTTTAATATTATTTTTATTTGTCTATCTTCTAACTAAATCTATTGTAATTCCTAGCAAGTCATAGAACCTTTCTGGAAAACTACTATTTTAAAATTTATCAACAGATGTTATTTTTTTTAACTTATCGAAGCTTAGCTTCTGTAAAATATGTATATTTTTTATCACATTTGAAGAAAATTGTGATTATTAGAGAGGTAACACACACACACACACACACACACACACACACACAACGCCATACGGGGTGTTAAGTCTTAGCTTTAATTTAAAAAAATTTAGTTTAGGAAGTGGCCCCACGTTCTGGATACCACTTACGCCGGACGGACGTAAACCCATATTTGGATTTTATGCGGAAAAACCCTTTTCGTAGTCGCTAACTTACCCCTAAAGAAACGTAAGAATTTAATAAGTGAGTAAGGTAGAGGATTTGTTTCTTCGTAGCCTATACCCTAACTCCCCTATCAATTTCTTAAAATATCGTACACAAATAATACTAATATTTTGAAAATTCTTATTCTCATACATTGACACAAAATAAATTTAAATTTCTATATCTATCTTACCTTTATTTATGTTTCTTTAGACTCTATCTCAAAGGTGTGTCTTTTGGAGTTCTTGTTATCTCATCAAATCAAAATTATACTTTACTTTACTTTTAAATTTTATTTTAGAGCACTTAATTTCTTTTTTAAAATTGTGGAATTTACTTAACAAAGGATATTTCAAGAATATAGAACAAAGTTGAACAAATAATAGATTTATTAATTCTGAAACCAATTTTAAACTGAAATGTTGAATACTACTTGACTTTAATATTTAAAATCATTACAACTTGCCCGAGTTGACTTATTCTAATATATGACATTTAAATATTATTTCAATAAACACACTTACTTCTATACTTATCCTATAATCCTTAACTTCTAAACAATATACATCCTATTTTAATAATTATGAAATTTTGAAATTCTACTCTTATATTTGACCAATCTGTTTTCTTTAAATAGATTTGAAGTTTTCGATAATGACAATGACTTTAATTTAATTAATTATTGCTTTTCGCTTATTTCCTTTTATTATATTATTTATTCCCGATTTTATAAAGATTTTGAATTTAAAATTTTTTTAAGTTTTGAAAGATTTTTATCTTGAAATTCTTGATTTATGCGGTACCTTTTTTAAATTGAGTAGCACTGGTCTTTTCTTCCTCAGATTTTGGATGATTGTGGTCCCTGAAGAATTCGCCCAGTGATGTCTTCCTCCGGTGAATCTTCAGAAGTCCTTCTTTCTTCTTTTCTTCTCCTGGTCCCGTTAATTCTTCTAAAATTCTTCTTTACGACGATAACGACAAAATATTAAACTTAATATTTGCCGGAGTTCGTACTAAGTTCACTTGGGCAAGCAGAATCTGGATGTAGTGCCGTCTTCTTCTATGGCCGACCCTTCTTTTGGTAATCGTACTTAACCTCGAATCGTACTGGAACACTAACGATTTTTATTCAGGACGATTTCCGTTTTCAGACTTACTAGAAGCGTGGTTTCCTCCTGGATGTTAGTATGAGACTGTCGATCTGACCTGCGACTTTTCAGATTGCCAAAAATTGCCTATACACTATAGCCAACCTTATCATATTTTATACTTTCTTTATTCTTTATTCTTTAATTTATTTTGGTTTTCCCATTTAATTAGTACATTTTTGAACTCCTTACGGCTTATTTAATTATTCTGTCTCTATCTCTATTGTTTTTTTAAAATATTTTTCCCTTTATTTTAGTTAATTTTAATATTTAGATTTTCTTGTATTTTGCCTGTTGGTGGTAGGCCTTCCCCCCACTCAGCGTAGCATGATATGTCCTCGCGGGACCTTGATTGCTTGTTACAACTTGAAAATTTAGTTTTGTACCCCTTATTTCATCAATTCGCCATAATTCCCGTTCGCTTCGCTCGATCTTCTTTTGAATTGGCTTGTTTTGAAGCCCCTTTTTTCCTGGTTCTGTCCAAACTTTATTTGAATCTGTGCAACCTTCCTTTCTTGAGTTATGGAGATTTCGTGAATTTTCCAATTTTACTTTCCTTATTTTTGGAAAACTTAAAAATTTTCTTTTTGATTATTGTTCCTCCTATTCCAAAAGTCTCAAAGCTGTTCCCCTCTTCTTCCTGGCTTCTTTGGTTCCCAAGTTATTACACTCCGTCCTATTTGGTTTCTGTTATCCTTTTTATTTTATTAGGTTTAATTATTTTTTAATTTGGGTTAATTATTATTTTTAATTGGTTTTATGAACACATCACTCTATTATTAGTTTTTCGATTCATTTTGATTTACAAAAGTTTTTTGTTTTACACCTCTTTCTTTCGACTATAACTTTTTAAATATTTATTTTACAGTTTTGTTTTATTATTATTAGTTGTTCTATTTTAATTACTCTACAAGATGACATTATTTTTATAGTTAATATCAAATTTTGAAATTTTAACATGTACTCTTATGGAGCATTTCATGTTGAGACCGGAATTCTTGATTATTCCTGTCCGGACTATCTAACATCACCACTAGCCTTGGCGAGTTACATTAATTTTCCCTTTACTGAATCTAATTATTATTCTTATTTCTACTATTTTTGGTTAATTTTACTGAAATTTTGAGTTTTTCAAAATTTTTCCTTGAGATCGGTTTTTTGGACCGTCTCAACACACACACACACACATACACTGCAACACACCCCTCGTAAGGATTCCCCTTACTGATTTTGTTTATTCAAAGGAAAACCGTTTTACGGTTTTTATGTTTTTGTGCTTGCAAGAATTTAACAAGTTCGCAAGGTAGAGGATTTGTTTCTTCGATGCCTTTACCCTAACTCCCTTATTAACTTCTTAAATATATATAACACAAGATCTAACAGTAATATTCAAATTAAAATCTTATGCTAACACATTTTCATATATCAAATTCAATTTCTATTTCTATCTTACCTTTATTACTCTGTCTCAAAGGTGTGCCCTTTGGAGCTAGTGTTATCTCATCAGATTAAAATTATTTTAATTTATTTTGAAATTTTTCTTTTTGAGCACTTACTTTCTTTTTTTGAGTAAAATTTTGGAATTTAATTAATCAAGGATATTTAGAAAACAATTATCAAAATGTTGAAAACTACTAGATTTATGGGTTAAATCATTACAACCATTTTAGTTGCCTTTTTCTGACATCTGATTTCAAAAAGTTACCTTCATAAACAAACTGATATAAACTTATTCCTATGCTTATGCTATATTCCTTAATTCTACACAAATATATCTTATACTACTAACAATGACAAATTTAAACCCTATTCTTATTGTTTGACAAATCTGTTTGCATTTTTATTTATTTGAAAATTTTAATACTGGCAATGACTCTAATTGGCTTTAATTCTTTCTTTTCCTTTATTTATTTTTGATTAAGTTTAAATTTTGACTTTTAGCTTTTTCAAGTTTAATAAAGATTTTATTTATTAAAATTCTTGATTTATGCAGTACCTTATTTTATTTGGATAGTGCATGTCCTTTCTTCCTCCTGTTGGATTGTTATGGTCCCTGAAGATCTCGCCCAGTGATGTCTTCAGAAGTCCCGTTTCTGCTGAATCTTCTTCTCTTCGGCGATAACGACAAATATTAGTTTAATATTTGCCGGAGTTCGTATTAAAGATGTCTTCTGTAAGCTGAGTCCGGATGTAGTGTTGTCTTCTTCTAAGGCCGACCCTTCTTTTGGTTATCGTAATTAACCTCGAGAACACTGACGATTTTCTTTGCAACAATTTCCTCTATAGACTTACTAAAAGCGTGTTATCTTCCTGGATGTTAATACGAGACTGTCGAACTGACCTGCTGGAAATCAGTTCGTCAAAATTATCGCTATACACGATAGCCAACTCCTGCATATTTTATTCTTCCTTTAATTTTCAATTTATTTCGGTTTTTCCATTTTAATTAATTTTTTGTTGAACTCCTTCTGGCTTATTTAATTATTCTGTCGTTATCTCCATTGTTTTTGATGTATTTTTCCTTTTATTTTAGTTACTTTTAATTATTAGTTTTATTTGTAATCTGCACTAATGTTGGTATGGACCCCTACTATTCATGACCAGCGATGTAGACGTGCGACCTTGAAGTTCTCGTCTGAACATGAAATCTTTGCTTTTTACTGTTGATTTCTTCAATTCGTCATAACTCTCGTTCGCTTCATTCAATCTTCTTTTTGATTGGCTCATTTTGAAGCCCCTTTCTTCCTGGTTCTGTTCAAACTTTATTTCAAACTGTGCGACCGTTCTTTCTCATTATGAAGACTTGAAGATTTCGTAACTTTTCCCATTTTACTTTTTCTGATTTGGAAAATTTTTTAATTTTCTTTTTGGTTATTGTTCCTCCTATGTCAAAAGTCTCAAAACTGTTCCCCTCTTCTTCCTGGCTTCTCTGGTTCTCTAGTTATGGCACTTTCTTCATATTTGGTTTTTATTAGCTTGTTATTTTATTAATTTAATTAAATTTTGATTTTGGTTCATAATTATTATTATTGATCATATAATTCTATTATTAGTTTTTTAATTACTTTAGTTTTACAAAAGTTTTTTGTTTTATCCCTCTTTATTTTACCTATAACTTTTTAATTATTTACTTTACAAGTTTATTTTATTATTATTTATTATTATATTTTAATTGCTCTACACGATGACATTAATTTTTTATTTTATTTTGAACTTCGAAATTTTAACATGTGTTCTTATGGGACGTTTTCTTGTTAAAACCGGAAAGCTTGGTCATTCCTGTTTGAACAATCTGACCTTGACTCCGTTTAGCCTAGTTACATTAACTTTTCCTATACTTAATCAAATCATTTTTCTAACTTCTACTATTTTTGGCTGATTTTAGTGAAATTTTGGAATTTTGAAGTTTTCAAACTCTTCATTGAGATCGGTTTAAATGAACCGCCGCAACACACACACAATTTAAATAATAATTCAAAATATTTATAAGGATCATAATTGGTGTCATTTGATATTAACAGGTTTTATTTATGTATATTTTTAATAACAATTTTCTAACATTCCTCTTCAATAAGCTGTCAAATATCAGGAAATTTTCAATTTATTACCTTTAGAATATACAGTATTGATTTATATTTTAATCTGATTTTGTTTTTTATATCTGGACATTGTTTTGTTATGTATACATGCTTAAATTTACTATTTTTTAAATTTGTTTTCTAGGATAAATTAGATGCTCAAGAAAAATTAAAACTACAAGAAAAAGAATTGAAAGATGCTCTCAGTCAAAGAAAACTAGCAATGGCAGAGTACACAGAAGTTACAGATAAGTTAGTAAAATCTTTTCTTTTTTTTCTTTTTTTTTTACAATTATTGTTTAATTTAAAAAAAAAATACTTGTTTGAATATTCAGTGTTAATTTTCTCACATTGACATTGTAGTATACAGAAAGTTTTATAATAGACTAAAATGTTATGTTTACATTCAGGATAAAATTTACTTCTGAATACCTTGAGTTCAAAAAGTTGTTTTGGAATAATATTTTTAATGAGACATATATCTTTAGTGTTTTTAATTTTTAAATTGCTCAATTTTTTTAGTATTCCTGCTGTTTAGACTAAAACTCTGATTTTCAATGTTTTAAAAAATCTACTAAATGATTGATCAAATTTTGCTCATATATAGTCTCAAAGGGATCCAAACAAAACAAAGAAAAAGGTTTTTTGTTTTAGTAGGTTGAATATCTAAAAGTTGACTGATGTTATTTTTATAAAATTTTGGTAAAATATGACTAAACCCCAAATGTGTCATGTCTAGTAAAATAATATTATAGCTTGTGAGTAAATGAAAACAAACCAAAATAATTTTCATAGTCTTCTATAGTTCATTTTTATTGAAATGCCTGACCCGACATTCTTAAGGAAACAAATACTTTTAGATTGCTTAGGATTTTGTTTTATTTATAGATGTGTAAGAGAATTTGTATCTGGCTCTTCGTAATAAATTCCCAGTTTTTAGGTCAAACGGTTTAGCCATAATTTTTTTTCTATAGTTTCACAGATTAATACACAAATTAAAACATAAGTAAAATTACTTGTCTTTGATAAAAGTTATTTCCTCTGAGTTGAATCAGTGAATATTTTATAGGATTTCAGAGACAATGATTGAGTATTGGTGTATTCACTTGGAAGATGTTGATAAATTTGTTATATGAATGTAAACATATTTTTGTGACCGATTTAAGTATGTTTATAGATTAACTGAATTACGACAACATAAACAAAAATTATCAAGGCAAGTACGAGATAAAGAAGAAGAACTAGAAGTAGCCATGCAGAAAGTGGATGCATTGCGGCAAGACATGAGGCGGGCAGAAAAATTACGAAGGGAATTGGAAGCTCGGGTTGAAGAAGCATTGGCTGAAGCAGGAAAAGAACGAAAACTGAGAGAACGTAGTGAGGAGTATTGCAGGTACTTTTTTATTATTTCTTTATCCCTTCAATAATATACACAAACAATTTAAATCCTAGAATATATATATATATATATATATATATATATATATATATATATATATATATATATACACACACACACACACACACAGTAGAACCTCTACGTAACGAACTTCTATATAACGAATTTTCTCTGTAACGAATTTTTTTTAAAAGACGAATGAAATTCCATTTAAAAATGTTTCCATATAACGAAGGAAATCTTCCATATAACAAATTAAAATGTCCGAAGAAAAAAAAAATCCAAAAAGTAATTTTTATTATTAAAATTTATGTAATGGTGACAAGGAGAGGCGTCATAGAAGAACCCGCATCTGTCAGCGAGTTAGTATGAGTCACAGACAGCTTGCGGCTCCGGACTCCCCCTCTCTCTCCCCACCTTGGCGGTACTGGCGACGCTCGTTTGTATATCCTATCTCTTAGTAATCAGTATAGACTGAGTTATCATTGAGAACAGAGCATTCGCGATGTCTAAACGGAAGGCTTTAAGTGTAGCAGATAAAATTAACATTTTAAAGGATGTCGAGCACGGCAAACAGAAGAAACTTATAGCACAGAAGTATGAAATTCCTCCAAGCACTCTCTCAACAGTAATAAAAAATAGGGATGCAATTTTTAAGTGTCAGGAAGCTGGAGGAGAAGAAAGAAAAAATACAGTTTAATAATTTTAAACAGTTTCCTTGTTATTGATCTGATTACTATTATATTAAAGACATCTGATTATTACAATATAAAATACGGTACGTGATAAAGGACCCGTTTTATTTATTTTGTAATCATTGAAAAACTAGGTTTTTTATTTTATATTTTATTTTATTTTTAAAAATTATGAAGTTATTTTATTAAAAATTTGCTCAGCTAAAGGGCGCCAGACGATTTCTCGTCAATTTAGAAAAAAGAAGTTAATTTATTTTAAAATCTCTGGGTGTAAGTTCTTTTGTAAGGGTACTTACAGTGATTTTTCTTGTTAAATGAATAATCCATCTTTTTGCTGAAACTTAACATGGATTTATTGACAGAATATTAATACATGACATTTATCATCACAAAAAAATCAAATAGATTGACTTTAGCTAACATCCTAACTGACTTGAAATAATATTGATACCTTTGAAGAAGGTCTATTTTTAAATCTTGAATTAATTTTAAAGTTGCAACTGTTATATAGTTTCTAAAAATCAAAAGATTCAAATTATCTACTTTCCCGATACTGAATTATACTTTGTACACTTCTAGTTACAACTATAGACACTTACATTAAAGCATGCATCATGATTTTCAAATGTGTAATGGTTGAATGTAATATCCTTACTCAGTTCAGAATAAAACCCACAACACACCTTACCTTCATAACACACCTTCAATGCTGTTTACATGCTTTATTCCTAGGAATAGTGTAATTATAGGAACACTACCATTTTGATTAACTTATAAATAGGTGTTCTCGACATATAGTTATTATTTAAATTTGTTGCAGGCAGATGGAACAAGAAACGGATCGATGGCGACAACCAAGAAAAGATGCATTGGGAAGTAATTCTGGTGATAACTTAGCAATTTCTCCTTCAATACATTCATCTCAAGAAATAATTAGGTAAGATTTTTATAATAATTTATTAAAAGTCTTTTTATTTATTATTTATATGCAATTATAAATATATTTATTGATCAAATTAGATGTATGCTTAGTGTAACTTGGGTAATATGATTAGGTTTCACCTTGGCACTAAAATATTTTATGTTTTTTTCTTATTATTTTTTATAAGGTGATGATGAACAAGAGGTTTTTTACTTTTAAACAACAAGAAAAAAAAGGTTCCCTTAAATTGACATATTTTTTAATTTTGAATCCAGTTTAAAAAAATCT
Organism: Aphrophora alni; assembly: GCA_963513935.1. NCBI lineage: Eukaryota > Metazoa > Arthropoda > Insecta > Hemiptera > Aphrophoridae > Aphrophora > Aphrophora alni. The sequence goes on along the minus strand of OY740771.1, from coordinate 30,426,885 downwards.
AAGTTTGATATTTTTATTGATAGCTTTTAAAAAAAAAAAAATTAAAACTTATCTCCATTAAAAGATTGGCTACCGAGAGTTTTATTCATCAAAATTAAATGATATTTTGAATAAATGCTTTTTTTAAATCTAAGGAAATGGTTTTTATTTACATACTTTTATTCTTTCAACTACTCTAATGATACTATTATCTAATTCTTTTGTTTTTGTTATTTGAACAAACTTAAAAAATGAATTAATCAAAAAATAAACAGAACAAGTAAACAACATTTATATTTCAATTTATACATTATTTGTCAGACTAGATAATAGAATGTATAAAAATATTTCATATATAGCCAGATTATTTATGAATAATTCTCTTGCCCTATAATTGCAACTAAATGTTATGTTAACTGTTCTTTAATTAAATCTTGTGTATCTGGGAACAGATTAGTTGATGACTTACATTGAAATTTTGTGTTTTTGATAGTGAAAGTGTTTGTTGCTGCAGAGAGGTGTGTTTCTTTCATTTCGAGTAACTATTGATATTATCAGAAAGATTTTTGAACCAGCCGTGCGTGGCTGTGTATAGCAAATTAAGAATAACATAGAATTAGAAAATTTTAATAAAGAATCAAGTATTAGGGGAGGGGTGTGAAATTGAATTTGAATTGCAGTGATTATAAAGTTCAGTTTATTTTTTGACAACTATTCTTAAACTGTATGTTTCTTTTATTTGTGATTTTACACAATAGTTTGGGTCTTTCACTTTCACATTATACCAAAATTCGAATGAAATTAATAGATGTTGTACTCCCTGGGCAGTTTTTAAAATTTTTCTAACAATAACTCACAAACTGGCATTTTTGAGGTGAGAGTAATTAATATGTTTTCTTTACAACAAATTTTGATCAAATTAGATTGAACTGGTTTTTTAGAAAATTAGAATTTTAGGATTTTCTGTTATTGTAGATACCCCCAACTTTGGAATTATTGAAAAATGGGGGGGGGGGGAAATTGAAATATGGCCAAAATAAGCCCACTTAAAAATTCATAATAAACAGTTCACTTGTTTGGTCTGTACAACAGTAAACAGATAAGATTGTCATGGTTTTAATAAGCTTTTTTTTTTTAACTTGGGAACCTTGTAAAGGATATATATCTGTGAATATTCAATACCAATATTTTGACCCATCATACAAATTTCTCCATACTACGTTATCTGTGTTAAAAATAATTTGTTTTTAAATATCTGTGAAAAATTCAATAGCAATATTTTGACCCATCACATAACTTTTTCCATACTACAATTGTATCTGTGTTAAAAATAATTTGGTTTTAAATAATTATTTATTTTTATTATGACAACAATATTAATTTTTGCTAGAAGATTAAATCTAGAATGGTATTTCTTTTTTTGTTTTTATTAGGTCTATAATTTGAATTTATCTATGAATTGTTATAATATAAGTTCCAACACTTTTGTTCTGTTACTTATTTAAATTTTACTTAAAATGAAATGGTAGCAATATAGAATGTTCTTTAAAATTACCAATATTTTCGTCATTCTTGTTCGAGGTTTAAAAAGTGTTTAAAATTTTATTTCATGTCAGGAAACATCACTTAAATGTATTTTACCGCTTGCCTTACGTCCTTTTTGAGGAAACAGAAAATCAAGTTTTATCCCATATTTGAATGTCAATTAGCCTAAAGTCAAAAACAAGTTTTTAAACTTAAAATATTTTATCTAAAAAACTGTTCTTCAAAATTATGTAATGAGTAAATTTCATGTAATATTGCATTTCTGAATTCTGTATTTTTAATGGTTGACGTAATAATTTTTGTTTAGGTTAAACACAGAAGTGGAAAGATTAGATGTGCAATATAAAGAAAGTTTAAGTCAACAACAAGCAAGGTTTAATTTAGAAATTAGCAGTTTACGTGAACAATTGCAAGAAGCGGAAAATAAGAGAGACTTTTTGGAAAGAGAGGTATGTAATAATATATTGTATTTGCCTATTTAACACTATTAATTTTGTTTACAGATTTGTATTTATGATGATTCCAATTTTTAAAATAACATTTCTTTTAGTGTATGAATACATCATCTTTGTAAATTTACACCTTTCAATATTAAGATTAAAGTTTATCAAATTATTGCATATAATGTGACTATAAGACATTAACTAACATTCTTTTTACTAAAATTGTTTATACCTATCATTATTAAGACTAAATTTTAACAAATTATTAAATATAATGTGACTACAAGACATTAACTAACATTCTTTTTACTAAAATTGTTTACACCTATCATTATTAAAACTAAATTTTAAGTTGTTTATACCTATCATTATTAAGACTAAATTCTATCAAATTATTAGACATAACGTGACTACAAGACATTAACTAAAATTCTATTTACTAAAATTGTTTCCACCTATCATTATTAAGACTAAAGTTTATCAAATTATTAGACATAATGTGTCTATAAAACATTAACTAACATTCTTTTTACTAAAATTGTTTATCTCAGTATATGTAATAAATTTCAATATGTATAAATGATTAATCTTTTAAATTCTCATTAATATGGCTTTCACAAATTAAAAGTATTTACTTTCTATCATTATTAGTACAGAAAAACTGAAGTAATATTCTCTTCTAATTAATTTTAGTCTATAAATATCTTGATTAAAGGCCTGAATTCCTCCTTCTTAAATTTTGTTCATTTTTTCTAATACATTTAAAAAATCTACTGTTTTTTAATATCTTTAAATTTTATTTTAAAATAGTTGTGTTCAAAATGACATACTCGTTATGTTCAGGGACGGATTTAATATTTGTACCACCAAATGCAATAGTCCAATTGCCGCCCTATCATTTTTGGTTTATTGAGAGAAGAGGGAGGATTCTTCTAAATACATTTCTTTTAAATTCAGGGGACTTCAAAACGATTATTAGTAAACATCTAGAAATCTTTTCTTTTTTTTTGTAATTAAATAACTTTCTATTCTACGTAATCTATGTGAGAAAGTAAATAAAAGTAGTAAAAATACATGCATATAAATCTGGTCCTGGTCATGTTATATTTCAGAACTGCCTATAAAGTATGATGACCATTTGAGATTATCTAATTTTTCAAAAAACCGCTGGTTAGAGTTGATCAAAATGTTATTTTTATGATTATGAAACATGAACTTTGTATCACACTGTAATATAAAATCCATTGCTTCCATACAAAAATTTTGAACACAATTTGTATATTCTATGATTAATATTTAAAGATATTTTTTAAATAATTTTGACCTCCACTATGAAGAAAACTTCATATTCCGTTTGCCTAAGGATTTCAGTTGGATCCAAGAAGGATTCAGGTCTAATTTATAGGCTAAGTTATGAAACAACTTACTTATGTTCTGGGATTTTTCCCCCTTCAACTACTAGGCTATAATTATTTAACTAACTGATTTTTATAACAAAAGCAAAACATTGTTTATTTCACAACAGTATAGAGTAATAAAAAGAAAAGATTTGTATGCAATTTGCCTGCATAACCCAGGCAAAACATTTGTTGTAGGTCTGTCTAAGGTTGGAGGAGAAGGGGGAGTATGAGGTTTGTTCATGAAGTTCTAAAAAATTAACCTTACTTAATCATTTATTTTTCTCCTATTCCTATTAATAATGTTTTTTTTTCCATTAGAAATCTAGCTTTACCATGCATTTACCCTTGTTTTCTTAGTTTCAACTAGTTTAATATTGAAACATAGTCTCGATAAAAAAAAAAAATAAATAAAAAAAAAAATTAAATAAAAAAAATCCACTATTAAACACCATTTAGTTGCCCGATGATGCCGCAAGGCGAAACAATTGTAGCTCATTTATATTACTGTATTATAATATTTGAAACTTTAAGCTTTTGCTTAATTTTATCCTTGAATATGGAGTTTCAACAAGAAATATCTGCTATTACATTAAAGTTGATTAATATTTGTTGTTGACAAACGAAACAACTGAGTAAGTGACTTATCAGACAGGGAACACCTATATTTTGACTTTATAAATTTCATGTTGGAAAAGCTGCTTTTTTGCTCCTGAGACTTGCTTCCCAGGATTGAGCCCATTATAAAGCCCAAGTTTCGCAAGTTGGGGTTACGTTCTCTTGGGAGTAACTTTAAAAAAATCTATTCCTATTTCGGTTCTTCCCTAGTAAAAAGGATTTGACTGCAAATCATACGATTCCAGTTGAAGGTCTGCTGTGCTTACATTCTCAACAGAAATAGTAAGGGGCTATGTAAAAACTGAAGTTTCTCCTTAGATTTTTTTAAAGTCGCTAAACCATTTTTCGAACTCTTCTGCAATTGTGTCAATGTAATTTATATAAGTTAAATATGGAACTTCCTTAAAATCTTTAATTTCTTCAAATTGCTCTTTACAGCTTGGAAAAATAAAACTCGTGTTTTTAGTGAAGACTTGAAAAGCTTAATTTTATTTTAAAATTATTTATGGAGCCATATAAATTGGCAATATTATGGTGCTTTCCTTGTAGCTTCAAATTCAATTAATTATGGTGGGATGTCTGATAGAAATTTTGGATCTACAATTTGATTTTACAGTTCCATAGTGTCTGACTTCACTTCATTTCTAAAGAAAAGGGGAATTTCCTTGCATAGAGCGAAGAAACGTTGCAAACAGTTTCCAGCGTTTAACCAACGAATATCAGTGTGAAGCTGAACAAATACGAAACTTCCTGAGTCAAAGCACGATTTGCCCCTCTTATAATATTACTTATATTAATAATCACTTTCATGAAATTCATTTGACTTAAGGACTTTATTAATAAGACCTCTTGGTGAACAATGCAGTGTATCACAGGACAGTTGATGTTGTTTTGTTTTAAGAGTCCTTCAAATCCAATTTCAATTCCTATCATAGCTCTGGCTCTATCAGTGACAATACAGGAACATTTATCAAATTCCCTATAGTCTGATAACCCACCTTATTTACAGCTTCAAAAATATCCATACCCTTGGTTGTACCATGGAGAGGAAGAAGATCAAGCAACTCATCTTGAATAGTTCGGTAAAAAATTACAAGTTGGCTGATGTCGAATAGGTCAGTGCTTTTGTCCAGGCAGAGTGAAAAATATTTACATTTTTCAAATGTGTCATGCAATTTTTTGGATACATGTTGATTTATTTGGTCTATACGTTTTGCAATCGTTTGATGTGGTACTGAGACTGTTTCGAATTTTCTGCAATTTTAGTTTCATTGAATTGTTTTGCCATTTTTATTGCACAATTCCTAATAAACAATCCATCAATAATTTATTGCTTTATCGCTTTGACAATTTCCAATGCTATTTCGTAAGATGCGGCAATACTGCATTTGGTATCAGTGTCAGACTTTTGAAACATTGTGTTTGTTGTTTTAATTTGTTCTTATATTCCGTAATGATAGCATTTCTAGACTCATCATACTGCTGAAATATATTCTTATGTAACATAGTTTAATGTCGTTTCATATTATATTCTGTAGGAACTTATATTACCTGCATAAAAACATTGCAAGCGAATCTTATATTGTTGTTTGTGATTAAATAGTCTGATTCCCAACAGTAATTATAATTTCAATATTTGTCCGTTTTTTTTCTTTTTTGCGAAGGAATATTTCACTTAAAAAACCTTAAATTGAGTTGCTGCGTTCCGCATACCAGAATATTATGACTACAATTATAAACAAATAAACACTTGACTTGCACATAACAATAAATTTGTGTGATCCGTATTCATTGTTGTTTTGTCAATGAGTCTCTATTCAACGCTATTAACTCTGCCTGTCCCGCTTGACTCAACCTTATTATATGCGCACGCATGACCACTCGAATGTTCGAGAGCGGTGTTCAACGAGAATGTTCCAGTAACTTACCTGCAAGTGGATTTCATCCATCACAAGTGGCGTCACATAGCCTATGTCTATTATTATATTTCATCATTGGTGTAGGACTGACTCGTTTGTGTATATTTTCGTTTTTTAGGCATAATTCTATATTTTTGCGCCTACACTATGTCATTGCGAAACACATATGACCCTTGGGCCTCATGTTGAATAGCCCTGATCTAAACCATGATATTAATAGTTAGGTGTTTTCAAATTGGTTTTAGGCGATTCTGATTTAAAAAAAAAAAAAAATTGTATATCCACGTACACTCCTACTTTAGACTAGAATTTATTATAAGTAGAAATCGAGGGATATTTTGACATTGGAAACATAGCCTTTTCTAATAATTTAAAACTTGTATAAATAAACTTTAATAAGATTCAAACAAAAAATTCTTCTTCTTCTTCTTTTTTTTTCTTCATAATCAGCAAAAACTACCTTGATTAATTTTGAAAAAATAGTGCTCTTAAAGGCATTATCTTCTAAAAGTCCAAGCTCTTTAAGTATCAGAAAAAATTAATAACTCATTTATAACTTTAGAATTAAAGTTAGATGAAATGGTGGTTATTGAATAATACTAGTGTATCTAATTGCATGTAATATACAAAAAATGGTTTAGTCAAAAGTAATACTGCTCGTGAACAACAGTATGAGAATAAACTTTGTCTCCCATCATTAAAAACTCTAAAGAATCGAGTTTTGTGAACAAATATCAATTAGTGAAGCATCAAGCAAGGAGTTATATAGACTACAACATGCATGAAAAGAGAAGCAAATTAATTTTGTCCTGGCATGAATAAAATTTGTGCAGCATTTTTTCCCCCTTTACTCCCTTTGATTTTATTGTTTTTTGACTTCTTTTGTTGTATATTTAAATTTAGACTTTACTTAGGTTTTTGTTAAAAAATGTGTTCAGTTTGCTTTGTAGTATAAGTTTCATCTAAAAGTAATTTTGATTTTTTCCTCCTTCGTAGGAATATATATATATATATATATATATATATATATATATATATATATATATATATATATAATTTAATAAATATATTGAATTTTTTGTCATCACAAATTTAAAATATGATATTTGAATTTCTATGATGTTTAGAACCAATAATTCAAGATACATTTTTATTATAGTGTTAGCCTAATCGATTACTAAATCTATAATATTATTACTTGTCTGAACAATCATGGTGGTCAACTTTTTATTGTTGACAGCTGTTTTGCCTATTTGTCAGGCGTCTTCAGAACTGCATACACACAAATTTTTATTATATCATATGATAATTTTGTAACACTTTCAAACACTCATACATACATTAAAAAGTTAATAAAGTCATTTGTGTCATGGTAACAGAAACATTGTTCAATTTGTCCAATTGTTAGACAAAGTGAACAGTGCTTCTGTTGATCATAAGGCAAATAATATTTCTATAAATTCAAAATTAGACACTCTTAGACCACCATTATATGTGTAGAAAATCAAAAGAGATGGAAGTAAAAATTAGAAATTATAAGAGTAATAATATTGTACTCTTACTTAAATATCTCAATAAAGTAGTAAAACTTTTTCTTAAAACATTTACACGATACCAAAAATGCTTTAATATGCTATTTGTTAAGTAGCAGACATTAACTGAAAAATAAAGAAATGGTGAAGAACTGTAATACTTGTCAAAGTAATTATAGGTATGTAATTTTTAAAATCTATTTTATATCTTTTTTATGTCTCTTAACACAATCTCAATATATGAGATTTAACTTATCGGTATTCTACAGTATATGTAAATCTAAATACATACAATTTTTAAATACCGAATGTGTGAAAATATAAATGAATGCTTAGGTTGAAATAATATTCCTAACTTATAACTTAAGATAACTATATATATATTTTACTGTTTAAAATTTTTAACTTTAATATAAATTGTTATTTTTTATAATTGTTAAAATATATATTTCTGTATAAAACTTATTCAAATATTCTAATTTTAGGTACAAATGGCCAAAGATAAATTAGATGCAAGTCGTTTAGAAAGTTTAACCGATAGCGAAGAAACAATATCAGAACTTTCAAGGCGTCACGAGAGAGAAAGACTTATTTTATTAGAAGAAAATAAAAAACTTTCTATCGATAGAGATAAGGTGAGATTTAATTAATATTTTGAAAAATTTAAATAATGGGATTTTTAGACTATGTTTTTATGTAACGGTACTGGAGAATCTGCTTAGAAGTACAAAATCTGTACACAGTTATTCAGGATCTTGTCTCCAGATGTATAAGATAATTTTTACAAGGAGATAGGAAGGCTGCTATTTTTGATGTCATCTGACATTATACATCAATGTAAATATGTTTTATTTTACCATTAGTATGAATTTAAAGGGGTTTTTTTTCAAATTTTTAAGTAATGTATTATATAGGATAGTTCTTAATAATCAGTATATATTCTAATAGTAAATTAAACTTCCCTGAAAATGTTATGCACCTATGGGCTTACTATGATAAGTTAAAAACAATTTTTTTTTATTGTTTCTTTTTCAGTTTAGTGATACTGTAAAGCGTATGCAGAATGAATTTGAGGAACTTCATAACAGAAAAGAGGCTATTGCTCAATGGGAAGCACAGATTACTGAAATTATACAATGGTTAGTATTAATAATAACAAGTTACTTATTTTATTTAGGCAATTTGATATACAGTATTAAATGTATACATCTATCTGATTTCATAAAAAAATTAATTTAATTTTTATCTAGTTTTTAAGTGTAATCAATATAGTTCACAATTTTCAGAATAATGAAATTTGTTATATTGAAAACAAAGTCACTTCATAATAAATATTAAATTTTTTAAATAATTTGTTGTTTGAATTTTGAGTTTGTTTAAACAATTTTTTAAATTGAATTTTCTTCAATTTTACTCCGTAGATGTGTATTCAGGATGTCTCTCAGAAAAAGGGATGAATTTTTAGAATGTGTTCTATCAATAAAAATAAAGAAACAAGTACATATAAATAAATCCCTTAAATAGTTTGTTTTGTCAATGGCTATTTTGTGTTTTGTATAAAAAAATTCATATCTTTTGAATTTCGTATGAAACGGAATTGAAATTTTGCATGCTACTTGGTGTTATGAAGACCTAATTTGAGAAAAAATATAACAAATATCCTTTACTCATTTAAACATTTTTTAACGTCGAATATCTCGAAAACAGTTAATTTTACAACAAATAAAATGTTTAAAAAAATATTTCTTTAAGTCAAAGGATAATCGAGTTAATGACAAAAAAACTGAAAACATAATTTCTTGGTAGTTGTCTACAAAACTCAGAAAATTGTCTGTGAATTTTGCTAAATTTGATTTCATTTTGAATAGATTGATGTTAATAATATTTAATGTAACAGCAAATATTTTTTGTTAAACTCCATATTAAAGGATTAAATTAAGCAATAAAGCTGTTTCAAAATTATTTTAATATATAAATGAGCTAAAATTGTTTCGTCATCGGGCAACTCAGCTTTATTTTATTTAATCCTTTGATGTTAATAAAGTCAATAAAGAAAAAATAAAAGTTATAAAAATTCAACGTTTATTAAAAAACAAGATTCATTTCAATATTAGAAAGTATCTACAAATAACAACAACAAAATCATTTCATATTAAAAATAAACAAACAAAAACGTTACAAACTTACTACATACTAAATAATTGTTCAGATTACTCCTTCGCTGTTTATATAATATTTTGCTAGTTTAAAAATTCCTTGGCCCTCTTCTTAACTTATCAGGATCATAAAATTTCAACTGGATTGAAAATTCTTGCCACAAATTCTTCTATGTAGTTACTTTTTTTTTTCTTCGTAGACTAATTTTTCCATATGATCCCACAGATAATAATAGTCGTTAAGTCAGGTGATCTAGGAGGCCAATTAAATTAGTCCGCTTCGCCCAATCCAATTGTTCATAATCTTAATAATTCGGAACTGGTTTTACAAAAATATGTAGTAGCTCTGTCATATTGAAAATCATCTCTTGTCTTGTTTGTAACGAAACATTTTCTAAAAGAGTTGACAAATAATTTTCCAAGAAATCTTAAGTACAGAATTATTTGGCTAGTTTTCTTGATAGAATTAATTATAAAAGACTTGTCTCACTCACCTTTCAGTTTGAACTATTTTTCTTCTATTCTTACACAATGTTTCTCTTTTTTTTTAATCTGGTTTTTATTCTCCCTACAATTTTTTTACTAATTCTTCATTCTCCTAAACCCATTCATATTTTTACTATCTGAGCCATAAACTATCTGAACTTTATATAGGTATAGGCCATCACAGTGTCTTTAACATACTCTCATTTTTCTCTATAATCTGCCTTAATACAATAATCATATCCACAGTTGATATTCCTTGTCTGAAGCCACATTGTTCTTCCCCAATTTTATTTCTTCGAGTGTAAAAACAATTTTTGATGTGAAACATTTAATGGGGCGGTATGGGAGTAAGAGTAACTCCTGTGTAGCGTCGCTATAGATATTCAAATATTCCATGTAGTACCTCTCTGTGCCACGAGTAGCATGCAGAGTAAGTTATATTGTTGAAAATATTTTGATTTAAATGTGGAGTTTTGTTTGTTCTTTATGAATAAATGTGTAAAAATATGTAAATATGTTAGATATTGTTATTGTATGTTATTTTCAAACTGAAGTTTTATTTATTGTTAATTTATTATTTACAATAATTTTGTTTCGTATACCTTTACACAAAAAAATATTTATAATTAAAATTTGAGCGTAGTTGTATTTTTTTAAGCCGAAAAACCATTTGCAGCCATCATTGCCTGCGTAGTTGTATAAACATATTTCTTGGAGTTACACATGTGCTTAGTTTATATATTTTATTGATATTGCTTGAGTAGAATTTTAGATATTTAATCTTCTAATATGTGTCCAATATTTATTCTCACTTTTTTATGAATAACTTTCAACCCAGCTTTTTTGTTGGAGATGGTAACAAATATTTTTGTTTACTTTTGCTTTAATTTTGTTGTGGGGTTGTTCACAGTTTATCAATGTTTTATAATTTATATATAACCTCTTTTTTCTTTTAGATTAAATATTTCTACATTGACATAAAGGCTCATTATTTTGTGTATTGTACAGTACTTACATTGCGTAAGAGTCTTTATTTTATTGTTTTCCCTTTTATTATAACCAATAAATTTATGCCTTGATACAAGGGAAGGGTTTTTGGTCAGCTGACACTGCTCAACTAATTCAGTCTCTAATTCGGTGTAATTATTGTTAGTACCAAGTTTCATTTGCTCATAAATCAGTTAATGTTATTGTTATATATGAATATACACACTGTGTTTGCTGTGTCATTGTATAGAAGATCAGATTCATTCCTAATCTTTTCAATGAGTAATAATTAATAATCCGTAAACAAAATTGTCTGTTTTTCAACAGAATTGTTTTAATGAAAGATGGGTCTAAATGTTGTTTTCCTAAATGTTACATAGTTTAGCTGTCTAAGGATGATCAAAAGAGCTGAAGTGATTCTACTAAAATTCAAAATATTACTTATGTAATTTGGACAATTAAAATTTTATTTCCATGTCCACAAGTTGAATATTATCTATTTTTATTTACTTTGTCTAGGGTGAGTGATGAAAAAGATGCACGAGGTTATCTTCAAGCTTTAGCAACAAAAATGACTGAAGAGCTTGAGATATTGAAACATACAGGAGGTGGAACGTTACCCCCTTCGGTAAGATATAAAATAAACTGCTCTATTTAAATTTTTAAAAGTTATTACTTTACCTCTATATTTAATTGTCTATATGTTACTTTTTGTTTAAACAATATTTGTTAGTATGATTACTAGTTTTATAAATTTTGTTCATCTGTTATAGGATAAAAATTGGAGAAACCGAAGAAGTCAAAAGCTGGAGAAGATGGAACTTCTAAATTTACAAAGCAGTTTACAATCTGAAATTCAAGCAAAAACAGCAATAAGTGAAGAACTTAGTAAAACTCGATCTGATCTCATAGCTGCTCAAAAGTAATTATTTACTAGCAAACATTAATTCTTTCGGTTTGGTTGAATAAAATTTTTCTTTAAAAATATTGAGTTATGGGTATCCAGATCTGATATTCAATCACTATACCAATATTAAAATTCTATGTTTACACACTATCCGATAATTTCAAACATCTGAGTAATATTGGTTATTCAAACTTTACCCGATATCTGAAAATTCTTTATAGTTTTGTTCAGCCACATATCAACACTACGAATAAATATCCACCATATCTAATGTGTTTGTAATATGTAATACGTGATAGGGATGTGTGAATCCAGGTTCTTCTAGGCGAGATGAGCCTAGTCAAGATTTAATGAACCTAAGTTTTAATCAAACCTTTAACAAGCTCAAGATGTTATCGAATTAGAGTTTTTCCGAACTTCTATTAAATTTCGATTGAAATATAATCAGTATAACATTTATCTTTTGTTTCAAAATGGGTAATATGGAAAAGCCAATGTGGTAAGGAATGTCAAGATAGTCGATGAGAAAGAGACACGCTCGATTCAACAAAATGAATACAATCCAAGTTATTTAATACTTATTCCATCTTGTGACTTATTTTAAAACATAGGTTACACGTTTCAGAAAGTATGTTCCATCTTCAGACTCGGTTCTGAGAGGTTGTTAAAACATTAAAACACTACAAAATGTACACATACAATAAACAAATAACATTCAAATACATGACTAATTATATTATTTGTGATGTGTACATGTTTAGTGTTTTAATGTTTTAACGACCACTCAGGAGCAAGTCTGAAGATAAAACATACGTTCTGAAACGTGTAACCTATGTTACAAAGTAAATCACAAGACAGAGTAAGTATTAAATAAATTAGATTAAAATATGTGATTTGGATACTATTACTCAAAAATGAGTTTTAATAACTTTAAAATGAATACAACCTTCCTTTAGGATAAAATTTGATTATAAACACATTTCATTCCCATAACAAAATTTCTTAACAAATATTTTTATTACAGTCAAATAATTATGGATTTGTGGATTCAGTTCAGGTCAATTCAAAAATATTTTTTTTGTCAAATTAAAAAATCAAGTAAAGTTAAAGGGAAAAATGGGTTTGGTAAATAATAGTAATAAAATTCACGAATATGTGAGACCGAGCTCGAACTTTTATCTACTCCTTTAACGAGCTCAAGCTGTTATCTCACTTGAGGTTTTTTGTAAAGCTTCCATTACATTATTATTCTTGATATTTTGTTTTGGAATGGGCAATATGAAGAAGCCAGTATAGAGTGAAAGGAATAATAGCTGTAATTGACGGGAAATGGACTCTTTCGATCTAACAATATAAATGCAGTTTGATATGAAATTAGTTTACAAACTCATTTCATTGACGTATTTTATTAACAATTACATATTTTATTACAGATAAATAATTATGGATAAAGATATTTTAGTTCAGGTCAAATAAACAAAATATAACAAACAAAAAAATGTAGCCAAATAAAAGAAAAACTTTGGGATTCGTAAGTAATAGTAATAAAATTTACCAATATATAAAATTACCGAGTGCGAATTTCGGTAAACTATTCTATACAAAATGTAAATATATCAAAATTATTCAAAAAAAATTTCCAAAAGAGTAAAATTATTGATTTCGACAACAAGGTGTTATCACAATGACTAAGAGTTATGTTAGGCCTAATAGAAATGAGGGGGAGAACTAGTTAGCCTTGAGTGGGTGTTGTTATTCATTTGTTATCAGCTCTATGTGTCTTTGCACAAAAACTTTTCATATACACGCATTATACTGTCTCATCTAAAGTAAATAACGGGAGAAAATTATTTTTTCAGAATTGATGTATTTATTATTACAGTAAAACCCCCTCTTAACCGGTCTAGTCGGGACTGACACCAGGGCCGATTGCCCGTTTGGCCGGTTAATCCGAGGTTCCCGTGAAAAATTGGTTTTCGTTCAAAGAAAGCTTATTTAATCAGGTAGCGCTAAGAATTATGCAATTAAGATGTTATTGCAACTCATTTTATTGTACATAAATGTATCGTATATATTATACATCAAACATGAAAAAATTAAACACTACAAAGTTTTATTAGAGATTCCCCTCTGTCAAGTCTTTTGACACATTTAACTGCGTCTCAAACGAAACCAACACACGAGTTTTTGTAACTCCGTCATTTTTATTTACTGTATTTACTGTACGTAGATCATAACCAGTCAAAGACAAGAAGAAAACTGAAAAGAAATGTTATATTTTCCATAATTATTCGTGGAAAAAAGCGGCCTATCAAACGTTTTAGTGGTGTATGTCTGCTATACCGACGGGTGCCAATGCCGCGGTGTTTTATGCCGCCGACAATGGGATACCGCTACCGACAAAATCGTTTGACTCGCCGCTGTTTTGGTGCCGCGGTGTTTTTACGCTGCGGACAATGGGATACCGCTATCGACAAAATCGTTTGACTCGCCGCTGCTTTGGTGCCGCCGACAATGGTATACCGCTATCGACAAAGTCGTTTGACTCGCCGCCGCTTTGGTGTTTCAATTACAATTTATTTTCGGAAACTCTCATCCAACCAGTACACTAGATATAGGCCGGTTAATCCGAGGCTGGTTAACAGAGGTTCTACTGTATTATCATTTACGAAATCGAAAGTAATTATAGATGATTGTCTAACTGGAAACCAAATGTCTTATCTAAATTTTTAATTGGTTTTCTTCTGTTTTTTGTTATCACCAAAATATTATGTATGTTTCATGCCAGTAAGTTTCAGTAAATAGATTACCTACTTTACATACAAAACTTATAAATTAAATAAAGATCATGACTAAATTGAATTCAGGCAGAACTTAATTTGAATCAAAAACACATAGAAAAAGTGAAAACCTACTACGGTACTAAGCTGTAAATTAAAACTCCTTATTGTGTTAATAATTTCCTTCTTTACAAGTTAAATAAATAAAGCTGACCTTTGGAAGGAGAGGGATGTCTCTAAGGCTGATTGTATGCAATCTATTAATTCTGTTGTATATTTCAGGAAAGGAAAGTTGGATTGCAAACACTTTGATTGAAAACATCAAACTGCAACTTAGGGCTCCACAGTCCCAACATTAACTTTGAATTCTAACTGTCCATAAAACAATTTTAAAACATTTGAAATTACTGTAATTGAATAATAATGCTCAGGAATTATGCCTGAAATGTCATTTTATGCTTAGAACAATACAGTCTGGTTTTCATGATTAAAAAACTCTTTTTTTAATATTAGCTCAAGGTAACATTGGATAAAGTTGTGATTTAAAAAAAATATTTAAGAATGGAGAAATCAAAATTGTAACTAGTAAACCACATTATATGTGTAATTACTTTAAAAATAAAGTATAATTGAACCATGTTTGCACATAGTTAGATGGTAGAATTTATTCCTTTGAAGAAGTTTATGCTAAAACAATATCCATATTCAATAATGGACTCTATAGAATATAAAAATCTAGTTACATATGTTCCAATTTTCTTTACATATAACTATTCGCTTAATTAAATGTATAAATTTAAAATGAAAGGTGATAAATTAAAAAGCAACAAATCTATTATTAGAATAATATACTCTACAGAATGTAAATGTGTGTTCCCATTTTCTTGACATATACGTATTTTCCTAATTAAATGTATAGAAAAAAAAGGTGGTAAAGAAAAAGCAACAAACGTATGTTTTACATAACAAAGAATGGACAGCAATGTTTTAGCTAACTAGCATCCTTGAACTGTTTCATTCTACCTTTTAATATGTTGATTAAAAATTCAAACTTGCACTTAAATGTTTTCTTTTTCGTAAATTTGTAGTATTCAGAAAGTATTGTTTACAATTTTATACTACAACTTAACGTAAAACTTTTGTTTAGAGTTTGTATTCCATGTATGGAATCAGTAATGTTTATTTCCTGCATATAAGTATTATCTCTCCTCACCTTTCCCCCACAATCGCTGTTTTACCTGGATTATTCGGTTCCTGGATGATGCACTTTTTTTTATTGCGACCCTTCCAACAATAGTTTATTGTTCTATTATTTATATTACATAAAAATGTTGAATAATAAAGATAATCTTATTGATAGATTATTTTAGTCCAATTACGGTGCTTTGTGAACCACTTTCATTAACTTTGATCCTGCGATAATCAATTTGACACAGTATTAAATGACACATACTACTGAATAAACTATGTTAATTAAAAATTTCTCATTTCTCTTGAAATTTAACACAGTGCAAATAAATTCAATTGAATAATTTTGAAATCTCATTTTCTTTGTTGATTAAATAAAACTATTGCAATGGGAACACTGGTTTCTTTATATCTTCAGTGATGCGTGTTGAGATTAAGGACCACTTAGGCAGCTTACATTCTGTCTCCTGGTAACTTCCTTTGGTCTTCACACATTTTGAAAGACAAAAAAGATAAATATCATATCTGTTCCTATCATATCGGATATCTATTGTTCAGAAATCGAGCCAGGGTCATAAAAGCAAGTCCTGCTCAATAAACTGTGTTGAGTTCATAAAATGAAGTCACACTTGGAAAATCGAGATGGGCTCGATAATTTTAAAGCTGTTGTTCGAAACTCGAGCTTGAGTTAAGCCTTCGACTCAAAATTTTGAGTGCTCACACATCTCTATCCTACAGCCATCAACTTCAATATATGAGTGCATAATGCATTAGCATATGGCATCACAGTGTTAAGATTAAGAGCTTTTTTTAAATGACTTCACTAGCTTCCTCGTATGTTACAAACTTACTGGTTGGCAACTGCTGCAAATTTAAACCCGTCTAGTCTGTGTTGTACAGCTGATCAGGAGTTAGGCCGATTTCTTAAAATTTTTGTTCAGTTTTAATAAAGTCTGGAATTTTTAAATCAACAGCTGAATGATTACCTTTCACTTCTTAATTGTAGAAAACGAATCCCAAATCATTTTTTGAAGTTGTCAAGCCAGCCTCATTGGCATGGATTTTTTTCTATGAGATCTGTTCATAAAAAGAAATGTGCTTTTGTTTTCAAAATTTTGCCTGAAAGAGGAGCATGTCTTTATCTACATTAAGAAACCATACGTACAATTACTTCCACCACCATCGGAAATTTATTTCTCTTTAGTGTTTTTCAATCACTCGGTTCATTAACTCCATAACCTTCTTTATTTTGTCTATGTTTTTAGTGATATTATAAAGTGTTGGCCGTCCGATACAGTAAACTGTTCTTAGAGTAGTTGGTGTCTCACAGCGTCTGTGTCTTTGAATTATCTCTCACTTCTCATTAAAATCTTATGCTTACGTTTTTCGAAGGTTAACAGTCCATTTTGTGATGAAAGAACACTAAACAAAAACAATTATATAGCACAGTATAAAAAAGCTCAACTATAGTATTGTATTTGTATTAGTACTTTATGTGTAACTGTATTGAGCTACTTGTTTTGCATTATGAATACACTACTGCACTCTCTCCTGAATCATGGCGTGCACACAAGTTTAGTAGCTTGTCAGATTACCGAACGTGTTAGACTGGCCAATATCAGATATCAAAATTCAACTGTATATTTTTTCTAATCCTAAATTCACTAAAACCTGGTATGTCGGTTTTTTCCTTCTTTTATCAGAGACTCCTAATTATTTTGTTCGAATTAATAAATATAAAATTTTTTTAAATGGCGATAGTTACTATCTTAATTCTTATGACAGGCTTCCAGCTCAAGCTCCGCTGATGTCCCAATATCACCTAAATATGGCTGTTCCAAGTACCCATAAGCCCTCAGCAAGTATATTTATCCAATATTATTTTCTGAAAGGAAACTACTGTTTAGTGTTTGTATTCATTGTGTATGTTACATTAGTTTATGTTTTGCTCTTTAGTGTTTGTATTCATTTTGTATGTTACATTAGTTTATGTTTTGCTCTTTAGTGTTTGTATTCATTGTGTATGTTACATTAGTTTATGTTTTGCTCTTTAGTGTTTGTATTCATTGTGTATGTTACATTAGTTTATGTTTTACACGTTATTATTTCTCATGCAAGATACAATCTTTATTTTTATTTAATTCCTTTCAAGAATATTTCATTCCGACATATGAATTCAATCCGTCAGTCCTCTGGCACCTCAGTATAATTTGGTAATGTTTTTGGAATTTCTCCATTCAGCTTCGAGTCTGTTACACAACAGCAGGTGGTTCACATTTATCACTGTATTTCTCTCATGGCATAGTATATATTCAACAGAATCCATGATCATCAATCGGTATAGATGTTCAGCCATACAGTCATGGCCTTTGTTCGAACAGACATTTCTATATATATATATATATATATATATATATATAAAAAAGATAAATTATTCAAATTAAAATCTGTTATGTTTTCATGAACTTAGGTCAAGCGTACCAAGTATCATTGTCACATGTCTGGTATCGGCTATTATTGTCAGTCAATATTTATATATGTTTGTTCTTGGGAGTGTTGCAACTGATACATCCAAGAATAATATATTGAGTTTATGTTGTATATGAATCATTTCTCATAATAGATCTCATTATTTTCATATAATAAAATATTCAATATTTTATAACATCATTTATGTTTTGTGTGTAACCTTCTTAATAAATTATAGTTTATAGTTATCATAGTAAGTAATTATATTTGGAAATTTTTCACATTATTCTGATTACAAAAAAGGTCTTAATTGTAATGTGATCAAAATGTTTTAGAGAGCTACGAGACTTTCATCAGCGGTATGAAGGTATAACCCATGAGTTGAAGAGGAAAGAAATGCAGATCAAGGAGTTACAAAGCAGATTGGATTCTGGCGAAGGCTGTGAGTCTCTCAACAAAAAATCTCGCTCTCGCATGCCTTCTCTCCCTTAGCCCTAACCTTCTCCCTGCCTGTGCTAATATTAACTAGCCCATTCACTCTAGTCTCTCTCTCAGTATTATTTTTTGTAGCTCACTTCAGGTTGTGTTTTACTATAGTTGCAACTAAATTTATTGTTAAAGGTTAAAGAAAAACTTCGCATGAAGCCTATGTGATATTATATTTTTACTGCCTATATTTACAATGTTTTTAGAAAGAAATTATATTTACGCCTAATCGTCATAGTTCTCAAACGGTTAGTAATGATTTCAATTATTGTTGTTGTAAAAAATATATATTTATATAAATTATTAAGCTACTTACAACTTAGTATGTAAATATTTGTTTTGTCATTTATAATATTTATATTTATTAAAAATATTTTTGTTTAGTCATTTTTATAATGACTATTTGTCATTTATAAATGCCCTTATTGTCATTTTTGATCTTGTTGTAAGAGGATTGTGGCAGAGAAATTTTTTAAATGAATGGATACTTGGTAGTTATTAGTTTCAGACATTTTAAAAATCAAATAAACAGTAAGTGTATGGATATTTGTTAAAATTTATATCCCGTCTCAACAGCTTCATTGATTTTATTGTGGTTGTTGCTGTTCATTAAATAATAAATTCCTTCTGTAGTCTAGTTATGCTCTTAAACCCATTTTTTTTTAAATTTAGGGGAAAATGTAATTTTACTGATTTTTGTTTTAACCCACCATTGACAAAGTAACCCAAAATGGTTGAAATGATTTTGATACAACTTTCAATATTTTATCCTATAACCCTTTAACACTTTATTCTTGAAGCCATGAAATACACCATTTTAGTCATATTTTAAGACAATAATAATTTTACTTCGTCAAAGTCCAGGTTGGTACTATGAAAAATTTAGTCTTTCTTCTTTCTATATCTGGTTTTTATAACTTTGTCACATAATATACAGTTGGTTGTATACAGTAACATACAGAGAGAATTTCTATAGGGCCATTCAACAATCGAAATTGATTAAAATAATCTATTACTAATTAATTTTTCTTTCTATTTTTTGTTATTTTGAAGTATTTTTTATATTTTTCACATTAATTTTATGTATCTTCCTCTATAAAATGATAGACAGTATAACCTTGCTAATTTAAACCTCATTAAGTCGAATTCCTTGAAGAATCGAAAGTTTTCCATTCCCCTTGAACTTGCCTATCTTATCACATGTTATCTTACTTTGAAAAGTAATGATGTTACTGTCATAAGTTATCTTACTTTAAGGGTTGATAAAAAGTACTTCTATAATTTGATTTTTCATCTGCTGGTCATGTTGACAGACTTCATAAATATAACTTATCGGGTAGAAAACCTCTTCAAATGAAAGTTGTATTGATGAATATAATGAGAAACCAGAAATCTCAATTAATTTCATGTTACAACTTGTAACACACAACATGCGTTGCACTATTGTTAGTCCAATCATCCAGTCTGAGTTTGTAGCTTTAAAAGTGCGAGTTTATTTACTATACTTTTCAGTGACTGTCATTAGTGTTTCTCGTATGTTTTAGTTAATGTTTCTTTATCAATTAAGGCAAAACCTGTGCACAAAACATTATCGTTTTAAGATAAACTGAAAGTTATTGAAGGTGTTAATACCGGCAATAAAAAGAAATTTGACCTGTGAAGTAGTTCGCCATAATAAAGAACATTTCTTCGATATTTTTGAAAAATATAGATAATGCAGTATGAAAGCCTAGCTTAATTTGAACCTCTATAAATTGAAGGCTGTCAAAGCTGCCTTTAATAAGCCAAACCTCGGTATTTATAAATACTCAATAATACGAAGTTTTATCGTTCCACCTGAGATTTGAATTAGCGAGATTCCACTGTATAATAATTATTTAGTTTAGGATAAAGTATCTACTTTTAGAAATTTGGGCTAGGAAATGTTTTTGATTCTTGCCATAATTTTCTCATTTCACAAGATAAATCTATACATCATATTCTAAAAACTATGATGTAACAATTTATGTTTTAGATAAAGCATCTGTTTTTGTGAATTTTTGAAAATATGCTTACATTGTGTATACTAAATCCACAGAAATAGTTTGTCCCTGTAGGGTTACATGGATGGCCGTTCAAGGGTTAAGTAATCTAGTTCCTACGAAGATTATTGAATTTTGTCTTATGTTACTTCTTCAAATACCCAAGGAGCGCAGTGACTATATTCATAATAAGGAAAACAAGGATTCCTGGAACCACAAAAACACGAAACAAAACTATAATTATAGTAAATTTATGTAATACCTTCTTAATTTATTATAATCTTAGTTTTGTTTTTGTGGTATGGGGAATCCTTGATTTCCTTATTTACTTCTTGTTATGTACATTCAAGATTGATAGCACGGTGCATCTCATATGTTTTTGCAGCTATTACTAGTTTTTAGTTTTTTAAAATTGTGTCCTTTCTCTCTTGATTTAATGACTAGGCATTCTATCAGATTCTTTCTCATTGGTTGTTGTATAAAGTGCATTTGAGAATGATGTGTTCCGTTGTTTGCATTTTACTGTTTTATATCTTGAATGATGGGTAATCAGTCATGTGAAAGCAGTGCAAGAAATACTGCTCAGTAATTATGGGGCTAGTTCTGATTCTGGCAATGAATGTTTGTGTACTTCTCGTATGAGTGTGAATATACTTCTCATTATATTGTGGTATGTTATAAGATCATTTGGTTCCTTTAGAATTTCATAAAGGCTTCTACTATTAAGGGAACAAACACTATCAGGCTTTCATACAAATCTCCTAGAAAATCGTTTTACTTTTCTTTAAACAAGTTTTTAAAGTTTCTATCAGTAGAAGTTTTAGGCTCCATATTGATGAGATCCTTGGCAGTTCATATCCTGGGCTGCAAGTATTACCATTAATCCAGTTTTAAGACTAGACAATTACCAAGATGGTATAAGATGTTATATATTTAATGTAGGTAGGTATGTACAGTAGACATTGGAACCAGAGCAGTAATTCTTAGGTTTCAATGAGCCATATGTATAGACATGAATGTTGTTGGAATATTTGATCACTTCCATGGCAGTTTGTCTTAGTACTTTTGCATTCTTTTGTTTTTGTCAATTGACCAGGAAGATCAATCAGTGCTGGGTATAAACCACGACCAAGGAATGGTGATATTCCAGGTAGTATTGAATATTTAAAAAATGAAGATTTTCCAAAAATTAACATGAGTTTAAATGAGAATTGTATATTTTACATTATTTATTACTGTTAATACATGTTGAATCTAACAATAATGCAATTTTAATATAGTGAGCAAAAATTATTCAAATTTTCAGTTCTAAACCATTTAAAATGACTACTTTAAACTTTAATTACAATTTATATTTCATATAGAATTGGACGAATCTCAGTTGTTCTATGTTTTCTAGACTACGACTTGATTTTATTAATAATTTTCTCTATATCCAAGCTACTATTATTTCTTTGTAAATAATTCTTGAATCACATAAATAACCAATTTGTGAATTATATATATATATGACAATTAACCTCAGAAACCAATGTTGAGTTTATCCTATTTTAAATTATATCAGAATGGAAATTGAATATACAATATGGAATTAAAAAAATATTCAGTCTTCTTTGGTTTTCTGAAGGAATATTTGTTGTTCTGTTGTCTTCGTTCTGTACTAATGGAAGTGATATTATTTCTATCAACCAAAACCAACATTATTTGTATTATCCATCTTATTTTTAGGTGAGGTATATATTGTTTTGTTTTAATTTAAAGGCGAAAAATCTCGGAGTCATCATTGTTATAAAAAAAAAGAGAGAGAGAGAAAAAGCTCCCTCGAATATTGTAACAGTGTCAATCAGAAGTGAACAAAAGTTAGTCAAATAGATCTGAAAGGAAAGTGATCTAAACAATAACTGGAATATTTCAGGATTGCCACACACCCATACTCACTTTATGTAAAGTTAGCATACTTCTTTCCATTTTTAGGAAAGTCTGTTATTTAGAAACACTAAAAAGGCCAAAAAAGCATGATGCCGGTCAGGGAATACAAAAATGTCCAAATTTTAGAAGTGTCCGTTAAGGGACGTTTCACTGTAGTTTTATTGCATGCCATTGTTGTTTCACTCCTTACTGGTTAATCTGAAATGCAGCTACGGTTTTATATGTATTTCACGTTACACATTATCTTATGTTTTTTTCATGAAAACTTTCGAACAAAGATTTTTTTTTTTACAGATTAATTAGAATTAAATATAATTAATTTAATCAAATTCACTTAAAATGAGTATATGTGTGGAAACTTCAATCACCAAATGATGTACAATACAATTTTTCACAATAAACACTTTATTTATTCTGGACTAGGTTATCATCCACAGTGATGGTTTGCGTGCATGTAATAACTGAAGGTGATGACTTAGTCAATGAAATCTCATCTTGAACAAATAAAGTGTTTATTGTGGAAAATATGTTTTATTTCATTTGGTCAATAAATAAAAGTTAAGTCTTTAAATTAACGGTAAACTTGTTAATTTTTAGTAGCTAGTATTTCGCAACCCCCCCCCCCCTTAAACATTGCCAGCAACAGCTAATTTTTTACCCTTATTTTATAATTTTCAACATTTCCCCCCAAGTGGTATATACATTTAGTCGAAATTTAAAAAAATAAATAAATAAAATTTAAAAAAAAATGTTTGAAAAACATAATCAAAGCATACATAAGTAATATTAAAATAACCCAGCTAGGCTAGCAAAAAAATTGAGGTCATATAAGAAATTGCTATTCATTTTAAAATAAATAATAAAGACTTTATTGAAGAATTGTACCAAAATTAATTATATTTGAAAAAACACATGTTTACAAAAAAAGAAGTAAATAATCACCAATATTGTTTTCTTAGAAAATGCCTAATAAAACACTTGTCACTAATAGTTCTTTTTTAGTTAATCAATATTTTCTAAAAGTTGGTATTTTCCCTCCTTATCTCTCATGCAGACTAAATAAAGTGAAAGGCCATATGCAACCTCGAGAGTTGTGCACAACTCTAATTGAAGTTACTTCTTTATATATAGTTAGATTAAAAGACTACTTTTCATTTTATTCACTATTTTCCTACTACCTAAATTAATCAATTTTTTTTCTTCGATGATTTATAGAAAAACTGATTTTTATATCTAACAAATTATTTAATTTATAATCTTTATTACCAAAGTCATGCCAAATCCTGGTGTTTTTTTTTTACATAGCAAGGATATTTGAAATTTTTGCTATAATCATTGTCTAAGTCTTTATTTATGATTCAGAATCATAATGAGAACATTAGAACAGAAATTATATTATTAATTAGGCTTAATGTATTTCAAATTTTAATTAAATGAGGTTCAGTGTTCAAAAATATTGTTCAAGGTGTACCTGATCAGTATAATGTAAATAGATAAATAGACTTATAATTATTGTAGTATTTATTACTTATATAACTGATTTACTTTGCCTGAATTCTATTGTTTGCATGTAGCTTTTGTGTATTAAAATTGTTTGCTTACTAATTGTTTTTTGTTGTTGTTTTTTTTTTGCTTTATTTCACCTTTTGATGCATGCTTTTTGCATTCTTACTAACAAAATATTTCTAGTTTTTAATTTATAGTTAATAACTTGATTATACTCTATACCAGCTTAAATAAAATTGTGGCTCGTCTCCAGATATTGAGAAGATTTTACAAACTTCTTTTAGTTGTTTTTAAATAATTTGCCATTACATTCGAATAAGCTAATTTGATTAAGCAAATCACAAAGATAAACCTTTCTTTAAAAAAATAATAAATAAATAAATTATTGAACACTATATGAGTTAAATTAATTA
Organism: Aphrophora alni; assembly: GCA_963513935.1. Lineage (NCBI taxonomy): Eukaryota > Metazoa > Arthropoda > Insecta > Hemiptera > Aphrophoridae > Aphrophora > Aphrophora alni. The sequence goes on along the minus strand of OY740771.1, from coordinate 30,402,124 downwards.
CACAGACTATTTTGTTAAATTTCACTTGATTGGTATAATTTAACTTCTGTAAATTTTTAAGTGACCTAATTTTCATTCTTATATAGATTTACAAGTTTTACTTTGTATAAATTATATTAAATAAAAATTATAATAAAAAATTTTAAATTTATATGTTTTTTAATTAGTGTGAACCATCCTATACAATAATTTTTTTTTTTTAATTTTAATATTTAACTAATTTTCTCATAAAAATTTGGAGAATATTAAAAAAATTTAAAACAAGACTGGATTGTTAACAATATATTGTAAAACATTATATTTAAAACATTAAATTATAACATTCTTTGAACTTTAAAAAAATATATACTCTGAAACAAAGTTAACTTAAATCTTTTAATAAAATTCACAGATTCACACAGAAATCCTGTATTATTAGTTAATTATGTAATATTTGTAGAAATAATTTTTGTTTGATGCCTAATGGTGAATAAATTAATTTTGTGAAAGTTACTGTATTATTTCATTTCTTTTCATTATACTCTTATATCGATAGAAGATTTCTCTTGCTTTTTGGCAATAGCTGTTTCGACACTCGCTGGTCGCATCCTAAAGTTGAACACATCATATTACACATATACTAAAACATTTAATTATCAAGCACTTAAACATTTATTTATTACTATAGATATTTTATACACTGTACACACCAAAGATTAAATGATAATTCTAGCTCTTGTTGTGTAAGAAACCATCAGGAACACAAGCGCTACATGAATCATTTAAGTCTTTTAAACTTTGACATGCACAGTATACAAAATATCCTAATTAATTACGTTTTTAGAAATGAAATAATTTATTGTATATGTAATATTAAATAAAAAATATGATGTATTCGTCTTGAGGAGGTACCAGTGAGTAAAAAAAACAGATGGTACCAAACACAACCCAGATCTACTATCGATGTAAAGGTATTTTGTATGTAATTAGCAAGTCATAGGGCATAAAAATGGAAAATTCTTTTCATTAATTTTGTATATTCTGGGTAAAAAATTAAAACCCATTCTTAATTAGAGAAAGGAAGAATGATCATAAGTTTATATTACTTACTCACATGTACATGGTACTTAACATCAAACAATAATTGACATTTTTGCTTATGGTGAAGAATAAGATGTATATGTATTAATTTTTCACTTTTCAACTTAGTCACTGTATTATTGACTATTTTCTATACGCAATGGCAAAAAATAAATAAACTTTTTTTAAAGATGACTCAAAAGGAATAAACATAAAAATCTACCTACTGTTTTATATAAATGTACTTAATCCATTGTATTTAATTGAGAAATTTTTAACTTGTAATATATGAACACCTTCAGAGGAAAGAGATAAGGCAAAAGGGTTACCAAATAACATTTCCTGGAATTGACATGGTGTTTGGGGCATGATGAAAGGAAAAAATATGAAAAGTATTAATTACAGTCTTAAGCAAATTAGATTTAATCGTAATAACATGTATAAAACCAAATCTGAAATGAGATAACTGATTTAAAAGTACAAAAATTTATAAGAAATTATTTACTGTTGATAGTAAATCATTTATAATAAGTTTTGATGCCAATCTTTATTGTGATAATATAAATGAGAGTTTATAATAAATCTATAACAGACATCCAAAATTTGATGCGTAGTTAAATTATATTTTTACAGGGTTTAATAGTTTTGACATTTCTCTAATTCACTTTAAAAGAGAACACTTGTGTAAAATCAATCACCAACTGAAATAAAACAAAGTTTTCCTTATTAAACACTTTATTTGTTGAAGAAGGTGTTTCAATGACTAAATCATCATCCTCGATTGTTACATGTACACAAACCTTCTTGAGTACATTTATGGACAAGTGAGGATGACAACTTAGTCATTGAAATGTCAACTTGAACAAAAGTGTTTATTGTGGAAAATAGTTTTTCTTTCATTTGGTTTCTCTAGTTAACAGATTATATAAATTCTCTACATGATAGCAACAATTTTACACATTCTTATTACTTTGAAATCAATCCATCATATTACTTAATCTGATACACGTATAAACAGCAATGATAACAACTCCAACATTTAAAAGATAATAAACAGTGGTCTCATGCTGGTCTAAATTTCTCAGAGATTCATATTTAACACAAAATTCAAACCACAATAAAAATTTGAGCCACACTATTGTAAGATCGAAATTAAATTTCAATTTTTTAAATTATTATTTTAATTAAATTTAGCTAAACAAGTAACATCTGAGGGGAAAATGTATTGTTTGCCATTTTTCTCAAAGTTCCAATCATTAGGCATAAAGTGAAAATGAACTATGTGACAATGAATTTTATGACAAACAATTGTATAAAGCATATATTATAAAAAGTAAAATACTAATATAAAAAGTTTGCGACTAATTTTGGAAAAAGGAGTGGAAGTTTTGTTTTATTTTTTATAAATTACTCTTGAAGTGCAATTTTCTTTTAAGTTTGGGTTATAAATCTTTATATCCAGTAGAACCTCGATTATCCAAGTTTCTTTATTATCCCAGGTGAATCCACGACTTAAGGAATTACTTAAACATCCTCCAAATTTTTGTTTTAAACATTTTAAAATTTTAAGTAAAACTGGGCTTTGGCTGTACCGAATGAGTAAAAATTGCTGTCTAAACTACTAACAGTCACCGCTTCATCTTTATGACTCACCATCCCTTCCACCTAATATGTTGTTCGCCTGCTACTGTATTTTGAGCAAAGTGTTGAACTTTGTGAGTGAAAGTGTCATTATGAGTGGAAAGTGAAAGTGTGTTGTTTTATTATAAAATTTAAAATGGAAAGCAATTAAACAATTAGATGGAGGTGAGTCAAAAAGAAAAGTGACAAATGATTTAGGTGTTGGTGAAGTGACTGTCGGGGATTGAAGGCAAAATTGGTCAGAAATTGGAAGTGGGTGTTCCAACAATCATTAAATAAAGAGGATAACCAATTGAGTATAACAGGTGAAATTTTGTCATCCAATTCAGAAGTGACAGATTTTATTAACCAACTTGATGAAATTATTAAAGAAGTGGGGTTAACTTCACAGCAAGTGTATAACTGTAATGAAACTGGTTTATACTTCAATATGTTACCGACCAAAACGCTTGCTTCAAGAGAAGGGAGTTGTGCTCGGCACTATAAACGCAGCAAAGACCCACTCCAAATTAACATATAAAAACTTAATGAAAATCTTACAGGAAATTTCACTTGAATGTTTTTCTCATAGCGTACTGTAGTATCCGAATTTTAGATTGTCCGAGGTGTGTCTGGTTTATTATTATATATTCAAATAATCGAGGTTTTACTGTATCATCAAAACTGCTTTAAACCCAAGTTTGTTATATTCGAACTTGCATTACAGCATCTGTCTTTTAGTTTTTCTTTTTTATTGACTGTTAAATCCCAAACAGATCAATACAATTTTTTTAATCCTTAAAGAATACATTTTAGAAGAATATGATCAAAATCATTGGAAGTCATTAAGTTTTGGTCTTATGGCAGCTTCTTACCTAAATTTTTAGTTTGATTCATATTTAGATTTATGAACACTATTTATTTTTCTGTTGACAAATAGTTTGTATGGAATTGTCATATTTGAAGTGCAATTTCTATTTAAAATTAATATTCTAATGTCTAAACATGAAAACTTGAAAATACAACCTTGTCGTAAAGATAGATTATTGATATAAATAAAAATCATAGATATATGAGAATAAGTTTTGAATATAATAATATATCAATCTATAAGACTGTGGTTCAAAGGCAATATAGTTATGATAACACATGTATTGCAAAAAAATTAGTTTATTATGTTATTATGTTATATAAGTTATGAGAAAAATCCTTTATATATTATAAATTTCTTTTTTAGTTCAACAAATTTCAAATTTTAATCTGTTTCTAGACAATTTTTTATAAAACTCTGATTCCCCTTAATTGTAATTAATTGATTCAGATTTGTAGTACACATAAGTGCAATTGGATACATACCTTATTTCTGCTTTTGAGAGTATGTAGTGAGCAATTAAAATCTAAAGGAAAAACTGACTGTTTTTCATTACAGATCTTTAAAAAATTTATGGTTTGTTTATGTACTTTTTTCTAATAAGAAATAAATGGGGAAAACTCTGAAGTGAAGAAAACAATTTTGTTGTTTTGCCTATTTTGCAGAAACTTATTTTGATTATTATTGAAATTTTAAACAATTATTTGGGACCAATAATCATATTGAGTTTTATTACTTTTTTTTTGTCTGTCACAATCCTTATTTGAAATATAATTAAGACAAACAATATTTTTCACAAAATATTCATGGAAATAACCATTCATGGTTTATTATTAACTTAAAAACTTCATGGTATATATAAAAAAAGGTAACAAAACTTAATCCTGATTGTTAAAAACAAAAAAAATGTTCAATAATATTAGTTGCAACCAATAATTCTTGAATTACACTTCTAAGCGAATGTGCAATTCTATAAACGAGAAAGCTAGTTATAAGTGTGTACTATTATATAATGGCCTACTCTGGAATTTTTGGTGATTCAAGGCAAGAAATTTAATTTGGAGATTCCATTACTCTTACAGGAAATCTAGATGGAATGAGCCTAAGATTTATAACTGAAATGAAATGACGAAGAGTATCTTTGTATTAAGGTGGATTGACAACAGAATACTTTTTCTAAAGAAGAAATTGAAGATTTTTTTATACACTAAGAATATGGGTGACATTATCAAATGAAAACCAGAGTGGTCTCTTTTGTCTATATTTTGTGTGTGTGTGTGTGTTTTTTTTTTTTTTAATTTTTAACAAAAGAGGAACAGCTATTGTTTGTTAACAGCTATGATCAATTTTGATTAATTTTTCATACAATTTAATCACAAACATTCGGTTGACAAAAATGTAAACTGAGATTGTCCTTGTTAACAGAGTATTAATACAAGTTTTATTCAAAAAATATCCAACCTGAAATTTTTCCGCAGAAAGAAATTAAACTTCAATGGAGCGTAGTTTCATGTCCATCTGTGAATTTTTTTCCCACCTTCAGAGAGAAACAGTTATTGGCCGTGAGTGACTGTTCTTAGTGCATATCAGATTTCCAATTCATGTGAAATCAGGGGCTCCTTTCAATGGGATTTTCAGTTTAGAGATGTATCAAAAATCACAAGAAGCCATGTTAGGAGAGTAGGAAGCCCGATAAACCACAGGAGCTGTGTGTTGCCAAAAAACTTTAAATCAAATAGTTCATTGTAATGTTGTAGCTACCAAATTTCCACTGTCTATAGTTCCAATCTCCTCGCTCCACATAGTATTGGGAAAACAGCAGAAGAGCTTTCAGGTAGTTCTATGCTAATATTTTGGTCGTTATGAGTGTACTAGTACATGACACAGTCAAATAAAATGGTCTACATAAGTTTGATGTTTCTGCTTTTTTGTACCTCAGAATGTTGAATTTCTCAACTATGTCATGTTTCTATGTCATATATTTAAACACATAACTCATCAGCAGTCATCACAAGTATTTAGAATTTAGAAAGTCAGTCACTGTTTGTGGAATTTAACATGTCTTGGAACACTTCCAGACAAAGGAGTTGCTTTTACTCCATCGTTAATAGACTTGAAACAAATTTTGCTAACATTCTATACAAATCAAATCATTGAACAATACGTAATTATAAATTTAAAACGCATAAAGACTCGAGGAGGCTAAGTATTCCTTCACTGAACAAAACTAATGTTCCAAGAGGCAGCAGTGATAGCTTTGAGTAAGGCGTGAAAACTCTCAAAAGAACTTGGGATTTTTAATATTTTTAGGGAGTTTAATAAATATTATAAATCAGAATACCATATACCACGTTCTAAAAGTTTTAATCTGTGCACCGAATATTGTAGCACTCTTTTTCTCATGAGATGTTCATGGCGACATTGTTTTATTTTTAACATAAACTGGTTTGATTTGAAAATTATTAATATTTCATATATGGCTGGAAAGGTTAAAAATTTATATTAAAAAAAAAAAAGGATTATTAGACCGATTAAATTTTAAATTAAACATTATTCTAATTATTCATTTTTAAATACAGAAAATTTTCAAAGATTCAACAAAGTTCTCCGAGAATATCACCCCATATCTCAACTACGAACAGATATAGACAAAATAAACTGATTTTGCTGTTTTTAAACTATTCTTTAAAGCATTTGGAGGCTAAAGCAAACTAATACTTAGGAATCTGAAATATTTAAAATGTGACATTTCATATTAGAATTTTTGTCCAAAATAATTCTTCTTAGAAAATTACATTGACTGTATTTGGGGTCTTTACTCTCCTTCAGTAATCTGTAATTGTATTTGAATTTATTTTAAATTGTATTAATTTAGTTTTAGCCACATTTAATTTCAAATTATTTGCTGTAAATCAATCGTAGGCCTTTGACATTGCTGTCAGTACTATTTTGTCCAAATACCGTTAAAGTAATGTCATTGATCTATGACATACTGATTATGCAGAACAAACGTTCTGAAAAATCTTTTGGATAAATTATAAAAAATTAAAGGCCTCAAGATTGAATCTTGATGTAGTCTACATGATGCCCATGGCATCGTCACCAAAAGCTGCAGAAACTTCCGAATGGTTTCCATTTACATTGGTGATATCACCAATGCAATACCGCTACACAAGTTGTTCCATCATTTGAAGGAAATTAAAATCCGACAAGTGCTGAATGTATTCTCTCATTCATAAATTAACTACAAGTGATCGAAGCTCAATCTTTGCAGGCAGGGAAAAATTTATGTATGCACATGAAGGAACCTTCCACATCCCACTGAAATTTACCACCCATATTTATTTTCATGAAAAAATTTAGATCAGATATTTTTAACAAACCTTGTGTCAGTTAGTAGATTCATCAAAAACCATATTATATACCACACATCAATTTATTGACCTACAATTTTATGTTTGTGAACTAAACATAACATATTTTATAGATAACAGTATCTGCTTTGATAATGATTTAAATTTTACTATTAGTAAAATCACTATTAAATAATGACATAGTTTTTATTTTTAATTTTAAATCCTTTCTACTACCTATCCTAAATTAATCCTTTCTATGTTTATATTAGTATTTATGAATATATATACACAAAGTATATAAACAGTTACTTAAAATACAAGAGTTGGATTATTATGTTTATCTTGTGTAGACAAAATGCCCCTGTTTATCGGAGTAACTAGCTGCCTCTGGGGCTTGCTACTGCTGCTTATTCGAATGTATTTCTGAGTCACAACATCCTGCCATCTCGTCATTTCGGGTAACGTAGAATTGTGCCGTGTGTGCCATCGAAGTTGATGCTTCCTTAACTTGTGATTTACAACCCTTAATAGATTTTTTGTTTTGTAGTTTTGTTTTCTGATAATTGGCTTGTGTTGAATTCCTTTGACCAGATACAACCCTAGTCAGGACAAGATATTAAAAACTGGGTCATGTTGTGTTATAAAACTAAAATTATGATTAGTTAATACTTTGTTTATAACGTAAATAATGTTTTACATTTAACCTAATGTTCACCATTCAATAGGATCAAAGTATAACATAGATTTATTGATTAAGTGATGAAGTTTTTCCAGAACAATTTCTTAAATTTTATTTAACACTAATCTTGGAAATGATTTTTACAAAATAACCATAAATTTAAATCAAAAACACAAAATAAAATATGGAATAATAAACCCATCCTGTAATTACAGTATTAATATTTTTTATAATATTAAACTAGTTCTTCCTACTCCAATGTTGTCCATGTACTGTTCTAATGTTGTCTAAGTAATGTGTTGTTTTGTGAATAATAACAAGCTTTTCTTTAATGCTTTAATTTCCTATAAAATGGACATATAAATCAAAAACCCATACCAGCTGCAAATATTCAGTTGTTTTTGTATGTTTTTATTTAAATTATTTTAAAAATAATGACATTATTTAGTGTTAATAATTTTAAAATAGGGTTTATTTTATAATCCTTTAACAATCAATAAATTGGTTATATATAGTTTAAATAGTGAATTCAGAACTATTATAACAAAATTAACTCTTTTTTACTAAAATTCTGGAAAAATTCATGTATATTCATACGTTCTTTTACAAGTATATAGGTTTAGATTTAGATCAAATTTATAACTTACAAAAACCTCTGAGCAGCTTTTCTTTAAACAAAACTGTTTTCTTCATGTTGTTTAAAAGTTGTACTTTATCTTAAATGAGGATGATGGGATAGCATATAAAAAAACAACCTTAACCTCCTGTGCTCAAAACCTACCTTATCCTTGGCGATTTGGAGTCCAAGTTGCAGTGAAAGACACAGTTCATAACAATTACTCTACATCTATTATCCTTAAAAATAAGAATCAAGAGGTCATTGAATATAATACTTTTGAAGCAATTAACAATTAATTGTTATATCAAACTGTTTGTAACACAGAAAGAATTGACCATGTTAGAACTTTCAGTGTTCACAATTAATTATGATTTCTAGCGTAATAAAAGAGTCTCCACACTTCATTTAATTACAGGAACAATGAAAACTGACCTGCGTAATTGTTAACTAAATTTATTAGTATTCATTAACATTATCAGCTGTATGTCTATTAAAGTTGGCTGTTAATTGCAGTGTGTGCTAAAATGAATAATATATATATATATAGAGAGAGAGAGAGAGAGAGAGAGAGAGAGAGAGAGAGAGAGAGAGAGAGAGAGAGAGAGAGAGAGAGAGAGAGAGAGAGAGAGAGAGAGAGAGAGAGAGAGAGAGAGAGAGAGAGAGAGAGAGAGAGAGAGAGAGAGAGAGAGAGAGAGAGAGAGAGAGAGAGAGAGAGAGAGAGAGAGAGAGAGAGCAGTGTGTGCTTGACAAATAATATATATATATCGGGTGGTTATAAAGTCCCTTCTCCCCTTATTTTTTTTTTACAATTTATATTAAAAATGTTTTCCAACGATACCATTCATTATATAGGTAGAAACTCTAACTTTTGTGGTATTCTAAAATATTGGGAGTTACCTGAGATCTAAGATATAGGAGTTAACTTCCGAATTATTTATGAGAAGATAGTTATACGACATGTCGATTAACACTCCATTTTTCCCCTGAAAACAATGGTGCAATTAAAATTCAAAAGGGTTGTACCGTTTCCAAGAAATCTGTAGGTCAAAGATGTAGGAGTCGACATAAAAGCTGTAATGAGAAGATTGTCACGTGACATTTTGATTAACACTGCCTTTTTTCTCTTGAGGCAGTGTTAATAAACATGTGACATGACTATCTTCTCATTACAACTTTTAAGTCGACTCCTACATCTTTGACCTACAGATTTCTTGGAAACGGTACATCCCTTTTGAATTTTAATTGCACCATTGTTTTCAGGGGGAAAAGGCAGTGTTAATCGACATGTCAGGTAACTCCCAATATTTTAGAATACCTCAAAAGTTAGAGTTTCTACCTATATAATGAATGGTATCATTGGAAAACACTTTAAATATAAATTGTAGCGAGTACTTTGTAAAAAAGTAGCGAGAAAGGGACTTTATAATCACTCTCTCCCTCTCTCTCTCTCTCTCTCTCTCTCTCTCTCTCTCTCTCTCTCTCTCTCTCTCTCTCTCTCTCTCTCTCTCTCCTACCCACCCCCACCCTCTGTTGTTTAAAGGGGAAAAACCTCTCGGTCATGATCACTTCATAAAAAAAAGTAAAAAGGAACATAAAATAAAGACTTCTAGCTCTCGAATAATTCGTTATGGTTGAAAGAGAACAAAACTTGTTAAAGAAAGACTTGATAGGAAAGGTGAAAGAGGGGGATCTATCCCAAAACTACATGGAAAAAAAAGATTAAATTCAGTTAGGTCCCTCGGGATCGCGAACCCCATACTCACTATAATAAGCCCCTTAAGGCAAAATTATTATAATATACTTAAATGTACTATTTTTCGGCAATTTAACATTGTTATAACATCAATTTCATTCAAGTTGCAGTTATTGTATGCTTAACATTTTAAAACTACTATCCTTACTGAATTTTTTCTTTAGCTGGTATTGGAAATATTTATAACATAAATGTTGTTTCAGTACGAGTTGAAATTGCTACTCTTTATAAAAATTCCATGTTATGAAATTCAATGGTATTTAAAATTCAATAGTTATGAAATTATGATATTTAGACCTAACTAAATATCATTTAACATATATTTATTAATATTTCAAGAGATTTTGGTTTTAATATGTTGTAAATAGTTCAAATTTTAATATTACTTTCCAAATCTTTGCAAGAAAAACTTGTCACGACAACAAATTTAACTAACATTCAAAATGTGTATAATAACTGTTTTAATTAAGGAAACTATACGTATAGATAAAATTGTTTTATACACAAGAAAGAATACTTTTTTTATTTTAGGTAATTCAATATATTCAGTAAAAAGAGAAAATTCTTTTATAAATGGAAGGTCAAATTGAATTGTATGTACAAACAAGTAAATGTTAAGAATTCTTAGCTAGAACTGAATTACATTCCCTTGAATCATTAGAAAGGATAAATAACACTTGTGTCCTTTCACTTAAAAAATGTGAACCGTAAAATAGTTACTAGAAACGGCATTGTATTGTCAACATCTCTACAATGTTTTTATTATGATTGATTGCAAGTTGAAATTTGGATTTAAAAAAATGTCTAATACACAAATTCTATTGTGAAGTTCTACTTGGAAATATGAATACCTGAAAATATAAAATATCCATAGACACCCATGAATAATATGTCATTATTTTTAGCTTACTATTCATTATTATATGTGTGTATATTAACAAATGCTCTACAGACCACAATTTTAGAGAAATTAGGCTTGAATTTTTAACAAATTTTTGAAATGTGTTTATAAAATTGGTTAATAAATTTTAAATTGAAGATAAAATTTTGATTCAGGTATTAACTTTACAACTTTTCAGTTGTATGTCTACAATAGTTCATTTTGTGAAAGAATCAAATCTGCATTAAATAATACACAAACATTTTCCTGCTTTAAGAGAGTTATCATTTTAAAAATCGAACTGTTCAAAACTGTAACATTGTTTGTAAATCAGCAAAAATAGTTTCATTACTTGGAATTTTAGTAAAATTAAAAATATAATAGGTTTTGCTATTTGTTGAATATGATTTTTTATTAAACAAAATTTGTGCCAAATTTCAAAGTGGTACCGTTTTAAAATGGTTTTTTGGTAGAACCTCCCATTAGTCTAAAATATCTCGATTTATGCATGTTGATCATCTGCATATATGAATACCAAAGTAAACATTAGCTTATCTCAAATCATTGTAATGATTCCTGGAGGATTTTACTCATTACTTGGAGTTTGAATATTAACTGAATTTAAATTAATAAATGTAATTAATAAAATATCCTTCTTACAGTTGCAACTTGAGACTAGATCTTTTTTTTTCCTTGTTTAAAGGCGAAAAATCTTTCGGTTATCATTGCCTTTTTAAAAAGATGAAGAAAAGAGCATAAAATAAAGACCCTTAGTATTATTAAATACTCTAATAGGGTCAGAAAAGAACAAGAGTTAGTCAAGAGAGACTTGATAGGAAAGACTACATGAAGTAAGATGTAGATCTAGCTATGTCCTTGGGATTGCCACTATAGTGAGCCCATGAGGTGAAATCATATTATTAACTAACAATTACAATACTTAAATTATTTTTAAAGCGATAGCATTAAACCAGAAGGTTTCTTTATTTAAGGATCTCACTCTTTAGTACAAAAAAGTTATTTTGAATGGGTTCTAAATATTTTCTTGGGTTTTTCCTTTTGGAATTGAAGCTATGTACAGCCTGAAAATCAGTTAAATAGCACCCTTGAACTTAAAGTGATAAATCTGAAATTCTGGATTTTCTTTACTACAATTATCCATTGGTATGCATTACTAAATGCTAAAGGAGTGAGAATTTCCCCCAAATTTATTAAGTAGACTCAACTACATATATTAATTATTATTATGAACAAGTTCGTTAACTAGATATATTTGCTGGTTGATAAATTTCAATATAATAGCTGATTTTCAATACAGTATAAACAAATAGATTTTAAGGAATAAGTTCTCACCTGAAGATAGAATGTCTTGCAACAGACCATTGTGTCGCTTTAAAATCTGAATCCACTGATGACTGAATGTATTTTCTCATATAAAAAATTAAGAAAATTAAATTAAAATAAAACTAAATTTTGACGGTGTGTTTTTTCTGCGTTACATTACTCCTCCATCTTTATTAGTCTTAATGTACTTTAAAAAAAAGATCTTTAGTAACCCCAATGATTTTGTAAAGTGGAAGTGTTTATCATACTTAAAAAATAGCATTCATCATTAGTAAGATTTTGTAAGATTTGGAAATATAAATGCAAGTTCCTCTTTTATAATTTTTGTTTTCCTTAATGTTCTTGTGGCATGGCAGAGTTAAAAACAACATAGTTTCAAGTTTAGTATAAAAATAAATGTGTTTTATAAATCAGTGGTGTCCCATAATAATATTGATGTTTAGCCCAACAACTAAACCACCATATGATTTTACTTAACAGCTGTTTCAAATGGTTTCACTCACCTTTGAGGTTATGGAATCAGATATTTTTGTTTTTCTAACTATTTAGTATTTACGTACCTTTAAATTAAGCTGGAAGGAACAGTAATAAAATAATATATGTCCATCATTGTTTTTCTATCACTTAGTTTTTAAGCTATTTAGGGATTAGATTACAATATTAAAACATGGAACATTATTGAGCTTTCTCCACTTTGATTCCTGGATGCATTTTCTCTTTCTTTGTCCTTGTATATGTTGTCTGTTGTCTATGTGTCAATATAACCGAACTAAATTAACAAATTTAAATCAAAGTTAGTACAGAAATTAATTAATTATAACAATATCCAAGCTAAGGTCATATCTTATCCAAAAAAGCCACACCATGCATTGATTATTTGAGCTCAACATTACCGTTTTATTCTTCATGAAAACTTAAAAACCTCTATTAAATAACATTTTCTCTCAGTCATTGAACAAAAATTAAGTACAGTAGAACCCCTCTAATCCGCCCTCGGGTGGTCCGTTACTCCGGTTAATCCGACCGTGCTCGAACTCGCGATATTGTGCGGACTTGCCGATGACTCACTGCCCGTCTGGCGCCATTCTTTCCAGTTTGTTATCGCTTTCCTGCTTCAGTTTAGTGTCATCTCTTGTGTTGTTTCTATTGATTTGCTATAGTACTTGCAAAGTTTATATATAGACTTTATTATATAGACTTTTAAAAGTTTATATATCACTTATTTCACTTTAAAAAAATCTCTTTATATAATATGTAATAAATATTGACTTTTTTCGGATAATCTGACCTTTTTTTCGTTCCGACCATTGGGGAGTCCCGAAGGTGACGGATTAGAGGGGTTCTACTGTAATGAAGAATGACTTTTGTTTCCTTTTTTTTTTTTTTTTTAATTTAGAGTTTGTCCATGCTGTATTTGGATTATGCATGGACTATTATGTAATATTCTTTTGTCAGTATATGACGTTATTGAACAGCTGTTTTTTTTTCATATTTAAATTAAAACCATTTTATATCCTAAACATATTTTAAGTGTCACTCGTCACTGTAAGAACAATACAATTGTAACTGTAGGTCCATAGTGACATCATTTTTATTGTTTTATGGATAATTTATTGTCAATGAATGTTATCTTTAAATTAAAACTGATAAGATTTTTTTTTTTAATTGAAATTTTTAATGGATTAAATTGTAATTTTTGATAGTGGTTATTTTAAGAGTAGGTTAACCAACAAATATGATTTGTTTATGTGTTTTAGATGAAGATTTAACAAATATATGATTTATGTATAATTGTTTACACATTATTGTATTTGTTTATGGTACATTTGACATTATGTATGGAATAAATGACCATACAAAAACAAAACAAAATAGGACAAATATTAGGTTTATGTAGGACAAGCATTAGAATTTACTGTTTTTTACTTGTGTTGCATTTTGAACGTTTTAGCCTATGCGTAATTATTTAATTATCATAAGGATAGTGGGAATATTGTTTGGTAAGGTCAGTATGTAATATTCAAGGAAATGTTGACTTATATTATTTAAAATATTGTTATATAAGAGAAGACAAGTTTTGATGTGTTAAATTATGAGTTTAGTGTTATGTGATCCAAAATAATATGGAGAATATTTACTTCATTGCACAACTGCCTAGCTACAGAAAAGTTATTCAAGCAAATTTGATGCATGGAGATAAAGGATATTTTTTTAATAAAGTTAAAATATCTATTATATCATTGAAGTTGTTAAACAAAAAATGTTTAAAACATCTATCGACACTTGATTCGGTATTGGCTAGGATTATTGTTGTATACGCTAGGATTAGGAAGGTATTTATTTTATGTCAAAACAAAATTAATTTCAGTTAGTGGAAGGGAAATAAAATTAAGTTTACTTATATAATTTAGTCCTAGCTTTAGAAAAGCTGTGAGGATGCAAACACTACTTATTACAGTTGTAACTTTTATTTCTTTGCAATTTAAAAAAAAATTATTCAGTCATTATTATCATTCATTACTGAATCTGATATTTGTGCTTATGACTACTTTAATGGTGGCGACTTAGCCAAGATAGCCCTTTGTAGGTGTATATTTAGTTGTGTCAATGACTCTGCTCTAGCTGTTCTTGAACTATATATATATGTGTGAAAAAGCTTTCCTCATTACAGACCTTGTATTCTCAATTTTTGTTGTGCGGTCAGGTTGAAATTCCAAATTCTCAATTTTTTTGTTTAAAAAATTGGGGTTAGGTTAAATTAAATGCTGAGTTAAAATTTACAAATTTTAATTTAATTTAGTATTACAATTTGAATTAGTCAAAAGATTTTAACTAAAAACTGGTTCACATTTTGAAATTTTATGTGTACAATAAGTACTTTTAAAATTTCCATAGATTTATATTTGGGCTCTAAAGTGGTCCCGTTTAAATTTTTGTGGGCGCTATCATGCTTGTATACAGATAAAGATGACACCAGTTGGATGGGATATTAAATATCTTTTTCTCAGATTTCTTACGCAGAATGATTTTTTTATTATTATTTTTTTTATTATTTTTTTTTATTAAATACGATACTTATTTCTTATTCTGTCCAAAATTAAAATAATATTAATAAATGGTGTGATGATTTTTAGAAGTTAAATTAAGTGTTAGACGTAACCTAATGATTTTAACATTTTAGAACAATCTATTCTAGTTTCAGAAAAGTGTAAAGAAACAAAATTGTCATACAACAAATATATCTCTTTTATAAAATTTTGGTTACTGTATGTGAACACATTTCAAATGTCTTTTATTTCAAATGGTCAGTTTCTTTTAATTCTGATTCTTTAAACTTCATATTAATATTTATTTTATAATTTGATATTAATCAAACTCATTTATAATATTTTAATTAAGACATATTTTAAACTATAAGGAGATTTTGTGGATTGTTGCTTTAATTTGTTATAGTAGTAATTAATAAGAAAGTGACAATATTATAGATTATAGGGTCAGAGATCATGAGTTTAATCCCAGTAGGCAACTTTAGATTTTCTGCATCGTCATTTTTTCTTAGCTTAAAAGTCAGATGTAAAACAAATGGAGAACTTTGGTATACTCATGTTTGTATGTTTTTCATGCTTGTTAATTCATGCAATTTCTCTTTATGTTTGTTTACAGTTTTGGAACGTCCTTCGTCACAGATGTCCTATTTAGATCATTTCCTTAAAGAATCCTCAACCCGACATGGTGGCTCAGTTGAAAGTGAAGAGGGAGATATAGAAGATAACCGGGCACCCTCTATAGCAAGTAGTCAATCTCATAACTCCGAGCTTAGTATAGTAAGTTTTGTTTGTAAATTTATTAACAGTAAGCATCATTTAATCTCCTGTATGACACATTATTTAGTTAATAAGCAAATGAAAAAAAAAATGTACAAAAATCCATTTTATTAATAAGTAGATGAGATTTCAATGACTAAGTCATTCCTTTAGAAGAGGCTTTAAATTAAAATGAAGTAATTGCTGTATCTTGAAATTATTTGACTATTCTAACACTTTTTGCACTTACAGTCAGTAGAACTAGTAAATTTATTGGTCATGATGAAAGCAGATTTTTAATTATTGATTTGAGTCAAAAGTTCTCATTGACCAAAAATTTCAAATACACTAGCTTACAAGAACTTTCAAATCAGCTGTCTCTATTCAATGTTAAAGTATTGCGCATTTCTCATGTGTCAGGACTACAATAATTTCGTTCAGGAAAAACAAACTTGAGGGAGCTGATTTAATTGTTATTTTGAGGTCGGGTTTGCAGCAATTTGTTCTACTAACAAAGACCTTTGAAATGAGGTACTATTAGACCTATGATTACATTGAAGATTTTCACGACTTCCTCTCCAGGACGTTCCTCTATAACAAAATGTGACAGTTAAATGTATCAGAGTGTTATGAACCATAGTAAGGTTACTCTAGAGTTGCATTGTTGTATGCAATTTAGCAAAGTAATTATTTTAGAGTATTAATACTGTTATCTTTTAAGATTTTCGGTATATATATATATATATATACAGTACAACCTCGTTAAGTCGGCCCCCTTTAAGTCGGATCTCTAGGTAACCAGGACCGGTTTGCAATAAATAAACATAAATATAAATTAATATAAAATATGCATTTTGGTAGCGCTATTGTTTTATACGAGCACATAATCGTAGCGTATTGCGCGGTGATCATGACCGAGTTCACGCAACCAAGTTTGTTTGCTGTGACTGTACATCTGATGCCTAACTGTAGCGCTGCATGCTTACGTGGTGAACCGGGATTTTCTACTGGTTACTGACGTTACTATCAGCAATTATCAGACGTGATTTCTACTATACTTTGTCTTAGACTTTGAAAACGATAAGTGTGTTAGGAATAAGTTAATATTAGGTTAGATTAGAAAGGAATCACATTCACAAAACTCAGAATGATCCAACTATTGTGAAACAATTAAAAAAATGTTGAAATGCTTGACTTGCATAGAAACAAGAGCAACCAAGACTTCCAAAGGTATATAAACGATCAGCAGAATTTGGGTGGGGGTCTTTGGTCTTTTGGAAGATACACGGCTGTGTCACTAGCCGTGGTGCAGGAACTCTACTCCGGGAAATCTATTGGCTCAGGAACTCTGCTCGACAGACAGTAAGCAAGCATTTCTGTATTTGTATGTAAAGTCACCAGTTAGAGGTTAGAGGACTTGTAATTTCTTTAATTTAAAATATAATGATAGTTGGAACACTTTTGAGTTTTGAACAATTGATTTATGTAATTTATTTGAGTAATTGATTTGTGTAAGGTATTTGAGTAATTGATTTATATAATGTATTTGAGTGATTGATTTATGTAATTTATTTGAGTAATTGATTTATGTAATTTAGTTGAGTAATTAATATCTCGTTTGAATTATCAGTTTGGATAAATATTTCAATTAGGTTCTAATTATTGTTTTGCATTATAATGTTGCATTGATGTATTAATAAATCACCGAACCACTAATTGTGATATTTAATTGAAAATAAGAACCCAGGCATATTTTAGAGAGCCAATCCTAACAAGTGCTAAATCGGAAACATTACAATTGCTTATGATTTTTTGAAAATTTACTTGAAAAATGTTTAGTGTTTGAAGGTTGTAGTCACCGTTTGTAGGGTTAACGAAGATGGTCAAGGTTATAATATACAGGTATATTATCTAAAAAAATTTGTTCCGTTCCTGTTCTTGTCATTTAATGACAACCTAATATGTTTTTGTTGTAACAATTTATTTGACTCATTCATTTGCTGATTGAATTTTCCTCAAAGGTTATTAATTCTAAGTGATTATTAAAGTTAATGCTTTACTTATTGTTATTTATATGTTTTCCAGGATCCTGGTTCTCCTTTGAGTATACCACACCATCATTCCATGCATGCACACCATCATCAGCATCTTCCAACTAAGCCTAAGTCACATCAGTTTTTAGTACGAACCTTCTCATCTCCAACTAAATGTAACCATTGTACGTCTTTGATGGTGGGTTTAACGAGGCAAGGTGTAGTATGTGAAGTGTGTGGCTTTGCATGTCATACCGCATGCTGTGATAAGGTTCCATCAGTATGTCCTGTACCATCTGACCAAAGTAAGTTTGCTTATTTATCTTTATTATTTTTAAATGTTAGACCATCAATGATTAGTATTAACGATTAACTAAAGTATTAAATTGTACTTACATATTTTCTCATTTTACCTAGAATGGCATGCCTCAATTAATTAACAAGTTCGGGCAGTAGTGAGCTGTACGACACACGTGTAAAGCTCACTACTGCCCGAACTTGTGAACCATTACAGGTTGCACAAATTAGAGTACGGTAGTAAAAACAATTCAATCGACTAATAATATAGTCCTATCACAATCTGTTTATTTTTTTAAATCCTCTCTTTCTTCGGATGTTGCATTTATAATAGACATATGATACAGCACAAATAAGTAAATGTAAAGTATATATTTAGTTATCATTTTAATACAGAATTTAAAATATTAAATTGTAAATTTAAAAAAGTAAAACATATTTCTTATTGTTTCTTTAGTCATGAATTAAGAGGAAATAATCAAGCTTACCTTGGTAGTGTTGTCTTTATGTTCTGATAATGCAGGATAATAGTTTAACGTAAAAAAAAAAAAAAAAAAAAAAAAAAAAAAAAAAAAAAAAAAAAAAAAAAAAAAAAAAAAAAAAAAAAAAAACTAAATATTTTCTGAGCATTATTTACTTTGTCATTTACTAAAGAGAATAGTTTGAACTGTTGTTTAACAGAGTAGTCACTTGTAGAATGTATTTAATAACTTATATTTTAGTATATACATATTTTTATATATATTTATTTAATAATATAATATAAAGTCATTCAAGATTATTATTATTAATACAGTAGAACCCCTCAAACTTGACATTCCGTCAAACTCGACATTTCGTCAAACTCGACAGGGCCAGTGACCAGGAGCGTGGGATTTCCAAGGTCATTCACTGCATTGTTTTTACGCCATGTGTGCCTGCCAGATGCCGGGAGGTTGAGGCTTGTCACTTTTATTTATACAGCTGTGAGGGTTGCTCTTTTGTCTAGCCACTTTCTAATCCTACTGTATAGTAGAGGCCAAAGTTAAAGATAAAGGGTCCAGGTAGACCGGGACAGCCGTAATCATGTGTTGTCAAAACATTCATATTGTTGTGAACCCAAGCGCCTAACCACCCGGATGCTACCGGTCATTAGCACCGATTCCATTAAAGTAAGCGGCAAGTCTTTTGTCATAACAATTCAACGGAGCGTCGTAGAACTATGATTCAAGTTTTGTAATAAAGGTCTTAACCAGGTAAGAAAAATGACCCGACTCTTAATTATATGCGATCAGCAGTTCAATTTATAGCATTTGTATTGGACCGTGTTTGGTATGGACATTCTTTTTGTTCGGCGACTTCGAGATGAAGCTGCCAGACGTCGAGTCGAAAATGAAAAACAAAGATCAATCAAAAGTTTTTTTCAAACAATGCTAACTTTGCTCTAATGTTTTTTATTATATAAAATTGTTTTAATCTTTAAAAATATTTAATGGGCTGTCTGTTTTTTACTGTAGACTTTACTGTAAATTTTATCACGGCGTATTAGGATAGGTCTTTTTAGTTTACTGAGCCTATTGTACAAGGCCAATACTTTTTAAATCTCATTTGATATCGATAATTTCATTTTAATGTGTGATTGAACACACTATTTTTGTTGTTGTCGGGCAGGGACTTTTTTGCAATAAACGTGTAATCATTGATAATCAATAAATGTACAATTATTTAAAGTAATTTTGAGTATTTGTTGCAAACCTAACCATTAAATACCAAAGTTCCCTAAAACTCGACAACCTTAAAGTCCACATTGTGTCGAGTTTGAGGGGTTCTACTGTAATATATTTTGTAATATCTAAAGCATCTGTGTTTTCTTCTTGTATTCTAAGCACATTTTTTATTATGCCATGTGTTTTCTTCAAAGCTGCTTCTCTTTGTTGTCTTTACTTCCTCCTTTCAGCATATTCTCTCTTTATATGTTTGGTTCAGTATTTTTACAGTCCCCATTCTTTATATTTAACCGTAGTAGGACAATTTCCTCTTTATAACTGTATCATCATCCTCTTTATAACTGAATGGGTGTTTCCCATTCTGTTCTTCATCATGTCATTCTTCACATGGTCATACATAGATAGTTAAACTTCAATATCTCAACCAATGTCCGCTATATATTTCATCAATTTATTCATTGTCCATACTTCCAATTTATAGACAGCTTCCAATTAATGATTTGAACATGTATATCTTTTTTTATATGTCGTACTGACATTTTGAATTTACTCTCAAAGTCATATTATTTTCTATCTCTCTATTTTATTCAAAATATCACTTTAATCTCTACCATTCATTATTAAAATGTTCACTATTTGTAAACATCTGTGGTTATAATAATTGTACCATTAAGAATTAGATCTCATTTACACCCTACTATCTCCATATATTTCATCTTTCCTTACTAATTAAATTTTAAACCATATACATAGATAAAAGTGTTGAGGTATTGTATATATTTTTATCTAGGAGGGATATAGGTCTTATGTGGATGTTGGTTTGATCAATTTCTCATAAATAAATTGAAAGCCCGAAGAATTTTTAAATTTTTTGCCAAATTAATAAAACTTATCGCTATAATCTTAATTAATCATTTTATGGAACTAAATTTTAAAAACTTAGTTTGATCATTTTTTCTAATAGTTTTTATTTTCTGATTTCAGCAAAAAGACCACTTGGAATTGATCCTACAAGAGGTATTGGTACAGCATATGAAGGCTACGTCAAAGTCCCTAAGACTGGTGGTGTTAAGAAAGGTTGGATAAGGCAGTTTGTTGTCGTTTGTGACTTTAAACTCTTCTTATATGACATTTCTCCGGATAGAAACGCATTACCTTCAGTTTATGTATCACAAGTACTTGACATGAGGGATGAAGAATTTGCAGTTTCCAGTGTTAGGGACTCTGATGTTATTCATGCTACCAAGAAAGATATCCCATGCATTTTCAGGGTAAAAACTTTAATATTACTTGATAAATATGTTTGGTATTTGTGTATAATAAGCTCTATTTTTGGTATATTGATTTTTTTTTTGACTGCTAAATGTTGCAGAATTTGTAAAGGTAAAATAAATGTAGGACTTTGTTGATATCTAGAAATATAATATATCAATTAATCTTTTTTTTATCTAGTTTTGTAATTAATTCCATATTAGTTGTAGTCACTAAAAACAAATATCTGGTTCTTTAATTTGAAAATAAATATTTTAATATTAGCTAATTCAATTTTTTTAAATAAATAGGGTTACTTTTGAAAAAAGAATTGTCTTCCAACCCTACTATGGGGACTATTTTTTGCCCCATATTGTCGCTTTCTGAAAACATATATTGAATCACGAAGTAAATTAAGTCTGGAAAGTGGATAATAGTGAACTACCCAATTCCTTTCACTGTTTTCACTCAATACCATGTGTTGTAAAAGTTATTATTACATAGGAAATAGAAATTATCTCTAAATTAATCTCAACATACTAGCATTTAAAATAACTAAATATAAATGTGTTCCCATTGGTTTTATGGTCAACTTCTTTCTTCAACATCTGAAGATTCGATTTTATAGTATTAAATTTTGAAATTTTAGCTCCTGCTACTGCTATACCAGGGGTCACAAGTCTGAGGATATATGTGACTAAAGAAATAACTCTCTTGGCAATTTCTGTTAATTAAAGAGATTTTTATTGTATATTTTTTATCTAAACCATATGAGACATGCTAAGTTTAATTATTTGTCTCGCAACAAAACTCAATGCATATTTATTTATGCACAATTAATTACCTAAATTCTCTTAACTAACAAGAAACAAGATATCAGTGACAAGGAAATTGTGAGCTCAATTTTTTAAAACTCCAAATATCTCCAAAATAATATTCCCTTCTCCCCAATTTAGAATTAAAAAATCAGAATTCGATCAGAGACTGTGCTGTAGTCTTAAAATAAGATTACTTCTTATTTCTTGAGCATTTCCGGTTGAAATCTTAGTTTAAGCTTTCTTCTGACAGTATTTTGTACTGGGTGAATAAGCTGTAGAGTTAAGAATATGCTGTTGTAAAATAAGATAATACAGCTCAAATATAAAATAATTTCCTTACTTTTCTTTTCCTCATTTTGAGCTGATTCACATGTGTAATCAACTCAATGGGTGGCTGATTTCTTAAATCCTGGATTTCAACATCTACCATTGAGACCTTCAACACCCGGCATTCCACTCAAAAATGCTCCTTCTTTATGTTCCTAGTTATTTAAAATCTATCTATCTAGTACCTCCTACTTCTCAACTTAGTCAGTTTTACTTCAAATACTGTGTAGACCAGTAATCCTAATTTACATTTCCACAATTTTATAGTCACATAATTAGACCTCCTGCTCTATTTATACTTTTAAAATATAAGCATTTATCTTGTTTCATCACTATTCTAACAAATTATATTCTTCAAATAAATATTATAAAAAGATAATCTATATTATTATTATTATCCTTACATCTTAATTTATTAATAATAATCAATTCATTTTCAAGTTGTTTTAATGATTATGGATTCTCTTCAAAAAGTCACTTTAAAAAAACCCGAATAATATAGACATACTATACGGACAATAACATTGCAATTTGTCGGTTATCATAAATTAAGATTGTTGGAGAACCCATCCTTATTTTTATTATTGTCGAGCCTGACTGACTTAAAATATTTTTTTCCTTAAATAAGAGAGGATCAGTTTGATAAAGGTAAGAATGTATCTTCTAATGACAGTGACAAATCTTGGTGTTACATAAATATGTAGTGTGTGTATCCATGTTATTTGTTTAAAGAATTCATAATCATTGTGAATGATAACTTGTGAATGATTCAGCAAGGTCGAAACTGTGGTTGTCTAAGAAAGAAAAAGTTAATACAAAAAACAAAAGTATGTACATTTATGAAATTGTGATCCATAAAATAGAACTTAGAATGAATGTAGAATATCCTATCCAAAGTTTAAAAAAATGGCAAAGAATTTTAAAATAGTTATTTTAGAAAATTTTTGAAAAGTTGAACATTTGTATAATTCAAAAATTGTGGTCATCTTGATTTAGGATAGTATTTCTCTTCTAATAATTGTTGAATTTTCATTCACAGATAACAACATCACTTATGGATCCTCCTGGTTTAAAAAATCATACATTAATGTTAGCAGATACAGAAAGTGAAAAGAGTAAATGGGTTGTTGCTTTGAGTGAGCTACATCGAATTCTGAAGCGGAATAATCTACCAAACACTACAGTAAGATTATTTGTATTTTGATATCTATTTGCAGCTATGAAATGGTGACTTTTATAAGTTTAAATTATAAAGTTTAAATAATGACATTTTGTTTGCTTTTTACAAATTTTATTGTTGGTTAAAAAGCACTGTAAAGAAAATTACAGTATGCGAGAAATATAGAGAATATATACTGGTACGTCATTTTTTAGTTCGACCGAAAGAAGTAACGACGTACCGGTACGTTTTTTCATGCAACATGAATCCGCTGTTTTTTTTATTAATATTGAACGACAAACAAGTGTTTTATTATTATTATTTTATTATGGCATTTTATTTATTATTATGGATGGTTCTTGTTCTTGGGTGTATGGAGGGGGGTAACAAGTCATCACAGCTGATTCAGTAATGTGGTGGGGAACTCTAATCTTATTGGGTAATCGTGATGATTTCTGTCACTGTCACAGCTGTTGTAGACTGCAAGCACTCGGTGGTGTGGCGTTGAGTTCAAAAACATTGCTACATTTGTTCAAACTGAAGAAAAAACTAAATGATATACAGTATGAGTGTCTACACTCTAATGTTGCCCTCTGTGTTCATCCGTATTTTAGAATAATTCATACAAACAAAAACTTTTAAAAATGTAGTTTTTAACTTTTTGTACCATTTCAGACCAAAAATAAACTCACTATGTATTAAAGGTATTGAGTTTGTAACTAAATACGAAGGGGGACCCAAAAATAACGGGAATCGGGCTGGTGAGAAGAGGGGGTGGGTGTGGGCGGTCGGTTGGAGAGGGAGTCTAAAGTCACATTGCTACACTTCAATGTGCGATGTTTGTTCGCTGTGGGTGGATCAGTTCGTCCGTGAGAACTTTTTTTGTGAAAGACCTTTTTCCGTTTGGGCAAAAAAGTAAAATGGCTGACTGCCGGGATCAACATGTGGCTGTAAAATTTTGTTTCCTGTCAGTGAAAACACCCGCGGAAACTTTTGTAATGCTTAAAACAGTTTTTATGGGGAAGCTACTTTAAGTAAAACACATGTCTACGAGTGGTTACTGCGTTTTAAAAATGGAGAAATGTCGACTGAAGACCAGACTTGTTCTGGGCGCCCTTCAACGTCAAGAACTGACAACAACGTTGAGAAATATTTTCTATGGTATACACAGATAGTGATAAATAGCATTATTATTGTATTTCTTTGATTTTTGTTTTTTTCAGATATTCAGAGCCAGGGAACTATTGGACAATACCTTAGCTTTTATTAAGAATGCCATGTCAGGGGCTATTATAGATCCCGATCGTCTAGTCATTGGAACAGAGGAAGGGCTGTTCTGTTTAGATCTGGATCGCAGTGGTAATTATTTGTTAAATCAATTATAGATTAGATAACTGCTTACAAATGATTGTTTTCCTCTCTGGTAACTTTTATTCACTGTATAATCTTCTGTGTAGGTCCAGTGATGAATTTACTGACCTTAACATTACTTACTCTGTTACTATTTATACTAAAGACCGTAGGTACTTGGTGGTATTCCATTTTAAATAAATTAAAACAACAATTTTTTTAGTATAAACCACGATATTTTAATTGAAACTTGCCGACCATGGTTTTGCTAGTTAAAGCATTGTCAAGGACTTATACAAGAATGAAACAAAAAGGTTCAGTACACAATATAACAACACAGTATGACAATAGTTGGGTATTTCCCTTATACCTAAATGAGAAAGATAGAGGAGGGGAGTGGAGAGGAGGGTCAATGACTTGACTTGTTTAATGGTTTTAAAAGTGGGTAATTACTTAAATCTAATTATTCATTTAACACTACCACATTTTTATTTTTAACATCTATTAATTTCTAAATTTTCCAGAAGGTTTAATTTTTTAGATTTATTAGCTATGTGTAAAATATCAAAATTTATATTAGCATGCAAATCCGAAACATTGTGTATTTTTAAATGATTAGCAAAACTAGAGTCCTCATGTCCTAACCTCCAACTTCTGTCATGCTCACTTAATCTAGTTTTAAAATTTCTACCTGTTTGCCCTATATATGTAGCGTTACAAATTTTACAAGATAATTGATTGTAAATACCACATTGATGATTGATAATACCACATTTAGGTACTCATTTTTGGTATTTTATCTTTACTATTAACTAACAATTTACCCAAATTATTGTCTACATAAAATGCTGGTTTACAACTTTTTTAATTTTCCAATAGTTTACCCAATTTACAACTAATTTGACCAACATAACCTACTTTCCGCCATTTTGTGGATTTATTATCACACTCACTGGGGAAAATATGTTTTTTGGCAATATTTTTCAACTTTTTATTTAACAGTTTATCTATTATCTTGTCATCATACCTATTATTATTACCTATTTCTTTTATACAATTTAATTCCTTAAAATAATCATCCTTTGACATAGGAATATGAATTAGGCTATGCAACATATTATGGAAAGCTGCCAGCTTATGGTTAACTGGATGTTGATAATTGGCGTGAATCACATTGTCTGTAAAAGTAGGCTATCTATAAATACTAAAAATATGTTTACCATTTTCAATTTTGATGTTAAGGTCTAAATAACTAATTATATTTTGCTGACTTATATCCATAGTATGATGTGATATGTTTGTTTGATGGTTCGGAACGCCAACTTCAATTGTTTTCTATGAAGTTATTTTCCGCAATTGTAAAAATAATTTTACTATTTGGTAATAATTACTATTATTATTTACAACACTCTTATCTATTGCTTGGCTTGAAGATTTTATTTTTTACCTGATCCTTAAATCTTCACCCATAAATCCAAATGATTTTTTATTGTAATAAGACATGTAATTGTTAAAGAAGTATGTAAATGAAATGGGTTTGTAATCAAAAAGTTGTTTGTATTCATTTTGTTAGATTGAGAGTGTTCATTTCCTATCAATTACAGCTACATCACCTTTCCCTCCACATTGTTTTCTCTCTATTACCCATTCCAAAAGATAAGATAAAGGTTTGAGCTAGTTTAAACACTCAAGTTCGAAAAAATCTTGCTCTTTAAAAGGCTTAAACTTAAGTTTTGCTTGATTTACGCTAGACTTGATTTGAATTTTTAAAAACAGGTCTGGACACCCCTACTATTATGTCTTATTGAACTTTTCTGATGTTTCTCTACTCATTCACTTTGAGTACCTCATTTTATTCCTTGACAAATTCACCTTTCATCACCACTTCACAATTCTTACGTTAGTTCCTTCTCAGGATTTTGGTTTTAATAATCCACTTATTTACAAATATTTTAATACCTTTCATAATTTAGCCATAAGAAATAAATTGTTTATATATTACCGTTAGGTTGGATAGAGGCCATAAAGCATAGAGACCATAATCCGAGTCTTACTCAAGTAGAGCGTACATTACCTACCACTTTCGATTAAATACAGATTTTTTAATTTAATTTCTGGTTCTAACTGGTTAAATCACAATCTTCTTGTTCCTAAATTTTTTACATACCTTCTTATGAATTTATCCATAGTCCTTACAACATCATGAAGTTCAGGATATCCATACTTTGATGATCCTCATGTGTTGATTGAATAAACCCCAACTGAATATATTCATAGCCTTTATACTGTTTCAATAAGTGATTTGATAATCTCAATCACCCTACACCAATTGGAAGCTAGGTCATTCCTCTTATGTATTATGTTGGGAAACCAAAGAACAGTATCCTCTTAACAGACCAATTACTATACCAAGGTCACCTCAGTATAACTCTGTAAGTGCCCTTCCTCTAATATTTATATTCCTTAATTTATTATTAAAGTCTTATTCATAATTTACATTCAAAAATAACAATTTTTTCCATGAGCATTTTTATCTGCTATAAAATGAGTCCCCTATTACAAAAACAAGATAGATTATGACAAAAACATTCAGTTTAATGTTACATTTATTTTTTGAAATAATCTTGTATGTCACTGAATATAATAAACAAAATTATTTTATTTTATTGCATTTTTTCATGTGAATTTACAGAAATGGCTCGTGTAGGCGAAGGAAAGAAAGTGTACCAACTTGAATATGTAGTAGAGGAGCAGTTGCTGGTTCTCCTATCTGGCAAGCAACGTCATTTGAGATTAATACCTGTCCGTGCTTTGGATGGAGATGATGTTGAATGGATAAAGGTAGCAGAAACAAAAGGATGCATTACATTTGTGACTGGAGTTATGAGACGTTCACCTCAGCTTGGTTATTGTTTGTGTGTTGCTATCAAAAGACAGGTTAGTGAATAAATTTTATTTTCTAATATATATATATATATATATATATATATATATATATATATTAGAAATATGTTTATTCAAAATTTTTAGTATATGTAAAAATAATCTTTAATTTGTTATAGTTGATAGTAATATTTTTCAATATTGGTTTACAGTAGTTACAATAACGAATTGGTTGTGAGTTATCAGTAAAATTAGCTATGTTACAGCTGTATTGTAAAAACATAATTTCTCAAAATCAGCTCTACCGATTTCTTTCAAGTTTTACTGAATTGTGAAGATTAATGACCCAAATCCATGTCAAAAATCGTAAGTTAAATAAAATTATCTTTCGGTAGTTTTGGGGGGAAAATAAAATGAACCTTGATCATAGCCATTTACACTTTATTTCCATCAAACAGTATTTCAGCTTAAATCAAGTTTTATGGCAGAAGCAAAACCATTTTGATACTCCATTAAGTATAAATAAATTTTACCATACTTAACAATAGAACTGGCAATGTAAGTTTTTTTCCTTTTTTAATGTTTTATTTTAAATTCATAAAAAATAGTAGTATTATGGAAAATACAACTTGTTATATATCTATCAAAAAGGTACATAGAATTTATTTATGTAATGAAAACGTTAGATGTAAACGTTTTGGTTATTATGTTACTAATCAAAAATGAAGTGAAAAAAGGACGTAAAACCCTATATATATATACTAAGTAATTTTTTTTTTTTAATTTTTCCAACTTTCCCAAAATTTTTGTAATGAAGTTTTGAATAAACGTTGATAGAAAATTAATCAATTTATAAAATTTACATGTTGAAATTTCAATTTTTATGATTAAAAAAAAAATCTAACTGTAAAGTTAGGATTATTTTTTAATTCACCAAAAATATTAATATTTTGCAAAACACCACTTGTTATATACCATTGTTTAGAGAAATGTACGTTAAATATAACTATGACTTTATACATTTTCGAGTAAAATAATCAAGAATGAGAAAAATTGTCTTCACGTCCAAAATTTTTAACCTAAAAATCACCAACAAACTTGCATAAAAGTAGAATATAGTTTTGAAGATAAATCCATATCAACAAAACATAATAAATAATTCACAATAAATTATAATCCAAAACTCTCAAAACAATGATTTACTGCACATTTAGCTGTACCTAGACACCACTTGGTGTCAGATTGCTTTGTTACACTCAACTGTACGGACAAGGTTACTAGACAAGTTTGTTGACGAATTTTCTTGTGATACTCAAGTGAAAATATTAGATGGACAGGGGAATGGAATAAAACATTCGACGGATCTGAAATTCTACTTTCCAGTGCTATGAAGATCGTTAAAAAAATTGAAATATAACTAATTGATATTTGAAATTTTGTAGACGTATTAAAAACAAAACCGAATTGGTTACAACTTTGTAGAATATATATATATATATATCTCAAACACTATAACAGCTACGATAGTTTCGAATACGTTGTTTGAAAGAGCAAGAAAATTGCTATAAAATAGTGTCAACTTTTGATATTTGGACTAGAATTACCATTTATAAAAATTATATGATCAATGAGATCATATTTCCTTATATTGCGTAGAACCATGAAGTGCTCCCTTCTAGCGGCAAAAGACTCCAACTACATTGAATTTTTTAATTTTTACCTTTTGCTATATAGAATTTTGGTTACATGATTATGACAGGTTGAAACATTATCTTTACAATGATATATAACACATTCTGATACAATAATATCGGCTCAAAGTTGAATTGAAAAATAAAAGTGATTTTTAAAGTGTAAAAACGTGTTAAAATTCTTGGTTATCTTTAATTTTTATAGATTAAAAACTATAACAATTAGAAAGATTTGGAAAGCACAGATCGAAAGATGAAGAATCGTTGTATAGAACAGTGTCACTGTAGATTATGGTGTGTCACTGTGTCACAGTGTTAGTCAGTAATATGGACTTGTGAAAATTAGACAAAGAATTACTTAATTTGTGTTTCACAACTACACAGTTGTTGCGTTACTCGTTTACCACGAAATGCACAAACTTTACCAATTAATTAAATATTATTTATAACATTTTATGGTATTTTGGTTATATGAATATGAATGTTTGGAACGTTAGCTTTTCAACAGTATATTACTTATTGTAGTAGGATGATTCTTAGTGGGTAAAATGTTGAATTGGAAAAAAAATGTTTGTATATTGATTAATGATACAGCACATCGCTCATCGGCACACGTGTGTCTCAATGCGGGTTTAGGGTTACAAAGTTACAAAATTTTACGAAGTTAAGTTTAATATTTGAATAAGATTTGTTTTCATATAGTTTTAATTTGTAATGTTTACGTTAACTTATTTGCAGAATACATCACAGGTTATAATTTATGAAATAACAAGAACAAAAACACGACACAAACGTTTAAGAGAAGTAATGCTTCCAACTCAAGCCCAGTCTCTACATATATTCAGTGAAGGCCGACTATGTGTGGGTTATCAATCTGGTTTTAGTGTATATAGCATCATGGGCGATCACCATCCTTTGTGTAAGTTACAAATTGTATAACATAAAACAAAATTAACCTTAATTTTTTAATCTATAAATAAAAGTATTCAGATTATTTTAAATTAAAGGATGCATTGAAACAGGTAAGTGTATTACCAACAGTCTTATTCCATGTAGTTATAGAGTTGATGTTAGGAGTGTGAAGGAGGCTACAAATGGAAGCACTAATGTAATAATAATATGAAAGGGAAAATACTGATTAATTACAAGAACAGGTGGATATATGGAATGTGCTGCTGACGAAATTTTCTGTAGGTTAGTTTTTTTGGTGATCGTCAGCTACCAATACCATGAAGACCAGTTGGTATTCTACAGGACAGAACTCTTACGCTCTACTGGTAGACTGTATCTACATCAAAGTTTTTCACCGATTGGAGGAAAAGGTTCATAGAATAGGTCTTTTGGTTGCTAGATTTCTCCCAAATAAATTTTTTTAGGTCACATAAAAAAAATGTAGTTAATCCAGTTCACCTCCTTGAAAGTTTTAGAGCAATATGTAAATTAATGTATGTCAGTGTTTTCAAGAAAATTTGTATTATGGCATGCAAGCTGGAGCTCGTCATTTTGAACAATTAATATACTGACAATTTTGTAACTTATGTAATAAATTGATTACATTTAAACATAATTTCTCCAAACTGTTGGACCAAATTAAAAACTAAGAACATTGTCAAGGGTTGACATTCAAATTCTTCTTGATTAAGAGCTTCCAGCTGTCATGTTGACAGCTCAATGTCTCCCGTAAATGTGCATCACCATCTTCCAGAGTTATGGATTATCAATAAAACCTCCAGGGGCTGCTTCTTCCTATTTCATTCTCCAGTCCTCAACAACAAACTTGCTTTCACATCATCATTTTCCCTACACTGCAGGAGAGAGTGTTCATTCGAGTCCTCCTCTTTACAAAACTCCTATAAACACGAGAATTAGTAAGGTATAACCAGAACAGATATTTTGCTATGTACGCCTTACTCTAAAAGTTTGCTCTGATCTACTGGTGTTCTTGTAGGCCCATCTCCTGACCCATTTGGGTTTGAAGTGTGAGCAACTGTTGTGGCTTTGGAGGAATTGTATATCTAACCTGTAGCCAAAAGTTTTTGAACCAGTTCATGAATTTCTTTGGTTCAAAAGTCGTAATCAGTAGGTGTATACACTGAATCAGTGTTTGTAGAGCAGATTTGAAGTTGGAATAAATGCATATTTGTTTGTCAGCAGTAGTCATGCAATGCACCAGTGCCGTAGATATGGTGAAAGTAGTGTGTGATTGGAGGACTTAGAAGGTGTTGAGATATAATACTGGTAGTCGGATTTAGGGATATAAAAACCAGCACCTTTTAAAGCTTCATGCCAGTTCAAGAACCCATCAGTATAAATGTGCAGGCAGTCAGTCAATGTAGTTTCCATAAAATCATTTCATGAATAGATCTTTTCTTCAAGAATTCAAATTAATTAATAATACTGTCCCTATTAATTTTTTTTTTTTCTTCAAAAAATGATGTTGAATGTAAAACGCAAATGTTTTATTCACAAAGTAACCTAGTTTAAAAATAATAATAAATGTATAAATATTCTATACCAATAATATAAAATAACCATCATAATCCAATAAGTTTAAAAATAGAACATTCTAATTTATTCAATATGCTTGTTTTAGCTCTTGTCCATCCAGACAACCAACTGATGAGTTTCTTAGCATATAGTGCTGTGGATTCTATGCGTGCCATTGAATTACCTCGAGGCGAATACTTGCTGGTATTTCAGACGCTGGGTGTTTATGTGGATGCACAAGGCCGCAAATCTCGAGAAACAGAGTTGATGTATCCAGCCATACCATTAGCAGTTAGT
The DNA here is from genome assembly GCA_963513935.1 of Aphrophora alni. Classification (NCBI taxonomy): domain Eukaryota; kingdom Metazoa; phylum Arthropoda; class Insecta; order Hemiptera; family Aphrophoridae; genus Aphrophora; species Aphrophora alni. The sequence continues at coordinate 30,369,841 of OY740771.1, read as the reverse complement.
AAGTACATTTATTTGTTAATATTTTAATTCTACAGTATATGAATAAGTGACATTTATTTAAATTTTTTCCTACATAAAGGAATTTTAAAAATGGTTTTTGAAATGATATCTGTCGTTGTCTGTCTGTTTATCTGATTTCTGTCATCAGTGCAGTGCTCTACAACCCAAATGAATAGATTGATTTTAATCAAATTTCCCATGTGAGAATATTTTGGTAATAACTCAGAAAATGTTATTCATTTTTCAACAACTCAAAATTTTGGTGTATCTAGCATACGACAAAAACACAAGACTTCAATTTTATCTAAATTAGCTTTAAAGGATTTTGACAAAATTTTGATAAAACAACATATTGGGGTCTTAAAAAAAGCCAATTCGTGAGTTATTGGTAAACATCATAATACATCATCGCCATTGAGCTGTTAGAAAAGACAATTCTCAATATTGGATCTTCTGATTTTATTTAAAGTTGGTGAAAGGTTATTGATTCAAACTATGTGCAAAATATGAAAATGAATCTTGGCCGTTGTCATTTAAACTTGATTTCATCTTATAATACAGTGTAACTTGGTTATAACGTCATTGAAGGGACCGCACAAATTTTGACGCTATATCAGTATGATGCTTTAATAGGGTTACAACAAAATCTTAATTTTTAACAAAGGAAAAATTAAAAACACTACTGTATTTCCTTAAATTATTATAATGAAAATTTACAAATACAGTAAAAGTGCTTAGTACAATTAGGTATGGTATACAGTATAAAAAAAAAAATGTTAAATGTATAAAAAAGTACAGTATAAAAATTAGAAAGTACAGTAGAGTATACAAGAGCATAAAAAAAATTTTAATAAGTTAAACAAGCACTTGTAACTTACGTTTATCCTGTACAAGGAGTTCTACTACTGAAAAAGTCTATAATTTTCTTTTGTACAGTCCTCTTATAAAAATACATTTTTTCTGTAGTTATGTGAAGAAGCTGAGCTGCTTCGAGTATGTTGGCTGACGCCTCCCTGAAGCGAAAAAATCGACAGAGGGTTTCAGCAGCTGCCAGAGCTTCTTGCACTGTCAAACAGATGATATCTCCTTCTTCCTCAACACTATCCTCCGTTTCAATGTTTTGTATTTCTTCCATAATTTCGACATCATTTAACATTTGAAATGTCTCTATGTTGTTGTCCACTGATGCATAGGCATCGAGGTTTTCAAAATCATCTTGTCCTACATTAAGGTTTTTAATCCATTTGGACAGTGGTATTTCATCATCTTCATCATCATCCGATACATTTTGAGTCGAAAGTTTTGCTTTATGCTTTATGACACTTTAAGATTGTCATTGGAGTTACATTTCTCCAGGTATTATCTAAGAATACAATTGCATCCAAGACAGTTATGTTTACTGGTTCATTATTGTTCATATAAAAAATCATTTTTTTCAAAAGCAGTTTACGTTAGTGACATTTTAAACTTCTGATGACACCTTGATCCATTGGTTGTAGTAGACTTGTGCAGTTTGCTAGTAAGAACACCAAACTGATGTTTGTCAAATTCAATTTTGGGTGGGCTGCACAGTTGTCAACTAAGAGAAGAATGTTTTTGTTTTTTGATGTCCTTATCCCACTTTCTCAGTTCATTTTCAAAAATTGCAGACGTCATCCACTCTTTTCTGTTGGGATTATAATTACAATTAGTATTATTACTGGAAGTTTTTAACATCTCGGTCGCAAGCTTTTCCCAATAACCAGGAACTTCCTTTTTTCATTTCCAGTCATATTTCCACAAACAAAAGCAGCAAGTCTATGTTTCGAAAGCTTCCCGCTAACACATTTTTTTATTTTTAAATTTGAGGGTCTTATCTGGTGTTAGCTTATAAAAAAGTCCAGTTTCATCCCCGTTAAAAATGTCTTCATCTTTATATGACTGTCTAAGAACTAGCCATGTGTTATGCACCCAATCACGAGTAACATTCTCATCCAAGATCTTCGCCTCACCGCATATTTTTGCAAAGGAAATCGAGTGTTGAGCTTTAAATCTATCTAGCCAGCCATTGGAGCATGTAAAGTCAACACCAAACAATTTTCCGAACTCTGTTGCTTTCTCTTTTAGAAGTAGTCCACTCATAGGAATATCGGAACTGCGACATTGTTTGAACCATTTTAGCAATGCTGCATCCACATCCTAATTTTTTAAACATTTTCTCCATCTTCCTTAAAAGCTTTAATAATTTTGTCTTTGTTTTTTAAAAATTGAACCAACAGTTGAATTCACTACCCCAAACTCACAGCACACGTCTGTAATTTTACGTCCAATCTCACATGCTCTTATTATTCGCAGTTCTGTTGATCACTTTCTATATTCCTACAGCTTTTATGTGACCTACAGTGCATAACACAAGTTAAATACATTTTATAACAACATCAAGAGTATATTAATGAAGGTTTTTAAATGCTGTTATAACCGAGGAGTTCATATTTATTGATGATACAACTGGGTGTTTTATAATATTAATGAATATAGTTGGCCGGGACTTGTTAACAAATGACGTTACATCTGTGTTGACAATACAGCTAAGGCCGTAATAGCCAAATTTCACTTTTTATTGTGAAGATGAATTTACGACCCAAATTTAGATCATATGTGAAGCAAATTTTGACCTTATTTAAAATTGTTTAAAATAACCTACAAAATCTAAGATTGGGTTCATTTTCACTTTATTACTAACAACTACCAAACTGAGATTTTGGCAACAAATAGTTTTGTTTAGTTAGTATTTCAATTGCAAAAAGGTGTGCGAGAAAGTTTGTGCATTGTGTTGCATCATTTATTTTTAATGTACTAAGCAATAGTTATTAGTATTAGAGTCCGAGATACCTTGGAAACATAGATATTTTGTATTATAAAGCTCCCATTATATTATGATGTTACTATTTTTAGGTTATTGTGACGGTCATCTAATGGTCTACAGTGAAACACATGTAGATGTGTTTAACGCAGCAAGTGGGGATTGGTTGCAGACAATAAATGTGAAACGTGCTCGACCACTCAACAATACAGGCACACTTAGTATTTGTGTAATCAACGATATGCCTCACATCATTTACCTGAGCAATATACATCAGAGTAAGAAATTCTACTTCAATTAATTTATTGTATTTTAGCTATAACAAAATACAATTTTATATACAATTGCCATAGTTATAATTAAATTTTATACAAACCAATATGATAAATGGATTTAAATCTAATAATATAGTGATTGACAGTTATGAGTTAACACAGACAAAACAAAATACAAAACAATAATAAAAAATTAATTAATTACTTATAGAAGTATGAAAGTACTTATTGCTGGAGAACTATATTTTGAACTAATAATTCAGGCTAATATAGTAAATTCATGGCTATTTTTCTGTTTGTGCAGTTTGAAATGGTTGTGTAATCTTTATGTTTTCTGTAAATTTATTGAACTTAGGTGAACTTAAACTTAAGTGTAACACAGTTTATTAAGTTGGAAAAAAATTTAATTATTAAGATTTATTTTACCATCACATAATAGTTAGCGAAAATTATAAAACTTGTGTCATTGCCAAAAAAAAAAATTGTACATACATAATAAATACAAAACAAATATATAATACTTACAAACACAGACTAACATTAATCAGACAAATTCAAATTATTATAATAAGGTTTTTGTTATTTTATTAACTTATGTCTAACTACACTCTTTTATGCCTAACACTCTTTTAACTCATGCTTAATTAACTGATTAATAAGTTCAATAAATCAAGATTTTACTGTATTATAAATCTATAAAGCAAAAAAAATGTATTTAAATCAATGAAAAGGCTATAATATTAATTTTCAGGAGAATTGATCAATGTAACATGCTGTGATACTGTTGCAAGACCACGTCGACGATTTTCAATAAGGGAAGGGCATAGAGCTACAAGAGCGTAAGTATTATATATATAAACTTATTTATATTTAATTATTTTCCAAACCACAAGTGATCAAGTGAAAAAATAGCTACTTAGATTTCGAGATATCATATCATATTAGTTGACTACAGATATTTTATCTTTTAATATCATTATAAATATTAGTAGAATAAACAAACATTATTTGTATTCAAATTTTCCATGAATATCTTGGGAGAATGATTCTTTGATTTATTTCATTTTCTCAGAAGCCAAAGATATCCACCAAATTCATTTAAGTACAAATCAAGGAAAGTTTTAGTTATCAAGGTTTATGACCTTTTTTTAATTATGTTAATACCAAAAATTTGTTTTGTTATTGAAGTTTGTAAATAACATTTTCTAGTAGATAATAACTTGGCTTTATTAGGGGTGTGAGAGCCCACGTTTTCCAATTCGAACTGAGCATTGGGCAAATCAAACCGAGTTCAAGCTCAATCCTTTTAACAAGCTCAAGCTATTATCAAACATTTAATGAGCTCAAGTTGTTATCAAGCTTGAGTTTTTTAACTTCCGCTAAATCTTTTGTTTTGAAATGGGCAATACATAGATACCAGTATAGAAGAAAATATTAGGTTGCTGTAATTGACGGGAAATAGATGCTCTCGATCTAACAAAATGAATACAAACTTCCTGTGGTATAAAATTAGATTACAAATCCTTTTCATTTAAATAAGAATGTTAACAATTATATATTTTATAACAGACAAAAAATATGAATTTCTGGTGAAGATTTTTCAGTTCAGGTTAAATAAAAATAATAAAAAACACTACAAGTTTCGTAAATAATAGTAATCTGATTCATGAATTTGTAAAATTACGAAGTACTAATTTTAATATATACAAAACTTAACTGTATAATATCAGAATTAACAAAAATATATTATCACCAAGTAAAATTTATTGTAGGCTAAAATCCTTCCCACTCCACAGATCAGTTGACCAGTAAGGATTTTAGCTTGCACTCAGGTTATCATAGTTTTAGGTTTAATTTTATTTTAGTAATAGATATGTAAGGTCAGATTTAGTTTATAAGCAAGACCCTCCGATGATGATAACCATGTTATCGAAATGTACATCAGGGCATTAAGTGGATATAATTAATAAAGAACAATTAATCAGATAATTGTGTTTTATTAAGTTCCAGTGATTGTGGTTAGGGGCAAATTCAAATTATTATTGTGAATTTCACCACAGTGCTCAACAAGATTGTATCATGTTATCAATTATCGATTGATATAAAGTTTAATTACTTTATATCTAACAACAAAGGATACACTGTAAGATTTAATCACCTCAAGTCAATTTGACATAATTAGTAGCAACAAACCTAGTGGGAGAACTAGTTAGGCTTAAATTGGTGTTTGAATTATTTATTTTCAGGTTTATGCGCATAGCATAAAAATATTTCCATTTATACATAGTTTACTATCTTTTATACTGGAACATCTTATTTCTCACTTTTCAATATTTTGGCATTTCTTCTAGGCAATTTTATTTTTGTTTTATCATCAAAATATTTTGTAGACTTTGATTAAAGATTTTGTAACCAATTTGTACCTATTTTCTGGTTTAGTTGAGATTTATAAAATACCCCAATTCAATTAGTTATTTTGTAAATAATAATCTGGAGGTAACATTAATTTAAAAAACAAGAGAACAAAATAATTATCTAGTACTTAAACTATTTATAAAACAATGGACTAATCATGCTGTATAATCGTATTGATCATTGGACTAATCCACTGTAAATCATTTATTAATCAATGGACTAGTCACACTATAAAATGTAATCAGTATACACGCATATATTTTCCAATAATGATTTTTTGTTTGTACCTTCAAAATGATAGAATTATTAGTATAACATTTCTAATCATTTTAAGTTAATAATCTGCGTTATGAAAGCTTTAGAATACATGGCCGCATAGCTGTATGAAAGGAAAACAACTGTGATAAAACTCCCATTCCTTCCTTGTAATGTACATTGGAGTCGAAAAACATCCGTCTATAATGAAATACCATCGGATAACATTGTTCACAAACGATAAATTATTTATTGCCTTACACTTTTTAAAAATCTGTGTCTATAACTTATATTAATGTAAATGTGGGGAGCCTCGTTTTTAGTAAAGCTGTGATTATTGCTAAAATACCTCCCTTACTAAACACAGTTGGGAAGATAAGCTCGTGCCTCTTTCTCGTATTAAACATTAAAAATAAATTATTTCATATTTACCTTCTCTATACTACTTATGTATGTGAGAAAGTAAAAGATGAGTAAATTGGAAGTTTTTTGTAACAATAAGACGATAGTTATACAACAACCATGTTGGACTGTTTTTAATCTCTCTCTCTCCTCTCCCCCTCTCTCTCTCTCTCTCTCACACACACACTTTATGCTTCTTTGAAATATTTTTATTTTCAAATTATATAATCGAAGCCATTTTAAAATAGGGAACAAGATCGTAACATTGGATAATCGTAACATAAGATTATAATACTGTATATTATAAAACAGTTTGCCATTTATGATCCTTAATTTATCATTCCGTCGGAATCAACTGAAAAAATCTAGTTCCATATATGAATATTAATAATAATTTTCATCGATCATTCATGGTATTCGTAGTTTTATGTCGAGATACAATCCTAATCTGTTTAAGTAAGAAGTGTATAATTACCGCTAATAATAAAAATGATTTAATATTTTATTTATAAATTTTGTTGTTGTCTATTATAGTAGTAAATAAAATTATAAATATGTAGTAAAAAAATGAAAGAAATCTTAAAATGATGGAGATGACCAGGCTACATTGTACACAAACAATGAGATAGTTAATGTCTAATTTAAATTTCTTCATTGTTAGTATGTCGCCAAACCTCCTCCTCTTCATTCTTTTCTCTTATCTCAAAAATCTGGTATCGCCTTAACCTAGTATATGGCTACTCATTTTGTCCCTTCCAAAAAGATAAAGTAAGTTCTCTAAACCATAGACAAGAGGTATACCCTCTTACTTTAGATGGGGGAAAGGATTTGTTCAATTTTGCAGGTTGTGTATAGCAACACTTCATTATAGTAATTGAATGAACTATTTATGTTAAACATACTTAAAACATGAGTATTTCTTTTTCTGCTCCAACACCTAGTAATAGGAGTATTTAGTGATTTATTATTTAATAATTGTACTCATCAGTTTTTGTCAACGATTAATGCGCAAAACCATTAGTAGGAAAAATTTCACAGAGTATTCCTGCATCGTTTGTAATTGGCAATTGGCTTTAGAAGACGTGAAAGGATATAAAATTTATGAGATGTCATTTTTAAAAACTTAATATTATTGACACAATACTTGCAAAATGTGTTATTCAAAATACATTATTTAATTATTATAAAAATTCAGTAAATTTGTCTTGACCATCTACTAAAATTTAAGATACTGAGTATTCTCAGTCATAATAGAAATGACAATCTACTTTCTTGTATTCAAACATTTAAAATATATACTTTTATAATGGTACTCTCTTCATTACTAATTATATATGCGAGAAAGTAAATTGCTGACACATCTTAAAACTAAGATACTCCCCTTCCTTCTCTCTGCTTCCTCGTGCACGTGATAATTTTTTTGTGATTGCTTAGTTTTTTAAACTGCCATTGGATAATGAAAATGACAGTGTTGAAAACCGATACTCAAGTTATCCCCACCCTATTGACTTCTCACTCTAATTGTTGATGAGATTGAAAGATTTTAATTTCAATAGTATTAACGCTCAAATTTCTAATACTTAAACACCGGGTGCAGCCTACATATTCATGAAAACCTGATTATAACTGAAATAATTTATAAATTAGAGGATTGATTTATATTACTCAACATATTATAGATTATTAAATAAATATAAAAATGGTATTTTGCACTTCCAGAAGAAAAAATAATATGGGAAATCAGCAGTCGGTCAAAAATAAGGAAGGGGTAGTTATATCGTGAAGGAAGTTTTGTTGTAAAAGAGTGAGAAGAGAAAGTTCCATCTAAACAGGAAATATATTCATTGTGTAGAATTCTATTTCATGTCATTCCAAGCTTTTCTCTCCCAACTGCACTTTCCTACTCCTATATTTTTCGGTTCCTGGATGATATCTTTTCTGCTTTACTGAATTTCTCCCAAAAATAGGTTGATGTTTTTTATTTAACCCTTACAGCGAGGCTAGCGCCTATAGTCGCAGAACGTTCCATCTCTTAAAATCAGCTACCCCATAAACCGCCACGGCATAAACTGTGTCATCAATATTATTGTAGTGGACGATGTAACCAGTAGAGTGCATGTCGGTGTTTCTTCAGTTGTTTGGACTGCCTGTAAACACAGATTAAGCTTATTTTGTACTATATAATCAATCTATAAATGGTTTCAATACCAACGGCAGATTTCCACTGCTTTTTCCACTTATACCAGCTCACTGACAGCGTTCAGTCAATTGTTTCCTCGTCTGTCAATGACTGCATGTCATTGCATTGTTCGTTAATAATTTAAACTAAATGAGCCATAGCTCATATTCAGGATTAATACTTTATATAAAAATGTTTATAATAAAAAATTTCATTATTTTCATATTGCTTAATAACAATATAACAATTATAATGTTTTTACTTACGTTTTGCAGCCTGTATTGAGATGTTTTTGTCACTTTGTCACAACAGCTGTTTCGGTATTAGTACCATCATTGGATGACATTCGCTTACACTAAACATATTATTGATAGATTGTTTGAGTTAAATCATGGTGCTTTGACTGTTTTGTGTTGTATTGTCATTAATATATTAGTACCCACAGTAAACAATTAGTCAGTATTATATTAATGACATGTACTACTCAAAAAACTAATGGAATTGTAAAATATCCTAATCGTCTTGAAATTTAACAAATGATAATAAATTCAATTTTTTTCAAGTTTTATTTTTGAAATTGGATTTTCTTTATTTGGCTGTTGTTTGGAGAAAAATTATTAAAATGGGAAAATTATACTTCAGTGTTGCGAGACTACATATCTCTTCCAAACCTCACCTGTGTGTTGATAGTGAATTTTATGTCTGTTAAGAACTTTGATTTAGTTGAAAAAGTGATTTAGTGATGAAAAGTGTATGATCCTGTATATTTATTAATTACATATTAAAGAAATTAAAGGTTGTTATTTAAAAGTTAAAGAGAAACCCAGGATCTTCAATTCTAAAATGGCAGAATTTTAGGTCTTAATTTGTATGTAAACATTTTTTAAGTTATGTACACGCTATCTGAAATATTTTTGATATTTCAAACTTTATTTGTACTTTGTATAAACCTAATTTCTCACAAATTAAGTTTTATTTTGTTTTACATCATTACATGATCAATATGAATGTTTTCAGGCCTGACAGAAGATCAAAAATGATATCTGCACCAACCAATTTTAATCACATTAGTCATATGGGACCTGGAGATGGTATTCAAATTCAGCGCCTTTTAGATTTACCTACAACTTTAGAAACGGCAGACCATACTCCACATGCACATCCTCAACAACAGAGAGTAAGTTGATGTGACGAAAGTAAATTTGTGTATATGTAGTTTTTTTTCTTCATAATATAATTTTTTCATATATATATTTTCCAGATATTACATGGACCTCCAGTACCTACAAAGATGGCTCATCCGCCTCCAAGACACCCACCTCATCCTGAGCCCAGACACCTGCCTCGCACACCTTCACAACATCAAACTTACTCAGGACACAATGGTAGGTTTTTGGTTACTATTACATTTTTATTTTATATTAGAGAATATGTAATTTTAATTACTTTTACCGGATAATCCAGATGGAAAAGGCAATAATTTTATACTTGTGCTTAAAGTCAAAATAAGTTCCAATAAACCTTTCTCACCAAAATGCTTAGTTTTTTATTTAAGTATAATTTGTTTTTGTTTCCCTTAATAATAAACACATGAGTTTAAACTTTTTTTGTCATACGACAAATGATAAACAAGATATCAAAACAAAAATAATTTCTTAGCCAGGTATAATGCAATAATTAAATTTATGTAAACTGTTTAACAGTAGAGACTAGCTTATCTTGGTTTATATTATAATGATTACATAATTTAGGTTGTAAATAAACTATCCCCTCAGGGTACCATCTCATCAACCACAAGATCTTAACCGCTACCAAAATAATCACGAACGCTAAATTTCCCATCACATAGCTCATTTTAATTCATGTCTCATTTCATTCATCAAACCTAACTATATATAACCACCTGAATTGTAACCCATACAATTTTAAATTACCCAGTGCATATTTGTGTTATTAAAGTGGAGTGCAAATATATATAATATCTAAAAGGAAGTGAAGAAAAATAAATAAGAATAACAAGGGTTCTGAAAATAATAAATAATATAATTCAAAAGGAAGCATAAGTTTATCACCTCAGATAAAAGATTTAAGAACATGTTTAATTAATGACAGTTAAATTTCTAAAAAAAAAACATATGGTAACCATAAATATCAGAAATCTGGTAAGTGGCTAGCATCAGTTAAACATTCATCAAAATAGCTATTTTAAACAATACCATTTTGTGTTTATAAACTATAAACCATAAATAGTCCATTTACAGAAAGAAAAAAAGCTCTTTTTTTCACAAAATTAATAGTAGAACAAAACTAACACCTACTTGTTCTAGGTATAAAATATGACTAATTGCCTAAAGTTCAACATTCTTTATCTATGCAATTTTTTAATAACAAAAAAAACCACAAAAATTTTAAAAAATAGTTTTATGAATTTTGCACAAAATCTACCTGTAAAACTGTGTTTGCCACTATGGATAAAGTTGTAGAGAATTAAAAACCCACAAGATGAGCTATATTAAGTCAATTCCGCTGATTCATTGCTTAGATAAATTAAATAAAAACAAAAATCATTTTGTTTTAAATCTTTATATTTTTTAAATTGTATTTGTAAAACTTTCTTATTAACTGATAACATAGATCTTTTTATACGCAATCTATGTTCGAAAGATAGCCTTGATAGTTTTTACAAAATAACAATTAAACCCTAAGAAGCCCTTTATTTAAAGGGCCATATTATCTAAGGGGATGGTCGAATCATCATCACAAAGCAGCGTTAGAAAGTAGAAGAGTTCCACTAAATACTCCATTTCTCAATTTTTCTGATTTTGAGACAGTAGACCCCAAAAAAAGCAATCAAAACAACCTAATTGTGACATTATTATTTATTATTAAGACTTTAATAGAAAAAAAGTAATAATTTTACATTAAATATTAATAACCTGAGTTTTTTGCATTTTAATAAAGCAAGAATTAACTCTTCGTTCGTTTTAAATAATAATTTATTCTAACAATTTATTTTTGTTATTCTGTATGATGATCAGCAATTTTATAAAATATGTTATTTTCATTGTCATTTTAATGTGAAAATAGTTCCTTTAAAGGAACTATATGGAATGTTTAACTATCCATATTGATACTACGAAAGAGCTGCTCTTACTCCCATACCATCGCATTAAATGTTTCACATCAAAAACAAATTGTAGAAGCATTTATTGAGATAAACGTGCTACAAAGCTTAATCTCAACAAGTGTTTATTCAATAGAAGTCAGAGATATACTGAAAACATTTGGGGGACCAAATATGAAAATCGTTATTCGAAAATCAAAACATCTGCTCCTCTTTGAAAGAAATAATTTCGATTGTATATGGTCAGACAAACTTTCTAACGCTCCAACTTGTTCATTAAATAAAACATTGAACCACAACTTAGAATGATTTTTGAAATTGTATTATACAATAAATAATACTGCATATCTATTACAATAAGATCAATGACTTATTTCCTAATTAAATATTTTGAATGTTATTTATGTAATAAATTATAAGGACAGCCTGTATAATTGTAAATTATTATTGATTAGTATTGTAATTATTACGTATAAGTTTTCATATTTGGTAATATTTAAAATAACAAAAATAAATTGTTAAAATAAATTATTATTTAAAACGAACGTAGAGTTAATTTTTGCTTTATTAAAATGCAAAAAAATCAGGTCATTTCATGTAAAATATTACTTTTTTCTATTAAAGTTTTTTAGGCTATTGTTGCATATAAACCACATTATATTAGTTCGTAAGCATTATTTAATACCTGTAAATGTTGCAGTTATGTTATGTTGTTTCGATTGCTATTTTGCGGTCTATGGACTCAAAATTTGAAAAAATGAGATAAGGGGTGTTTAGGGCAATTCTTCTACTTTCTAACGCTGTTTTGTGACTGATGATATGATTATCCGATGAGCTAAAAACTACACTGAGTGTCCATCTTTGGAACATATATTGGGTATAAAAAGATCTATGTTTTCAGAATAGAAAAGTTTTACAAACTCAATTTAACAAAACATAATGATTTTTTTTATTATTAATAATTGATTTTTATCTTTTATTTAAATTTTCTAAGCAACAAATCAGCTGAATTGAACTTAATATAACTCATTTTGTAGGTTTTTTAATTCTTCACAACGTTGTCCATAATGCAAACATGGTTTTACAGGTAGATTTTGTTCAAAATGCAAAAACTAAATTGTGAGCAATTTTTGATGTTGTAAAAAAATTGCATTGATGAAAAATGTTGAATTTTTTGACAATTAATCATATTTTATCCCTAGAACAAGTTGGTGTTGGTTTTACTATTAATTTTGTCACATATTTTCGTAAATGACCTGGTATAAAAATAAGGACTTACCGATCAACTGAATCTTAATCCATAATTGATTACTTCTATTATTCAGAATATTATAAAATCATCATCCATCATCCCATACTTTAATCCAATGTATATCATCCATATAGACATAAGTATAATCAAATAATTTTGTTACTATTAAGAAGTTTTATTTGAAACCATTGATTATTTTCTTATCACTTGAAAATTTTAGCCATATATATAAAAAAGTGCTAGCCGAGGCAATTTCGAAATAAACAATACCCGAGTAAAACTAAATGTGTTTATATGAATTAAACCTGTAAAATAATTATCTTGTAAAATCATAATTTTGTTAATAAACAACAGTCATTTATATTATCCATCTCAATCTAGCATTTATAAGATTTAGAAAATGAGAAAAAGATAAAAACATTATTATTTTCCATAGTACAATGATTTAAAAATAATAATTTTTGGTAGAAATTTCCAAATTAAACTAATAATTTAATTGGTATTTTAATTGGTACTAAATTGGGATCCCTCCCCTTCCCATATTTCACTTGATTCATGAAAATATTTGGTTTTAATAAATGGATAGGTGGAAATAAATTTAGCAACAAACAAAAAATTAAGAGTATCAATTTATTTGACTATTTCAAAAAATCATTGATGCAAATTTTGTTCTAACTGAATGAAGTAAATATTTATTTTTAAAAGTGGCTTTAAAAAGTTGTATTGGTTTTTGAAAAAGAACACAGGGTTTTTTTCACAACAGTTTAATATATTGGAATGGTTGAATGGTTTTAGCGTTAAAATGTTCAGTAAATATTTTTACGTACCTTAATATATATTAGCTATTTTTGACTCTACAGACATCAAGAATGTAGTGATCTCATGCAATGTATTTATGCTGTAACCATCGTACTAACTGCATTGATTTTATTCTTAGGAGCACCCAATTGGAAATTGTCTCTGTGCTCTCAGAAAAAGAGTAAAATCTGTGTTTGTAGGAGGCCAAAAGATAGGGTCATTTTTATAAATCTAGCCAACCAGGAACCTAACATTCAATATATTTTATACTGTATTAATGAAATGTGCCAACACAGCATTCTATGTAAAAATAACATGAGTCCTACATTTTCTTTCAATCTCTTTGTTCTGGAGAAAAAATAAAGTTCTAGCATATAAAGATGTTCTTTGTATTTGTTTTCTTTACAAAGAAGAAAGAGTCTATAACTCTGAAGATAGTGTGCAGCTCATTGCACATGTCAGAGATATGAATTCATCACTTCTCTTAAGGGAAAAAATATTACAATATCATTCAAACATATCAAATGGGTTTTTTTTTAATTCTAGCATTGTAAATACATGAATTTATATCACTATTATATTCTTGCTTTGGGATTTCTAAAACTTTGGTGTTAACCCCACTGTGTATATGAGTTGTAGGTGATAAACTTCTTTATTAAGAAAATAATGGTCACAATTTTGGTTTTTACAACATATCAGATTTCATACATTTTTACAAGGTTTTTGTTATATATTGTGTATATCTATAAATTCTTTCTGTGTTCTAAACTGGAGAATTATGTAACGTGTTTTTAAAATTTAAATATTGTACTCAACTAATATTCTAAAACTCAACTCCTTCGAAAAGCCTATGTCTGTTAGAAAACTTTTTAGTTGGGTAATATGTGGTTAGCATGATAAACTTCCTGTGGCTAGTGTTTTAGTATTCTTAATCAAAGTTCACTACCAGCTGTAGCTTTTAGTATCCTAGATAAATGAAATTATTGTAAAATAATATATTTAAAAAAATTTAACTACCTATAATAAACAAATTGATTACAGTAGTTCTTAAATATATTATTGTATTTTAGGTTCAACAACACGCCGAGCCCCAGCACCACCTCGACCCTCAGTAACACCGCCTTCATTACCTCGTACTCCTGATACAGCTCATCCAGAATCAGATTTAGCTTCTGCCATTTTGCATCATAGTGGTGCCTCACTTCATGATATTGTCAAGGTATATAAGTTTGTGAAGTCTTAACATTTAAAGTTATAATTTTTTTTTTCTAATTATATGTGCAGGAGAGCTCCAATTATTAAAATATAAGTACATTTTGATTCACTACCTCTGGATGGTTTAGTAATGTTCAAGCCTAATGTTTCAGTGACGAAGCAGATCTTTACTTTCCATCTTCATTTTAATTACTTAGGGAGCAAAATTATCCTTTTAACATAGCAAATTTGATGTATGATATCTTAGTTAAATGTCGTCACTAGCTAACCAGGTAGACCACCACTCATACGCAAGCTGAAGTGGTTTATGAACGGCTCCAAAAATAAGAGTGGAACAGGCGCTGTAATCTTTGGAGTCAGACATAGGCAGGAAACAGTTCCTGCCAATGGGAATGTACCCAATGGTATTTCAGTCAGAAATTGCAGCTTTAATGGAATGTGCCCAAGAAAACTTAAGATTTGTATACAAGAATAAAGATGTATCTATTTATTTTAAAACAATAAGATGGTTTTGAAAACATTCGACTCTAATGAATTTAAACTATAGGTAATTTTGAATTGTCTCAGAACCATATCATGGCTAGGAGGTCTTAACACTAACACATTCCAGGACATGCTAGGATTAGTGGAAATGAATGTACAAATGTGCTGTTTAGTGGAGCATCAACATAGAACGTTCATAAGATCTGAGCCGTTCTGTGGAAGTTGGTAATGTGTGTGGAAGTTGGTAATGCAAGGTCATTAGCACTTGTGCTCGGGGAAAAACATGAGAGTAAGTTGAGGACTTTTTAGGGATTATGAATTAGTAAATTGTATCTGACCTTCTTTCTTTAGGCATTGACAACGTGAGGAAGGTATTCATCAAAGGATAGGCACATCTGAAAAAACGTATTATGCATGGGATTGGCATATTCACTGGGGAGTGTCTGTACAGAAAATGTGGCCAACAATAGAAAACTATAGTTGTACTTGGTCTTTGAATTAAATATTTTGAAAAGAGGCTTGTGATAATCACTTAAGACAATCTTGTCAGGAAAATTCTGAAATTCGTGGTTATAATGAATCATCCTAGTAGATTACAGATTCTTTTGCGAGTGCAATGAGCTCTCACATCCTTAAGGATTAGACTACGCAAGCAAAAGAAGAAGATCTAACCCAACAATTCCAGTAATTCCAAAATATAATAAATATACCAAAGATGAAAAATCTAATGCATTAATTCAATAATCCTTTAAATACTGTATATGGAATATTTTCCTGCCACTTATTTAAAAACATAGCAATAAATATTGTTTTGGCGATGGCGGTAATATTATTATGTTAGACTTACCGACTTGTTATGTGGACTGTATATGATGATTCTTACGGATACCGATGCTGCGATGTCGAGTTGAGAAGGCGGGTGCACCCTGGCGAATCTGTTGTCCAGTCTCGAGGGAGACGCGATGATGATTCTTCAGTGGCTCAAACACTACTACTAAGTAGCTTGCCTTATGCTCTTACCCCCTCCCCTTACCTCTGTCTTATACGAAATTATTTGCCAATAGGCACAAACAAATATAGTTTGTAAATTGGCCAGTAGGGGGTAAAACAATACAGAAATGGTATATAGGCTGAGACTAGGAACCATTAAGTAAATCTAGTCATAATTGCAAATATCACAACTAAAACTGTGATAAGAAATATAAATACAAGTATATCACAGAATCTCTTGGAATCAAGAACATAATATTCTAATACATTTGCATTTATCAGTATTTAAACGTAACAAGATAGATGTATAATTCAAGAATTTTATTACTGATACGGAATTCTAGTAGAAATGAAAAATCAATAAAAGTCAGTGCTAAATATTTAATTAATCCGCCTTATCATTTTAGTTAATTTTTCCTATCCAAATACCATAATTTAAAAACTTACATACTGTATATTAACGATTATAATACATTATAGTAATTACTATAAATTAATCTACACATAATATAGAGACCCAATAATATAGCCCTATTTCAAATAATTATATTTAAAAATTTTAAATATATTTTTTATTAGGAACCTCAGTAATCTGAAAAATGTATGTAAATAAATATAATATTACGAAATGTAATATAGTATCTATACCACAATCTAAACTTATTTTTACCAACAGTTGTATAGTACTATTCTACTATTACTAACCAGTCCAAAAGCAAACAAAAAATAAAGTGTTCTATGACTTCAGCTTAATTAATTGGTTTAAATATCACAAAAAAGGATATAATGTCTTGAGTTTTAAAGTGCTTACAAATTTTGCTCTCATCAACTAAAATAGATTTTTTAATTAAAATTATATGTCTTTGTATTGTATTACAAACCTCACATTGTAAAATGTTATTACTTTTATCTACAATAAGTTAAGGCAGATAGAGTTCTACTATTCTTTGTGATGGAAGTGTCACACATGCAATGCCTAGAGGATCCGTATATTTACTTGTCATATATATTTATTGTTTTTATTTGTTTTTTTTAAGTCGTAGGTTTTTATTAAAAATTTTGTTTTTTAGTTGTTAGTAATATTTTTCTTTTTTTTTTTTTGTATTACAGAGGGTGGAGCCAATGAAACGTTATAGTTTTCGAAATAATTGACACAAGTCAATTTTTAAGATAATTCAAGATTATTTATTTAAACAATTCAGTATGATTGAAAATAAAGCAAATGAAATCTAACATCAGTTAAGTGTTGACCATCTCTTTTGCTGCATACTGCCAGTTTCTGGGCAAAGTTCACCATCACTCTCTGTAACATGTCACGAGGTATAGCACGAACTTATCTTTCAATGATGTTCTTTAGTTCAACAACAATATGAAGCTTATCCAGATAAACATGACCTTTATGATATCCCCACCAAAAAAAAAATTACATAGTGAAAGATCTAGAGAACATGGAGGCCAGTAAACATCACCTCTATAAGAGATAATTTTACCTGGGAACAACCACCTTATTTCTCCCATAGACTCATTTGAAGTGTGAGCTGTAACTCCATCCTGTTGAAACCACACTGCTCCATGATCTACGCGATGATGATGTAATTCAGGGGCAAGTAATTCACGAACCATAGCCACAAATGCTCCTAATTCACAGTAACAAAATATTCATATTCTTTGAAAAAATACAGCCCTATCACACCAAATTTCCCCTTTTTTGCCCGGAACGTTACTTTATTGCTATACAACGGACATTGTTGTAATTCTTGTGGGTTATTTTGTGACCAATAACAACAGTTGAGTTTGTTGACACTTCTATTCAGGTGAAAATATTCTTTATCTGACGTCAGAATTCTATTCTATGATCTTCTTCTACCACTTGTAACACTGTGCATCAAAATTCACTTCTTCTCACAAAATTTCGGGGGAACAGCTACTGGATAGCAGCAATAATGTAGTTTAAGTTGGTGGGATACTATGAATTTAGCACCAACCCTCAAGGTCACTTCCATTCTGAGTACTACCTAAACAAAACAAAAATCAAGTTTCACTGGCTCATCCTATGATTAAAATGAATAAATTTTAAAATATAAAATAGTATATAAATCTAGAATCTGTTACAGGATTACTTTAGAAATTGGTTATAAGTAATATTATATCAATTTAAATAAAACTTGTTTTACAGGAACAATCAGGAAGTATAGGTGGAGGTATAGGAGGAAGTCCTCGACATTCAATAGCTTCCAATAACAGTAGCAACCCCAGCACTCCACCTAGTCCTGGTCATGATCATGGATCTTCAAGTTACGATAGTTAGGCCAGAATCTAATAATGTACCGTAGCTATAAAAACGCACCACTAAGTTCTGGCCATGTTCTTCACAACTCTATTAAGACCATTAACATGGATCTTCTAGTTATTACAGAAAAATCTAAAAACAATAATAACCTGAACACTACCAAAATTTGATTATGTTTCCAGATCTTCAAATTTAAAGATCTCAGCATTCCACCAAGACTTGGCAGAGCTTTGAATATGATCAGGCATAGGTCTTCAATGTATGACATTTAGGCCAGCATTTAATAATTGTAACAACCCAACACTCGAACAATATATTCAGAACTTCTGTCAGTTAGAATACGAAACAATGGCATAACTTGGTTCTCATACCTTGTCAATGTTCATTGATGTTAGCTTTACATCAGTAACGCCAACATCTAATAAAAATAGTTCAATTAACTCCCATGCTCGTACAAGTCCTAATCATGATCATGGAACAACAGTTGGACTTAACCCCTCACCCCACTCCCCTTTAACTCCTTGTGGTCTGAAACCTAACCTAACTTCTGTTATGCTTTAAAAATGTTTGTATTTTTATTTTAAACATTGACTAAATATTAATTGTGATTATTTTGTATTTATTTGTAAAACATACAGTATTTAATACTTAATTTATTGTAAGATAGTAATATAGATGAAAATAGAGAAATGTATTGTTAAAATTTGCATTATGATATATGAACATATACATAGCTTATTCAATTTTTTTATAAAGCCTTATACAGTTATGTATTTAAAAGTATACTATTTGTTATATTGTTGAATAACCAAAAGGAGGGTTAAGAACTATCTCTTCACTTTTAACATGTAAAATATCAATACTAAGTTATTTCAGTATTGTTTGTATTACATTAATAAATTATAGCAGTATTTATTTAGCTTAATTTATATAATGAATGTGTTAATTGTATAGGACACTGTGACGAAAGCCGCGAACGAACACTTAAGTACTTATATCATTTGTCTATATCTTTATTAATTAACTTTTTTTGAGAGGGAAAAGTAATGTACCTATTTACCTTTTGTAAATACTCAGTTTAGTTTAGATGGTAAAAGTATCTGAAATATGTTTATCCCTTTTGATTTTCTTTGATTGATAATTTTTCTTATCAATATAATTGTAAATTTATTTTAGACAATTGATTAAATTGTGTTTTAGTATTTATTATTTTATAAATAGTATTTAATTGAATTTGTGTAGTACAATTATGAATGGATTCAGCCATTTTAAAACATTAAAAGTTAATTTTGCTGAGCAATGCGGTTATTATTTTATATATTTTTAATTTTATCATGCACTTTTTTTCTTTCTTGTCAGCTTAGAAGTACAAAATGATTAGGTTGGACAACCTGGACCTGTGTTTCTTGTTACCACTACTCTATTCTTTTAGGTTCTTTGGTGCTATTTTTATGTTATTAAAAACATCACATAATTGGCCCATTCACATAATTTATTTCTATTTATGTTTACATATTATATTGTTTTTAATTTTTATATTTTTTTTTTGAGGAAGAAAGATTAATTTATGAATTTTGTTATTGTAATAAATTTGTGCAACTTTAAATAAATTATTTTTACTTAATATAAATAAATACTTTTGGTGTGATAGTTGAAAGCTATAATTATGTAGTTAAATCATTATTGTTCAATGTGTTTAAGGAAAAGAAAAATGGACTGTTCAGATTTATAGTGCCATAATCATTAGTTATAAACTGTAGGCTATGTGCATTTATAATTTAATTTCAATCTGTTAATTATACTGTGTGAGTTTTAAATCTGCATTTCCTCTTCTTTTTCCCTGACAGTGAAAATAAAATGGAATAAAGTATGTAAAATATGTGGGGATTTAAAATGCACTCATTATAATTATCTCGAATTTACACTTTTACAAAATGTATAATTTTTTTGAAATAAATTACAAAGTCATATTGATTGTGTGTGGAGAGTTTTAAACTTGGAACTTATTGCACGTATAAAGAACTTTTGTTGAATATTAAAATTTATTGACTTAGGCCTATGCATTTATGAATTAAGAATTTGTCAGAATTATCTAGTATTAACAAAGTTAAAAACAAAACAGGATGTGTTAGTATGTTGATGAGATTTAATATTTGTTTTAATATTTCCCCCAATTTAATGTATTTTTAATACAATTGATCAATATTGTTGTAGTTGACATTTTCACCACCTGAATTTATAATCCGTAAGGTTGCATTAATAATACCTAGAATTACCCTAGATTTAAACCACTAAAAATACAAATTTTTATTTTTAATTATAGATTTATTAATACATGTAGGCCAGTAGAAAAACTGTGTATTAATTAACAGTTATTTGAACTTGTGTAACATTTTATCGAAAAAATTAATCATAGTTTAAATCATGAACTTTTTTAAAGGAGTGTCTATTTTTGCCATTAAATCTTACATTCAACTAGGATACTTTCATGAAACATTGTGTAGTTATTGATAACATTCAATTTTAAATCCTTTGAGATTTCATTACAGCTGGTTTACAATGTGTGTCAGATCAGATCAATAACTCTCTTTGGTTTCTAGATAAATTATTATAGAAGGTGGGCCTGTTTGAACATAACAATTTAATATTGAACATTCATAGTTTTAGCAAATCAAATCATTTTATATATTCTATGTAAATTAAAGGTTTAAGTACATCCAAACTTTACAACGATTATTATCACAATTTCTCCTGTCATTTTGAAAAAAAAATAATAATAAAACAAGATTATCCTGCTCAATTGAGTAAAGTATAAGTTTTCTCTTCCATCAATAATTGGTTCATAATTAAGTTAGAATTAATGTAGTTTTTAGACATTGAAACTATATTGGCTTAGATAGAACAATTTATAGTTGAATATTCATTCGTAAACAACCTACTTCCCCTCCCATTTAGCTTCCTATAATAAATAACAGCAACATAATTTTATTTTGCATTATCTGATGTGTAGTGTAAGATTCTATTGGCATTATTGTTTAAAAAATCCTAAACTTAGTGAAGACATTCAGTCAATAACAATTGTTTAGTTGTGTTCATACATTCAATCTTTAGACATATCAATCAATTGACAATACATATAATATAATCAAATTTTAAATAAAAGTTAAAAATGTTTTGTTGTTTTATATTTAATCACATCAATAGTGTTAATGTGATTAGGTTAATTACCTTCATCTAATACATATACCCGACTGAGCTTAGTAAATTCTAATGAATTAATTGTTCCTTAGTATAATCTTCAAAATTACTAATTTTCAATTGAAGTCAATCATTCATTTTTAACTCGACTCTTAGTTACATTTTACTTGATGAATACAATATAAATGAGACTTATATTTTTCAATGTTGATCTTAGCAGAGAAAATATTATTAGTTGCAGTTGACACAACTTTAAAAGGCTGC
This sequence comes from Aphrophora alni, assembly GCA_963513935.1. Lineage (NCBI taxonomy): Eukaryota > Metazoa > Arthropoda > Insecta > Hemiptera > Aphrophoridae > Aphrophora > Aphrophora alni. The sequence goes on along the minus strand of OY740771.1, from coordinate 30,347,859 downwards.
AATCAATGACTTCTTCCTGCATAATGAATTTCTTCCCTCGTACAAGTTCTTAAATAGAAGTCATTCTTGTGTCTATAAGTTTTGTTGATATATGTTGGAGAGGATAGCACATCTCATTGAAGTTTTTTTAATGATTCTGTAGTCAAACAGAAGTGTGAATGGAAATATTGTTCTGGAAGAAAGGGGTAGAAAATTGAGAATCTGTCTTCTTAGAACAAATTGCTAGTTTCATTTTATTCCAAGAGGACAGACAGTTGCTCAATCTTCTATTTGCTTCCTCGAGGATAATATTTATTTGCCCTCGACTGCTGTTTTGACTACAGAATCACTATAGTAATCACCTTCAGTGGGATCTGCTACTCTATCCAGTGTGTATATCCAGCATGGATATGAAATCTTTTATATGAATTCATTGATTTTCTAGAATATGTACTTCAATTTTTTCCTGTTTGTCTTCACTCTTGGGCAATGAGCATGTGTCTCATTTGAATCTCTCTTCCAACACTCTTTGAATGAGTTCTTCAATTAATTCATATACACTTGACTGTAAGAGACATTCTTCTCCAAACTAATATTTAATTCTTATAAAAATTTGATACTGAATGACCCCTTTATTGATTAAAAGAAAATGATAATCATTGCACAACACCACTATGAAACTCCTGCTCATATTTGTTAAGTACAACTGACAGAGAAAACAGGAAGATTAAATAACTCTGCCGATAACAAATGTAGACACACAAATGTTTAAACAATGAGCATGTCAATCTTGCACATATTACTATATATGGTCACCCTTCGTATTAATGTACACTATCTTTTAGCAGTTATTTTTATTGTATTCTTAATAACAGGATTTGAAATATCAATTTGATCATCAGGCTCTAAGTAACACATTTCCCTCACTAATATTTATGGAAATTCAGAAGATTAATTAAGTACACTAATAAATCTTTCACATATTCACAAATATTTTGACAGGTTTTTATCAAAACAAGAATTACTATAGGCCTCCTTTTCTTCCATACTGCTTGTAAGTATTAACAAATTATCCCTTAAATTCTGAAAACCATTGTATACAATAAAATGGATTGAGAATAGATACTATAGATAATAATTTATAATGAATGAAAAACTTCAAAATACTTCTAAAAAGCTATACTACAGTATGAACATTTTCTCAACAAATTTATGTAAATAAAGCTTATGAAGTAACTTTTGTTCATGTATGGATGTAGAAAATCAGGTCATTTAGTATTAATTTTTTAACAAGTTGTTTATTAGTTATGTAAATCATTTATTTCAATTTTTTTTAAATTAAAAGAAAAGATATTTTATGTTAATATATTTAACAATTACATATTCAACAATGCAATATTAATGACTTCAATTTTAATTTATTTAAAACCCTTTCAAACTTTAAATGTACATACTGTAGATCCTTGATCATTAGAATTTACCAAAATGAGTTATTTAACGTAATTGATATGTTTTAATTAATTTACAATATTGAATCCATTTTCACAGAATATGTATTACAAATGTCTACGTAAATAAAAATCTTATATTGTAAATTGTAGTTTTGTTAGGTAGTTGTTTTGCACTACATAGTATGAATTGAAGATATATATCTTTAAATCTGATCACTTACATGTTTTTGATAAATTTGTAACTCAATCTCAAAAAATTATATGTCAAATGCTTTCAATGTTAATGTACAACGATTTCTCCCGAGTGTAGAATTGAAGGTTTTGTAATAAACATGCATGTAACAAATGAATCTAAAATGGCCTCTGAATGTCTTCCATTTACATTACTGAAAGTGAATATAGTATTATGGAATTATAATATCCAGTTATAGTATTGTTATTACTTTAGTGTGTGTTTAATAAAGTATACTAAAAAGTAACACCCTTTAGTACAGCTGCATGTCATTAAACCACATGGTGTAAAATTTAATGTAGCACCACATTTATTCACAAATTTGTAATTTGTTATATTTCAACTATCACCCAGCCTATCACTTTTTAATTCATAAGCTTTAGGCTAAAATGTGAAACATCCTCCATTTACAAAATTTCATCTGTATTGTATTATTTACTTTAATTAATTGTATTAATTGCACATTTGAATTACAATTTGAAATCTGTATGTAGTAAACCTGTAATTTTATGAACATAAATTAACTTATACTATTAAAAATATATTAAACCACTCTATAGAATTTTTAGTTAAACTATAGCATTTTTTTTTTCTATTTTATGATTATATTTTTTTCATAATTCTTACTTCTATTTTAAAACCTTAGTCTGGATATTTAAGACTGGCATAATATACCACATAATAATACCACACGTCAACCTGTAGATAAATTATATAAACAGAAAATCTATCACATTATTCTGTTATTAAATACTTTAATGTACAAATATTGCCTGCAATGGTATTTTTGTGTTTAACTGTCAACATTTGAATATACTATAAGAATTCAAAACTGCTATTACAACATTAAATTATTTCACTGTACAGTTGTTAATACAGTATTGTAATCAATGAACTTTGTATTTATCTCATCTTTCCAAAGATTTTTATGACATTATTAAAATTGTAGGAAACAATGTATAAAAGCAAATCTATTTGGATAAAGTTCTGAATTTATTTCGCTGCAATAATAGTTTTAAGGTTGTTGTGTAAACAAACAAAATGAGCTTGTCAAAAACGGATTTAAAAGGACAAGATAATTTATATAATTTATTAACTGGATTTGTTTTTATTTATTTCTGTTATCAAATCTTCCTTGTGATACAATTTCAAAAATAATTTTATTTTTGAAATTTCTATGGAAATCTCAATATTTAATTCTGTGAGTTTTTATTTAATAAGTGTGATTTTTTGTATTGTGTGTTGTTTTTCTTTTTTATATATAAACATCCTTCCTTTTATATCAAATAGGAATGAACAGTACTCTGGACATTAGAATTCACCACTTCTTGTACAGACTATTAGAAATGATGTTATTCACTCATTTAGAAAATTTCTGTGGCAAATTTATTAGTTTCTTATTTATTGATATACAGTAATTAATTTAGTAAATAATAAATAAATCAAACAGTTATATATATATATTGTAGTTTTTATGGTTTTATATATTTTATATTTACCATTTCCAATCTGTCCCAGTGCAACTTGGTTTTTTTTTTGCATTATGGTTTTTGAGAATGAAAATGAAGTATATTAAGAAAACTGGGAGCCCAAAATTAACAGAATTTAAACTGCAGAGGCCAAATTTATAGACTTAAGTTATCATTGCTACAAGATCTAAAACAAAATTTTGATTTTATCAATAGCATCGCTATTCCAACTGAAAAGTGAAATGACTGATCACCTTCTCACTCATAAAGGTCATATCAGAAATTGACTTGAATTATGGACAGTGTTTTAGAAAGTCTACATCTCAAAATTATTCAAGTGATTTTGATCAAATTTTGGTGAAATGCTATGTGTTAAACCTACAAAAAAAATTACAATCCATAAATAATTTGGGGAAAATATGATGAAATCAGGCAGTAATCTTTTAATTTTATTCAGTACACTTGCAAACTATGTTTGTTTAATTTCAGCTTTGCACATTGATTCGGGTTATAAACTTTCAAAATTCATCAAACTTTGATACATATCACTCTAACCGATTTTAAAGTACATAACTTCTAAATGGTCTCTATATGTCAGTTTAATTTTATTACCAGTAACCTAAACTGGAATTTTTGGAAAGATAAGTGATGACAATTACATTTTGTTTGCTTAAACTTTACTTTTGAGTATGGTTGTGCACAGTTTCTTTGCTAAGCTATAGGGGTTCTCCTTTCATAATTCTAGATGGAACTATGTGTTTGGATGATTATTCTTTATGAACAGGGATTTCCTAGCCATGTGATACTCTTTGCCTCCACTAGATCCTGTTTCTCCCCTTTTTATGAAGAGTGTTTTTTTCTGACCTTTTAAAAGTGATCATCCTCATCACAACTAATATTGCTGCCTCAACAAGGAATTGAATAACTTCATAATACAGACAAAGAATTTTTAATTATCCATTTCTACATAAACATATAATCGATATACATTCCGTATTTACACACAACTACATCAGCCAACAGAATAATACTACAATACAACGTACAAAATGTACAAGAGATTTTACACACACTCACATGTATTAGTGTTCATATTTAACACACAATACCAGTATTTACAAATTTGATCTTAAAAATTTATTTTCGTTTACAAGTTATTAATTAATTAGGCCACCTCAACCTTTAATTAATGTTACAAAGAGGAAACACACCAAAATAAATGTAGAGGCAGACAAAAATGTGAATATAATTAGCTCTTACTCATATTTTCTTTTAAGATTGCATTAAAAATTATAATTAATGTTTATCAATATTCTAATTATAGGTAGGTACCCTACAAGCTAATCTCTTTTATTTTTATATTGTATCTCAATGTATGGTGTATACATCTTATTCATGAATGGTGTGTGATTAGGCCAAGCTCAAATTCTTTTTTATCAAATCAGGACTACTTTTTTCAGGGTTAGAAATTTAAGGATGTACAAAATTATTTTAACTAGTAACAGGTAATTATATTTTTAATTAGATTTCGTAAGGTTAGGAGACACAAGTTTTAGTCTTCTTTTATACTCTATTCTGATTGAGAAAGTGAACAGTGTTTATGAAATATTTTAGAACTTTATTGTGTTTTGTATTTGTGTATTACTAATACCAATGACTACATAAATACTATATAAATAGTATTTATGTAGTCATTGCTAATACCAAGCACCACTTTCCAAGGTAAGCCTGTTTCTTCTATCCATACAAAACCTAAACATAATATAACAGTCTATAGGCCCTATGCCCTACTAAAATAACCTATAATTTAAATTAGTTCAATTTATAATCTGATCTTCCAAAACCTAGCAGTTAAATTGACTAATCTAAAACATTTTAAAATTAAATATTCAATGGACAAATATTCATACATGGATTTTTTGTAAAACACTTAAGTTTTCTTGCACTTATTCCTTTTCTATTAATTCTTGGTCACTTATTCATCCCTCAATAAGACATGTATTATATTTTCCAAGTATAAAAAACATTGTGTGTAGACGATTAAACTGCGGATTACATAATCTTTAACTATGAAGATTTTACTAGCAAGAGGCTAAAGCTGTTTGTAGTTCAATCTCTCCTGCTAAACTTTCGCAGGAAGAATAGTTGAGAGGAAATCTGCTAACCTTACTCAATAGACTGTAAATATTTGCCAAAACGAGTATCTTCATTATTGCAAACAAATCAAACCTGTTTTGACTTGCTGTTTCATGAACTAGGAAATAAATAAAGATCTTAGCAAAGCGTTTGTTATAACTCTTCAACTTTGGCTCATCTCTTTATATGCATGTTAGTATTCATTTTGTTGGTTTCTTATGTGCTCATTTTAAAAACCTATTAAAATTCACAAATATCGAACTATCATATTTTCACCTAAGTATTCGTGTAATTTCCTTGCTACACATTAAATTAGGTAAAAATTTGCAGATTTTAAAGCATGAAAATTAAAAAAAAGAAAAGGAAAAAAAAAAGACTAATAAGAAATCAAATTTAAAACCGTTTGTAATGGTAAATGGTCATTTATACATAGTTTTTGCTCATTTTTTTTTTTTTTTTTTTTTTTTTTTTTTGTAATATGATGTACATCATGATAACATCCAAATTCCAAACATGAATACAGTGAGTAAAACCTTTTTTTTACAAATGGAGTATGCACTTATTCCAGGCCACCAAGAGCTAATGAGCTTCTGATTTTAACAAATTCTTATGTACAATTATAAGATTCAGTAAACTTCTGTGTTGGTTGGTTTGCATGACAGAGCTATAAAAACTGTATGACAATATATAATACACACTAAATAGATTGCCCTTCTTCATGGCTTCAAGCTCAGGAATTAGGGGCTCTATCACAGGCATCTTCAAGAACAGCATGCTATGACTCCTTCCACACTAGCACATTTTGAACTTTTACCCACAAAACTACTAACTGTCCAATCTATATATCGAACCTCACATTATCCTATCCGATGGAACTACTTAGATGTAAATTTGATGATGGTGTCCATCAAATTTTTGCTTTTTATTACATGCAAAGCACTTATTTTCACTAAAATCTCAAAATTAAATTTTGTATGAGAAAAGAATTTGAGCCTGACTTACAAAATTAATTATCTGTTTATTGTCAAAACTAATATAAATTCCATAATATTGAGTTATTCCTGACAAGTTAGGCCTATAAATAGAAACGAAGCTAAATTTAAAAACTCAATAAATTTATCATTTGCAAAATCTCTCTCTTCTCTTTATATAATATCTTAAATAATAACAACTTTTTTTCAAAGAGTACCTACACACGATTTGTATGTAAAAACTTAGGGAATTTTTTCAATTGTTTAAAAGAAAGAAATCTATTGACTTATGAGTGTATAATGTTAGTACTAAACTGCTCGTAAATTCTTTTTCTTATAGAAATATAGATATACTGTTGTAGCAAGTGAGAATCTGTTCATAAATCCAAACTATTATTTATAGAAAACAGGTTTTAAATTGTCAAGTTTACCTAATGAATATGAAAGAAAACATTACTACCTGAAATAGTTTAAAACGGTTAATCAATGTAACTACTTTCTTGTTTTTATGAATTTGAGGTTTAAAATTTTCAGTTTAATACATGTGTACCTATAAAATAAAAACAAATATGCCAGAGTAGGTATATTAAATATTTGTATACATTTTCTAGACACACATGGAGCATCACAACATTATGCTGTTTAATCTCTGTGGTACTACACACCTTTAAATCATTTGTTAATAGAGTGATAAAAGATGTAAATATGCAGTTTCTAATTACAATGTTAAAATTAAATAACTAGATCATATTCTCTGGCCATTTGTTTCTAATTTTTAATAGGAATTTTCAAATTGCATGTTAAGACAAAACAAACTAAATGTCTATATAGCATGTATGGCTATCTTCTGTTTGTTTAACCAGGAAATGTGTGTGTTTATAAAGAGATATGTCTTATTCTGAATAAATTAAATTGCACTTCATTTTTTCATATGCCATAAATAAATTTAATTTCGATGTTAAATTAAATTTTACAAATATACAGTAGGCCTATTTTAATATCTATAAATTACATGAAACAGGTTTGTTTTTACAAACCAAACCATGATTCCACACACACAACAACATGGTACACTAAAATATTTTCAAATTCATATTCTCAACAATATTTATTTGAATAAATTTTTTTTAAGTTCAGTAATTTTATGTACACTAAGACTTCATTTTAGGATACTAAATTAGCTAATATTAGTTTGCCAATTTTTGTAATCACAGTTGGAACTTCACCCCTTGTGGAGAAATAAATAGTCTTCATCTTCCCTTGGAGCTGATTTTCTTACATTCAAAAGTTGCCTTCTGTCAATACTCGCCTCATGACTCGGGTTTTGAGCAATGCCATGGCAACTGAAACAAATGTTCAGGTCAGTTTAAGTTGTTTGGCTAAAAGTAAAATGCTTGTTTTAACAAATAAATCCATAATAAAGGCTTTATAAAATTTGCTTTGACATCAAAATAAAAATGCACTAATTTCTTATGCATCCATAGGCCTATCTATAAAACCAAATACAGTACTAAACTAAAATCATCGCCATTACCCCATAAATATATTCTTTTGACTGTGGTGCTATGAAATGACTGTTAAAAATGTTTTATTTTTTAAACCCAAAAAGTTGTTTGTATAACTTTATACTTTTGTTTAGGTTGTCTACTTTTTCCCATAAGAAATATATTTAGAAAAACTTTAAAATTCAATGTTTTGCCCATTTTGTTAAAACTTAATATTTCTATGATTATTGAGATTCTGAACAAATATTTGCCATTTATTGTCCCACTTATTGTCTATTGAAAATAATGATATTATTAATTCTTAGTATACAGTTTGTTGAAAAAAGGAAAATTACAATAATCACGATGTTATAAGTTGCAAGTTCATTCTAAGTGATATTTAACATTAAGTTATAATACCTCAGCAATCAATGCTTTGAGAACATTCTAGGCCGAGATAGGTAGAGTTCGTTTCATTTTCGATCCCAGCCTGTTGAATTATAAAACCAGGACGATGAGTCTTCTCGTTTAACCCAGGAACTATCCAATCCACTTTCCTGTAATAATAAAATAGGTCTAGGTATATTTTAAAGTAAATAAAATATAATAAAAACCTACAATCCCATTATTTTAATGGGAATTTATAGGTCTGTTGAATTTTCAATTGTCATTTTAATTTTCGTTCTAATTTTTTATTGTCTTTTGAATTTTTTTTTACAGTAAAACTTTCTTTTTGTATGTATCAAGCAAAGAAACAATTCGTTTTGGAAATTATTACAAAATTACACAAGTATCTCAAAATCATCAAATAATTAGTTACAGAAACAAAAATTATTTATAAACTTTTTCAAACAATGTGGCTGTACTGTTAATACAAAATAATTTTTATGCAGCTGGTATACCTCATGATAACTCGTGTATTTTTGTATTTATTTTATTTTTGGATTCTCTACTGATTTTGACTTTGGTACCAATACATAGGCTAAATGCAAAGAGTTACATATCATGATCTATTATTATAGGCTGCTATTTTATTACCTGCAGTTAAGAGAAGGAACTTCCACAAAAAAAAGTTTAAACAGTCCACTTTTTGAAATCAGCCAAACTTTAGTAACAAATTTATTTAAATTTAGTTTATGTTGCAAATTTCAATATTTCAATGAAATGGATCTCAAACTCCGGCTACTTAGAATAATATAAGATTTTTTATTTTGATGTTAAGAAGTACAAAATAAATTTTTTTTTAGCATACTCTCGTACTTTATAAAAGAGAAAACAAATATTAAGATTATTGTATGTGCACATTGAATTTCTGAGATTGATTGTGAGGTCTAAAAGTTAGAAGTGATCCTCAAATGAAAATTCATCTATAACTTAAATTTTCATGGATTCTAGATGAAAATTGTATAGGCTCGGATGTATTAATTTCCTTGAAGGAGATTTGAATAATAATACAAGTTATTAGTGTAAACTCAAAATATGAGCAACACAGAGAATGGGAAATATATTGATACCAGATTTTCAACTTTTACCATCGGCCAAGAATCACAAATATGGTAAAATTTTCATACCCTAAATGGTCTAATTTCAGTGTGTACACATTTTATCATGGCTACTAAATTACTTTATGGTGGCTCACATGTTATTATCTTTATGAATAAAAGAATTTCTATTTGTGTGGCATAAGAAATTTAGAACAGAATAAGTTTTTTTTAAGGTGAAAAATATTGCGGTCATCATTGTCTTAAGAAGGTAAAAGCATAAAATAGAAACACCATAGCTCTTGAATAATCTAATATTGTCAAAGTTGGAATAGAACAAGAGTTGGTCAAGAAAGATGTGATAGGAAAGATGAAAGAGAGGGTTTTAACTCAAGACTACATGAAAAAATGTGTAGATCCAGCTAGTGGCCCTCAGGATTGACACACCTGAACTTACTATAAGTAAGCCTCTGAAAGGAGTACTGAATAACTAAACTAGGATAAATCAATATAGTTTATCTCTGTCTACATATATAAATTGAAAACTTACCGGGTTCAGTTGTGAATGTGAAATAGGAGATGGTCCAAGGTAATCCATATTTGAATAATAAGGATTATAGTTTTGGTGTGGTGCAGGGTAGCAATTAGCTGTAGTTGTAGCTACTCCTCCACCAGCATAGCTACTTCCTCCACTACCTAAGCTACGACTTTCTATACAAGAGTCTATAACTGCTGGACTCCATATAGGAGTATTTGTGGGCGTACCTAAACATAACAGCATTTCAAACTATTATTTCTCATTGACAACTAATTAATTTAAGAATAAGTAAGCTAAATTAAAGAAGAGTGTGGGTGTCAGGATTTTTAAACTTTTGATTTAACTTTAGCACAATACATATTCAGTTGTACTTTTGTGGATTGGTCAAATAGTTTGTTATGATTTTTGTAAATACGTCTGTCTGACAATTATTGTCCATGAAATGTGCTATAACCATAAAGGATGGATTTTGATCAAATTTAGTATTTGATCATATTTTGACTGCATGTCAAGGTATTTTTCCCAATTTTTACTAACCCAAAATTTAGGATTAACACAAATAAGACAAACAGACAAAATTAAATATTCCCAAAATCAGCATTTGATTTTGATTAAATTTGATTATACAGTATTTTAAATCTTGGACAACAACAATTTAGTTGCCATTTCGCTAAAAATTCCTGTTCAGGAGATATTGGCCAAAAGGTAAAAATTGTACATGGATCCCGTATTTTAATAAATGGTATATTGCAATGTTCTTCAATCAGCTGAATAACTGAGGTTGGCCAAGGAATCAATTTGATTTTATGAGAATTAGATAATTTTATCAGTATTTCAAGTAGAAATTTTGCTCAACATAAGTACAAATTTAGGGTAAAATCCAACCGACGGAGCACATTCAAAGTATGCCATTTTCGTATAAAGAAACATGATGAATTTTTTAAATACCTATATAAGTGTACTTGTTTTTCAAAGGCCAAAATTGATATTTAGAATATAAGGAGTATGACATTTTAAAGAGTGAAACTACATGTCATTTACATGTGTTGTACAACTCGATTGAATAAAAACTGAAGCTAGTACGATGGGTGAAGTGCAGGTTGACCTGCAACAAACAACTGTTGCTTACCTGAGGAATATACTGAAGGAATAGGAGGTGTAGCGCTCAGTAAAGGTTTAATATAAGGTGTTCCTGGACTATCTCGATGGTGTACTCCTGACAATGCTGGTGAACTAGCCGTCGATGAAGTTGTATTGTTTGTAACAGCTGATGGTGTCTTTGTAGTTGTACTTCCGGTAGTTGTAGGGTTGGTTTTACTCTTTGCACTACTTCCTCTGCCTACTCCTGTCTTTTCGGCGCCATTGTGCTGTTGTGCTTGTTGGTGTTGTTTCACTTGTTGTCTACATTTCGCTCTGCGGTTTTTAAACCATACCTGGAAAATCAGTTTGGTTAAGAGCTAGTATTTTTAGTTCTATATAGGGTGATATAAAACTATGTAGCCAAAGCTGATTGTACGTAAATATAAAGTAAAAATATCCTATACATAAATGACCAAAAACATTTAGTTGTCATTTTGTATAACTTCAAAAATGTATAACTTTGCAAATTAATGAGAGAATGACTCCAGATTTTGAATATGTATTTCTAATGAATCCTTATACCAGTCTAGCAAAAATCAAGACTTTAAAAAAAAAATGTTTACTGATTAGTATATATATATTTATATATATATATATATATATATATATATATATATTAAATGGTAGTAAATTAAAATATTAATATGGTTTATCTCTAAATATTTGAAGGTAAAACCAACAATTTCAAACATTTACATTTCTTACAGGGCTTTAAGCGAGTGAGGACACTTATACCACATATAAGTTCTGACTTATTAGCTTACACAATTAATTATTTAGATTACAATTTAATGTAGTTAGATTGTTTCAAATTTTATATTCTAACAAGCAGAGATTTTCAAATTTTAGTACAGAGTCTCATATGCAGTTTTCCCATTTTAGCGGCACAGGGTAATATAAACAAACTCTCAAACTGAAATGGATCGACATGTGGAAGAATGACATAACCGGCAGAGAACTGTTCAAACTGCTGAAATGGCCAAACGATTTGGAGATATACAGGAACCACAATAGGCAGACACAAACTTTCATCTCCCGATCCAGAACTGGTCACATCATAACTGAGGAATACCTGTACCGTTTCGGTATGATAGACTCACCTCTGTGCACTAGATGTGGACAGAGAAGCGAGAGTCTGGAGCATGCGGTCCTTGAGTGTACCCATGGTGATGGATCAGTCAGAGAGGAAATACTGAGACATCTTCAGGTTGGCAATGCCACACGGGATCTTATGTCATCTATACTCACTTCCACGAAACTTGTGCAACATGCTGCCCATCTGTATAGAAGACATCATGCAATCGGAGCCGAGGCTGGACGCACGTAGTAAGAAGTAATAAGTAAGTATATTATCTAAAACATAAACTGTTTTAGACGACATTTTGCAGATTTAGAGGATTTGAGAATTTAATTACCGTCACAAGACATTTACATGATTAACTTTTTCTAAATAATTTAACATAAATATAAACTAACGATTAAAATTTCGTTTATGCAAAATCTGGTTGTAAAAAATATCAATTTTTAAAAGTAATAAAAGTAAAATTCTAAACCTAAGCTCCGTAATTCACACTCCAACAAACACGATGATTTCTTAACTCTTATTTTTTAACGATATTTTTTAAAAAACTCATATTTTTCCCATAAATTACTATGTTGATACCCCAATTTTAAATACTAGGTTTCGTTTTGTATAGGCTAATTAGGCTACGGAAATAAATAGAGTAAGAGGTTAGTGAAAATTGTACACAAATCCGATCAATGGTTAGCTATTAGAATGACTGCAGATTTAGTAACAAACTGACATATAGTACGCCTTTTTTTTTAAAAGATTTATTCTCAGAAAGATTTGATTTATTTTTAATAAAACAGTGCTTCTTCTTTTTCAGAAATTTGAACTTAATATCTCACCCACGTTCAGAGTTTTATATATTTTATAAAAAAATAAACAGAAAACCATGTGTTTTGGACATTTTTCTTCATTTTTACCCTTACAATGACTTCTTGAAATTCGGCAATACATTTATGAATCGCTCTGTATACCAAACCGATCATTTCACCTTTTAATCAATCTCAGTATCTAATATACTAAAAATATTGATGATGTATGAAGGTTATTGACAGCTAACCTGTTAATAAATCATCCTCTAAATTTAGTGTATTTTTTCAGTAGGCCTCGAATAAAAATTCAATGTTTCTATTAAATTTTGTGAAAACGGGGAAAAAATTTTGACTTAAAGTCGAATATCATTACAAATCGGCTAAAAGACCAATTTTGGATTTAATGATAAATGATAATTCTTACGTTCCAGTTATTGTGAAAATAAAGATTTGTAATAAATTTCATTAGAAACTGACATTGAAAAATTGAATTTTTTTTCGAAAACAGGCTGCGAAACTAATTTTATTTTGCAAACAAACTTAATTATTATTTGTTAAATATCTGACAAATATGTAGGTACAGTTATGGGTTCCATAGTTTTAAATGACTACTCAAAATTTGTCTAGGGAGAAACATGGTCATGGGTCTAGAAGATCTGTTAAAGTCCAAGTTAAACTTTTATTTACCAAACACATGTTTGTTACCTTATTCAAAAGCGGAAGGAGTTTCGTAAAATTTCTTTTAATTTAAAACCTACTCAACTGTTGTGTATCTGTTTGAAATTGTTTCTAATCGTAGCTTAGATTCGGTTAATGACTTTGGTAGATCAGATGTCATATTAACGCGTTTAGTCAACACCATCTTAGGTTACTTGGTAAATTTTGCTTCCTCTAGAAAATTTGCCTCATAGATTACGTCTTAATGTAAGGAAACAATGATTTCGTATTAACTACTTCATATTCCAATGCTATTGAGACATAGCCTTCACATTTGCCTATCTTTACGATTCAAAGTCCACTGTTCCGAACAGCAGGCCAATTAATTCCCGCTCTATTTAGTTGACATTTGCAATCCTTGAAGGTATTTTATTTTATCGGTGCCTCTAATCGTTTATTAATAGAGTAAATGTGTTGTATTTGTATATTTAGTCTTAAAAAATGTGTTTTGGTAGTAGGCTATGTGAATTTAATGTTTACGGTTATTTAAAATGTTCAGCTCAGCCTAGTTACTAAAATACTAAAATTACCTTAGTTACAAGTAGGTAAGTAAGCTACGATGGTATTATTTTGTGTGTATGGAAAGCATAGGTTAAGTTTAGTAAAATAATAAGGGTTCGTAAAGTTATGTATAATGTCACTTTTAGTGTACTTAGTACAGTAGTACTTTTCATTAAGAATAAATAGGTTATGTTAACATACATCAGTTATAGGCCTAATTGAAAAGAAGAATTATACTTAGAATTAATTACACAAAGAATTGTAATTAGGTTAACTTTATTTGTTTACCCGAAAACAAAGGCTATTAGTATAAGGAACGGTTATCCTATATAATAAAAATTGTAATTTGCTAGTGTGTTGTTTTCTTTGTACAATGAAATTAATATAATTTCCTAACTCAGGGGATCACATGATAGCTGGACACATTTTTTAGCATAGATCTAATTTATGGTGTCAATAAGAAGTGTTGGCCTACATTCATCATGATCTGTTCTTATTGTAAAAAACCGGGGGTGGGGGAAGTAAATCTAATCCTATATCCTAACATAAAAAATAAAAATTACAGTGAGGACTCTAGCAATTTTTAATGAGTGAGTGTTTTACAAAAATTGTTAGGTTAATGTTGTTAGATATTATTACAAATTTGGTAAATATGGAGAAAAGTTGTCCGATTGATTTAAGTGGGAAATCTCAGCAACGTAAGGTCAAGAGTAAGATAAATTAAAATAATATAGCCTATATAAGGAAGGCCTTGACCTGTAGTAGTTCTTTAACTAGGTGTGGTTAGCTAACCATATAGTTCTTAATAGTTTGACAGTTCTTAAAAAACAGAACTATTTGCGGGGAATAAAAAAACATCGATAGATTTTACTTAAAAAATTAATGCAATATTTGTCGAAATAACCTCAAAATGCCATAAAACACATTTTATTTGATTTAAAATGCCATTTTAAATCGCTGTTTTCGGATAAAAATTGTCCAAAAAAATGTTTAATGTTTTTAAATTGTGCAATATAAAAACTAAAATGCGACGAAAGGAAATATCGAAATAACCGAAAAGTCAATTAGCCTATGTAATAACAGATGTGCTGCCTTTAATTTGCATTGTTGGTTTGTGTAATAGTTTAAGTTTATAATAGAAAGTTATAATAGAAAAGAGTTGGTCAAGCGAGACTGATAGGAAAGATGAAAGAATGATATCTAACCCAAGATTAGATGAAGAAATGTAGATTCATCTAGAGTACCAAGTGATTGCCAATTTTTGACCGTTTAAAAATAAAATTCGGAAAGTAAAAATTTGAGTACCATAATTATTGTTATCCGAGTTTCAATTGCTAAAATTAATGTTTGAGCCAGCTACATGGTAGGCTACTTAACTATGATGAAACTTTGAGTAATTTACTTAGCAGCTAGCGTCTAGCGTCTAGAATTGAGGGAATATTTTACCTATGTGTTGGAGGGATGGTGGAAGCATCAAAAGTGCGTCGTACTATTGATTGCCGTGGGTAGGGTTTCTTCAGACGAGCGCTGTAACGCTGTCATCCAACTTCTGTATTTCGATTTTTGTTGTAGGATTTGGCAACGTCCTTGACTAATTTTCACTTTGTTGCTGATAACTAACTACCTACTGAATAATTTGGTTTGGTTAGTATTTTGTTGTAGGTCTTGGCAACGTCCATAATTGATTTTTACTTTGTTGCTGACAACTAACTACCTACTGAATAGTTTTGTTAGGTTAGTATTTTGTAGTAGGTCTTGGCAACGTCCATAATTAATTGTATTTTACTTTGTTGCTGACAACTTACTACCTACTGAATAGTTTTGTTAGGTTAGTATTTTGTTGTAGGTGTTGGCAACGTCCTCAGTTGATTTTCACATTGTTGCTGACAACTAGCTACGTAGTGAATAGTTTTGTTAGGTTAGTATTTTGTAGTAGGTCTTGGCAACGTCCATAATTGTATTTTACTTTGTTGCTGACAACTTACTACCTACTGAATAGTTTTGTTAGGTTAGTATTTTGTTGTAGGTGTTGGCAACGTCCTCAGTTGATTTTCACATTGTTGCTCAATTGATTTTCATATTGTTGCTGACAACTAGCTACGTAGTGAATAGTTTTGTTTGGTTAGTATTTTGTTGTAGGTGTTGGCAAATTTATTACCTCGGTTACGCAGAGATAAAAATCTAACTACAAAAATTATGAGTAGAATTACTTTAGGAAATGGGGCCTTATATTTATATACTCATAACCAGTTGATGGCATCAATGATATTACACAAGCAAACAATAAAATAAAAATAAATGAAACAATAAACAAGGAGTATGGTAGTGAAACTTTGACATTAACTAAGAAGCTTTAGGATATGCTTAATATAATTATTTGAAAGAAGGTTATGCAAAGAGGTTATGGACCCATGCTAAATGAGGAATGAATGTGCAAATGCTTAAAAACCTAGTTGTTAAAAAGAAATAGTGAGATGTGTTATATACCATAGGATTAGGTGGATTGGTCATTTGTAATGTATGAAGCTTTCAGGAAGTGTCAGAAACATTGAGGAATGGAGGCGTACAGAAGAAATACAGAGAGTTAAACCGTGAAAGAGTTTGAGGGATGTATTTTAGAGGTATGTCTAGGAGGGGAATTAAAGAATTTTTGCTACTGATGGTAGCTGAATGAAAGTTATTTTTGGTTTTGTGTTTTATTGTAGATCCTACTTTAATCTTGACAGGTCATTTTGTTCATGTCGATACCAAGTTCAAGGTAATTAATAACTGCAATTCGTGTCGTAACGTGTCAGCATACCTGCTGCATACTGAGTTTTATTCAATAGACTAATGTGAGGGAAGTTGTGGAGTGAAACCAAGCCAATGTGATCCAGCCGAGAAGACTTTAAATTGGCAATATAAAACCATTTAATTTATATCTAAGAACAATGGAATATAGTATATAGTACCAAAAATATCAGATTCAATATGTGAATTGAACAGTTAAAAAAAAAGTTTATTTTTCTACAATAACTTATCTCTTAGTTATTTTTTTTAGTTCATAGGTTTGGTCCTTTTTAGTTAGCATACATCATTAACTGCTTCAAGAATCGACTCAATTTTCTAATTTCCTTGCAGATGAAATCCACATCATGTTTTTGGCATATTTCTTAATTTCTTGCACTGTGTTGATCCAAAGATTACGATGTAGGTTATTATTTCTTATATACCAAGGTGCATTCACAATTTTTAAAAAAAATTGTTCAGAAAAGTCTGAATTATTTTAATATTGGATCTACAATTGCAACTCCAGAGTTGTACAATGTATGTCCACACAGGTCTGAGTACTTGTTTGTATTATAACATTTATATTGATAACTAAGAATCACGACCAATCATCCAATACATCTTTTTATATTTTATATTTAGTTCTTCTTGATTTTTCTTGATGTGTTTCTTCCACTTTTATTTCAGATATAGATTCATTCCCAAATACTTCGCTGTATTAGCATATGCCAATACTTGACAGTTCACTCTAACTATTAGAGGGACTACTTTTTTACTAGTAAAGTTGATGTGTATAGATTTACTTTTTATTGATTTTAATACGTTATCGTTTAGCCCAGTTTTAGCTGCGATCTCTATGGTTTTATCTACTGCCAGGAATACAGTGTCACTAGCATAATATGCCATTTAAACAGTCTCGACTTCAGGAATATCTCTTGTGTACATCACATAAAGTATAGGACCTAACACACGTCTCTAAGGCACTCCTGCAGATATTTTCTCTAGCTTTTATTTTCTAGTTTTCAGCATTATACTTAATGAGGAAATATCTGTCTGTTATGTATAATTTGAATATCTCGAAGTATTGATATGGAAGGTCTCTCTATGAAGTTTGTATTCCAACCTCTTGCCAAACCTTAACGAAAGTTTATGTAACATCAAGAAGAATTGCCACATAGACAATTTCTTCTTCCAGGGTTCTTTCTATGACCGTTAACTAAACGCTGTGAAGGTTGAACAGTTGTAGCATAGACAAGAGAGTATACTCTCTTGTCACTCCATTGTCTGTGGCTGTACTTTTGTATGTTCTTGTTCAGAATGATCTAGTGTGGGAGGAATCGGAGTATACAATACAGGATGCTATCCTTGAAATTACCAGATGAATGCTGTTAGATGGTACCACTAGAGGCTCTAATTTCTGAACTACAACTACAGAGAACTAAATGTAAATAGAGTAAACATTTCTTTGTAGTTGGTATCGAGACAGTTGTAGGTTAGACTAGAGAGTATACTCTCTTGCCACTCCATTGTCTGTGGCTGTACTTTTGTATGTTCTTGTTCAGAATGATCTAGTGTGGGAGGAATCGGAGTATGCAATACGGGATGCTGTCATTGAAGGTACCAGAAGAGCGCCTAGATGGTACCACTAGAGGCTCTAATTTCTGAACTACAACTACAGAGAACTAAATGTAAATAGAGTAGACATTTATTTTCTTTGTAGTTGGTATCAAGACAGTTGTAGGTTAGACTAGAGAGTATACTTTCTTGTCACTCCATTGTCTGTGGCTGTACTTTTGTATGTTCTTGTTCAGAATGATCTAGTGTGGGAGGAATCGGAGTATGCAATACGGGATGCTGTCCTTGAAGGTACCAGAAGAGCGCCTAGATGGTACCACTAGCGGCTCTAATTTCTGAACTACAACTACAGAGAACTAAATGTAATAAATAGAGTAGACACTTCTTTGTAGTTGGTATCGAGACAGTTGTAGGTTAGACTAGAGAGTATACTCTCTTGTCACTCCATTGTCTGTGGCTGTACTTTTGTATGTTCTTGTTCAGAATGATCTAGTGTGGGAGGAATCGGAGTATGCAATACGGGATGCTGTCCTTGAAATTACCAGAAGAGCGCCTAGATGGTACCACTAGAGGCTCTAATTTCTGAACTACAACCACAGAGCACTGAATGTAAATAGAGTAGACATTTCTTTGTAGTTGGTATTGAGACAGTTGTAGGTTAGACTAGAGAGTATACTCTCTTGTCACTCCATTGTCTGTGGCTGTACTTTTGTATGTTCTTGTTCAGAATGATCTAGTGTGGGAGGAATCGGAGTATGCAATACGGGATGCTGTCCTTGAAATTACCAGAAGAGCGCCTAGATGGTACCACTAGAGGCTCTAATTTCTGAACTACAACTACAGAGAACTAAATGTAAATAGAGTAGACACTTCTTTGTAGTTGGTATCGAGACAGTTGTAGGTTAGACTAGAGAGTATACTCTCTTGTCACTCCATTGTCTGTGGCTGTACTTTTGTATGTTCTTGTTCAGAATGATCTAGTGTGGGAGGAATCGGAGTATGCAATACGGGATGCTGTCCTTGAAATTACCAGAAGAGCGCCTAGATGGTACCACTAGAGGCTCTAATTTCTGAACTACAACTACAGAGAACTAAATGTAAATAGAGTAGACACTTCTTTGTAGTTGGTATCGAGACAGTTGTAGGTTAGACAAGAGAGTATACTCTCTTGTCACTCCATTGTCTGTGGCTGTACTTTTGTATGTTCTTGTTCAGAATGATCTAGTGTGGGAGGAATCGGAGTATGCAATACGGGATGCTGTCCTTGAAATTACCAGAAGAGCGCCTAGATGGTACCACTAGAGGCTCTAATTTCTGAACTACAACTACAGAGAACTAAATGTAAATAGAGTAGACACTTCTTTGTAGTTGGTATCGAGACAGTTGTAGGTTAGACTAGAGAGTATACTCTCTTGTCACTCCATTGTCTGTGGCTGTACTTTTGTATGTTCTTGTTCGGAATGATCTAGTGTGGGAGGAATCGGAGTATGCAATACGGGATGCTGTCCTTGAAATTACCAATAGATGGTACCACTAGAGGCTCTAATTTCTGAACTACAACCACAGAGCACTGAATGTAAAGAGACGGTTGAAGCCGGATTCGTTATCTTGGTTAAGACAAGACAAATAAATTCCCCATATATCATGCGTTGCACAGTACATAAGGTAAGGACACTTTGCTTACTCTGAGATTTAGACCTCTTGGATTAAAAATAAAAATGTGACACAGGTTTATAAATCATAAATTCCTGATGTTAAATATGAAAAAATATTATAAATTGAATTAACTTTATTAAATTTGATCTTGTTAAATAAATAATCTAAATGACATGAAAAAGTTAATAATCGAGAATATATACATTATTTATAAGAAATTTCGTCAGTGTGAAAGTTTGAGGTAATAAGTTTAATTTTAATGTTCTTAAAAGTTCTTATTTATGTAGGACTTGTATTTTCCTGTCTGTGGGTAGTGAAGTGAAACAATTTTAAGTAATGAATGTTGCAACTGCCACTGTGATCTCTCATGCTCGCCACCATCAGTAATGAGTTCTTCATTAGATATATATAAAATGTCTTGATTGTTATATAGACAATATGTAAAGGTCGTTACAATTATGATTGGAAAGAATATGTGTGCTGTAGATGCTCGGTACTGGGACGAAAAGTAGAGGAGAGCAGCCATCTTGGTTAAAGCAGCCGGCTTTTTACTTCGACAGCCGCTTTGCCTACTCAATTTATATTTAGTGCTCTGCGGCGACAACCCATACATTTATTTAGTAAATAAAATCAATGATAAAACACGTAACTTCCTTTCCTTATAGATTTATATATTATCTACTATAAAGTTATATATTATAGTATTATATACAGTATTCGAAATTCTAGCTATTGCGAAATGGATACGCTGACACCGACACCAGAGATCGTATAATATATTAACTTATCACCATTGTTGCTTATATCACATAAGCGCGCATGTGTGTGTGTGTGTGTGTGTGTGTGTGTGTGTGTGTGTGTGTGTCTGTGCCGCGCCCGCGCGTGTGTGTGTGTCTGTGCCGCGCGCTTGTGTGTGTGTAACTAGTAAAGGGGAACTTTAATTTAAATCCTTTCTAAGCCCCCTATAATAATTTTTCCTAGGTGAATTTTTAATAAACCATTCATAATAGCCTTAAAAATACATTAACGTTTGAGTGAAATTAAAATAGGCGGAAGGGAATCATGATGCACATATTTTAGGTCTGCTTTATTTACTCTAAAAACGATAACGTAACGGAGCTCAAAATCTTGTACCGTTTCCAAAATATTTCAACTTTTTTCATTTGGGCTGATTAAAAAAAAAATGCTATATCGATTATATAGCAGGTGGTGTAAAACAGAAGCTGAATCTATAGCTCTTTTCGTGTAGTTTTGGGTATGAGCTTTAGCTTTTAGCTTTTAGCTTTAGTATCTGGTGTCTCTTGACCAACTCTTGTTCTCTTCCGACCCTTACCCTATTAGTGTATTAGAGATCTAGGGTTCTTTATTTGATCTTCTTTTCAATGACCGAGAGGTTTTCCGCCTTTAAACAACAAAAAAAAATATCTTTTCAAAGTATCATCAGATTTTTCTATATTTTAAAATGTAAATCTTGAGTTTTAATTATGACTAAATTGAATCTTACAAATTCAAAATGGTAGCAGTAATGTTTAATTTTGAAAAGCCGAACAAAATTTTATCATGGGTTTTTATGCAATTTAAGTAATAATAAAATAGCAACCCGGTAAATCTCATGTTATCTATTAATAATCTACGTGATGAAAAACAACTTTTCTTGATTTTTGGGAGCTTAATAGATTTCGTCACTAATTTATATGTCTGACTAAGTAAAATTTTAATTTTCGAAATAGCGTCCTAAGTTTTTACTTAATATTTACTCCTATATTTAACAAAAAATTCATACAATCATTTCAATGGAACGTAATGACAACTAACAACGGTAATAATATTATTTTAGTTGTATCATAACCCTTTTAAAACTTATAGACCCGATGGTACTGTTATACTTACTAGGCTACCATTAACACAAACTTGACATAATTTGAAAAGAAACCCACTTCAATCAGAATATAAATTGTAACGGGGTAAACATAGATTAATCTAATTAAAAACACTTTGGAATTTCCCGTAAAATTTTCCAACACAAACTACTAATGTAAATTAAGAAATCCCCAATTAATTATTGTTTTCAAGTAGTCTATACAGATTTATCTCACATATAGGAAATCAAGTTGATGAGAAACAAAAATAATAATCATATGTAATGATTAAGGGAAACTCCTTATAGTGTTTGAACAGAAAGCAACCTTCAATATGTTTTTTTAAAAAATAATATGATTTAAACAAGGCTCAATTTTTTTACAGAACATCTAAAGTAATTTATTAATATTAAATTAATTTTTGTTGCTGAGAATTATAGACTTGTTATTTAGTGTGCTACAGAAAATCTTATGCACTTACGATTTCTCTTCTGGTACCCTTATTTTATTTTTAGACACATGTAAACTTATGCAAGTACAAATTTTTTAAGAATATTCCAATTTATAAGTTGTAAGAATCAAAACGTTATTACGAAGATTCCCCTCAGGGGCTCAGTATAGTGAGTACAAACCCGAGGGTCCTAGCAAGATCTATCATTAAACCTTGGGTTAGATCCTGTCTTGACTAGCACTGACGCTATTAGTCTATTCAAAGGTTCGTTCCTATATATAATATTTGTAATAATTCTTCTTCTGTAATTTTTGACAATGGTTTTGATAGACAAAAAATGTAAAGTATTTTCTGTTTTTCTTATCTTTAACAAAAGTTAAGAATATACATTGCCCAATTTGTATATCTGACTTTTTATACAGAAAAATACCATTGTTTCTTAACTGATTTTTACGGGTTTTTAGTAGTTTTTCGGTTACATTTAGTGTTACAATTGCTTAGACATGGGTGCAAGCTCTATGTATTGTTAAAACTAAATTTTAAAACAATGAATTATTTCATAAAAAAAATAAAAAATATATAAATTTCAAAGTAATCAATTTTAAATAATAAAATAGTGTAGCTTTTTTCAGACATCACAAAACCAATTTGTTTTCGAAACCCAAAACAACGAAGCCAAGAACACACAGGAAATAAAATTTTTCGGGAAGAAGTGATATTTTTTAACAAATATGTCACAAGAATCCAGATTTTCTAAGTGAAAGTAAACTATGGTCTCTATTGATTAGGGGGTGGGGAGGGGGACCGTTGTTTTTCACTCTCGGACGGCACGTATTGCAAATTATATAAATTGAAAAATTTCAGATTTCAATATTTAATTTTGTTGAAAATTTTGAGTCTGGGACGGAAAAACGGTTGTCAAAATTGAAATCTTCCCATTAATTTCATTATAATCAGTTAGCAAACATTTTCAAGTTATTTTGGTTTTTATGCTTTATTAAATATACGGTAGCCTATGTCATAGAGTGTTAGACGATACTTCAACGATTCTAAATTACACAAAAATATAGAATTTAGTAAATATTAATATGAATACGACAAATTGTAGAGCCATATTAGGTTCATGTGGAATAAATATTTAATAAAAGTAGTGTATAGACGAATTGTTAAAAAAATAAAGAAAAAAAGTATATGAATTTGAACGACCAATATTATAGTTTTGTTCTGGAGATTTCAAAACACAGAGAAACTTGCTCCCTTTTAATCCTACGTAGATAAAGCTTTCGTGAAAATTATGAAAGAGTTATTAAGACGTTCAACCGTCTTCAATTTTACAATTTTCTTATCAAAATATTCACATGCAATAAGCGTGAATTCGTTTACAAACACACAAACTATCATTAGTAGAAAAAATGAATTTCGAATTGTTAATATTAACTAACAATATTTATACACCATACAAAGAGGTGAGAAAACACTACTTTAAGTCGAAAAGAGTCTAAATAGTTTGTTTATGTCTAAATAAAAGTATGGTGTCAGAAGTTTGATTTTAATTTCTTGCTCACAATTTTCTGGAGACTAATGTGGAACGCCAGATCGTTCTGTTTTATCATTGCACGCGTAACGTTCAGAAACTATTATTGTCAAATCCATTGAGAGTTGGAACAGCTATGCGCAGAGTGATGTAATATAAGATATAATGCTTGGTATTTATGTATTTTATGTAAAATAAAATATGATAACGAAATGTAAAATAATTTTATTAATATATGTAGAAGAGACAAACGACTTTAAAAAATATTTTTACTTAACCAATGTATGAAATACAGGGAAAGTTATGTACGGGTGAAAGAATGGATGTAAAATTTGTTAAGGGAATAATCAGTTTTGAGTCCCAACGACCGATTTTAATTATATTTTAGCTGTCATAAAAAGTCGACATTGTGTTTATTTTTAATCGGTTCTCAACAGTTCTGATCGAATCGTGATAAATTGTAGCTTCTAAGGACCCAAACAAAAGTAATGGGGAAAATGTCGGTTCGGAAGTAGGCTACCACCAAAAGACCAACAAATCGGCCTTGAAGTTGTTATAAACAATCTAATTTCTCAAAATTGAATTTCATTCAATTTTTTTTTTTTTGTGAAATATAATGACTCATTCGAGTGTTCAACATTGTAAAGGTTCAAGAATACATAATTGGCAAAATAATAGAAGGAACCTTGATCGCTGTCAAATCTAATATAATATTTACTGTTAGAACTAGTTTACAGTTAAATCTAGCTTTAAAATATTAAAAAGAGTTCACAATATTACAGGTGTACCCTACTCAGTTCCTAAAGAGAAGTCTCGTAATAAAGAAAATTACATATTTTTCTTTCTCGTAGCTTGTAATATAGAGACGTTATTAGGAAGGTAGTAACTAAAAATTATTTTTGGTTGAGCGTCTGAGAAAGTTTGTTTTTAGTATCAACACTTTAACTAAAGAGGATAACTATTCTCCTCATGGAACTTTAAATGTATTACTAAAACTGCAACATGTGAGCATTCGATACGGTAAAAAAAACTGAAATAGTGAGAATGTGAATGTGCTACGGCACCTGCCTTTTTCAAAACAAATAATAAGGCCTAGTGACAATGAGATCGTGACTCTGTATAGCTACCGGAGGATATTGCATTACAGAGGGTCCGCCCGGGCATCCTGCGTCCTGTCTAATGACTTTATCTCCCGCCCGCTAACTATAGTTCAGCCAAATTAGACCAAACAGTTTTTGTATGTGGAAATCTCTTTTATAAGAGATTCTTTTTTTGTGTGTGTGCTGAAATATAAGTCTCAGGGTTGTATAAAGTGTCTCATATTTTGGTGATTTTTTTCATCTCTATCACTTTTTAAACTATCGAAAAATGGACAGTTTTATAGTTCATGTGGAATAATGTTTTGTTTATCGTTAAAGTTTTAGACATTTTAAGTTAATAAAATAATCCTTATCTTTCATCAAACCAGAAATAGCTTTCTTCAATTGTTGAGCTTCCATAAAACTAAAAAAAATTGAGTGTTTTTGCACCAAATTATTAATAAATAAAGGAAGAAATTATAATTTAAGCATAATAAATAAACAAAAATCTATGGCATAACCTATGAAAAATAAACTTTGGCTTAATACAAATATAGGCTACAACAAAATTTAAATATTTTTTAAAAAATCCTTACGTATCTTTTATATTTTGATCAATTGAATAATATGCTATTTTGTAACACAAAAATAATGGACGACTTAAAATTGTTGTAAAATGACACTGATTTTGTATAAGTTCATTTTTACATCGCTAATAGTAATACAACAATAAAAAACATTATTATTTTTAATTTATTTTGTAAACGGCGCGGAAAAACAAAATGAGGAGAAGAAGTTTAGAAAATATTAAGTAAGAAGAGAAAAATAATTAAAAATAATCATGATTATGATATATTTCTAAAAAAAGAAAAGAAAAGAAAAAATAACTTGTAGGGAAATGTTTTATGATGGATATATAAATGTATTGGTCCTTGAGAAACACTTTTTATTTAATTCTTCTTTTTGGACTAGGAATAATAATCCAGATATAAATGAATATATAATATATATATAAAACAAAATGCTGTCATTTGTAAAGTTAAAATCGGTTTGTGCTTTCAATTATTGATGTAAAAATGAGTCAATTGAATATTATTTGTAAAATCTACTAAAAATAAACCAATTGTTAAATATGATTTTATCTGGAACTTAGAATTACACAAATATTGGTTAAATTTGAAAATTTTGAGATAGTGGCAGGGCTCAATTTAAGTAATGAAATATTTGTTTGCCTGTATTGAAGTCATTTGTTTTTGTTGCTTTTATTCGTTGAAAAGTTAATTTCCAGAAGATTTTGAACACCCAATGTATTTAAAAAAAAACAACTCAAAACTTTAATTGGTCAAACTTGTACACCAATGGGTTAATGCACAACAGAATGACCATCTTGTGCGGTAGAAAACACAAAGGACAGAAAGAGGAACGCACTCCAAGACTTAAATAATTTCTGAAAATTAAATAATTCTGATATTTATATACGTCAAAATCAAAAACTAAGAACTAAAATGTTTATGATCAGCTTGTTCGGTTTGGTTGTGACTAAACGGGTTTTAAATTTGACCAAACAGTGGCGAGGTTAACAACAACATAAATTTCAATCTAAGTCTCGAGTTATACCTTAACTGTTGATATACAAGCTTTATAAATCTAGATTCGGTTATGAAATACTATAAACTATTAAATAGTAACTTTATGTTTTTACTTTCTAAGAGGCACTGCGCACAAGTTTGCGCATTTGTTTTCCAGCAATGATTTAAACATAACTTTCAAATAAACAGTGCATAAAATAATGCACAAAATATCTTACTCATCTATCCTCATAAACAAATAAAAATCAACTTAAATTAATTTTTACAAATGTCAACTTTGAAAGTCAAAAAACAATAATGAACTATCTTTGAAAAAATATTAATGTATTTAATCAGGCTTTAAACTTGCTTCGACTGTGCTATAAATCCTCAGAGTAAATGGTACTTGATTGAAATCATGCAATTATACCTGAACTATATATTTTTTAATCTCCGATTTTGCACAACGGTTGGGGTCGTAAATGTCCACCAATCTGCATTTTTGTAGAGTGCACCAATAGGCCTAAGTTTTGTTGGGTCCTTAGAGACTACACTTGAGAAAAATTGAGAAAATCTAATTCTGTTTTTTTCTTCTGTCAGCTATTCCCAAATTTTGAGTTATAAAACATTATTAATAATGATATATGGCCAAAATATCTTCAGATACCAAATTTGATTAAAATCGGTCGCCGCGTTTTGGCTGTATACAAAAGCATTGCACATCCTACGACAGACAGACACATCATTCCAAAAAAACATGGATATTTACCGGTCATAGTCTACTACTTAGTCAGAAAGTAAAGGGGAAATTCAACATGGGCGCTAACCTCAAAATTCAAATATCATAATATCGAAGCAAGCGAACGGCTGTCAGGATTCATTTCGTTATTTTGCAAATTAATAAAGAATCGTAATTTCCTTTTACTTACAATTTGGTACATTGCTTTGAGTTATCAGTCTTCACATTTCACCAAACTTTGAAAGAAACTTTTCCGAGTTTTAAGTATTCAAACTTTTAATTCATTTCTAATCCATTCTGAAGAAATAATAGTCCACCGAAAATATTCGTTCCCCATGATTTCTACTTGCATAGCATTTGTTAGTTCCTTCTTTGGGGTCTTCATTGTCTTATAAAATAGAGAGCTCGAATACTCCAATAGCACCAGGGTGTTATGAGACCAAGTGTTGGACAAGAGAGTCCTGTTAGGTGAGATAAAGAAACTATCCAGCTAGAATTGTTACATCCAGAGAGCTCCTGAGTGGTTTTGTGAGTTACAATTAATTCTAGATGAAATAAGAATAGAGGGTATTGTATTGTTATTACAAGGTTACTATAGGCTAACTTTTGATTTTTGTTTACCCATTCCTAATGTCATCAAGAGGGATTACTGTTCATCAACAACTTTTGGTAATAGTCTAGTTCTTCCGACGCTATTGTTATTATCACCCTCTCTCTATTAATCGATTGATTTTTAAATGAACAACTCATTATATTATAATAATTTATTCAGACATTTTCCATCACGAAGTGTCGACAGTATGGATCAATTCTCGTTATCAAGTGATAAACCTTGAACTTAAAAAAATTGAAACGGATCAGCGTAGCATAGAACTATTTATTGTTCCTTTTAAAGAAAGGAACCTAAGACATAGCTAGGGCTGAATGGTCAAAATAAAAAACAGGCAACAAATAGTTAAGGCGAAGAAATTAACTTTATTCAAGCTCAAAATTAGAATGGAAGCTGAATAAGAAAAAAACTCAAAATATCCAGTTTTTCAATTTAACTTTAAGGATTTTAATGAATTTCGGCTAAAATGTAAGATCAATGAGCTAAAACAAAATGTATTTGGTGTCATCTTCTTAAATATCCCGGTTCGAATCTTATTAGTTAATAAATGTTGCAAAAACATTGCACAAACTTTCTAACACAAAATTCTCTTCTTAATCGTCAACGTTCCTTGAGGAGCTGAAGGCCTCAGCAAACGATTTCACAGCACTGAATTGTCTGCAACCTCCTTTTTATAAGCCCAAGTATTTCCCGGCACCTGAAGTTCCTTCACAGTTGATCTCATCCAAGTGCTACTTAGAGGACCTAGTTTTCGCATTCCTTGGAGGAATCTCCACCATTAAATGATGCAAAAACACTGTACAAACCTTATCGCTCACCCGTCTCCAAAACCAAACAAAAACAAAGCACAAACGTATTCGTCACCAAAAAATGTCGATTTGGTCTCAGTTAAAAAGTGAAAGTGAACAATGGACGGCCTCTACATTTAAATAGGGGTAAACTTGCTTCGCTTGGGCCATTATAGTGTCTTCAGCGTACATTGAATTTGATTATAATCAACCTTTTAATGACGTCAATCAAGATTCATTTTGTTTTTTATTTATTCTTGTAACATAATTTTTTTTTTACTCAAGTTTGGATCATGAATCTTCATAATTCACTAAAACTTGAAGGAAATAAGTTGACTCGGTTTTAAGAAATTATATCTTTTATAACAGATCCCTTTTTGTTTACAGATATATACGAACTGTAAATTTATTTTAATTTTTGGTTGTAGTCTACATTTGATGCCAAATTTGATCAAAATCGCTAGTGCCGATTTTAAGATATTCACAATTTTACGACGACACCGTTGATTCATTTCTCATTTATAAATAATAACTCACCCAACCGGTTTTTGTTCAGAGAAGGCGACAAGTTCGTTTAGTTTAGATCCTTAGAGGATTTCAGCCTAATTGATCAAAATTATTCAAGCCAGTTATGATGAATTCTGAATAAATGTTTTCGTCGTTTCGCAGCTACCCTCATATTTGGAGTTTCCAAAAACTGGAAAAAGCTTCGAGTTATGGCCAAAATTTACCCACTTACTAAATTTTATTGAAACCAGTTTACTAGGTTTTATTTTTACAGACGTCAGAGACACGATTAAAAAAAAGTTTTTGGAATCAGTCAAACTCAGAACGGATCCACTATAAATAAATGGACTTAACTATTAATGAAAATATTTCCAAAAAAATGATCAAATACAAGGCGCATTCAAGTTATACACAAGAAAAAAAAATATATAAAAATATTTTCAAGCTACTATTTTATAATTCTGCACAATTTTTCAACCATATTTAATTAATAGGCCACTAAAACCTAGTTGGTTTATAACCTATTTTTGAATCAAACTCCAACTTATATTTTTGATTTTTCCTCCTAATTTTGAGAATATTTTTATTCATTTTGTCGTTTTACTAAAAACTGTCTCGTTTTATTATAGAAGAAAACATGTTTGGACCTGTACTACTTTTGGGGAAACAATTATTTTAGATAATTTTCAATTTCTACAACGAATTTTACTTTCAACCTAATTTCTAAATTTAAAATTTGACTAAAATTCAATGATAAGTTCAATTCAATAGAGCCAATAGTGTTTTGTTGTTTCCTTTTGAATTAATTTTTTAACGATTTTGAGTTTTAGTGATGATTATCTCTCATATTTTTGTTATAGAAAACACCTTTCGGAGATTACTGGATGTACATTTGAAAGCCACACTAAAAGAGCTATTGGAAGACCTTCAGGTAAAAAGTTATCCTTAAAGTGCTATTGTTTGAAAATCACCGCTAATATGAAACTTATCTAATAAATGGTTTGTTAAATAAATTTTTTATACGAAATTTATGTAAAATAGAACTACATTGCGTTATTAGGGCGTTTACTTACACACATATTTTTACAGTGAGAAAAAAAAAGTTGCCAAATTGCTCTAATTGATAGGTTGGCTGAACACTTCATTGGCGTTTTCTTGTTGGACATCACACTAGATAGATTCTATCCTAGGATCACATTTATCACAAAACAGCGTCTGTGTGTGTTCTATACCCTTTAAATCAGCGTGTAAGGAGTATTGAATAGAGTTGGAATTGTTTAGACATGAGAGTACGTGACCTTAGCAATAGCCTGGAAGCCACCCTCGCCAAGAAGTGGTGAATGACCAGGTCAGGAAGGCAGGGCGGTCTCTTCTATGACTTCTTTCACACATTACGTAACTACCATTCCTATAAACGTAGAGAGATGCAGACTGAACTCGCATAATATAATTGTGTGATATGAATGACTCTTAAAAGGCTTTTATCCTTTTAACGGTAAGGTTCGTTGCACGAACTTGAGTAAAAACCTTGTATGTTAACTATTTAATCTGACGAAAATTGTAGAAATGTTACAGTTTCTTTAAAAAAAAACACGTATAACTCCAAACAAATTATTAATGGTAGGACTTTTTAAAACGATGAAAGTTTCTGTATAATCGAATTTAGGTTGTTTAAAAATTAGTAAAAATCTAGGATTGTACAAATGATATTCACGTTTGCATGTGCAGTGCGATTGATAAATTTGTATGTTAGTACAACTGCCCGGCCAAAACTGACCTAGCCTAGCTTTAGACAATAAGGAACAAAATCAGGTGTGGTTAAAATTTCGAATTAATTGTAAACTCGAAATTAGTGTTTAGTTATTCATATTTAAAAAAATTTCATATTTTAAATCAGACTGCTTTCCATTTTATTATAATATTTTTAATAATTCAACAAATGTTTATCGTCAAGTTACCAACTTTTGGTCGTTTCTCCCTGGTAATCCAAATTTATTTTAACACAACCAAAGTCGGATATCAGAGCAAATTTTGAGTTTTGGTAATTTTAAAATATTCAATCTTAGTGTTGAGTATATTATTTCGGGCCGTTTTTTTTTTTTTTTTTTTTTTTTTTTTTTATTTATTTTTTTTTTTTAGTTTGCTTGTAACACGCCATGAACTAAAAGCCAAAATCCACTTTCTTACCTTTTTTAATGTATTTAAATACTGTATTTATTATTAAAAGGTACAATAATATGAGTAGGTTGGTACGTGTTTTCTTGGGGGGGACGGGGGACGTAAGTGACTACTTTCCAAATCTAAACTCTAATTGAATGATGTTTATTTAAAATGTCTAATAAAAAGAAACTCAGTTGAAACATAATTTAAACTCTTGTTACCAATCACTGTTGGTTGTCAAATATATAGGATTACGTATTTCATTCGTCATAACGGCGGTATCTTTTCTTACACTGGTTTTAGTTTTATTGTACTATAATTTGTTAGTGTAAAATGTTCGAAAATATTTTTTTCCAGATTAGATAAAAACAGTTGCTTGCGATTTTTTTTTTCTGTTTTAAATAAATAGAGAAATTTGAGTCTTTCTATGTAGGTACCGGTAAAAAATTGTTTATCGTGAGATGTTAAGAAAAAGTTATATAATAATTATAGAGCAAAAGTAGGGCCTATTGTGATAGTGGAAAATTGAATCTTTGTTGATCTATCCGTTATGACCCTAAGGATGAATTGTTAAATTGATTTTGTTTAAAAATGGTAAGTAGAGGTTTTTTAGTTTCTATATAAGTATGTAAAATTTGTTCAGTAACTAGTATCCCAAAATTAGTATATCTTTTGGGGATATATTTAATTAGACCAAAACAGAATAATCAGTTTCTTATAATCTTTTCTCTTAACAAAAGTCCCATTTCTGAATTTTTGAGAAATTCTCAACGAAAGAACCCATATCATTACATTGAAAGTTTAATAGTTCAAATTAGCCCTATTATGATAAAATGTTTGTGAAATGTAGAAGTTCATAATCTAAACCTATGGAAGAAACTTCAACTAATGTAAATTACGGTTCGGGAATGACAAAAGAGAAAAGAAAAATGATCCTAGGTTTGTTTATAAATCAATATAATACCAATTTCAATGTAAATTCAAGGATGTATTTGTACTAGTAATTCTTTGAACTTTATACTTTGTTACACATTGGATGCGTAAATGTTCTGACTACTGGTTATATTTTACTTTATGAATACTGTATATTCAAGTTACAAAAGTTATAAGTGTTAAAAGATATTACGAGGGGAAAAGCAGTGTTATATAACCAATATGGAATGTGTAGTTTTGTAAACAAACTAAACTAACAAAGGTTTTTAAATTCTTATAAATCAAAACATCATGAAGGTAGTAAGCAAAGAATTTTTAAATATATTTTGGTCAGTTAAAACTTCCTGCGGGGAAATTTTAGAAGATAGTTCGAAGGCGGAACGGCCATGGCTTGGAACACTGCTTTAAAACGAAAAATAATTTGCTTCAAAAGTCTTGTTACATACATCGTTTGAACATATACAAAGTAACTTATTCCATAATTTCATAACGAAAGATAGACTCCTTTAGCCGTAACTTTGTAACAAACAAACATCCATGCGAAACGCCAAATTTGTAAAGTTAACAGGACCTAAGCTTAGAAGATCACTTGTCGTGAGTACACCCAGTGGCAATCCCGAGGACCTAGTCTGAATCTACATTTTTTTCATGTAGTCTTAGGTTAGATCCCTCTCTTTCATCTTTCCTATCAGATCTCTTTCTTGACAATTGTTTTTCCCCGACCCTGGCGCTATTAGAGTGTTCGAGGGCGAGGGATCTTAATTTTATATTCTTTTATTCCTTGTTTTTATAATGAGATAAGACAAACTAATAAAACAGGGCCTCACTTCGTGTGATCCACTATTAAAAACATTTAGGCGCCAATTTTTGAATATTTATAGATTGCACACACTAAGAAAGAGCCAGCAACATTTAAATCATGCAAATGAGTTTATTTAAATGATTAATACTACAACTGTATATAGGCTAGTAAAAGAGCAGACAATAGCCTATAGTGCGGGATTGTTTTGACAATGACAGTGGCAATTTGCAAAGAAGGGTGATAACATCGCGAGGGGTGAGGGGCGAGGGAGGTCATGTGCTCTTATATTTCCAATTGGGAACCATCATCGCAATAGACACCCTTCATTGATGTAAATCTACGACAGCCGTCATCTGTCCGTCTGTCCTGTTGTTGTGCAGGGGGTTAACAAACGTTTGTGTCCAAACTTTGGAGAACTGACACTATTCAAACTCATATAATACGAAGGCTTTACATGTAAAAATACTTGACCAAATAATATAAACAAGAGAGCTGGAGTCTCTAGTAGGTTTGAGCATTGGCCTAAGAGTTGTCTTTTAATTGTAAAAAGTGTTATTAGGAGCATTATGCCAGGATTATTAACATTAATGTGGTTCTTTGGTTACAGCATTGCGACTTTGATAGCTTTACAAATAACGCAAAGAGATGACCATATGGAGGGTGACCATGTTTAATTATCTTACGAAAATATCATATTTAGATTAAGTAGGCCTAGTATACTGTCAGAATAGACTTTATTATAGAATTAACATTGAAGAACAAAACAAGTATTTATAAATATACAAACTATTAAGATAGTAAAATTAGAACCCTGACCTCCTATGAAAAAGTGATATTGTTATAGTTCCGCGATCGGCAGGAAAGAGTCATCGAACGAGCTTAGGGACGTGAGGCTCCTTCACATATGCACAACTTCGAGACCGTCAGGGCTGAGACACTGACACGATCAAGTGGAGACTTTTTAATATAGGGGATACACACCTACTGGGCTAGTTGAGACACTGACACGATCAAGTGAAGACTTTTTAATATATACACACCTACTGGGCTAGTTGAGACACTGACACGATCGAGTGGAGACTTTTTAATATATACACACCTACTGGGCTAGTTGAGACACTGACACGATCGAGTGGAGACTTTTTAATATATACACACCTACTGGGCTAGTTGAGACACTGACAAGATCGAATGGAGACTTTTTAATATATACACACCTACTGGGCTAGTTGAGACACTGGCACGATCGAATGGAGACTTTTTAATATATACACACCTACTGGGCTAGTTGAGACACTGACACGATCAAGTGGAGACTTTTTAATATATACACACCTACTGGGCTAGTTGAGACACTGACAAGATCGAATGGAGACTTTTTAATATATACACACCTACTGGGCTAGTTGAGACACTGACACGATCGAATGGAGACTTTTTAATATATACACACCTACTGGGCTAGTTGAGACACTGACACGATCAAGTGGAGACTTTTTAATATATACACACCTACTGGGCTAGTTGAGACACTGACAAGATCGAATGGAGACTTTTTAATATATACACACCTACTGGGCTAGTTGAGACACTGACACGATCGAGTGGAGACTTTTTAATATATACACACCTACTGGGCTAGTTGAGACACTGACAAGATCGAATGGAGACTTTTTAATATATACACACCTACTGGGCTAGTTGAGACACTGACACGATCGAATGGAGACTTTTTAATATATACACACCTACTGGGCTAGTTGAGACACTGACACGATCAAGTGGAGACTTTTTAATATATACACACCTACTGGGCTAGTTGAGACACTGACAAGATCGAATGGAGACTTTTTAATATATACACACCTACTGGGCTAGTTGAGACACTGACACGATCGAATGGAGACTTTTTAATATATACACACCTACTGGGCTAGTTGAGACACTGACACGATCAAGTGGAGACTTTTTAATATATACACACCTACTGGGCTAGTTGAGACACTGACAAGATCGAATGGAGACTTTTTAATATATACACACCTACTGGGCTAGTTGAGACACTGACACGATCGAATGGAGACTTTTTAATATATACACACCTACTGGGCTAGTTGAGACACTGACACGATCAAGTGGAGACTTTTTAATATATACACACCTACTGGGCTAGTTGAGACACTGACACGATCAAGTGAAGACTTTTTAATATATACACACCTACTGGGCTAGTTGAGACACTGACAAGATCGAATGGAGACTTTTTAATATATACACACCTACTGGGCTAGTTGAGACACTGACACGATCGAATGGAGACTTTTTAATATATACACACCTACTGGGCTAGTTGAGACACTGACACGATCGAATGGAGACTTTTTAATATATACACACCTACTGGGCTAGTTGAGACACTGACACGATCAAGTGGAGACTTTTTAATATATACACACCTACTGGGCTAGTTGAGACACTGACACGATCGAGTGGAAACTTTTTAATATATACACACCTACTGGGCTAGTTGAGACACTGACAAGATCGAATGGAGACTTTTTAATATATACACACTTACTGGGCTAGTTGAGACACTGACACGATCGAATGGAGACTTTTTAATATATACACACCTACTGGGCTAGTTGAGACACTGACACGATCGAATGGAGACTTTTTAATATATACACACCTACTGGGCTAGTTGAGACACTGACACAATCAAGTGGAGACTTTTTAATATATACACACCTACTGGGCTAGTTGAGACACTGACACGATCGAATGGAGACTTTTTAATATATACACACCTACTGGGCTAGTTGAGACACTGACAAGATCGAATGGAGACTTTTTAATATATACACACCTACTGGGCTAGTTGAGACACTGACACGATCGAATGGAGACTTTTTAATATATACACACCTACTGGGCTAGTTGAGACACTGACACGATCGAATGGAGACTTTTTAATATATACACACCTACTGGGCTAGTTGAGACACTGACACAATCAAGTGGAGACTTTTTAATATATACACACCTACTGGGCTAGTTGAGACACTGACACGATCGAGTGGAGACTTTTTAATATATACACACCTACTGGGCTAGTTGAGACACTGACACGATCAAGTGGAGACTTTTTAATATATACACACCTACTGGGCTAGTTGAGACACTGACACGATCGAGTGGAGACTTTTTAATATATACACACCTACTGGGCTAGTTGAGACACTGACACGATCGAGTGGAGACTTTTTAATATATACACACCTACTGGGCTAGTTGAGACACTGACACGATCGAATGGAGACTTTTTAATATATACACACCTACTGGGCTAGTTGAGACACTGACACGATCGAGTGGAGACTTTTTAATATATACACACCTACTGGGCTAGTTGAGGCACTTACACGATCGAGTGGAGACTTTTTAATATATACACACCTACTGGGCTAGTTGAGACACTGACACGATCAAGTGGAAACTTTTTAATATATACACACCTACGGGGCTAGTTGAGACACTGACACGATCGAGTGGAAACTTTTTAATATATACACACCTACTGGGCTAGTTGAGACACTGACACAATCGAATGGAGACTTTATAATATATACACACCTACTGGGCTAGTTGAGACACTGACACGATCGAGTGGAGACTTTTTAATATATACACACCTACTGGGCTAGTTGAGACACTGACACGATCGAGTGGAGACTTTTTAATATATACACACCTACTGGGCTAGTTGAGACACTGACACGATCGAGTGGAGACTTTTTAATATATACACACCTACTGGGCTAGTTGAGACACTGACACGATCGAATAGAGACTTTTTAATATATACACACCTACTGGGCTAGTTGAGGCACTGACACGATCGAGTGGAGACTTTTTAATATATACACACCTACTGGGTCAGTTGAGACACTGACACGATCGAATGGGAGACTTTTTAATATATACACACCTACTGGGCTAGTTGAGACACTGACACGATCGAATGGAGACTTTTTAATATATACACACCTACTGGGCTAGTTGAGACACTGACACGATCGAGTGGAGACTTTTTAATATATACACACCTACTGGGCTAGTTGAGACACTGACACGATCGAATGGAGACTTTTTAATATATACACACCTACTGGGCTAGTTGAGACACTGACACGATCGAGTGGAGATTTTTTAATATATACACACCTACTGGGTCAGTTGAGACACTGACACGATCGAATGGAGACTTTTTAATATATACACACCTACTGGGCTAGTTGAGACACTGTCACGATCGAGTGGAGACTTTTTAATATATACACACCTACTGGGTCAGTTGAGACACTGACACGATCGAGTGGAGACTTTTTAATATATACACACCTACTGGGCTAGTTGAGACACTGACACGATCGAGTGGAGACTTTTTAATATATACACACCTACTGGGTCAGTTGAGACACTGACACGATCGAGTGGAGACTTTTTAATATATACACACCTACTGGGTCAGTTGAGACACTGACACGATCGAGTGGAGACTTTTTAATATATACACACCTACTGGGTCAGTTGAGACACTGACACGATCGAGTGGAGACTTTTTAATATATACACACCTACTGGGCTAGTTGAGACACTGACACGATCGAGTGGAGACTTTTTAATATATACACACCTACTGGGCTAGTTGAGACACTGACACGATCGAGTGGAGACTTTTTAATATATACACACCTCCTGGGCTAGTTGAGACACTGACACGATCGAGTGGAGACATTTTAATATATACACACCTACTGGGCTAGTTGAGACACTGACACGATCGAGTGGAGACTTTTTAATATATACACACCTACTGGGCTAGTTGAGACACTGACACGATCGAGTGGAGACTTTTTAATATATACACACCTACTGGGCTAGTTGAGACACTGACACGATCGAGTGGAGACTTTTTAATATATACACACCTACTGGGCTAGTTGAGACACTGACACGATCGAGTGGAGACTTTTTAATATATACGCGCCTACTGGGCTAGTTGAGACACTGACACGATCGAGTGGAGACTTTTTAATATATACACACCTACTGGGCTAGTTGAGACACTGACACGATCGAGTGGAGACTTTTTAATATATACACACCTACTGGGTCAGTTGAGACACTGACACGATCGAATGGAGACTTTTTAATATATACACACCTACTGGGCTAGTTGAGACACTGTCACGATCGAGTGGAGACTTTTTAATATATACACACCTACTGGGTCAGTTGAGACACTGACACGATCGAGTGGAGACTTTTTAATATATACACACCTACTGGGCTAGTTGAGACACTGACACGATCGAGTGGAGACTTTTTAATATATACACACCTACTGGGTCAGTTGAGACACTGACACGATCGAGTGGAGACTTTTTAATATATACACACCTACTGGGTCAGTTGAGACACTGACACGATCGAGTGGAGACTTTTTAATATATACACACCTACTGGGTCAGTTGAGACACTGACACGATCGAGTGGAGACTTTTTAATATATACACACCTACTGGGCTAGTTGAGACACTGACACGATCGAGTGGAGACTTTTTAATATATACACACCTACTGGGCTAGTTGAGACACTGACACGATCGAATGGAGACTTTTTAATATATACACACCTACTGGGCTAGTTGAGACACTGACACGATCGAGTGGAGACTTTTTAATATATACACACCTACTGGGTTAGTTAGGGCCTAGCCGACATCGCGAAAATAGTGAGTTATAGAAAACCTATGTAACAACTGTTTTAAACAAACTTACCCAACTGGGTTAAGACTCCTTGATCTAGCAATACAATTAAACATTTCCTACAAGACACAAGAAACTAACTTCTGGGCCTTAAATTTTGAGGATTTGCTTATATGATGGGGACTCATCAACTAGTTTTCTATGTTAATTTACTGTTTAATAAATATACTTTCTTTTGGAAGTGTATAACATTTTAATTGTATTTTTAATCATACCAATTAAACCTAAAAAACCTGAACGTGTTTTGTATAACCAAAAGCAACGCCGGATACACTGTAAGCTGCAACCTTGTTAGTGAACTCAAATTGAACGTATCTTTAAAGGATTCAGACTGGAAATTATTTATAATAAATTTAGTTAGACACTTGAAGCCAATTTACTTACTTGAACTCTTGATTCTGGAAGATTAATTTTCAGCGCTACTTCTTCCCTCATGAATATGTCAGGGTACCTAGTCTTGGAAAACAGTGCTTCAAGTACATCCAGTTGTGCTCTTGTGAATGTCGTTCTTTCTCTTCTTTGTTTCCGAGGGTTTCCTGTGGACAAGTAATCTAATAGTACAAATGAAACATATCTGTGTATTAGGATAAAATATCTGCAATAAACTATAATGAAGTTTGGTAAAAACTTGAGTGGAATGGAGTAACTTTATACCACCACCAATGTAACTCCAGTAAATTATATTTATTGACAATATATTAAAAAGAAAAAAAAACAACAAAATGGGCCCAGACAATGAGCTAAGAAAACGTTAGTTTGATGTACATTACAATTTAATTATCATAGTATCTTCAGGACCTAAGCTTACACCTCTGGAATATCTAGGAACTATTAATTTAATGTTTGCACGTTCAATAATTTCTTGAAGTTTAGCTAATATATTTATGAATCGTCCTGTGTAAAATCTTAGAAATATTTTAAATCGTTAACAGTAAAATTATTGACTACTTTGTACGAATAAAAGGAAAAGGACAAATTAGGGTCTACTTATTAGTCGAATAAAACTGCATTTTTGTACACAATCCAATTTCCTATACCTAAAAAGAAGTTTTATTAGGGTTAAGTTAACATTTTATTTTTGATTACCTGTTACAAGGTAAAGCTTCATAGAATGAACTATTATCACCTCATGTTTTACAAACCATTTCAAACGGCGAACTTTTAAAGTTTTGATAACATTTTATTTTTTAAACCATATTTTTGATTACCTGTTACTATGTAATACCATTTTTTCTTTATTGACTTCCCTCCACCCTACTTTTGTGGTTATTTTTTAACAATTTTGTTGTTGTAAGAATTATTTTAACTTGTTTCGCAGTAAATACATCTGTGCGTCGTTGGATGCACATTTTAAAGTTACAGTTGATATTTACAGGTAAACAGTGTATTCTAAAAAAAAAAATTTTAGAAATTTTAATTCGCCACCATTTTGAAATTTAATGACGCATTTTATTGTCGTGACAAAATTTGTCGAACGATTCATAAAACCAAGCTTATCGAGCAGAGTCTGACCAAAATTGTAAATTTAGAGCGCTAACAAAAATAAAACATAATATGTAGACACCTCAGTAGTTTCGTTTTAACTGTGCGAGTGGGAGACAGACTTCTACTACGTGAGATGATATAAAATTGAAATTAAACTTGAACACAATTTCTAAACAAATAATAAATCTATTAATTCAAACGTGTTTCAACGAAATGTCGCCATCTTCAGTGATGCATGAGGTTACAATTATCAAACTAGCAAGATTGTCGTTGAAATCCGGTTTAAATTAATGAACGTATTATTTGTAAGGAATTGTGTTTAAGTTTTATTTGAAATTTAACTCGGAGTGTACAATCAAAACATTTGTACAATTTGGCGATACCATGGCCGAGTTACAGAGAGCTAAATGTGTCTACCCAGCTTCTCTATCTGTAGAGATGTAGATGTGTTTTTTTTGTTAAATATTTATGTTTTTATAAAGGATAACCTAAGATTTTGGCCAGTTAAAATAAAAGTCCCCAAAGAGTTCGAAATTAGTCCAAGTCATTCGCACAGCTGAAGCGGAATACTTCCTCTAATTTTGTAGTAAGCCAAAATTGGTGCCAAATTTTTCGAATGTATAGGAATGGTGGATAGGAACTGTCGACGTTTTTACAAGAAAAATTCCAACAGCTAAAACCTTCTGTAGTGAAGTTTGGTAAGAACAATATTTCATAATTGTGACAACCGAAATTTTATTACCCACGTTAAATTCGTGAACAGATGACAGGTAATCTAGAAACTTATATTGGTAAATCATACATAGAATTAAATACTATAGTCGTTATCTGTAGGTATTTGTGATATATCTCATCTTAGTTCAAAGTGAGTTTCTGTTGAAAGCGCTGTTATATTGTATTGCCATATTCAGTTTATAGTCCATAAGGTTAACAAGTTGTAAGATGTCATTTTGCGTTCCCTTTGAAAAATACGTATTCGCAAATGTTTTCCTCTTTTTTATACATTTATTTACTATTTTGGACAGAAAATGAGCCTTCTTTAGTAAATACAATTTTAATTTTTTAAATATTTGTGTGTCACTTTATAATTTATAGCGATTTATTCAAAACTGTCCAAAAATATCACAGACACATCTACAAAACAAAATACTCCTACTAACCAAACAAAACTATTCGATGAATAAAATAATTACACAAATTATTTAAAAAAATATTGTTTTATTTAAATAAAGGGTAAAATTATTTTGCTTTTATCATACATTTCTATAAGGGTATTTGATTTAAATCAAATTTAAATGACGACGGTTAAGAATTGTTTTCATACTCGTATTTGGAAATAATTAAGACGTTTATAAAATTGGGATTTTGTATAAGGGTTTGCGTTATTAATCTTCACATCTCATTAAAATTTAATTGGAACCGGAAAAATCGACTTTTAAAAATTACTTCTTTTAACACCTAAATTGCTGATTTTTGTTAATAAACCAGCGTTTTTGGGGCGATGGTGCATATTACGTTTGGCTGGGGATATTAACGGCTATAATGAATTAATTAAGTGATTAAATCGTCAGACAAATTTTGAGAAAATCAGAATTTTGTGTTTTGTCTTATATTTAAAGTTTTCAGATATCTAAAAATAAAAATAATCCCAAGACATGGTTAAAATATGCTCACATACAAAATTTGTATATGTAGTCGAATCGTAAAGGCCAAAAGCACTGCAGGCAACAGGGAAACATCATTTTAAAAACCACTTGTTTGGTCTCAGGGGACCTCAAAACTGTGTACGCGATAAACCTCGACATACATTTTTTATTTATTACAAAAATTGTCTCTGTATTACGTATTTCTCGACA
Organism: Aphrophora alni; assembly: GCA_963513935.1. Classification (NCBI taxonomy): domain Eukaryota; kingdom Metazoa; phylum Arthropoda; class Insecta; order Hemiptera; family Aphrophoridae; genus Aphrophora; species Aphrophora alni. The sequence continues at coordinate 30,305,673 of OY740771.1, read as the reverse complement.
TACATTTTTTATTTATTACAAATTGTCTCTGTACTACGTATTTCTCGACATACATTTTTTATTTATTACAAAATTGTCTCTATACTACGTATTTCTCGACATACATTTTTTATTTATTACAAAATTGTCTTAACTACGTATTTCTTGACATAATTTTTGATTCATTACAAAATTGTCTCTATACTACGTATTTCTTGACATAATTTTTGATTCATTACAAAATTTTCTCTATACTACGTATTTGTGAGAAAGTAAGACGGGTAACGTTAGCCTATATGTGTCCTATCTTAAAATAAATAATGTTTTATTGGTTATAGAAATCAACCTGTACATATAAAACAATCAATTCGTTTTTTGAGAACTAAATATTGATCGAATTTAAATTGGAACATATATATTAAAAAACTAGTAAAAATACAATCATCATCTTAAGCATTGCATTTCTTAGCAGGATATCAAACCTAAATACATTTACTATACATATTGATTTTTATTGACTAAATATATTCATTGATGCAAAAAATATTTGTATTATTCAAAAGAGAATATATATGTATCGTGATTATTAATTGAATTTACGTCTGAAAATTTACCTTTATGAATAATTTTGTAATGGAAAAAATTCAAAATTGAGAAATAGGACAGTTACAAGGTTTAGAGCTAATGAAAGGATGGAATTAACCTGAAGGCATTGATGACAACGCACACAGTTTATTTCACTCCAACAGACCGAATAAAAAATTGATTTCAAATTGATTTAACTAGTTCATTTTATCTTATCTATTTATAATAATGACGTTTGTCATTTAAAATTTTTAAATTGATATAAATTGAATTTCTTCGAAACTACATACTTTACACTGCCAGGAGTGTCCTGTTCTGTAAAATGTACATTTATAACAGGATATATAAGGAGGGGGTGATTTGTTGTTGAGGCGAGGGGGCAGGGGGAGTGAGTGAGATTGATGGAAACAAGCTCGATGCCTATCCCTACCTCAGCTACTGTGCATGCAGGGATAGATTTCCACAAGACAAATTGTTTGGGATTTCAGTGAAACTTGTCATCAGTGCAACTTATAAATTATTTTAAATTTATATCAGGATGTATAGAAACTGATCGATACACATTTATCTATACTTAATTGTAACTTTTTTTTAAACAACTATCAAAAAACTAATGGAAAATAATTTAAATGAACTTGCAAATCGAAACTAAGTACCAATAAAGCCAAAGTTGAAGGGGGGGGGGGATACCAAATCTAAAAAATCAGATTTTTCAAGAAACGACTAATAATTTGATAAAATTTTAATAAAATAAAGGTTGTAAGAGCTTAAACAAAACGTTATTTATCTCCGAAAAAGATTTAAAAAATAAATTGATTATGGGCGCCATCGTAAAAGTAAAAATATTTCAAAATCTGCGAAAACGATTTAGTTCAGATTTTTATTGAAAAAGAATTGTTTTGCGCCTTCGTTGAGGCGACATTTTAACAAAATTTGACAAATATCGTTAGAGCCAAAATCAGATTTTTTATTTAGACAGCTACCCTCAAAGCTATCAACAAAATGGAAAACAATCTTCAAGATATGACCAAAATATTCCCACGTATACCAAATTTGATTAAAGTTTGTCAACTCTTTTGACATAGGCGATAGACGGACATCATTACAGAAAATACTCTTTTCTGCTTAAGGGACCATAAAACAAATATTGCTGCAAAGAACTCGACATCAATGTTTTGACTGATCACATGACTTTTTCTATTCCATGGAATGGCTATGAGAGATACTAAAAACTGGACATATTGACAAACATTTTCACTTAGTTTACGTGTACATAGTTTACGTGATAAAATATTTTATTGACAAACAAAATAAATTTAGCTATTTTGGCGAATGCATTGTAGAAATCTATTTTAATTCCCATGCTTTTAAAAACACAGTTTTTTATTATTTCTGACGTGCATCCACATGCTCAGTTGTAAGTTAAAAGAGTGGACATATTTTGTTAAATCTTTTGAAGTGAATACTCTTTACGCCCGGTAGGCAATTTTTTTGGTTCTGTTAAATCGATGTAGTGAAAAGAAATATGGTCATGAAAATAATAATAACAGTATACGTACAACAACGGTTATGCTGCGTATTTAAATAATCTACTATTTTTTGTTTTACGACGTTTTCAGACGAACGTAAATCTACGAAAAATATTGCACTAACTTTCTCAGACTCTTATACATAGTCAAATTAATAATCAGTGCAAACATAATACATAATAATAGAAAACATCCTCACATAACCATATTATATATTAAAAAGAAAAATATTGCACTAACTTTCTCAGACTCTTATACATAGTCAAATTAATAATCAGTGCAAACATAATACATAATAATAGAAAACATCCTCACATAACCATATTATATATTAAAAAGAAAAATATTGCACTAACTTTCTCAGACTCTTATACATAGTCAAATTAATAATCAGTGCAAACATAATACATAATAATAGAAAACATCCTCACATAACCATATTATATATTAAAAAGAAAAATATTGCACTAACTTTCTCAGACTCTTATACATAGTCAAATTAATAATCAGTGCAAACATAATACATAATAATAGAAAACATCCTCACATAACCATATTATATATTAAAAAGAAAAATATTGCACTAACTTTCTCAGACTCTTATACATAGTCAAATTAATAATCAGTGCAAACATAATACATAATAATAGAAAACATCCTCACATAACCATATTATATATTAAAAAGAAAAATATTGCACTAACTTTCTCAGACTCTTATACATAGTCAAATTAATAATCAGTGCAAACATAATACATAATAATAGAAAACATCCTCACATAACCATATTATATATTAAAAAGAAAAATATTGCACTAACTTTCTCAGACTCTTATACATAGTCAAATTAATAATCAGTGCAAACATAATACATAATAATAGAAAACATCCTCACATAACCATATTATATATTAAAAAGAAAAATATTGCACTAACTTTCTCAGACTCTTATACATAGTCAAATTAATAATCAGTGCAAACATAATACATAATAATAGAAAACATCCTCACATAACCATATTATATATTAAAAAGAAAAATATTGCACTAACTTTCTCAGACTCCCGTACATAGTCAAATTAATAATCAGTGCAAACATAATACATAATAATAGAAAACATCCTCACATAACCATATTATATATTAAAAAGAAAAATATTGCACTAACTTTCTCAGACTCTTATACATAGTCAAATTAATAATCAGTGCAAACATAATACATAATAATAGAAAACATCCTCACATAACCATATTATATATTAAAAAGAAAAATATTGCACTAACTTTCTCAGACTCTTATACATAGTCAAATTAATAATCAGTGCAAACATAATACATAATAATAGAAAACATCCTCACATAACCATATTATATATTAAAAAGAAAAATATTGCACTAACTTTCTCAGACTCTTATACATAGTCAAATTAATAATCAGTGCAAACATAATACATAATAATAGAAAACATCCTCACATAACCATATTATATATTAAAAAGAAAAATATTGCACTAACTTTCTCAGACTCTTATACATAGTCAAATTAATAATCAGTGCAAACATAATACATAATAATAGAAAACATCCTCACATAACCATATTATATATTAAAAAGAAAAATATTGCACTAACTTTCTCAGACTCTTATACATAGTCAAATTAATAATCAGTGCAAACATAATACATAATAATAGAAAACATCCTCACATAACCATATTATATATTAAAAAGAAAAATATTGCACTAACTTTCTCAGACTCTTATACATAGTCAAATTAATAATCAGTGCAAACATAATACATAATAATAGAAAACATCCTCACATAACCATATTATATATTAAAAAGAAAAATATTGCACTAACTTTCTCAGACTCTTATACATAGTCAAATTAATAATCAGTGCAAACATAATACATAATAATAGAAAACATCCTCACATAACCATATTATATATTAAAAAGAAAAATATTGCACTAACTTTCTCAGACTCTTATACATAGTCAAATTAATAATCAGTGCAAACATAATACATAATAATAGAAAACATCCTCACATAACCATATTATATATTAAAAAGAAAAATATTGCACTAACTTTCTCAGACTCTTATACATAGTCAAATTAATAATCAGTGCAAACATAATACATAATAATAGAAAACATCCTCACATAACCATATTATATATTAAAAAGAAAAATATTGCACTAACTTTCTCAGACTCTTATACATAGTCAAATTAATAATCAGTGCAAACATAATACATAATAATAGAAAACATCCTCACATAACCATATTATATATTAAAAAGAAAAATATTGCACTAACTTTCTCAGACTCTTATACATAGTCAAATTAATAATCAGTGCAAACATAATACATAATAATAGAAAACATCCTCACATAACCATATTATATATTAAAAAGAAAAATATTGCACTAACTTTCTCAGACTCTTATACATAGTCAAATTAATAATCAGTGCAAACATAATACATAATAATAGAAAACATCCTCACATAACCATATTATATATTAAAAAGAAAAATATTGCACTAACTTTCTCAGACTCTTATACATAGTCAAATTAATAATCAGTGCAAACATAATACATAATAATAGAAAACATCCTCACATAACCATATTATATATTAAAAAGAAAAATATTGCACTAACTTTCTCAGACTCTTATACATAGTCAAATTAATAATCAGTGCAAACATAATACATAATAATAGAAAACATCCTCACATAACCATATTATATATTAAAAAGAAAAATATTGCACTAACTTTCTCAGACTCTTATACATAGTCAAATTAATAATCAGTGCAAACATAATACATAATAATAGAAAACATCCTCACATAACCATATTATATATTAAAAAGAAAAATATTGCACTAACTTTCTCAGACTCTTATACATAGTCAAATTAATAATCAGTGCAAACATAATACATAATAATAGAAAACATCCTCACATAACCATATTATATATTAAAAAGAAAAATATTGCACTAACTTTCTCAGACTCTTATACATAGTCAAATTAATAATCAGTGCAAACATAATACATAATAATAGAAAACATCCTCACATAACCATATTATATATTAAAAAGAAAAATATTGCACTAACTTTCTCAGACTCTTATACATAGTCAAATTAATAATCAGTGCAAACATAATACATAATAATAGAAAACATCCTCACATAACCATATTATATATTAAAAAGAAAAATATTGCACTAACTTTCTCAGACTCTTATACATAGTCAAATTAATAATCAGTGCAAACATAATACATAATAATAGAAAACATCCTCACATAACCATATTATATATTAAAAAGAAAAATATTGCACTAACTTTCTCAGACTCTTATACATAGTCAAATTAATAATCAGTGCAAACATAATACATAATAATAGAAAACATCCTCACATAACCATATTATATATTAAAAAGAAAAATATTGCACTAACTTTCTCAGACTCTTATACATAGTCAAATTAATAATCAGTGCAAACATAATACATAATAATAGAAAACATCCTCACATAACCATATTATATATTAAAAAGAAAAATATTGCACTAACTTTCTCAGACTCTTATACATAGTCAAATTAATAATCAGTGCAAACATAATACATAATAATAGAAAACATCCTCACATAACCATATTATATATTAAAAAGAAAAATATTGCACTAACTTTCTCAGACTCTTATACATAGTCAAATTAATAATCAGTGCAAACATAATACATAATAATAGAAAACATCCTCACATAACCATATTATATATTAAAAAGAAAAATATTGCACTAACTTTCTCAGACTCTTATACATAGTCAAATTAATAATCAGTGCAAACATAATACATAATAATAGAAAACATCCTCACATAACCATATTATATATTAAAAAGAAAAATATTGCACTAACTTTCTCAGACTCCCGTACATAGTCAAATTAATAATCAGTGCAAACATAATACATAATAATAGAAAACATCCTCACATAACCATATTATATATTAAAAAGAAAAATATTGCACTAACTTTCTCAGACTCTTATACATAGTCAAATTAATAATCAGTGCAAACATAATACATAATATACATAATAATAACAAACATCCTCACATAACCATATTATATATTAAAAAGAAAAATCTAAGAAAAATATTGCACTAAATTTCTCAGACTCTTATACATAGTCGAACTAATAATCAATGCAGAAATATTGCACTAACTTTCTCTGACACCCATACATAGTCAAATTAATAATCAATGCAGACATATTGCACAAACTTTCTCACATAACCATATATATAAAAAATAAAAATCTAAGAAAAATATTGCACTAACTTTCTCAGGTTCTCATACATAGTCGTCAAACTAATAATCAATGCAAAAATATTGCACAAACGTTCTCACATACCCATACGTAATAAAACTAAAAATCTACGAAAAATATTACACCGACTTTCTCAGACTCCCAAACATAAAAAACTATTAATTTTAAAATTTGAAATGAAACTTTTATTAGCGTGCTTTAGCCTATTGTTAATATTTAAAATTTATAGTTAGAATATTCACTTCTATCTACCGTCCCGCGACGGTAACATTTAATTATTTTTTAGTACGTCATACTTTTTTTAATGTCTAAAGAAATTTTTACATTTTTATGATAAAATATAATATGTTACCTGTTCCTCTTCAAATTATAATTTTATTAAATCCGATATAACGATTTTGATCACATATTCTAAAATACGTTTTAACAGCAAACTCTACAACATGTTGCTTTCAGAGTTATCAGTACAAACAAACTGTTTTCATAAGCTGAAACCAATGGGCCAAATCACAAGTGAAAGAAAAATACGTTTCGGCAATAATTAGCTAAAATAACCTTCACATGTTATTAGAATCTGAACATCAATTAAATACAATTTACACTTAGGAAATGTTAATAGAACAAACGAAGCAAGTTTATGTCCTTTTTAAATATATGAACATTTTATAGAGTTAATTACATGACTGACTATTGTTTATTTTCACAGTTTGACTAATAACTAATATAATGACAATTTTGTTTCGTTATAATAGTTTGTTTGCAAATGGATATGTAATGTTTTTACGCAGTTTTGTGTTTTAAATAAGCAATTATTTTTGCTGGGATATTTGGAGGTTTTATTTACATGAAATGAAGAGAAACTCCAATCACAAATAGAAAAAAATCGTAATAAAAAATAACAGAAATTTATATAAAACATTTCAAGTACCAAGTCATAATCTTTAGGTCTTACTAGTACATACAATTATGGCATCCAAACAACTTAGTTGACATGTAGAGAACTGAAGATGACGATTTGGTTGAAACGTAGCTTTGTTTAAAATATAGTTTGTCATGGAAATGTGTGTCTTCTTTTTAGTTGGTCTAACAGTCTAACAGTAATTTAAAACTATACAAAATAACAAATTTTAACTTACCCGTTGGATATCCCATTGAAGAATGCAATGAGTCCATAGCAAGTCCGATACCATTGACAGAATAAGGCCCCGCACTTTTGAGATAAGACGCCATGCCCTGAGTAGCTCCTGACCCACATGGACTGCTGAATGGCGGGAATGCTAGTTCCCCATCGGGGTTGCAACTGAAATAAGACCTTGGATAGGTTAGGCATATTATGCGAGAGCACGTACACTACAGGTATGAAGGGTAGTTTTCTTCACAATGCTAGAGAAAACATATAATGGTTTCCTTTTCTTTATGATACTTCTTGCTTGACCTGGCGTTAAAGTCTCTTAACTAGATAGGTAGCGTTCATAATAAAATTGCTTAGTAACAGAATAAGGTTTGTAGTGATAAATATAATATGATTTTACAGTAATGGTACCGACCAAATGATTGATACCGGCCAAATGATTTTAAAGAGTGATTTAAGTGATTAACCACTGTTATACCTGTTAACATTAAAAAAATATTATCACAAACGATTGTGATTTCGTTCTAAAAGTTCACAACCACACAGTGAAATAATTCCATTCACTCAAAAATAGTAATCATAATTGTCAGTATAGCGATAATTGTCATTGGTAATAATACTATAAATGTACAGGATAGTCAATATAGTATTATTATTCACTTTTCATATAAATATTTTGCTACAATCATGGATAAAATTTTGTATAATTACATAACCTACATAGGTGGATTTGACATTTTTGCTGGAGTAGTAACGATGTTCGGTGATTCACTGATCTGTGATTCAATCACAGTGATTGTGAAATCAACATTTGATCATTTGTTGCATTAAAAATGATAAACAGTGATTTTGTCATTTTTTCCCCTCGATATGATAGCTAACACTTTCTAACACTAGTCTTTGTTAGAATTCAGTCAGTCTTTGTATAATATGAATTTGATTAAATATTGTAATTGTGATTCTCATCGTGATATCGCCACTACATCTCGCTGTGTTTCTGCTTTAGGTTATGTTAGGCTTTCTTATAGTTTTAATTTATTATAGTTTTAAATGTCATTATGTAGGCAAAGGAGGTAGATATAATTTTGTGAAATCCTTATGCAACACATATTGCCATTTGTAATTTGTAGAAATACAAATTTTCCTCTAAAACTTCCAACTTATAACTTGAAAAGAATTATTATTACTTTTACTAAGTTTTTGAGAATTTTTAACACGGAATTGTTTATTATTTTTTGTGGATTAATAACTAAATAATAAGTAAGAAACAAAGGAACAAAAATTAACTCGCTATAAATAAATTCAATAATTCCCGTCCTAAAAATTTGCTACTCGAAATTTTTGGACATAATCCTATTTTACCTATGCTTAAATTCGTCTCTATTAATCTAATATTTGAAAATTATCAAACCTAGTCGTTTAAAAAAAAAGTTTTTGGTTGTGAGGTAAATTTTTGTTTGCATAAATGGCAATATGAGTTGTATCTGAAGTGAAAAAATCCAGATCCAGCTTCTTTTTCTGCATAAAATTTTCCCTTTTAAAATTATTAGATAGAGAAATAAAACTTACAATAAATCCATGTAGGCCTAACATAACCTACAACAATACAGATAACTCTTAGACGCTTGTTTGTATTGAGTATGGACCAAAAAGGTGTAGACGAGGGTCGAGTGAAAATGATTAGTAAATCATTATTTTTGCATTATTATATTTCTAGTTTTTTTTATGCAATATTTATGTAAAAAACAATTTGATACATATATGTAAAATCGTTAAAATTATACTTTCACAAATTTTAGTTTAAATATTCATATTTAAACCAACGTAATTTAGGAAGAATACCAATACCAGGGGTTTATATACTTTTTTAAGTTAGATTTTAAAAAAAATTATAAATTACACTGTTTTATTGATTGTTTCCCTTAATCCGACATATAGAAGCCGAAATACTTTAAAAATATGAACCGCATACATAAAAAAAATATATAAATAAATGTGGCTTCCTGTCAATACCGGATATAAAGTTTTTAATTATATAGGCCTAATCTCTTTGATTGCTAAAACTTATTAAAACAAAAAGTGATTTATTCCCATTTTTTTAAAGTTTTAAAAATAATCACTATATGACTCTACAGTATATGGATAAGATATGTGGATATTTCACAGTCTCGCAGTTGTCAATACCTAAAATGTTTTTTTTAGAGTAAGTTGAAGGTATTAGAAATTCACTACAAAAGGAATTGGATCAAGTTGTCAAACAGCCCAACATATGTCTAAATGTATTTCAAAACCAAATAAATAAAAGAAAGTAGGGTGTCACCTTGCACTAGATTATTTCCTCTTAAATACCGATAATTTATATTGTAAAAGGTTTTATAATTAATATCCCACTAGGTCTACCTGAAGATATAGATTTGTCCTGTAATTAACAATCTTAAGAGGCCTTGAGGACAAAAGAGTTGTTCGGGACAGGAAACTATGTCATATTAATTTTGACGATTTGGCAATTAAAATTAATAACTTAATTACTTCTTAACTAATTCTAACCTAAATGAATCAATCAATATACTGTTTCGATATATCGTTGACAATGAGAGTGACGTGATAGTACTTTAAGTTTACCTTGGTGGGGGAGACTAAGCTAGATTGACATTTGGGTGGCGGTGAGATTCCCGCAGCTGGCGTCTCCCATTGTACCAGCTTACTGCCACTGCTAACTAAATACACAGGAATGTCAAGGAGTGCTTCATCTTTAATGTATAAACACAAGTTTTTTTCTTCGTCGTACAACAAAGTTGGTTTTCTATTGACACAATTTTAAAGGAGAGTTTTCATAATGGAAATTGTTATTATATTGATACAAGGATTTTATTTTGTCTAGTTCATAGGTTTTAACACTGAAAGCTATAAAATCATTCAAGTCTTACGGTTTGACTTATTAATCATAATAAAGTTAGAATTACTAATGGATATTTTCGAATAGATATTTATAATTATTGATAACAACTATATAGGCCTAGTTCTGTGCAAAATATTTGTTCAGGATCTCATTAAGTACGAAAATACTAAATGATTTCTATCAAAACAGAAAGACAAACAAAACTGTTATTTTCTTAATTTCCCACCTATAAAAATTTAATTTCCTCTTAATAAATTTCCTATGAATTTATTATAAGAGAATATATGTATATATGTAGGAAAATATAACTACAAAAATTTTCGGACTTGAAAATTGTTCGCAGTTTAAAAATCGAAAGTTCAAATATTTGACTCGTAATATTCAACTAAACCACTGACGAAGGAGATAATAGTTTGGGGCTTCACTGTTAAGGTCATAAGTCTTATGGACTTATCGTCAACTTAAAAAGAACAATTTTGAATTTTCAAAAGTCGTATGTACAAATTTTGAAATACGGGGATAAAAGATGTTTTGACAAAAATGAGAAAACTAATATCAAAGTGGAAAAGTCCAGTTAAAACGAAATAAGAAGAGGAACCCTTTTTTATACCTAACCTTTCCGTTTTAGACAAAGATTAAATTCACACAAAAATTGCAGAATATGTTCTACAGTTAAATATGAAATATTGTCTGAAGAGCACAAACTTCTGAGCCAATATTTCTGCCAAAAATAATTTTTAAAAGTACAAAAATATTGAAAAGGGTGTCTTCCAAACCCAATTTGCGCCTACAAGAAATACATGCTGTGAAAGACAGAAATAAAAGCAAAATAAATTTGTTATCAAGTGTGATAAAACTCGCCATTTTCGTGAATTTACCTTGAAGTAATAAATAAATATTTGGCTTTAACCTTTTGCTCAATAATTGAATTCTTACATACAATTTGATCAATTGGCTTTTGGTTAATTATTTCATTCTTAGTTAACATTTTATCTGAATAGAGCTATATTGAACAGATTTTGAACAGCAAGAAATTAACTCATTTTTATTAATTTGTTGGCTTCAGTTTACGATAAGAGATTTTTAAATATTGTTCTCGATTGTTGACCATTTCGTCACACAGGTCAGATCCATTTTAAATCTATATCATGAAAAGGTTTATTATCTAAATGCAGTGAGTTAATGTTAAGTAATTTGACAATACTACGGGTATCAATGTCATTCGCAATGGGATGATTGTGGGTGTAACTGTAATTCAATTTGAAATATAACGAAGCGTGTAATAGAACAATAACCGGCTGAGGGGTGGAATAGTTACTGTCTATTGCAAAACTAATCTTATGGTGCCATTATGTCTATAAGACTTTGAAAGACATATTGCCGACATTTAACCAAGGTATAGGTATTACGTAATACACCAATGACTAATAACCTATTGCACACTTTTAAAATTACAATATCAGATTTCCTAGTTTTATAACAACTGAAACATTCAATTTATGTGTTTGTGCTCACTTTGTATCCTCGTGGAATATCTTTAAGTTGCATGTTTTAGAATGATGTTATTACAAAACGGCTTTATTCCTGCTTTAGATAACCATTATGTCTATGAACAACAAAATGGCTCCACTCCACTATCATCGTGACGTAAGGGGACATCTTTCCTGAACAATGGAAGATGAAGTGCTTAGGAATACCTGGCGCGATCTCCAGACTTAAACCCATGGAGTAATACTTTTGGGGTGCTTTAAGACACTGTGTGTGTGAAAACCAAGTTCACAGAAGGAACTGAGACGGCAGATCTAAAATGCATTTATACGCCTCTTTAGCTACAATACAGTTAGTGTTCGCTCTGAATTAAAAAATTGCCGTAGGTGTAGTACAGTTATTGGTGGTCATTTTAAAGATTTATAAGTTTAAGGCGCAGAACAACCCAATAGTCTTTGTATCCATTTGTTTTCTTTAATAAAATACAAGTGTTCAAACTATGTATACATTTTTTGAGACGCTCTGTATTTTATACTACTCTTCGAATATGATTTTTAAAATTACCTGAATGTAGTTTGAAACTGTTGTCGGTAGTTTCTTCTTACCTGGGGCCCACTTGAGTCCTTAAAGGCTCATTATGTGAAATATCTATTTGAATATAGTAAAGGTAGTCAAACGAGCGATTTAACACATAAACAGTGCAAACATTGCATTAACTTTCTCACATTCTCATCTACGAAACCAAAAATAATCGTAGTCACATCTTCCGAAAAAAATCTATTCAACTTACACTTGTGAGAACTTACACTTTTCTTTCTATATTGGTCTATCGGTTTTTGCCCATGTATTTCTTATGACAAGTTGGTATAGACCAACTAAAAGTTTCCTTTGCTTGTGTTAAGTGTAAACTCTAAACAATATTATTCGAGTTTTTTTACGGCTGTCAGATTTATTGTTGCATTTTACCGTATTCAGGATCTGTAATTCTCTATAACTTTTAATTTTGTACATTGGTTTGTGTCATTATTATTCACATTGTATCAAAATTAGATAAAAATTTCGATAAATTAGGTTTTGTATAAAGTTTCAAGGACGATTTTTGTTTACCAATAACTCCCGAGACGGCGGTTTTGGGGCCAGTGCGTTTTGTCTGGATCTTTTGATGCTACATTAAAAAAAATTGAGCTGTTGTTGAGTCAATATGCTTTTTTTTTTAGTTTTCGTCTTTATGGCAGTCTTCAAATTGTGTGCGTTTTTTAAATTGAAAAACAAATCGATGTATACAAATTTGATTAAATTAGTACCACTCGATTGTGTAGTAATCAAACTAGACAGATGGACATCATTGCAGATATCACTTGTTTTACTCCTAGGTCGTCAAAACGGTTATTTCCGCGAAAACTCGGCATATGTGTAACAATGTAATATTAAAAGGGTTAAACCTGTGCTAAAACTGCACGACTTAGGGACGGTTATTTGTATAAAGTCAAAGTTTTTTAAGTGTCAGTTTACATTATACAGGCATACAGACACCAGGGTCCTTGGTTTTATCTACAGAACCTGATAAACAGAAATCAATTAAAATACAATCCATTTCTTAATGGTTATTGAATTGTTTGTCTCATCTTTAAAAAAAACTGCTTTTAAAACTTGTACACTACGCATTTATCATTATATGGTTAAATTAAGTTGTATTCGTCATACAAAAAACTATATATATATATTCGCATTGCAATTTAATTTCAAATCCCATTTTTTTCAGAATTGTAGGTTACACCGTGTTCAATTTAGGGGGATATATCTCATACTTTAAATTTAGCCCAGCGCCAACATATTTATATTTTCGTCAAATAAACATACATATTCCTAATCAGAATAACTTCTAGTTTTATTTGATACTCCATAGATAATATTTAAAAAATCCAACTCAATAGTTTTGCCCCTTTACTAACTCATGTTTTTTTTTTCACCGCTAGGCTATATTTTTCGTATGTGGGACAATACAATGAATATAAATGCAAAGTTTGAAATATATAGGATTTATCGTCTTGTCTGTGTAGAATTGTTGCGACTTATAGACAGACAGACATGCGCGTGAATTACAAGTGTCCTCGGTTTTACGGACACTGAAAACACCAATAAAAATCAGTCATTTCATACCAACGTATCAGCTTTATTCAGAGTAGTCGCTGTAGATGAATATAACATATTCCATTGTATAGGATATTTCATGCATTTCAAAGTATTTTTTTTCTGCAGCTGAAACAAATTCCAAACTGAGTGGTTAATAAATTCACAGAACAACATCGAATTCTGAAAATTTTACGCGCGGGTTCATATTGTGTAGAACGAACAAAGTGCGGTCGAAACCACACCCGCTTGAGCGATCATTATCAAAGGACTGTTTGTTATGTCTATTTTAGGAGTTCATTTGTTGTGAGCACATTTTTACACTTCCCTATACGCCATTACTTCATGGCCTCACAAGCAATCTTCTAAAAATAACCTTTTTAACAATTTCGTTAGACTTGAAACTTTGGTATTAATGATTTGAATTTCAAATCTGTATTTGCTATCTGTGTTACTTATGTTTACTTCTATTTCAATTTGTACAACTTTGTAATATCGTCAATCTGCAAACATTTTACCCGATTTATTTTATAATTCAATACCGTAAGGGTCCCAATAGTTTTAGTCCGATTTTTCTCAAACGTGGTATGTAGGCACGGTTTTATAAACTACAAGTTCGTTAACCTGAAAATCATTCAGTAAATATAAAAATGGTTGCCGATTTTGAGATTTAAAGGAAATGTTTTCTGAGAATACTTTTTTACACGTACAATGTAGCTGTAACAATGATGCTCATTTTGTGCATCATTAAAATATTGTTCAACCGTGTTTTCTACGATAAAATATAAAAGAGTTAGTAGTAAAAATAAAAATTGTTAAAAACATAACCTCAAAATTTAAGCAAAATCAGCAAAATATTGTAAATTAGTCTCAGTCATATTTCAAAAATCTATCTACTAATTAAATAGGATTGCTACTCAAAACATGTATTTTAAAGTTTCAAATCGTTTTGGTGCTTCCTTTTTATCTAGGGTGTACGTGGATTTGTAATAGGCTCTCTTTTTGTGATTTAAGTAATCTAACACCAACACAAAAAAAGAGTAAAAGATATTGACATCTTTATCATAACATCGTATTAGCTGAGTGCCAAGTATTATTATTATTATTTTATTCTGATTAAAAAAAAGTATATATATACCATGCGTAAAAAAATTTCGGTGTAAAAAAAAACTATTATTTGGCGTTACAAGGTAAATTTATGCCTATCTGTTTTTTGACGAGGGGTGGGGGAATAAAATTATCAAATGTAAATAAAGCCCCATCGAGTACACCGTCGACATGTTAATAGAAAATACCAAATACTAGACGACGCTATCATACTCCAATCTAAAATGGTGGTCAAGTATTTATAATAGTTTTGTCTTCTTATTATTTTCCTTAAAGTAGATTCTGAAGTAACTTGAATTTTTTGAATATTTGACCTGTCGTCATTTTGGATTGGTATAAGAAAGTGACCAATAGAGTGGATTGCCTCTAGTTTGGGCAATTATTTCTATTAAAATGCAATATCATGTGATAGGGCTTTATATTTTAAAAGTTTGAGTTTCCCTCCAAGAAACACATTTTGGGGCGGGTATGAATACCCCATGAGGCCCTAAAATAGTCGTTTTACGCCAAAAAAATACATTTAAAATTTCAGCTTCCTACTTTTTCTAATTGTACAGTTATTTAAAACGTCCCGGGACTTTTTTACACTCTGTATATTTAGTTGCACTAACAACAGAACACAACCTGATGTGTATCGGATTAAAGTAGTTACAAGTTGATATTAAACCTCTTAACAGAATTTGTGTAATACTTAGTTTTATGCCTGATAGGATTTACTATCCCTCCTTTCTGTGTATAACTATAAGGTATTTACCCAACCCTATAACACGTACACAGCCCTTTGAATGTAATGCACTAAAGTTTGTTTCTTAGGGCTTGTTGGAAATATTATTGTATTGATAGTTGAAGGACTCTTAGTTTACATAGTAAGGTCAAAGCCTCTGCTTGCTTTGCTAGTGTTGTTGTCTCGCGGTCCTAGCTAGCCTCGAACCTGTACGGCTACATATGTGACGAAACATTTACTCGCTATTTTCCCCACACTCAGCCATGCTGGAACTGACCTAGTAACTTTACGAATATCACATTTTCTTGGGATATCGTGGTTCGAAATTAGATTTTTGACAATAACTTCGATATTCATCATTGTAGAGATGTGGGGTTGTTTTTTCTTTCTAGATTAGTGTGTTATAAGTTGAACAACACGCAAGATATGGAGAAAAAACTGTTTAAAATGGCCTTCAATTTTGAAATTTACAATGCGATTTTTTAAAAAATAATTTCAATAGTGTTCTATGAGCACAATAAAAGGACTCCAGATTTCATGTTTCCATCTTAATTTTAAAGGAAGTTATCGTGCTTACGTGCAGACAACAACGACGACGGACGGACGGTATGTAGAAAATTACTTTTCGGTTTTCCGAAATCATCAAACGTAAAGATCAGTCAAAAAACTGATATCGTTTTTTTAAAATTACCTTATACTTCGGATAAGTTACTGTCTGCAGCACCCTAACCTATGACTAATGTATTCAACACCAAAATTTGTATTTACCATTTTACATTGTAAATAATATAAATTGATACATTTATTGTATAAAATAAAATGAAAAGATATACAATTAAAACTTTTAAATAACTTTAAATAGCATAACTTGTACTATACATTTTTTTTAACCACTCTATATGTCGCCCTTACCTCCAACATTTCATATTATATTATATTCATAATAGGTCTACTAGTACATTATGCATTATTGGAAAGTTTTATTTTCGGACAAAAATAACTAAATTTCACCTGAGATTAGTTACGAAGTATTTAATTTGTAACTTTTACAAGCGCTTTTAACAGTTTTCTATTCGAAAAAGTAAGTAACCTATGTAATCAAATCATTGGATTTTGGAAAAGAAATAACTTTTAAATGTTTTTTAAATGCTCCAATTTGCTTGGCAGTAATTAAAAAAACTTTTAATTTCTCGCATATTATACTTAGTATAAAGAAAGCTTTTTAATACGTAAAAACATCGAGATTAATATTTCCATGAAATATCCTTTTTGTGGCGTCTTGAATTCAAGTGTTTGGAATAGTTTTTGTAATGATCTCTGTCCAGGGCATATATTTACTATACTTTCCGACGTTTACACTTTTGAATTTTTGATAAATCAAAACTGAAAGGAAAAATCACAAAAATTGGTTTTGATCCCAATGACTATCATCTTCGATTTTGTATTTTTTTTAAATTACTCATATCTAATTTTCTTCCACGTTCTGGAGGAAATTGGTTTGTTGCAAAAACCTACAAATTTCTATAAAAGAGCCTATTTTGATATATTCCACCTTGTGGTCACAGCTTCCATAATTTTTTTTTCACTCTCCATTTTTTGGGATATTGTGATGAATACAATAGTTTGCGTATTTAATACAATGGTTTGCGTATTTATTATGTTTTGTTTATTGATGTGTTAGAAAGTTTGTGCGCGTTTTTGTACCATTTATGTGACTTATTCCGATTAATTAACTCAATATTCCCACTGTTTTTGGAAAGTGGTGACATTTGGCCAAAGTAGGTATTTAGTAACACTTGGACGTAAGTGAGAAACTTGTATGCAACACTGTCTATGAATGTTTTAGAAAGAAATACGGAAGCTAAACTATTATAATTTAAATGAAAAATATAGAAGGTATACTTAGTTAAGGGGTTGGGGATTGCCTTGCAGTATGGTCATAGTCAGATTTGGCAAGTGTCACAGCCAGACACACTTGGAATTATTAGATAATAAGATGGGCTCTGTGTAAGTGATTAACCCCCTTTTTGGATTGTTAAATACAATTTTATCACTTGTTTTGGTATAACTTAACGCACAACTAAAATTAAAAAATAACGACAAAAGTAATTTTTTAATTACATTCCTGCCTTCTTAATTCCAGTAACATAACAATTTGCTGTTCTATTTAAAAGATAAATCAACATAAAATATTTGTGCAGTTACTATGATTTGGAAATACTTGAAGACCAGCTGTCTAGGCGGTACACCGTTAAGGGTTGCCAATAGCTCCGGGCAGGGAAACACGTGGCCCAAATAACAACAAACAGATCATAACAGCCCTTTCACAGCCAACTGAATAAGCCTATAGTGTTTCCAATAGAAAATGGTTTTGTAATCAGGTGGACTAGATTTTACTTTTAGAATTGATCTACAAACAAAAATATTCGCCAGATTTTTAATATGTGTACTCGGTAAGCCCCCATTTTGAAATGTACAACCACTTTTTTAATCATTTTTAACGAATATTTAACAAAGCTAAGCGAAGTCTGGTTTTAACTCGACCATTTGTCAATTCATCTGTATGTTTGTTTGCTTCTGTGAATGCTACAAATTTTACGGCCAAACGTATGTACTAATCGTTTTGAAATTTAGGAATAAGGTTGTTTGCGATAAGCCAAAAGATGTATATATAAGATTTTTAAATTAAATTTTTAGTTCATAAATGTGGACACTGTTCTGTTATAACGCAAGGACGCAAGCCCTTTGATTAGGAATAAAATGCGCTTGAAGTATTAAATATAATGGCAAGAACAATGAGAAGTCCTACACTAAAATCTTGAATGATAAATTTAATTTGATCTGTTTTGTAAAACTTTCCCACGGGACTTTTGACTTGGCCAAAAATAAAAACCTGATCAGTTACTACTTTCTTGAAGTTTTCATATATAACTAGATAAAACTTTCATGTAACTTGTGTATTTTTTGCTCCTTGTTGTTTAAAGACAAAAACCTTTGGGTCATGATCGCCTAATAAAAACGGAAGAAAAGAAATAAAATAAGGACCACTAGCCCACGAATACTCTAATAGCGTCAGGGTCGGAAGAGAACAAGAGTTGGTCAAGAGAGACCTGATTGAAAAGAAGAAAGAGACGGTTGTATGTAATCCAAGACTACATGAAAGAATAGGCGTAGATCCAGCTAGTTCCCTAGGGATTGCCAGCTCGTACTCTCTGAAGTGAACTACTGAGGGGAATCTATGTTTTATATATGCATTTGTAAACCCCTTCTTAACGATAAAACTTTCTACAACTATCACATAATACTTTCAATTTAAAACAAAATTGTTCCTCTACAACTCAATTTTGTATTAAAACATTTTAAATCATTTTGTTGTCGGTAGTAAATATGAAAACTATGAACCCTGAGTTTGGCATGCTTTTTCTCCATCTTAATGCATAGATTTCTCAATCTCGAATGAATAGTGCAATTTACCTTTTAAAGAAAAAAGTAAAATTAATAATTTTCTGACATTAGTTTGATTGTAATATGGTTTAATCGGACATCTCCTATTATTTGTTTATAGAACTTGAATACAAAACGTTTCGAGAGTATAAATCAACTCCTGTTATCAAATGTTAAAGTAAAACATAAAAACGAAAAAGAGGAAATTGATAGCGAGAGTTGATTTATACTCTCGAAACGTCGTGTAATAATTTTCTACACACAAATGATGGTAAATGTCCGATTAATCCGTGTTAATAAAATGAACAAACATTATTATAAAATAACTTTAAAACCAGAATTTGATGTTTGAATTAAATTTGATGTTTGAATTAAATTTGATGTTTCATTCGTATTGTAAAATAGCCTGATAAGGTCTACTTAATAGAATGGACGTAAATTTATGTTGCTAATACACTTTTTTTTTTCTATTCTGGTTTTAAAGATATTAGATAATGAAGGATTTTACATTCATATTATTTAACTAGTTTATTTGGACATTTGTTATCATTATGTTTATAAAAACTAATACCAAAATTTTGATCAACTCGGGTTATCCAAGTGAAATATAGAAATATCTTACGCTTAAGTTATTTAATTATAGTTTTAGTTCCCAACATAGTCCTAGGATACTAAACTATTTTCGCCCTTTTACTTAAGTGTACAAAGTAAGGGTACATTTGGTAATCGTTGAAAATTTCGACCTCTGTTTTTATTTTTTTATTTTCGACCTCTGTAATTTCGTCGTCGTTACAGTAAAAGTTGTTGTCTGTACGTAAGCACGATAGAGGCCACAACAATTAAGATAGGAACATGAAATTTGGTATAGAGAACTATAGTGAGCCCTTTGAAATTTAGAAAAATCCGATGTCAAAATGGCCCATTTTAAACAGTTATTGTTCGTATCTAATCTGTTATTCAATTACAACACACTAAATTAGATAACAATTTTCAAATTTCAAGTCAATATGTAATGATACCAACCTGAACTCTTATGATATCTAGTAAATTTAATGTCAATAAGTAATTTCAAAACATGACCTCTGTTGAAAATATTATAATTACGAGGTCCGGCATTGTTAAGCCACCGACACGAGCGTAGCGAGTGAAGGTTGCGTCATGTATGTACAGCTTTAAGGGCAATTAACAATTTGCCGACATTTTATTATTTTTCGAAAAATATGGTCACTGGAAAATTACGTGATTTTTAGTAAATTTAATTCTAAATAAACAGTTTTTTTCCCCCTCGATCTTATCTTTAGAAGGCGAGATATTAACGCATATCGTGCAAAGGATACCTTTGGAAAAGGTGGACGTTTTCCCTGTAACTAGCTACGGCGCAGGACTTCAGCGCATTCATTTTTGGGTAACGATAAACATAGCCTTAAAATAAGTTCATAAATTTAAACAGGGATCAGCTAAAAATTTGTGAGTATCGTCGTATAAATAGAGTTGGGGGAAAAAAAAAAGTTTGAGTCGTTGTAAAACTGCAAAATTGTTTGAAAGTACAGTATACTTTAAATTTAAATAAACTTCTCACATTGTAAAAGCATTAACGAGTTTTTGTAGATAGGACTCTCGTTTGCAACTGCATTTTTATTCCTCTTGTGACAGATTAGTCAATTAAATCATTAGACCATTAACGGTTTCTGCATCTAGATGTAGGTTTAATACACGTGCTGCAAAAACAAAATCGTTGTTTCTGTTCACTGAAAAACGTAGTTCAGTAAACGAGAAAGTTAGTGCAATATTAATTAAACGTAGGCTACACAACGCAAGCACACTGATTGGAACCATGTGAATCAAAACTCTACAAATATGTAACATAGCTTAAAGACAGGGTTGGATAAATCCCGGTATATTAAACTGTCACTGCGGTGACCCAACATTATTTGCTTAGCTCTCTTCTTCTGAGGCGGATATTACAACCCCTACAGAGAGAAACAATCTACACCACTTGTTGGTCTATGCTTTAAATATTGACACACTCTCACAGCATGATGCCCTCGACAGCGGGGAAGAAGGATCAAGACTAGCTTCCGGTCTGGCTCTAATTGGAGTCAATACTTGTTTTGTTTGAAAAGAGTGTATCGATTATAACCGAATCAATGCTCCCCCGTTGAGACATGACTTATTGCCAATCATTCTTGTTGAACGTCGCATCTCGGACTGTCCGTGGATACAGATCGTACTAATGGAAGAAATTTGGTTCTACTTTTGACTCACTGAATTAATATAAACCAGGTGCTTTAAAAGTATAGTATTTATATAAGACCATAATCTCACTCTGCTATCTTAATTTGAAAACAATTACACCTTTTGTAAAACTTTGTAGAAATAAAGAAGTTAACTTTTGACTTGTAGATATTTATGTTTAACTTACTGAGATTGTGAAAAATGTACATTTTAAATAGTAACCCTTAAATCCTATTTAGGGAATAATGAATTAAAATTATCAAGCAAATCTGAGGTCGTTTTCTTGTCCCTACCTAAAACAGAAGTTATAAATATTGTAATATTATATGTACACCTATTTTTTACTTGAGCTTTTCATGGGTTCGATTACAAAGAAGACATTTTTTTACATCAACTTGTGTTAGTATTTTAAATGAAATAAAGGTTCAGGAAGACGAGTAGGAGAGGGGTGGGGGTTGACATGTATGCCAAAAGTTAGATTCTTTAGTTTTTTTAATTTCTCACATAAACGTACTTTAGAGAAAGTTATGTGATCAGTTACAAAATCGATTTTTTTATTAATATCTGAGCCTAAAAAAGTAAATTTCAAACTATGTCCGGCTAAATGAGTTGACCAACTGTAATCTAATTTGGTATGTGGACATACTCTGACCATATAGCTGGAAGGTTTTTATCGGTTTTTCGATAACTCGTTTTTTAATTGTTGTGTTTTTCAAAAACACTGTTTTTATGATAGAATTATTTGATGAATTATTTTTTTGAAGTTTAATGTTTAACATTTGTTTTATAAAACAGCATAGTGTTTATAAATTAATCAAGACACTATCCCGAAAAGCATTCAAGGATATTACAGGGCAGCTGTATTTTTTGATTTTATACTCTGTGTTTAATCCTAATATCAATTATAAATACTTATAAAATATTTTCTTCTCTTGAAACAAATAATAATCCAGTAATGCTATTTAAAGTATATTACGTAAAGAGTGATTATACAGATTTTATAATTTTTTTGTTTCAATACTTATCGAAATGTTTTTAGATAAGTAGGCAGTTCAATGAGACTAAAATTGTTAACTTATGAGGGGCGTATTCGTGTAAAAAATGGTTTCGGAATTACTTTACTTTAATTATCGTTCCAGACAACGTAACATAAATTATCAGTATTTGTTTTTATTCTCATTAGGAATCTATTGTTCTCAAAACGTGGATTTATTTCTTTTGAAGCTTTGCACGCTTCATTTAAAATTAGAGAGTTGGTGCCATAAAAAACAAAAACAAAAAAAAACACAAAATTCAGTTTTAACATTTTGATCAAATTTTGTTCATGTGTAGACGCAATCTAAAAGACGCAGCCAATACGAATTAATCGATATCTTTCAAAAAATTGTGATCCGTGAGTTATCACTTGAAAACCTAAAAGTTAGCCATGAAGCTGTTATAAAAAGTAATTTCTCAAAATCAACTCTACTGATTTCGTTCAAATTTTAGTGGAATTTGAGATTAATGACTCGCACCTGTGTGCAATATCAAAAATAGTATAACGGTTCAGAATTAATTGGAAAATATAAAAAATTAACTTTTACAACTATAGTTAAAAGCTAAATATTAATTAAATACAATTTACCCCAATGATGTGTTTATAGCTCAAGGGGAGCAAGATTAGGTCCTATTTAAATAAGTAAATTTTTTCTAAGACGAAGTCTTTGGTTCATTTTTATTTTTTACTGACAATTACTGTACCGTCATATTTGATGACGAACAGTTTTGGTAGATTTGTGTAACCGTTTATTTGTCTAATATTTTTGCACTATTTATGAAATTTTATTTAAATGTTAAAAAGAAATTAAACATAACATTAAAACATTGAGTAGAGATAGGAGGATTTTTGTCGGTGTGGTATTACATTTAGGGCTTCATCATAAGTATAAAAAATAATTTCGTATAATGAAGTCAAGTTTGTAAATTTAAAAAAATTACATATATTTCCTAGATAACAATAAAAATTGTTTGGGTCCTGAAGGGAAAAATATTTTCTACTTTTTATGTGTACTTTATTTAAAATAAAATCCTGTATTTACAAAAATTTGTCTAAATTTTCAGTCGTTTAGAATGTGGGAGGCGAAACTTTTGGAACACCAAGTATAAACATAACTATATTAAAATTTGTGTTGATGGACGTTCCTGAAATTATCTCGCATGTCGTAAAATAAAATTAGTAATACTAGAAACTATGTTAGTCACACAGTTGTGAAGATATTTATCAAAAATCTCAAGTAGGCATCAAAACATGTTGTTAGTCCTAGACTCATTAACAAAGTATTTATAGGGCATGTCCAGACTACCTTGGGCAATGGTATACGCCATGTTGTCTAGCGTAACTTCTGTCCGAGAGGTTTCGGCAATTAACAAAGTGACTTTATATAAACAAAAGTTAATAAACGTTCAAAGTCAAATTTAGCTAGTTACTATAAAACTAAACACAAAATTTTATAAAATAACTAAATAAGTAATTAATTTATAAGATAACACAAAATTTTAGTTTATCAAAATTTGTTTTCTTGTTGTTTAAAGGTGAAACACCTCTCAGACCACATAGCTTTATATAACAGAGGAAGAAAAGACCATATTCCTTCCTGTATTTTATCTAAGTTGAAAATTTTAGAGGTCACTATTGTTGACCAGTTTTGTTTAAATTTAGTACATAGGCTCGGATCTAGAATAATTGGACAAGTTTGATCAATATAAAAATCGCTTTATAAATATCAAAATAGTGGTTGATTTTTAAAATTTAAGAAAATAATTCTTGGTGGTTAATTTTTTACCTGTTCAGTAACATCCAACTATAATTTTATCCATTTTAAAATTCTGTCGTACGCTAGAGCAAAATTTGATGAAAATCGTTAAAGCTGATTTTGAGAAAATCATGACATTCTACCTCAAAATTTTAATTTATTGAAAAAATTCAAAAAATCCTGAATATATGGCAAAAATATGCCCACATACTAAATTTTATTAAAATATGTCCTGTAGAGACGACAAACATACATTATTCCAAAAATCATTCTCTTGGGCTCAGGGGAATGGATATATCCGCAAAAATCCTCGACATCCATCACATAACTTTATACTACGTATATGTAAGAAAGTCAAAAACCAATCAGCTAGAACTTTTTTTTTTTAACTTAGTAAACCAAATGATTAGGCTAATAGTTTAGCTTATTTCGGTATTACTTTCGTTACAGATTCTTCCAAGCCAAGTTGACAAAATATTTCCATAATAGGCTGTACATGAATAGAACTTCAGATTTCAAAGTGTGGTTTGCATTAGTGAAGCTTCAATGACTTTCACATCTGTTCACAAAGTAACGGTGTTTAGAGACTTCACAATACTTTCGGGAAAAGTTCATGTACGCTTTGACTGAAATTGTTAGTTTTACATTTCTTGAAATTTTTATTTATTATAAAAATAAGTTTTTATATTTTATTTATTTTTTGTTTACACGAATTTATAAATTCTTATTAGTTCGACGTGAAATATTAGGAATTTTCTTCAAAATATTTTCAAAAAAGTTTTGCTTCACATTTATTTTTTCCTCCGTAGGATAGCAGAGTCTTTCTTATCTCCGGCAGATGTTTTTTTGTTTAAAGCTGAAAAACCAAAGTGATCATCATTGCCTTCACAAAAAATAACATAAAATAGATATCCTAGCCCTCGAACACTCTAATGAAGGAATGTACATTTTTGATATGACCTGACTAGAATCTCCCTTACAAAATCTATGACCTATAAATGACCTTGTGATCTGCACCCCTAAAGACTTCAGGTTCTACAAGAGTTACCAGGTACAAAAGTTCTAAACCCGAACAATCTTCTATAAAAAGATGCCAGACTTTTAGTTGCACGTAAGAAAAAATTCGACATTAATTAAGAAATTTTTAACTTTAGTGTTTCAAGTTATTTACTATTATGAATCATAATAGTAAATAATATAAGTTATTATATTATTTACTTCCATGAATCAAATAATATCGGTTTGTGTGATAACTAGATCAAGAACTACCTGCTATGGTCTTGGTTTTGGAACGACATAGCATGATGTCACGGCACATTTTAGCAATTATTTTCATATTTTAAAATACAATTTCACTACCTTGTAAAAAAGGGAGTTCCGTGATTTTTTTTGTTATACTATAGGCTTGACGGAGTACAAAAAATTATAAAAAAACAGGACGTCTGGTAACCTTACAGATAAAGGACCTCCCCACAAAAACCTAAAAGTTAGCCATGAAGCTGTTATAAAAAGTAATTTCTCAAAATCAACTCTACTGATTTCGTTCAAATTTTAGTGGAATTTGAGATTAATGACTCGCACCTGTGTGCAATATCAAAAATAGTATAACGGTTCAGAATTAATTGGAAAATATAAAAAATTAACTTTTACAACTATAGTTAAAAGCTAAATATTAATTAAATACAATTTACCCCAATGATGTGTTTATAGCTCAAGGGGAGCAAGATTAGGTCCTATTTAAATAAGTAAATTTTTTCTAAGACGAAGTCTTTGGTTCATTTTTATTTTTTACTGACAATTACTGTACCGTCATATTTGATGACGAACAGTTTTGGTAGATTTGTGTAACCGTTTATTTGTCTAATATTTTTGCACTATTTATGAAATTTTATTTAAATGTTAAAAAGAAATTAAACATAACATTAAAACATTGAGTAGAGATAGGAGGATTTTTGTCGGTGTGGTATTACATTTAGGGCTTCATCATAAGTATAAAAAATAATTTCGTATAATGAAGTCAAGTTTGTAAATTTAAAAAAATTACATATATTTCCTAGATAACAATAAAAATTGTTTGGGTCCTGAAGGGAAAAATATTTTCTACTTTTTATGTGTACTTTATTTAAAATAAAATCCTGTATTTACAAAAATTTGTCTAAATTTTCAGTCGTTTAGAATGTGGGAGGCGAAACTTTTGGAACACCAAGTATAAACATAACTATATTAAAATTTGTGTTGATGGACGTTCCTGAAATTATCTCGCATGTCGTAAAATAAAATTAGTAATACTAGAAACTATGTTAGTCACACAGTTGTGAAGATATTTATCAAAAATCTCAAGTAGGCATCAAAACATGTTGTTAGTCCTAGACTCATTAACAAAGTATTTATAGGGCATGTCCAGACTACCTTGGGCAATGGTATACGCCATGTTGTCTAGCGTAACTTCTGTCCGAGAGGTTTCGGCAATTAACAAAGTGACTTTATATAAACAAAAGTTAATAAACGTTCAAAGTCAAATTTAGCTAGTTACTATAAAACTAAACACAAAATTTTATAAAATAACTAAATAAGTAATTAATTTATAAGATAACACAAAATTTTAGTTTATCAAAATTTGTTTTCTTGTTGTTTAAAGGTGAAACACCTCTCAGACCACATAGCTTTATATAACAGAGGAAGAAAAGACCATATTCCTTCCTGTATTTTATCTAAGTTGAAAATTTTAGAGGTCACTATTGTTGACCAGTTTTGTTTAAATTTAGTACATAGGCTCGGATCTAGAATAATTGGACAAGTTTGATCAATATAAAAATCGCTTTATAAATATCAAAATAGTGGTTGATTTTTAAAATTTAAGAAAATAATTCTTGGTGGTTAATTTTTTACCTGTTCAGTAACATCCAACTATAATTTTATCCATTTTAAAATTCTGTCGTACGCTAGAGCAAAATTTGATGAAAATCGTTAAAGCTGATTTTGAGAAAATCATGACATTCTACCTCAAAATTTTAATTTATTGAAAAAATTCAAAAAATCCTGAATATATGGCAAAAATATGCCCACATACTAAATTTTATTAAAATATGTCCTGTAGAGACGACAAACATACATTATTCCAAAAATCATTCTCTTGGGCTCAGGGGAATGGATATATCCGCAAAAATCCTCGACATCCATCACATAACTTTATACTACGTATATGTAAGAAAGTCAAAAACCAATCAGCTAGAACTTTTTTTTTTTAACTTAGTAAACCAAATGATTAGGCTAATAGTTTAGCTTATTTCGGTATTACTTTCGTTACAGATTCTTCCAAGCCAAGTTGACAAAATATTTCCATAATAGGCTGTACATGAATAGAACTTCAGATTTCAAAGTGTGGTTTGCATTAGTGAAGCTTCAATGACTTTCACATCTGTTCACAAAGTAACGGTGTTTAGAGACTTCACAATACTTTCGGGAAAAGTTCATGTACGCTTTGACTGAAATTGTTAGTTTTACATTTCTTGAAATTTTTATTTATTATAAAAATAAGTTTTTATATTTTATTTATTTTTTGTTTACACGAATTTATAAATTCTTATTAGTTCGACGTGAAATATTAGGAATTTTCTTCAAAATATTTTCAAAAAAGTTTTGCTTCACATTTATTTTTTCCTCCGTAGGATAGCAGAGTCTTTCTTATCTCCGGCAGATGTTTTTTTGTTTAAAGCTGAAAAACCAAAGTGATCATCATTGCCTTCACAAAAAATAACATAAAATAGATATCCTAGCCCTCGAACACTCTAATGAAGGAATGTACATTTTTGATATGACCTGACTAGAATCTCCCTTACAAAATCTATGACCTATAAATGACCTTGTGATCTGCACCCCTAAAGACTTCAGGTTCTACAAGAGTTACCAGGTACAAAAGTTCTAAACCCGAACAATCTTCTATAAAAAGATGCCAGACTTTTAGTTGCACGTAAGAAAAAATTCGACATTAATTAAGAAATTTTTAACTTTAGTGTTTCAAGTTATTTACTATTATGAATCATAATAGTAAATAATATAAGTTATTATATTATTTACTTCCATGAATCAAATAATATCGGTTTGTGTGATAACTAGATCAAGAACTACCTGCTATGGTCTTGGTTTTGGAACGACATAGCATGATGTCACGGCACATTTTAGCAATTATTTTCATATTTTAAAATACAATTTCACTACCTTGTAAAAAAGGGAGTTCCGTGATTTTTTTTGTTATACTATAGGCTTGACGGAGTACAAAAAATTATAAAAAAACAGGACGTCTGGTAACCTTACAGATAAAGGACCTCCCCACAGGACGTCTGGTAACCTTACAGATAAAGGACCTCCCCGGTTTGTTAAGTCTTCCATGTCTCGTACTGGCACAAGAAGCGTTCTGTCTTCTACAAGTTCTACCAATTTTATTATTTTTAGGTTATCTCAGTGGACATCCGTTTACATTTACTACAAGATAAAAGATACTTCATTACTTTAGGCTAGAAGAACAGAATCTTTTCACTTACTGTAATCACCTCTTTACCGTGTTTTAGACAGTGATATAAAATCCTAAAAGTTGTACATTTTTTGGGAAAATCTAATAAAAAAATTCACTTTAGATTTACAGTTTTAAAAACGGATACGCTAAAGCCATGGTTTCACAATTTACATCCAGTGATATCTATATGTGTATCTAATATAAAATTAAGCGAGTAATTACTAGAAAATAACAGCATAATCAATTGCTGTTTGCAGCATAACCCAATTACCAATTGGGGGCGGAGGGAGGGGATTAATGATAAGAAACGGTAATTTTATTAAGATTTAATTCAAATTTAATATGTGAGGTAGCTTTTAATATTCAATTAGTATGTTTGGTAGTAAAAAAAAAATCTTCAAATTTTTAATTGGCGAGGATTCGAAAGGGTATTTCGTACTATTAGATCCCATAATAACTTTTTATGCATTTAGAAATTTGGACGTCTTTATTCCTAGTTCTAAGTGGTCAAAGACTTCATGGCTCCAAAAAGATCGTTAAAATAAATTGGCTATCAAGTAGTTGGATTTGATTATTTTAGGAACAGTGCGTTCAAAACGTTGATTAGAAGTGAGTGTTTTGAAGGAAGATGACACTTTTCTAACCTTAACATCGAACAATTCTTATTGACCCACCTGGTTCTTAGACACACAGAATCTCTTGGTGCACATTAGAATTAAAAGTAGGTTGGTGTAAGATCAGACGATCGCGAAGGCTGTCCCAGCGAAATTGATTGATCGCCGAAAAAATCTTGAACTAATGACATTGAAAGTAGTAGAGGGGTAGTGTCATTATTTCCATTTCTTTGAATTATATGGGTGGATAATGTCACGGTAATATAGTTTTGGATTTATTGAATTTTAGAAAAATGTGGACATCAAATTAATCTTGAAACTGCTAATCTAACACTAATTTTCGACTATATTAAATGAAACCTGATTAAAAGCTGTGAATTATCTATGGAAATAAATCACAACTGTACAAAATGTTTAATTTATTCTCTCATTTCCTTTTTTCTCTAAGAAATTTACCGTGACATAATTATTAGCGTGATTCCTATTTTTAAATTCTTATTCACCCTTGTGTAAGAAGCTTGTGCATAGAAAATTAACTTTCATTCTAATAACTGTATGATTTATTTGTAATCTTACTTTTGCTTCTTGTGCCAATTTCGTTAAAAGTTTCGTTGAGCTATCTAATAAGTTAACAGAAATTTCTAGGAAAGTTTTGCGCATTCGAAACACCTTTTTGTTTCATCTGCCAGAGAGTCTTTGGGTCCAAAGATTTGGAGAATGTTATAATCGAAAATAATAATATGGGATAAACATCTCGAGGTGTATTTTTAAAAAATTATATATTGTATTTATATATATTAAAAATTTAGGTACCCTCCGGCAAGAGCAACCACAAAATTCAGATAATGTTCAAATTGGCCGAAGTACCGACATGAGCGAAGCGAGTGGAGAGTTCTCTATATAATGTACATCTACGAGGCCAGTTAGGACATAAATAATTCTATTTCTTTAAACTGACGAGCCTATGCGTGTCTAGTGGGTAGATCTCATCTCTCACCTTGTGTAAGAGGCTTCGGGTTTTACTTTTGTAAAGGCTTAAAACATCGCATGAAAAGTAGGCCGCTGCGATTAGTAGGGAGTATACCCTGTTGTATCTGTGGTTGTACCAATCAAATTGGTTAGTTAAGAAAATCAACAGAATTATTTTAGATTAAAACATATCATGGACAAATAAATTAGGTCATAGGATATAAATATTTTGTAGGCTGTATACACAATGTTGTTTTTTCTTTAATTTGTTTTTTTATTTATTAATGTACCTTTTTGAATTAATAAATTACATTCTCACATACACGCAGTATAGAGATTGTTTTGTGACAAGCCAAAAAGATCCATTGGGTCTGTTCAAGAAGAGGACCGCCACTCGTAAACAATTTTCTAAACCCAGCTAGTGTGTATTCATTTATTATGTATAAGGTTGGTTTTTTGTTAAATTGTATTTGGTAAATTAAACAGTGAGTTATTTACTTTCCTTAACTTTATAGATAAAATTTAAGAAACCTTCTGGGTGGCACTGTTTAAGTAGCGATCCTCTTTTGGAACAGACCGCATCAATTTTTGGATTTTGAAAAAAATATCGGTTGAAGGACAGATTGATGATATTTGGTATGTAGGCATATTTTTATTGCTTTACTTTTCGGTTTTTTAATAACCAAAAAATTTCGAAAATCCAAAATCGGCTATTGTCATTATTATAAAATTTTGCGTTAATGCAGCCCCTATGAACCCAAACAAAAAGTATTGGTTGTCAACTGCTAAAAAATACTTGTGAAAAATACCTAATAGTAAAAATGAACTATATAACCGATTTAAATAATCAAAATTTCAAAATCAGGCTAGCGTTTTTGTTAAAACTTTTGTGAAATGTGATTATTTGAAACACAAACTAATGCAGCCAAATCTCACGTAAAAGAAATTTAGAGTTTACGAGTAATTTATAAATATTGCATCAACTCGGGAAAATTTGTTATTTTCCTACGACAAACGGTTTAGTCACTGTGATGTAACCGGTGAACAAGAAATCAATAATTTATTCCTTTAATGAAAATTGGAAACGCAAATATTTTCTCTAGCTTTGTTTAAAAAACTTTCTGTTTAAAAATAATAGTTATAAACACTTAAATACTTACCCTCCGGAGAGCGTGTTGGGCCACATGGGTATAGCACACCTACAAACAAAGATACAATATTAGTCTTTATTAAATATATCTATGATACTTAAAATTATTTTATTATATGCCACAGTGAATGTACATTAACAAATAAGACAAAATATTCATATTTAAACACTGATATGAAATGAACATTATTAGTTAAATACTTATTTACATTAAGTGCATCTATATGTAAATGTATTGTAGAGGTACTTGAAGCTAATAATTATAATTCATATAAGAGTTCAATATTTAAATATCTTGGAGTTGAGGACTGCAGCTGATTTCTGAGCTATTTATTTTTGCTGGAAAGCTCTGGACATTTAAGGCTTTGTTTCAATATTTTTGTACAATGCTGTAGAGTTTTATCTCGGTATATTTTAGTGAACTTCTAAAGCTAATAAGTGCAATAACGAGAGGTTTATATGTGGTTTTTGGATACTATGTAAAGCTGATGGGCCATTTTGTATTCTTGTTTGTACAACGTGGCAGATTAGATAACATTATGTGATTTCTGATAAGATCTTTCTTAGATTTAAGCTCACATTAAAACCAAAGTTAGATTGTTTATCAATCTAGTTTAAACTGACAACTGGTCTACAGATAAGACTCAAATTAACTTTAGTTAACAATCAAAAGCTTGGAATATTGAAATTTCTTGTGTGCATTTTAATAACAAGACCTTTGATGTTTAGTTATTGACTTGGTAGTTTATTGAGATTACATAACAATGAAATGTATTTTTTTTTATACTTAATTGGAAGTAGTTTTCCATAACGGATGTTTATATAATCAGTTTATGTTTATCAGTGATAATTAATAATATTGTAGACATTGATCCCTTATACTGACTAGGAACATATATGTTCAATATAATTAATATTATACATGCTTTGTTTGTTCGTGTTTGCTGGTTTTTTACATGCTAATATATTATTAGAAATTCTATATACTTGTTTATTATATTTAACATACAGTATTGCTCACAAATTTAAGGTATTTGTGAATTTGGTTTTATTTTTGGATTGTATTTGAGTGTTCAGGAAATTATAGCTTTGTGAAAATGGTGGGTACCAGATCTCATGGTAAAAGGTCTAAAGATAAGGAGGTTATGGAACAACTTGTATTTCTAGAAAATAATATTAAGGATTTCGTTGTAGAAATGTGCAAAGTCTTTCTTACAAGCGAATCTCATACTTAATTCTTGTTATTAAAAAAAAATTATTGGAATTTTCTAATAATGCTTTAAAATTAAATTAGAAAGAATCCCAAATTAATACTTGTCTCCTAGAAAATAATGAATTAGAAGAACATTTACACTGTGTTAGGGAAAGACATTGTGAGGAAATCAAAGAATCTATTGCTTCAGAAAAGGAACTTAGCGAGCAGAATAGAGTTGTTAAAAATGTGATTATGTTTTTGAAAAAAAAGTTGCGATTAAATTTTTTGAAACAGATGCACTTAGAAGAAAGTTAAATGATGGGTGGATTAATGTTAAGGGTGTTTATAAATCTTTATCAAGTACCCATAAAATAACACAATAGCCTAAGTGTAAACGAATTAAAGTGTTTCCAAAAGCTTTTCTACTGTTAAAAAAAAGAAGTTTGTACTGATAAGTGTTTTACTGTTATTCGACCTTAATATTATTGAAATGCCAATCCTTTTGTGAAAAGAGTAAAAAAAAAAAAAAAATGAAATCCGTGACCTTGGTGACAGTCAAGGGAACTTACGAATGAGAAATGTGAAAAATAACTGTAACAAATGTTTGTAAGCTAGGAACAAAATGTCGAATGTTGTTAAAGATGTAAAACATCATTTAATCATTAACCACATTAAAGAAGATAATTTTCAGAGAATCGCTGTTATTTTGTTTACCGTTGTATTAATATACGACGGGCGTTTCGCATGTTCCGCCATTTTCAAGTTTTTAAAACTTTTGCCATGATGATACTTTCTCAGTTAAAAATACAAATTAATATACATCAACAATAACTTAAAGACAAGAAACATCTACAAAACACAGACGAATACACTTTTGTGTTGTACAGTCAATTTGTTATAATCAATCCGCCGGGCTCAATATTCCTTTTCCTATACGTACAGAATACTGGAGACGGTAAGTGAAATAATTGTTTATTGTAATCAGTATTCAGAATGGCGACAACCAAACATTATGAAATATTTTGGAAGGTTCTAATGATTTCCAAAATTATTGTATAAATGATAATAAGTCTGATGAGATCATGGAATGTGTAACAAAGGCCTTTGAAGATTCTGTTAATACAGTCTTATTCAGTAATTATTCAGTAGTATTAGCTAATCAGTAACATATTGTTAGACATCTCACGTCTCCACATGAAAGATTCGGGTCAAATAGCCGTAGAGCAGTGCTGTAATGAGTTTTGTTAGAAAAATCAGTGTACCAGCAAGGAAGCATCTTACAAATGATGATTTTTTTAGACCTCAAGTTGTTGCAGAGGGGGAAATGGCTGTTATTCCATCCCTATCACATTATGAACCAAAATATTCAACATTTAGCCAATAAGATTAAACCCCTCGAGATATTTTTATTGGAAGAAAACCCACTCGTTTGCGTTTTAACAGAGCATGGGCTAAGAGTAGCAGCTGTTTTAAATTTGCGTATAACTGGTTACAATATAGCAAATAGCTATTCCAGAAGAATTTTTAGAGAAGGAGGAGTGGGAATCTATTGTAGTACGAAGTTTTAATAAAAGATTTTAAAAATTAAGGTGTTGGAAAACTTAATTGTAGAAAATTTTTTTAATGGGCAGGCATTAGACTGGCTTATAGAAAAACTAAATTTATTATTCTCGGAATACATACGTCTTGTTCAGGAGATTTAAATTTATTTTTTGATAAATTTTAAACAACTTATTGATCATTTAAAAATTTACATAGATATGATTTACATACATCAATATGATCATACGATTTAAGATGTGTGTGTGTGTGTGTGTGTGTGTGTGTGTGTGTGTGTGTGTGTGTGTGTGTGTGTGATGTTTAGTGTGTTTTAAATACATTTTTCAATAAATGTCGAAAAATGTTATTTTATTTATTTTTTTTTTTAAACCTCAGTTTATTTAATAGATATTTCATTGAGGAATAAAATAAAATAAAAACCATGGTGATAACTCATATAGTTCTTGAGAACCATGTTCCTAAAGTTAAGAAATTTACATGGGCAAGATAGGGACATACGACTCCCCTTAAAATTACATTTAAATGTCCCACAACACCTTTATTTCACTGTGATCCACAAGCTTTCAACAGGATTTTGTTGAAAAAGACTATATTAGTAATGATTTTAATTTATCTGCCTCCTTTGTTATCAAACTCATTGAAAAATAAATTAGGAAAGCTTTAAATTTCTAATGGTTGTCATTTTAGATAACCAATAAATATTTCAAATTGATGCTATTTTCCCTGCCTGTGAATAATCACTCGAAAAGGATTATTATTTACAATTTTTTAGTGCCCCCCCACCTTCCAAATACCAAATTGGATATTACGCTGTAGGGAAAATTTCCCTAATACCAAAATTAATTAATCAAATTTTAATCAAAATTCTCTTTGAAATTATGTAGCACTCGATAGAGGTTACCATTTAAAATTTTTGAGTTCCCTTCTACATCAATAACAAATGGTAGGGAAAAATGTGACAAAATAAAAACTATTTACAAATTCTAAACGAAAAAATTTGGAATTGATTTGTCACTTAATAGGAGTTACCATTAAAAAAAAATGATTAGTCACCACCCTCCAATAAGAAATTCGGTATCAGACGGCAGGTAAAAATTGCTGTATATACTAAAAGTTAGCTATTTTAATCCTATTTAGTTTGCCAAAAGTACGTGCTTTGTATTCACTCTTTGGAAATTCGGAAGATGGAAACTTTTAAAACAACTTGTATATGTAGGCTACATTAACCCAAAAAGTGGTGCCAATTTACTCTTATCAATAGGATCTATGAACATTTCATATCGTCTCGACTTTTCTGTGAGGGAGATTACAATGTAAATGTAAGAGTTCCAATATTTATTTTTCAACATACACAAATTATTAAAAAAATTAACAGTTACAAATTTAAATTCCTAAACTCGGTAAGTGGGGAGTATATGAGAGATATGATATAATGTTAAAATTTATCAAATGAAGGAAACACGAATTGAGTAATGAATGCGAGTCATAGTTTACTGATGATGATGAGTTAGTAATTGAAACGTCGTTTTGTATTTATATTGGAAAGTAGTTATTTTGAAAAATTACGATTTCTTTAATTTGTTGATTGAAGTTCAACAAATGTAGCTCACACACTTAAAACTTCGTCAATAAACTTTAACTAATGTTGGTTTTCAATAAACTTACATCACAGGAATTACCTGTTAATGTCATCGATACCTTTTCCAAAAATAATCGATAAATTTTAAAAGAAGACAGTAAGACGAATACTCTCTATTAACTTTGTCCTCCAATCACGATAACCAACAGATGGTATAATCCCCTCGACTTGCACTGTAGCCTACTAATGGGGAACCAAATACTTGTAAAGTAATTCAAATAAAACAAGCATCGCACAGAATTGATTCCGTCCTTTGAAATGTGAAAGGATAAACATGCTTTCGATTGATCGATTTCCAAGTTTTCCAACTTGTAGGCATGATGAGAAAAGAGTTGATTGCAACTTTGAGTATACACGCTCTGCTGAATCTTTTCACGGCTTATACAATCCGATATGAAGTTAGAGGCACCCCCACGTAATCTGAGGAGATTTGCACCCTCCCCCGAGCCAAATGGTGGTCTTTCCTGCCCATGAATTTGCATTTATAACGCCTGGCTGCAGTATCTATTCCCTCTAAAACCACAATGAAGGTGGTGTCTTTCCTAAGTGCTAAAGGTCTGTTGTTTAGATTAACTCGAGTTTTGTGTTGCGGTTTTGAATTGTGCAGTTTTAGAAAATTACGTAAACACACATACAATTATTGTGTATAACATTGATTATACAAATGCTGTACTAGTGTTCACACCAATATATTATTATATACAGTGCACTTTATTATTAGGCTCTATTATTATTATTATTATTATTACAAGGGAGAAGTGATCAGTTATTAACAAGTACAATTAAAATAAATTCGACCAATCATGATTAGCAATCCGGAGGGATTGGACTGGATCTACACATTTTTTTTATTTAGTCTTAATTTAGATCCCCTTTATCTTTTCTATTAGGTCTCACTTGTCCATTCTTGTTTTCTTCTGTCCCTGACGTTATTAGAATATTCGAGGGCTAGAAGTTTTTATTTTATGTTTCTTTACAATGAGAGAAGGTTTATCGTTCTTAAACTTCAATGTGTTCTATCATGATAATAGAACAGGTAAGGGAAAAAAAATCATAAAATTTGTTTCAAATGATATCTATATTTGAAATGTACGAACTTTATGTTCTAGTATTAAATATGATGAGTAGGCTAGTAAAACCTAGCTTAGGTGCCGTTATTGAAGGAAATCAGATTAACACTTTCACTACAAAAAGATTATTAGCAATTATATTTTTTTGTATATTTAAAAGTTCAAATTTACCTTTGTGCAATAACTATCATATTTTGTATTGGACGAATTTGGTGTGGGTACATATCTTTAAACTTTACACATTAAAGGACCTATAGGTGAGACTATACTAAGAAATATCGCTACTGGGGGGGGGGGGATGTGGCCTGTGGTTGATTATCAGTAATCATTTCATGGTCTCGGGTTTAAATGTTGAAGAAAATTAGTTTCTAATATCTAATCATATTTGGTGGCCTCAAATGACATAAATGATAGGGAACCAAGTTTTTACGTAATAGGCTATATATTGAAACCTTTGAATTTTGCCATTACGAAATGAATATAATTTCTTGTGAGAGTTTTTAGGAATGACATCTGTTTGTCGTCCGTCAGGTGTATATTGCCTGTCTGTCTGTCGTAACAGCCCATACGTGTGAATAGAATATAATAAAACAAACACGCAAAATTACGATTTTCTCAAAACCGGCTATAACGATGATGGTACAATTTTGCTCAAGTCATAGAAAACATATTGGTTGTCATCTCTCAAAAAATGGCTGTTCCTGAGTTATCGGTAGTAAAACAAAAACTTACGTAATTACTTAAAAATCACCTCTACCGATTTTGTTAAAAATATAGTCTAGTGAAATGTGAAGATTAATTACTCAAACCTTTTTTTCAAAATAGCAAGTAAAAATATATCACGCTTTAGGAATAATAAGCAAAAACGAAAATTAACTTTTACTGCTGTCATTAAAGGCTTGATTTTAATCAAATTAGATCTACGATGAAGTCGTGTTTATGGGACAAGTGAAGCCAGTTTAGGCACATATACAATGTGTCCCAAAAGTCCCCCCCTATTATATTATTTATTAATGGAAATAGACAGATTTGCTTTGGGGAAAGTTTAGATAACCAAAGGATAAGTGTTTTGAAGTATCAAAATTTTCAACCCTTACTCCCAAAATGGGGTAGTTTGGGGGTAAGTCAAGAATTTTAAATAGCAACCCATATTGAGTGATACCTCATTAAACAGGTCATTTAAAAATAAAAATATTGGCGCAAACTAGAGGTCTCTAAGTTCATCCTACCCGACATAGCGACCAATCGAATTGTGAATGTTAACCTACAAACTCCGGTTGTTTTTATTACATTACAAATTGCTCTATGTTGGTAAAATGATGGTAAGAGCCTTACCTTGTTTTTTTAGCTCAGATTAAGTTCTCGAAATGGCTACCATTTACTTCTTGACAGAAATAGATTCTGGACTCAAAAGCTTGTTGTACATTTCGTAACATTTCCGGTGTAATTATTTTTAAACGTAAAATTCACAATTCGATTGGTCGCTATGTTGGGTAGGATGAACTTAGAGACCTCTAGTTTGCGCCATTATTCTTATTTTTAAAAGACCTTTAAAATGAGGTATCACTCAATAAGGGTTGCTATTTAAAATTCTTGACTTACCCCCAAACAACCCCATTTTGGGGGTAAGGGTTGAAAATTTTGATACTTCAAAAAACTCCTTCTTTGGTTATCTAAACTTTCCCCAAAGCAAATCTGTCTATTTCCATTAATAACAAAAATAATAGGGGGTGAGACTTTTGGGACACATGGTATATATATATATATCGTTTCAAAGACAGGGTCCATGGTACTTTTTCATTTATAGATTGACAACTATTTGAACTGAAATTTTTGGTTAACGATTGGTTTTGATTAGTTTTTCTTTGTTTATGGGAATGTATGATTGAGAAAGTTGATGCAGTGCCTTCGCACCATCCTTTACTCGTCCCTATATATTGAATTAATAAAATAAACGAAAGTGTTCATGAGTGCTTCCGGTAGCTTTTGAAATTCTAAATATATTTTGAATCACTTTCTCTACTCTTTGGTGAAAGTGAAATTATTAAGAAAAACTATATAAAGATATGTTACAAGATCTTAAACCTCCGTTCGGATCTATTTAGAATAGAGTACTAAATTAGACTTTCTAAAGTAATAAATACTGCTTTTATTTAATATTTATACAGGGTGATTGGCGCTTAGTGTACAAAAATTTGTTTGGATGAAAGTACACGAAGTACTCCTTGAAAATTTTCCCTTTCAATTTGCCTTTTAACTATGCATTTTTCAGTTTGTTAATTTTAATCGTGACTTATGGAAGAAAAGTTAAATTTTTTCAACTTTCCTGCCATCAATTGTTACTTTTGGTATTCATTTCTGAAAGCGCATACAACTTTGAGTAAAATACAATCATATTGATTTTGGAAATTGATAATGTTTGTGTATTTATTTAGTTTGAAAAAACAAAATATTTGTCTTCAGAAAATTCATAAATATACAAAACACTATTGTCGGATTGTTCTTAGCTATATTAATTATTAACAAATTGTATCAAAAGTTGCGCTTGTAATAAGCTTTGAGATACTTAAGTTTTTTACTTTTAAATTGTAAGAAAACCCAGCTTGAAATCCAAAAATTCTGTTATAATACGTTTTGTTATTAACCGTTTTATTACGGAACTTAACAGACTTCTCCACTTATGATAAGGAATATAGTTGAAGCAATTTAATTATATACAGAAGAACATGAAGATAACTTCATATCAATAACTTCATCCCATTGTAAAAACCTTCTTTTTTTAAATTTTAGCACAGTTTTATCTTACAATTCAAAAGAATAAACTGAAGTGTCTTATAACTTTAAAATGTTATTTTTAAAATTGTTGATACAATTTAACAACTATTATGCATAACAACAATCAGACAATACAGTTTTGAATGTTTCTGATTTTTTTGAAAACATATATTTTGTTTAAATAAATACACTAACATTATTTCTTTTTAAAATGAAAATTATTGTACTTTACTCAAATTGTATGAGTTTTCAAAAAACATAATACCAAAAGTAACAATCGGTGGTAGGATAAATGAGAAACTTGAACTTTTCGTCGATAAGTCACGATATTTTTGAAAAAGCAGTAAAAAAGTTTCAGTTACAAGGCATTGTTAAAATTGAGAGAAAAAAATATCAGAGGTGAGTTTCTACTTCTTTAAATGTGTATTTTTAAGTGACAATCATCCTGTATGTTTAATTAGTGAATTTATAGTGGTAACACAGTTTTTATCAATACCAAGACCATCGAGAGGAAAACAAAACAAACTGCAAAAACGCGAAATGAAATGAATGTCTTATCACATCAGTATATCGCTCTAACACAGCATGATGTGACTTTTCATCTTACAGTGCCTATAATCCTTTGCTTACTTATATCGACCCTACTTAATTACTTACCAAGTATACGAAGTATAGGGTAAAGTTTCATAATCGGAAATAATATTGAACTCCCTTTTTTGACTGATCTTCACGTTTCAAAGCTTCAAAAAACAGAAAAGTGGGTTTCAACATGACGTCCGTGCGTTGTCGTTGTTGTCGTCTTTACGTAAGAGCTCTATTTTTTTTACGAACACAAAAATTAAAATAGGATCATGAAATTTTGTATATAGGATTAAAATGTGCTCAGAAAAACCGAATTGAAAATGTCAAAATGGTGGGCATTAATAGTGATATAACTTCATGGTTCGCTTGAACTGAAACGTGATTCTTGCTGTTTTCACTATTGACTAGTTTCAATTATTTCCGATGTTATTGTTAACATTTAACAGTGATTTTTACGTTTTTCAGTATGTGATTGCTATTATTGTGAATTGAGTAATAAATTGTGATTATGATTTCCGACGAATTCTCTCATTTTCTCTACATTCACATTGTTATTGTTCTAGCTTATCTTAGGCGTTCTTGTTTTTTTTATAGGCCCTATATATATATATATATATATATATATATATATATATATATATATATATATATATATTGTATTAGAAAATTGTACAAGAGAAAATGTTATGACTTAGCAAAAGGAACTGGGTGTTGAAATTATTCACTCATGATATAACGCATGTTGTTATTTTCAAATAGTGTAAACAAAGTTTTCTTTAAAACTTTAAAGTTTTACTTCTTCTGTGGCGCTAAAATACGCATAGAGTCAGTGGCTCCTGAACATCAACAGCCAGTAATCCTTGTTTTGCGCTCCTGCTTTCCAGTGTCTCAGATCGAAAATGAAAAACTCGTCGGTTGCCACACCATTGCGTCGGGCGCCACACCATTGCGTCGACCGCCACACCATTGCGTCGGGCGCCTCACCATTGCGTCGGGCGCCTCACCATTGCGTCGGGCGCCTCACCATTGCGTCGACCGCCACACCATTGC
Organism: Aphrophora alni; assembly: GCA_963513935.1. Lineage (NCBI taxonomy): Eukaryota > Metazoa > Arthropoda > Insecta > Hemiptera > Aphrophoridae > Aphrophora > Aphrophora alni. Next base: position 30,264,146 of record OY740771.1, on the reverse strand, counting down.
GTCGACCGCCACACCATTGCGTCGACCGCCACACCATTGCGTCGGGCGCCACACCATTGCGTCGGGCGCCTCACCATTGCGTCGACCGCCACACCATTGCGTCGGGCGCCTCACCATTGCGTCGACCGCCTCACCATTGCGTCGACCGCCACACCATTGCGTCGGGCGCCTCACCATTGCGTCGACCGCCACACCATTGCGTCGGGCGCCACATCATTGCGTCGGGCGCCTCACCATTGCGTCGGGCGCCTCACCATTGCGTCGACCGCCACACCATTGCGTCGACCGCCACACCATTGCGTTGACCGCCACACCATTGCGTCGGGCGCCACACCATTGCGTCGGGCGCCTCACCATTGCGTCGACCGCCACACCATTGCGTCGGGCGCCTCACCATTGCGTCGACCGCCACACCATTGCGTCGACCGCCACACCATTGCGTCGGGCGCCACACCATTGCGTCGGGCGCCTCACCATTGCGTCGACCGCCACACCATTGCGTCGGGCGCCTCACCATTGCGTCGACCGCCACACCATTGCGTCGGGCGCCACATCATTGCGTCGACCGCCACACCATTGCGTCTGCCTATCCTTCTTCTAGTAAATATTAGATCCTTTTTGGGATCTGGTCAGAAGACATCCTTGTTACATGATCAGCCCTGCTTGGACGGCGTACTTCAATATATTTGAGTTTTAAAGACTTATTACTTAATTAGGTGGCCGTACATTTCTAACACGTAATCACAAACATTTAATTTGTTGACTAATGGCCTCGTAACAGTGATCAGTAATTGTTAATAGTTATTTAAAATCATTGTGATTGGTCAGTAGTAATCGCTAATTTCACTATTACTATATAGTCATCTTTAGTACAATTACAACCAATTTCTAAACATTGCAATTTTCTTATACCAAAGTTTAATAATTTATATTAGCTATATCAGTTTATACTGTAAAAATTCCAATATTTTGTTAATATTTTCATTAAAAAAATGTATAACAATTTAATCTGTTTCGATGATAATTCTTTGTTTGTTTCCTTTCTCGTTCTACAGTTTATATATAGCCTACAAATCCCCCACCGTCATGTAAATACTCTACTGAACTCAAACAATCAAAATTTCAACCAAGAGAGAAGGAACCAAGTTGTTGCGGCCTACACTCCACTCTAGACAATAGAGTTAAGCCCTCTTACGAAGAATGACGACAAACGAGCACTCAGGAAACGAGCAAACACACGCCTCTATTGTCAGAAGTCATACACTTGGCATTACTCTTCAAAACCCATCATCTGCTTCCCGATTTAATTGCATTTCGTCTGTATTCAACACTTGCCGATTTTTGCAGTAATATTTTAAAATCTTTGGAATTTAATATGATGCTGTTTTAGTGAATTTTCACAAAATAATATGAGCTCCAGTAGTGCAGCCATCGAGATGATGGTTTTGGCAAGTGCACCAAATAAAAGTAAATACTGTATTCATCTATAACCTCTTAAGAAAGTTGGAATATACGCGTGACAGTGTTAGTGAAAAACAATTAAGTTATAATCTTCTAACAATCACAACTGTACAATCCGCCCAATCTTAAAATCCGTGGAACAGTAATGACGGTTGTAGCCTTACTAAATACTACTGTTTCAGAATTCAAACTCATTTATAAATTTTGAAAGCAAGCCGTTCAATAAATTTGACCGTAAAATTTTCCCTTATTTGCAATTTGATTTGGAGTTCTAATCTTTAAACTTCATCATTAAAAAAATAAATAAATACAATTTTTAAATACACATTTCTGAATAATTTATAGAAGAGTTTTGTAAGCGTAAAATTTTGAACTCCTGTTCTAAAATGTGTGTTTACATAATATTACAGTTTTTAAGAAAGCTTACGGTGTTTTATATAATGTAAAAAATATTTTTAAAAAGAAAGTTATATACATATTATTTTTTAATTTTCTCGAATTACAATAACTTACATGCTAATCCTTATAAACAGCAAATGATCTTAAATGTCGTTTACAAGCCACATTTTGGCCTTGAATTCACAATTTTTCACAAGAGAGGAACACTCACCCACAGGTCAAAATTATACACATCTATATAGGTTTTACCTTTATAACCTGGTTGAGTCTTAATTGCGAACAGTCCAGATTGCGAACAAGGGTAAAATCGTCCAGACTGCGAACACCTCAAAAATGCCGAGGACTACCTGAACATGAGTCGCCCAGACTGCGAACACATATTTGGAACTAAATCAGGCGTGATAGGGTAATTTACTCAAAAATGACTGGGACATGCGAACCTTAAGTATGCTTAAGTACTAGTTTTTGGAAAATAGAATAAATTATTATTATTTGTGTATTTAGTTGTGGCCAAATCATTCTGTTAATATATAATACCGGCCTGGGATTCTACGAATGGGTTGAAAACCCCGACCTCTCAAAATGTGTTCGCAATCAGGAATCCTCCCCACCCCCCAGACGACCCCCTCCCCCTCGTAAACCCAAACATGTTCGCAGTCTGGACTGTTCGCAATCAGGACTGTTCGCAATCAGGAGGACACCTATAACCTTAGGGTTTCAAAAATAACATTCTTAAAAAAAGTATGCAAAATAAGTGGTTGATAAACTTTCGTACACACGGGTACACAAAGCCAAATATTAACCAAAGCCCAAAATTTAAGAGGGAAGCTGCGATAAACCCAAAATTCAAAATCTACTAAACTATAGACATGAAGGTCCAAATAAATTAATTCATCGCTTCTAATCTAAAATGTCGCTTCAAAAATTAAGTTAAAATGCCAAAAAAATCGAAATGAAAAGAAACTATTTTTATAAAAAAATACAGATTTATAGCTAACCGTTGTAATACACATTAAGTAAAAGGAAATTGCGGTTCGTGGGTAATAAGAATAAAAATAACAAACACACCTCCGTTTTGGTCACATGACTAAGTTGGAGGTATAGTAGAAATGAAAGAAATTTCATAGAAATATGCTCAAAATATTCCCACATATATTCAGTAGGCCTGTAGTTAATAAGGTTACCTTTTATTCGAACTTTTTAAATTTAGTGCCTATTTTTATTAGTATCTTTTGCACGATGTCAAGTGGTCTAAACGTTTAAGCTTAATATAAGACAAATACTTAATATGTTAATAACTTATTAACAAATTAAAGTTTTTAATCTTGAAATACATTACTAGGCTGGGATTTGTATAGTTTAAATTACTAACAGACTCCTCCCACCTTTAATTATTTTTGACCAAGAAGTTCGTCCAGGTATTGCAGGTCAAATAAAAAAAAATTATTGGTATTCCAAATATTATATGTTTTCTTCGTCAAACTATTTGTAACCTTACAGACATACACAAAACAAGACACAATATCTTTGGAATACTGTCAATTAAACACGATCGTTCATAAAGAAATTTTATTTTACAGTATTGCTATGATATTGTGTCTTGTGTGTATGTCTGTGTAACTTGTTTAATTGTTTTTACATCAAGTCTAACATTCAAAACTTAAACAAAATAGGTCGTAAATTGCAACTCATTTACCAACAAATTTATGCAGAGTGAAAAATTGTCGCCAAATTACAACTGTAATACTTTGATTGTCTCAAGTGACGGTATTTCTATAGCTAAACTCACTATAGTGAAATACTAGAGGGGCAATTAGGCTTATGTGTGTAGCTTTCCTTCTCCCTTATGATAGATCTGACTAAAGTAAAAACTTCATACGAGTTTAAATATAAACATGAAATATATTGTATAAAACATTTTATATTTATTTGAATCTATCTTTACATCTTGCCCCTGAGCCGCGTAGGCTATATGCATCAACATGTTGGAGGGTGTAAGGGATAATTGAATAGCGGGCAGTTTACCCTGGAGGGCGAGATTTTGGCGTGAGAAAACCCTCTACCGAACAACAAACACGGCCCCATAGCTCCAGGGCTTCAATCATAAAAATTAAAAACAAACATCAACAGTGTCAAATTTAAATAAAATATAGCTGCCAAATAGGTGTTTCGAAGCGAAGCTTGTGTTCAAGTTGAATATATGCGCTTGTGTGTGCTTTTGTTGACGCATTAGGGGTTGCAATTGTTCAATGTTATTTTAATTTGTTGTATAAACTTGGCTTTTAAGAATCGATGGTTAATAGAAATCAGTGAGTTTATAAATGGCAGACTATTTTTTGAGTATTTTTCTGAACGTCTCGTACCATGACTAAAATCAGCTTTAAAATTTGTTTCTAATATGTCTAATTATATTTTATATAATTTTGGTTCATTGTAAATAAAATAAATGTATTAGTAAATGACAAAAATTTGATTTATAGGTTTGGTCCATCAAATCGGTGGAGACATGTGGTAACCAGAAAACGGTCATAAATTAAAACAAATTATTTCCTATTTTCATAAAAAAGAAATTGTTCTACAGAACTATTTTGTTATTTTTAGGTACTATACAATCCATAATTGCTCATTTTGTGTAGTTTTTCAATGCATATTGGTAAAATGCAAATAAATATATGTGATTTTGATCAAATTTTAATTTTAGATTATGTTCTGCGAATAATTTAGTCACATTTGTTAACCACAAAATGGTCAGTAAATTAATAGTAATTAATGCAATGTTACACACAAATTTGAAGTAACTTAAGACATGTGCAGCAGGCTCGGGCGGGCCTCGAATATGTACATATGTGAAGAACCTTCCATTCGCTATGCTCGTCTCAGTGATGTTTGAATATCACCTGAGATATGATCTGTTTATAATGGCCGCCATTTTAAAACTTTTAATTATATTTTTCTGAATTTCAGTAGGATTCTATATGAACACACTATGGCCGCTATCGTGCTTACGTGCAGTCTAACGACGACGGACTGTAGAAAATCACTTTTATCGTTTCTAAAGACACGAATCGTGAAGATCAGTCGAAATTGTTGGCGATTACCAAATTCCATTCACTGATGAGGTAAAATAGTAACGGTTTGAAGTTGTTGTTCACTCGTTCCTCTGTACGTAAATTCTATATGAACCTTTGTTAGCACCATTTGTGGATCTGGGCGACCTGCGAGTACATTTTGATCCCAAGGTCAAGGTCGGCAAAAGATCGGTTAAGAAAAAAAGCTAAAAGACATTCACCTCACTTTTATGTTAACTTATCAACTACAAGTCAAATATTTTTTCTTGGTTTGTTTACTGTTAACCATTTTCTCAGTTAGGTTAAAATTATTTATCCTTTCAGCGTGCGCTTTGCAGGGTAAACATTGCAATCACCCCCGCCTCCTCAATCAGAAGGGCACGACGATGGATCTAATTTCCATTAAGGACCATTAAAAAGCCATGTTGATTCAGGAGCAGGACGATGGGAACACGCACGTGGCGCTAACATGTGACAATAATAACAACGAATCCCGGCTGGTCAGGAGGGAAAACGTGCAACTATTCCTGATAGTTTAGTTTATAAGTATCGGGACTAGAAATCATTATTAGTTTCTATAAAAATTGTAATTATCCTTCAATTTATAAACAATAACTTTACTTTCATATTTTATTGTTATAACAGAAGTAAATTCTTAAAATCACCTTCAAGGCTGTTTATCTATCTCACAATCGGATATTTTTAGAGAGGTGGGCGAAGTAAAGTGGGCTTTTTGTGTACTTAGGGGTTACAATTTAGCAGCATTCAAGCATCGTTAAAACCATTTTGAGGATATCGGAGTTTCGTCTTTTTGTTTTATGGCAGTTATAATCAAAATTTTTATTTTGAGTCATAAAAAATGGAAAAAGGTCTGAAATGTAACACACACACACACATAAACCTTTTTTTGAAATCACTTATTTGAGCTGTCACACTGCACAGTTGACAGATAGACATTATTCCTAAATGCATTATATTTGACTCAGAGGAGCTCAGTACCAATATTTCAGCGAAAAACTAGACAATCGTTTTTTTTTAACATAACTTTCTTTACACCACGTTTATGTGAAAAATAAATAATCCCTATTCATTTCAGGGGTTTTTTATCTAAAAGCCGCACCTAAAAAAAGTTAAAGGACACAAAAATTGCAATATATTTTATGAAGAGCCTGTACAAAATTTATGGTGCGCAAACTCTGTAAACTTTTTCAATGACATCCCCCAAACCCAACTAAAATAAACTAAAAGCGAATAAAAACTAATCGTCAAGAAAGATGAAACTTTGGCAATTATTGTCAATGAAAAGCAAAAATGAACCATGTACAGTATTCTAATAAGGACTTGAACCTGCTTCACTTGTGCCATAAACATACCGTCGACGTAAATCGTATTTGATTATTAAAATGGAGCTTTTAATAAAGTCGGTTAAAGCCCAGTTTTTTTTTTTTTAGCCGAATATTCCTGAACCGTAATAATTTTTTTTCTTCAATTCCGAGTTTGGACAAGGGTTTGAATCATTAATATTTCCATTTTTTCTAAAATTTGAACAAAATCGGTAGAGCCTCTGTAGGCCTACATCCTTTGTCGCACATAATCGATAATTGAAGAACCTGATTTTTTGGAAAGGTTGCAGCAAATACGTTTTCCATTAAGGTTACACCAAGCAAAATTTTTAAACAAAATCGATATTTTTTTCCGTATGGCAGTTACTATCTATTTTTCATTTGTAGAAAAAAAAGAAGTCCAGAGACATGACCAAAACATGCCCCATTTCAAATTTTATTTAAATCCAACACGCTTTTAGGCTGTGAGCAATGCACAAACGGTAGATATCACTCTAAAAAAATCCAGTTTTTTGACTCAGTGGACCTGAAAATTTATAGACCTCAAAAATACTTATTACATGACTTTTATCTATACTACCTATATGTGAAACAGTTAAAATACCAAAAAAAATCAACCTCAGCTTATCAGCTGCAGTCTATGTGGATTATTTAATTAATTTGTCGTAAATATTCCACTAGTAATACTCAGTTCAATTTACCTGCTCACCACTGGAGATGCAATAATATTTCAAAACAAAGGAGGTACTTTTCCGATATACCCACTGTTGAGATTAATCCGCATAATTTATAACCAAACAAACACAATATTATGTAATACATTGTATGTAGGTAAATATTTTACTAATGCAGACTAATATAATAATATAGGTTGGAATATGTGCAGCTAAACCTGTGTGTGTACCAAATTTAGACTCGAAATCTTACACAATTTTAAATTTATCATTATTTTTTTCAAAAAAGACATACAGCCTGGGAGGTAAAATATTGTACAAAGATATTTGAGATGATTGTCACTGACCACGTTTTCAAGAGGGGAATGACCCTTTCCCTCTTGTCGTACTTCCCCAAACCATTGCAAGGGTTCTGAACTACAGCAAATATTTCCTAGTACTGTATTTACCTCTTAATAACTAACATGTGTTAACAAGTTATAAATACCTATTCTGACAGGTGTTTCTGCACAAAAGCCTAGAAACAGTTAGACTCTAACAGACGGCTTGGAGTCAGGTGTGCAAATGCTATTATGTAAACTATGTAAACAATTTTCTACTTTCGGACAAGCCTGAAGCGATAACTTGCAAAATAAGACCGACTTTGCATTGGTTTGGTCTGCGTGAGTTTGTGTCTCAACAGACGGTATGGCGTTGTGGTAATCGTTAGTTTTATAATGTTTTAAAATATTGTAACGTTATTTAAAACTGCTACCTATTAGTTTTCTCACATATTCTTCGTAAAAAGAAAGTTATGAAATGGTTTAAAAAAAATCGATTTTACGGATATCCCTCTGAGATCCCCTAAGCCCTAAAAGTATGTTATTTTAATATTGTCTGTCTCTGTCGTTTATGTAGTTCTTTTGTTGTTGAAACTAGTGAACCGATTTTGATATAATCTGATATGCGAGCAGAGATTGGACATATATCGTTTTTTAAAATTTTTGTAACTGCCATAAGAACAACATTAAAAATTATTATTTTCTTAAAATCTGTTTTAATAATTTTTATAATTGTACAAAAATGTAATTGCTACATAAATGTAGCCTTACGATGACCTAAACAAAACGGGTCGGTTACTACCTCCCCAAAAAATGCCAGTTTAGGGGAAAAAATTGCACCCTGATGCTGTTATATCAGCTGTACCGATTTCAAGGATAAACCAGTGAAAAATAAAAATTACGGTTACGAAATAATTTGCTGGTAAACTACAATATGTCATGAAAAAATTGAAAAGACAAAAACATTTTGGATGAGGCTGAAATATATCGACATACTATTATTTGTATTAAAATCGATCCACCCGTGTGGGTTGTAATTCAAACTTCAGACTATGTAATTCCCAAAACCACATTTTCGACTCAGAGGCCTGTTTCAAACGAAAATTCTTCAACATAACTCGATTTTTTAATAACTATCATTTAATCTTTCTCTATACTGCTACCTATAAGTGAGAAAGTAAAACAAAACGGTTCATTCCGTAACCTAAATATTAGAAAACAATTCGTGTAATAATCTTCTCAACTTTAACGTAATTCCAATAAAATTTGGAATGTAGTCTAGGCTAATTTTTATTATCCGTAACTATAGCCCCTTTTGTTACTGATAAATAAAGGCCCATACATTTAAATTGTAGTCGTTTGGGAACGGAAGTTTCATTTTACCTTTAGATCCCGCATTAGTCGAGAATAGCTCACTTTGTTGATCGAGGTCTTCAATGAACCAAAATCCTCATTAAAACAAAACATTCCATATATTAGCCTATATAATAAACTAGTCGTGCTTCATTTCCCCCAACACCTACGTTTGATTTAAGTAACTGAAAACATTTCCTTCTACATTTTCAAGAAACAGAAAACATAATAGATCTCATTTGGGACAAGTAGACAGGTTTTGAAGCCCCGTATCCGTTTTCAGAAGGCCTACACCTGTATTTCCTAATTGGCAACTCACGAAGATGTCGGCAACACACTGGTTGTTGTCTGTTATTCTAGGTCTTTGTCCGAAGCGGCAACTTTCCCCTCAAGGAAAGGTAACAACACCAATGGCACGGTTAATTTTAACAAGAATGTAGTGAGGTACAAAACATGTGGGAGACATGTAACGCGTGTTGGTTTTGAAAGTTCTTAATTGTCAACAACTACCTACTACTAAACAAATATGTTTCTATTAGTAACATGAAATTACACATTCTAGTTAATGCGATCACCCTTATTGAAGCGACGACATCCAAGGAGTAATTGGATTGTAAGTTGTTGTAGCGTAGAAAAGTATTGAATGAACAACAGTAGAAAACCAAGTAGGATACTGTTAGGAAACCGAACCTATTAGTCAAAATGAACTACCTTTACTTACACATCCCAATTTCGTAAGCTTCCCCAAATTTGTTGTAGGCTATATTTTGAAAAAAAAAACTATTGGTTTTATGGTTGAAACAAAAATAAGTGAAACTATTTTAAAATGGTGCTGGATCTTTAATTTTTTTTTCTGTAGTTAAGTTACTTTTGGTATAGACGTACATGGAAGTTTATAATAACAATTTTACCCTTGAGTATAATGGTTATTTAAAATAATAGCAAAACATTTCAGCAGTTTAATCTTCTTTTTCGATAGTTATTTCTTGAGTCTGACATAACTCATTTTAGCGATCTGCACTTACTAACATAACCCAGAACACACCAAAAGAATTTGTGTCGTTTAGTCATATCCGTTAATATTACATTATCTAACCTAATATTTATTGTAATAACCTAGGTCTTTACTTCGTCCAGATGGAGGTTGCTTTATTAAGTTTTCGTGGTTTACAAAGCAATGTGGACTTGGTTGGGATGGTATTGTGACATTTGCCTGGAGATAGTATCCTAGATTTATTAAAATTAAACTATTATGATTTAAATTTAAAATATTGAAGGACTCTGGTTGAGAGGGAAGGGAAAGGTGCCTTTTTAAGGTTATTCCGGGTTAGTGTTATTGTCCAACCTGTGATTCACTGGGAATAATCAATTCTGATAAATTGTTAAAATGGCGGCAGTTTGAAATTTTTAGTGTTGAAAATTGAAACCAAAATGTTTGCAAAAAATGTAACGTTCGCCATTTTAATAAAGTTTTTATTATTGGTATACTGGTAAACGTTGAATAACATTAGGTGTATATCAAATTTCGACTCGTAATCTTAATAATTTCTAAAGCTATCATTATTAAAAAATACAAAAACTTTTCCGGACAGATGTTTTAAAAAAAACTTTTTCTTTATTTTTATGCCCATAGTTCACTTCCCGAAGTTAGACCACATATTGTTAAAACACACTATAGGCTATAAGTAAATCAAAATTTTATGAATTTTTAAGAATATTTGACTGAGTTTTTCCTTATATTTAACTTCCCTCTAAGTTTGGTACACTTTTTTTAGAGAGTCTGTACAATGTTTGTGTAACGTTTGTTTTCATAATAAATTGTAATAACATTGTTTGTTAATGAATGTCAAGAACCAAAAATAAATACTTAAGTTGGAAATCTATTACAAATAGTCAGTTGATATATGAAGAGCCTAATACCTTGCAAGCCTTATCAAGAAGTGAACATATAGTAATCTATGTAATTAAATGTAATGCGATTTGTGTACATTAGTAGTCAGTAGGTGGCCATATCATACCTAATCGTTTTACCCATTCGTTAATCCTTAACTTAATGCTGTTTGTAGGTTTATAAAAAGCGTGCTAACTGTTGTTGTAGCATAATTTATTGAACTACACGCAAAACTTCTTAATATATCTGGTATTAGAAAACATTCATAATTTTCTTAAGCATTTTGAAAAGAGATAGATTAATTGTTGTTTATTTTTTAGCTCGGATAATTTGAAATATACAAACAATCAAACATTTCCGCCTACTGTCGCCGAGATCATAGATGGATATTCGTTGATCTGTGATTTTCTCGCACCGGTTTGTAGGTCTAATCTAGCTTAACCTAACCTTTACTCTTCTTGGTGATAAGTTGTACTAAACGTGTCATCTCGGGCTAGAACCCTCACTTTCATCTTTCTAATCAGGTCTCTCTTGAACAATTCTTGTTCCCTTCCGACACTGACGCTAGGAAATTCAAGGACTATTGAGTATAATTTTATCCTTTTTTTCTTTATTTTAGTTACCCAGTAAACGAAGTAATGGGTAATTTTGGTAATAGAAAAAATTCGCCCTTTTGACTGGTCTTCACATTTCATGGCATCGGTTAACCTAAAACGTGATTTTCGACATCCTGTCCATCCGTCGCAATTTGTACTTTAGGACAGGAACATGAAATTTGTGCTCATACCCATAAAACTCTATTAAAGATTTAAAAATCTCAAAATGGAGGCCATTTTAAACAGTTTTCGTTTCTATTTAGTTTATTATTCAACTTTTAAGATACTAAATGAGAAACAAATTATCAGCTATCAATTATGGGTGTAACTGAACCAACTCTACCTCTCTACTATGTAAAATATATTGTAAAAATGTAATTATCTCCCAAGTTAATGTGATGTTCCTATAGTTACCATATTCGGCGAATCACCGAAACGAGCGCGAGTGGAGGTTTCATCAAGTATATACAGCTTCGAGTCCCGCTAGAGCAGAGATATTGACAAAAGCAAAGCGAGTGGAGACGGTTTAATAAATACAAATTTACGAGGATCATTAGCGCCGTAGTTAAGGAAGTAATGATATATATATAGTGAATATGTTCGGAATATCTGTGTAACAAACCTGCCCTGTACAGTACTGCGTAAAACATCTCTATCAATACAATTTAACATTTGTATAAAGTCGAAGATACATTGCATCAGTTTGTATTACATTCTATGATGGGTGACGCTCATCAACTTGTTGACCAAAAAGTTTCACAGTTAAATAACAAACAAAAACGTGATAAACAGTAATCAATGATGGAGCTAAGACGTGATTCTCTCCTTTTTCACTATTGGTTACGTTCAGTTCTTTCAGATATGATAACTTGTCTAACAGTGATTTTGGTGATTCAAACACAGCGTTAGTTTGGCATTTGTTTATTACACGAATAGAATGCTCCTGGTTCAATTCTTTCATCCTCTCTCGCAGCGTTGTTTTATTTTACGTTAGGTCTTCCTACATTTTTTATAAAATTTAGTTTTTAATGTTACTAAATTGTGAAAAGAAAATTTCCTCACTTATCAAAAGGAGCTGATTTGATGTTTTTAACTCCTGATACAACACGTATTGATGTTTGCAATTTGCTTAAACAAAACGTTAATGTTTAATTTGAAAAGACATTCTTTGCACTGCGTGAGTGTGATTATTTAGCACCGAATCACAATAACTTGGATCTAAGTTTTATGGATGTCGTTGTGGTTAATCACTTAAATCGCGTTTTTAAATCACTGTGAAGTCACTAGTTTCAATGTTGCTGTAGAATTACCAGTATTTCCATTACTACGTAATAATAAACCGCAACTCCTTACGACCTGTACTTAAAAATAATACAAACTTAGGATATATATGGTCTTATTGATATCAATATTTGAAAATAATTTAATTGTAATAGTTTGTAACATGTTTTTATCTCATAGACTGAATTTAAATGTAATATTATTACATATAGAGAGGAAATCTCAGGGTTATGCTACTTTATTCTTCCACCCGTGCATAAATATCAGGGAACCACCCCGCAATAAAGAAGGGTGCTTCTCCAACCGAGTTATGTTTTTACGTGCTTCTTTCCCCTTCATACCTGTACTACTATTGGTTGAGTACCATCTGCCATTTTGAAACAGTTTGAATATAATTTTAGAAGGGAATAAATAACAGCAATAGTAATAAGCTATTGCATATATTTAAAGTAGGATGAGTCTGTTGTCAAAGATGAGTATTATTCCTGTTGGGGATATACCAGTGAAAAGAATGGTTAAACAAATTTCATTAGAGTGGTAAAAAAAATTCCATAATTACACAATACCCAGTTTTCATTTATTAAAAATTAAAAATGCCAGATGTACCACAATTTTTGTTTCTGCTCACAGAATTTTACTAAATTCAGATTATAATATGTGTTTGTCTATTTTTATTGCTGAACACGAATGTATAGGTTATTGTTTTCCTTCTTACGAAAAAAAAAACAAAATGGTAATCGTAAATTATATTTTTGTTAGATTATGAACCGATTAATAAAACTAAGTTACGGCATGTTAAAAATATAGACGTAATATTTTTTCATTAAATTAAAATTTTAAAATGGGCCTAAGAGCAGTCCTTGCTGCTCTGTTGCTGTTACACTATTGCTGTGTAACTGTTACATTTACCATTTTCAGGTGTATTCATTTATTTCTTTAAGAGTTTAAATTTTCAAAATACTTATAAAAATAAATTTGTGCACAATTATTTATTTAGTTCATAAATGTTTCTAAATATGATCTTTGCAACAATAATTATTATTTAAAATTATCATATATTAATAGTTCATTTCATTGAAGATACTATAAATTACTGTGAAATAACTTTGGTGTTTCTAGAAAACTAAGAATTGTTTTAGACATATAATAATAGGTATTTTAGCTGGAATTAAAGAAGTATGAAAACTCGTGTAATATGGTTTGTGGATAGTCTGAATGGATAAAAGCTTACAATTTAAAATATTACGAACTGATTAAAAAAGAATTCTCCTCATCATAAACAAATTTGAAAAAAAAATCGACTTGTTTAAATATCTAACGCTTAATGGAGAGGAGCTTCATTGGAAGTAAGTTTACTCGAAAACTCACATCCATCACTGGTGATCACGGAATTTTGCACAGAATTAAAACTCGGTCGTGTCGAAGATAGATTTTTAATTGTTTGACTTGGGTTGAATGTTACAAAACTCAAATACTAGTAAGGGCTGTAGTAACTTACAAATCAGCTGTCTGTTTCTTGAAAGTTTTAACTCATTCAAGATTAGCCGTTTACACGTTTAATACCAGCTGATTCATCTCAACTAGAATATTCGTTCGAAATCGAGCAATATTTTGTTAGATATACAAGTATTTTTAATTTATTATTACACAATATTTTGTGTAAGTATTTTTAATTTACACATTGTTGAAATTGATTTGAAGCGTTAATTCATCGGTCCAGTTGTAAATAGTACAATTTCGTCTGGGATCCATAGGGGTCGGTTCAACATCGTTAAATCTAACTATAATTCTCATGTAGCTGCGATGATAAACACGCCTTCGGTATAAGTTTCTGTTTCCTATAATTGGAGGCCATTTTACTATGAAAAATACAATGAGAAATAGGCCGATAAACTTAAAAACTTCATGGAAAAACCATTGCAATATCTATTAACAAACTTTAAAAAATCTCATGGTATAAGCTGACAAAACAAACTGATAATTACCATATTTTGTCAAAAACAAATAATCACAATATAAATAACACTTCTTTAACAAATAACCAGAGTTTTGTTTAGTTTGCTTTAAGTTATAATAACAGCTGATATTGTTTAAGTTATGTACTGTAGTTTAAAACGTATGGTTTTTAAAATAAATTCTTAATATAAAGCCAGATATTTTTAATTACAGATGTTTATAAATTTCTCTATAATAATTAGCATGGAGTTAATGGTAAAAACTTTCACCCCTTCTATTTTCCCTCCTTTATTAAAATTTCTCCAGAAATAACTTCAGGATGTTCCCTATCAAAGGATACCTCAATCGTCAGAATCGGTTACAAGTTGTAGGACTACTACAAAAAACCAGTACCCTCTTAAATAAGTACTGATAACTGTAAAATCAATCAGTTTGAGACTAGGATAGCCACGATAGATTGTCACCATAATTTAGCCAGTTTGTAAGTTTTATCTTCAAACTCTCACAAGAAAATGTATTCCTAGTACGATACCGAGTTGTTAATGGTGACGTCAAGATTACAATACATAATAACAATAAACTTGTTCCAGTGCAGTCTATACCAGTTGATGAACCTAATTAGACTGGAGTTCCTTTATCAGAAGGTGACATTGTACCTCGAGGCCTAATTGACCGGTCTTCAAGACTTTTTGCACATAATTAGAACTCGTCAATGTTACGGCCATGATGAAGACTGATTTTGTATTTGTCAGACGAATAGTCATAATTAATTTCTAGTTGAACTTAGAAACAGAACTGGTAAAAAACTTAATAAAACAAAGTATAGTAGGTATTTGAGGAAAATTGATGTTTTCTTATTTCGTGATTAATTCACTGGTGTGAACTTCAGAATGCGTGGCGATGCAAATTAGTAATATTAAAAGAGGTTATGCAACTAAACCTGTTTCTACTCAATTCTAACAGGCGAAGGTCCTATCTATTTTACTTGATCAATTTTAAAACTCTAGGTATTTGTGTAGTTTTAACACATACTACTGTTCTGGTAATATTTACAGAATCTATTGTACATTTACCGTTATTTTATTATGAAATTTTCGTATTACTTGATAGATTGACTGATGACATTTTGTAGCATCCACATCTGTTTATTGATTTATAACATGGAAAACATCGATTAGGCTTGATAACAAGCTAATTTGCTAGGCGATTAATTAATGAGATAAGAAAATCATAAATATGAGACGTGCTACTCAGAAGCAAATCAATGACATTCGTGGAAGAAGAGAGCGGTTACCTGTGTCTTCTTTAAACTAACAGAACATTACTTGCTTCTTTTAACTCACCAAGTAACAGGAATGATATATTATACACTCCAAAAAAACAATATTTCAATAACTTAGTCATTATTCTGAGTAGTTTTGCTCACAAATTTATGTGATCTATCCTCGTTAAAAAATAAACTAAGTTGATGGGCGCAACCGTGGTTCTTATCTGGCCGCAATATACATTATAATACTATAAAAGCAGATCCACTAAATGTAATGCTCAAAAGATTGTTTCTTGGGTCTTGTAGGAAATGTTAAATTGTACAGCTATAACAAGGGGAACCAGTAGGATAAGTTGTTACACAGGTGTTTTGAACTTCGTAATTGTGTATTTCACAACTTGCTTGATGTCAATTAGATATCAACACGTGCAAATGGCCAAGATGCACAATGAACAATTATATATTCCTGTAAGATCTGTTGGTAAGAAGAAACTACCGAAATCTGGTATGAAATATTGTAGTATTATAATTTTCAATATTTAGTAAAATAAACAATCTCAAAATTTATAATATTTACGCTACGGTTATTGTTAAGCAATCAAATTAATTGACAATATTAAGTTTACTAAACCATCCAAACCTTAAAATGTTCAAGCTATGATTATTGTTATTCAATCAAATGACCTGACAGTATGAAGTTTACTACCAATTACACACTTTAAAATGTTCAAGCTACGATAATTGTTATTCAATCAAATAACCTGACAGTATTAAGTTACTACCAATTACACACCTTAAAATGTTCAAGCTACGATTATTGTTATTCAATCAAATAACCTGACAGTATTAAGTTACTACCAATTACACACCTTAAAATGTTCAAGCTACGATTATTGTTATTCAATCAAATAACCTGACAGGATTAAGTTTACTAGCAATTACACACCTTAAAATGTTCACGCTACGATTATTGTTATTCAATCAAATTAATTGACAATATTAAGTTTACTACCAATTACACACCTTAAAATGTTCACGCTACGATTATTGTTATTCAATCAAATTAATTGACAATATTAAGTTTACTACCAATTACACACCTTAAAATGTTCAAGCTACGATTATTGTTATTCAATCAAATTTAAACACCTTAAAATGTTCAAGCAGCGATTATTGTTATTCAATCAAATAAACTGACAGTATTAAGTTTACTACCAATTACACACCTTAACATGTTCAAGCTACGATTATTGTTATTCAATCAAATAACCTGACAGTATTAAGTTCACTACCAATTACACACCTTAAAATGTTCAAGATACGATTATTGTTATTCAATCAAATAACCTAACAGTATTAAGTTTACTACCAATTATTGTTACCTTAAAATGTTTAAGCTACGATTATTGTTATTCAATCAAATGACCTGACAGTATTAAGTTTACTACCAATTACACACCTTAAAATGTTCAAGCTACGATTATTGTTATTCAATCAAATAACCTGACAGGATTAAGTTTACTAGCAATTACACACCTTAAAATGTTCAAGCTACGATTATTGTTATTCAATCAAATAACCTGACAGTATTAAGTTTACTACCAATTACACACCTTAAAATGTTCATGCTACGATTATTGTTATTCGATCAAATAACCTGACAGTATTAAGTTACTACCAATTACACAACTTAAAATGTTCAAGCTACGATTATTGTTATTCAATCAAATAACCTGACAGTATTAAGTTCACTACCAATTACACACCTTAAAATGTTCAAGATACGATTATTGTTATTCAATCAAATAACCTAACAGTATTAAGTTTACTACCAATTATTGTTACCTTAAAATGTTTAAGCTACGATTATTGTTATTCAATCAAATGACCTGACAGTATTAAGTTTACTACCAATTACACACCTTAAAATGTTCAAGCTACGATTATTGTTATTCAATCAAATAACCTGACAGTATTAAGTTTACTACCAATTACACACCTTAAAATGTTCACGCTACGATTATTGTTATTCAATCAGATACCATGACAGTATTAAGTTTGCTACCAATTACACACCTTAAAATGTTCACTCTACGATTATTGTTATTCAATCAAATAACCTGACAGTATTAAGTTTACTACCAATTACACACCTTAAAATGTTCAAGCTACGATTATTGTTATTCAATCAAATAACCTGACAGGATTAAGTTTACTAGATATTACACACCTTAAAATGTTCACGCTACGATTATTGTTATTCAATCAAATAAACTGACAGTATTAAGTTTACTACCAATTACACACCTTAAAATGTTCACGCTACGATTATTGTTATTCAATCAGATACCATGACAGTATTAAGTTTGCTACCAATTAAACACCTTAAAATGTTCACTCTACGATTGTTGTTATTCAATCAAATAACCTGACAGTATTAAGTTTACTACCAATTACACACCTTAAAATGTTCACGCTACGATTATTGTTATTCAATCAAATAACCTGACAGGATTAAGTTTACTAGATATTACACACCTTAAAATGTTCACGCTACGATTATTGTTATTCAATCAAATAACCTGACAGTATTAAGTTTACTACCAATTACACACCTTAAAATGTTCACGCTACGATTATTGTTATTCAATCAAATAACCTGACAGGATTAAGTTTACTACCAATTACACACCTTAAAATGTTCAAGCTACGATTATTGTTATTCAATCAAATAACCCGACAGTATTAAGTTTACTACCAATTACACACCTTAAAATGTTCAAGCTACGATTATTGTTATTCAATCAAATAACCCGACAGTATTAAGTTTACTACCAATTTACACACCTTAAAATGTTCAAGCTACGATTATTGTTATTCAATCAAATAACCCGACAGTATTAAGTTTACTACCAATTACACACCTTAAAATGTTCAAGCTACGATTATTGTTATTCAATCAAATTTAAACACCTTAAAATGTTCAAGCTACGATTATTGTTATTCAATCAAATAACCCGACAGTATTAAGTTTACTACCAATTACACACCTTAAAATGTTCAAGCTACGATTATTGTTATTCAATCAAATAACCCGACAGTATTAAGTTTACTACCAATTACACACCTTAAAATGTTCAAGCTACGATTATTGTTATTCAATCAAATTTAAACACCTTAAAATGTTCAAGCTACGATTATTGTTATTCAATCAAATAACCCGACAGTATTAAGTTTACTACCAATTACACACCTTAAAATGTTCAAGCTACGATTATTGTTATTCAATCAAATAACCCGACAGTATTAAGTTTACTACCAATTACACACCTTAAAATGTTCAAGCTACGATTATTGTTATTCAATCAAATTTAAACACCTTAAAATGTTCAAGCTACGATTATTGTTATTCAATCAAATAACCCGACAGTATTAAGTTTACTACCAATTACACACATTAAAATGTTCATGCTACGATTATTGTTATTCAATCAAATAACCCGACAGTATTAAGTTTACTACCAATTACACACCTTAAAATGTTCAAGCTACGATTATTGTTATTCAATCAAATAACCTGACAGTATTAAGTTTACTACCAATTACACACCTTAAAATGTTCAAGCTACGATTATTGTTATTCAATCAAATAACCCGACAGTATTAAGTTTACTACCAATTACACACCTTAAAATGTTCAAGCTACGATTATTGTTATTCAATCAAATTTAAACACCTTAAAATGTTCAAGCTACGATTATTGTTATTCAATCAAATAACCCGACAGTATTAAGTTTACTACCAATTACACACCTTAAAATGTTCAAGCTACGATTATTGTTATTTAATCAAATAACCTGACAGGATTAAGTTTACTAGATATTACACACCTTAAAATGTTCACGCTACGATTATTGTTATTCAATCAAATAACCTGACAGTATTAAGTTTACTACCAATTACACACCTTAAAATGTTCACGCTACGATTATTGTTATTCAATCAAATAACCTGACAGGATTAAGTTTACTACCAATTACACACCTTAAAATGTTCAAGCTACGATTATTGTTATTCAATCAAATAACCCGACAGTATTAAGTTTACTACCAATTACACACCTAAAATGTTCAAGCTACGATTATTGTTATTCAATCAAATAACCCGACAGTATTAAGTTTACTACCAATTACACACCTTAAAATGTTCAAGCTACGATTATTGTTATTCAATCAAATAACCCGACAGTATTAAGTTTACTACCAATTACACACCTTAAAATGTTCAAGCTACGATTATTGTTATTCAATCAAATAACCCGACAGTATTAAGTTTGCTACCAATTACACACCTTAAAATGTTCACGCTATGATTATTGTTATTCAATCAAATAACCCGACAGTATTAAGTTTACTACCAATTACACACCTTAAAATGTTCAAGCTACGATTATTGTTATTCAATCAAATAACCTGACAGTATTAAGTTACTACCAATTACACACCTTAAAATGTTCAAGCTACGATTATTGTTATTCAATCAAATAACCTGACAGTATTAAGTTACTACCAATTACACACCTTAAAATGTTCAAGCTACGATTATTGTTATTCAATCAAATAACCTGACAGGATTAAGTTTACTAGCAATTACACACCTTAAAATGTTCACGCTACGATTATTGTTATTCAATCAAATTAATTGACAATATTAAGTTTACTACCAATTACACACCTTAAAATGTTCACGCTACGATTATTGTTATTCAATCAAATTAATTGACAATATTAAGTTTACTACCAATTACACACCTTAAAATGTTCAAGCTACGATTATTGTTATTCAATCAAATTTAAACACCTTAAAATGTTCAAGCAGCGATTATTGTTATTCAATCAAATAAACTGACAGTATTAAGTTTACTACCAATTACACACCTTAACATGTTCAAGCTACGATTATTGTTATTCAATCAAATAACCTGACAGTATTAAGTTCACTACCAATTACACACCTTAAAATGTTCAAGATACGATTATTGTTATTCAATCAAATAACCTAACAGTATTAAGTTTACTACCAATTATTGTTACCTTAAAATGTTTAAGCTACGATTATTGTTATTCAATCAAATGACCTGACAGTATTAAGTTTACTACCAATTACACACCTTAAAATGTTCAAGCTACGATTATTGTTATTCAATCAAATAACCTGACAGGATTAAGTTTACTAGCAATTACACACCTTAAAATGTTCAAGCTACGATTATTGTTATTCAATCAAATAACCTGACAGTATTAAGTTTACTACCAATTACACACCTTAAAATGTTCATGCTACGATTATTGTTATTCGATCAAATAACCTGACAGTATTAAGTTACTACCAATTACACAACTTAAAATGTTCAAGCTACGATTATTGTTATTCAATCAAATAACCTGACAGTATTAAGTTCACTACCAATTACACACCTTAAAATGTTCAAGATACGATTATTGTTATTCAATCAAATAACCTAACAGTATTAAGTTTACTACCAATTATTGTTACCTTAAAATGTTTAAGCTACGATTATTGTTATTCAATCAAATGACCTGACAGTATTAAGTTTACTACCAATTACACACCTTAAAATGTTCAAGCTACGATTATTGTTATTCAATCAAATAACCTGACAGTATTAAGTTTACTACCAATTACACACCTTAAAATGTTCACGCTACGATTATTGTTATTCAATCAGATACCATGACAGTATTAAGTTTGCTACCAATTACACACCTTAAAATGTTCACTCTACGATTATTGTTATTCAATCAAATAACCTGACAGTATTAAGTTTACTACCAATTACACACCTTAAAATGTTCAAGCTACGATTATTGTTATTCAATCAAATAACCTGACAGGATTAAGTTTACTAGATATTACACACCTTAAAATGTTCACGCTACGATTATTGTTATTCAATCAAATAAACTGACAGTATTAAGTTTACTACCAATTACACACCTTAAAATGTTCACGCTACGATTATTGTTATTCAATCAGATACCATGACAGTATTAAGTTTGCTACCAATTAAACACCTTAAAATGTTCACTCTACGATTGTTGTTATTCAATCAAATAACCTGACAGTATTAAGTTTACTACCAATTACACACCTTAAAATGTTCACGCTACGATTATTGTTATTCAATCAAATAACCTGACAGGATTAAGTTTACTAGATATTACACACCTTAAAATGTTCACGCTACGATTATTGTTATTCAATCAAATAACCTGACAGTATTAAGTTTACTACCAATTACACACCTTAAAATGTTCACGCTACGATTATTGTTATTCAATCAAATAACCTGACAGGATTAAGTTTACTACCAATTACACACCTTAAAATGTTCAAGCTACGATTATTGTTATTCAATCAAATAACCCGACAGTATTAAGTTTACTACCAATTACACACCTTAAAATGTTCAAGCTACGATTATTGTTATTCAATCAAATAACCCGACAGTATTAAGTTTACTACCAATTTACACACCTTAAAATGTTCAAGCTACGATTATTGTTATTCAATCAAATAACCCGACAGTATTAAGTTTACTACCAATTACACACCTTAAAATGTTCAAGCTACGATTATTGTTATTCAATCAAATTTAAACACCTTAAAATGTTCAAGCTACGATTATTGTTATTCAATCAAATAACCCGACAGTATTAAGTTTACTACCAATTACACACCTTAAAATGTTCAAGCTACGATTATTGTTATTCAATCAAATAACCCGACAGTATTAAGTTTACTACCAATTACACACCTTAAAATGTTCAAGCTACGATTATTGTTATTCAATCAAATTTAAACACCTTAAAATGTTCAAGCTACGATTATTGTTATTCAATCAAATAACCCGACAGTATTAAGTTTACTACCAATTACACACCTTAAAATGTTCAAGCTACGATTATTGTTATTCAATCAAATAACCCGACAGTATTAAGTTTACTACCAATTACACACCTTAAAATGTTCAAGCTACGATTATTGTTATTCAATCAAATTTAAACACCTTAAAATGTTCAAGCTACGATTATTGTTATTCAATCAAATAACCCGACAGTATTAAGTTTACTACCAATTACACACATTAAAATGTTCATGCTACGATTATTGTTATTCAATCAAATAACCCGACAGTATTAAGTTTACTACCAATTACACACCTTAAAATGTTCAAGCTACGATTATTGTTATTCAATCAAATAACCTGACAGTATTAAGTTTACTACCAATTACACACCTTAAAATGTTCAAGCTACGATTATTGTTATTCAATCAAATAACCCGACAGTATTAAGTTTACTACCAATTACACACCTTAAAATGTTCAAGCTACGATTATTGTTATTCAATCAAATTTAAACACCTTAAAATGTTCAAGCTACGATTATTGTTATTCAATCAAATAACCCGACAGTATTAAGTTTACTACCAATTACACACCTTAAAATGTTCAAGCTACGATTATTGTTATTTAATCAAATAACCTGACAGGATTAAGTTTACTAGATATTACACACCTTAAAATGTTCACGCTACGATTATTGTTATTCAATCAAATAACCTGACAGTATTAAGTTTACTACCAATTACACACCTTAAAATGTTCACGCTACGATTATTGTTATTCAATCAAATAACCTGACAGGATTAAGTTTACTACCAATTACACACCTTAAAATGTTCAAGCTACGATTATTGTTATTCAATCAAATAACCCGACAGTATTAAGTTTACTACCAATTACACACCTAAAATGTTCAAGCTACGATTATTGTTATTCAATCAAATAACCCGACAGTATTAAGTTTACTACCAATTACACACCTTAAAATGTTCAAGCTACGATTATTGTTATTCAATCAAATAACCCGACAGTATTAAGTTTACTACCAATTACACACCTTAAAATGTTCAAGCTACGATTATTGTTATTCAATCAAATAACCCGACAGTATTAAGTTTGCTACCAATTACACACCTTAAAATGTTCACGCTATGATTATTGTTATTCAATCAAATAACCCGACAGTATTAAGTTTACTACCAATTACACACCTTAAAATGTTCAAGCTACGATTATTGTTATTCAATCAAATAACCCGACAGTATTAAGTTTACTACCAATTACACACCTTAAAATGTTCAAGCTACGATTATTGTTATTCAATCAAATAACCCGACAGTATTAAGTTTGCTACCAATTACACACCTTAAAATGTTCACGCTACGATTATTGTTATTCAATCAAATAACCCGACAGTATTAAGTTTACTACCAATTACACACCTTAAAATGTTCAAGCTACGATTATTGTTATTCAATCAAATAACCCGACAGTATTAAGTTTGCTACCAATTACACACCTTAAAATGTTCACGCTACGATTATTGTTATTCAATCAAATAACCCGACAGTAATAAGTTTACTACCAATTACACACCTTAAAATGTTCAAGCTACGATTATTGTTATTCAATCAAATAACCCGACAGTATTAAGTTTGCTACCAATTACACACCTTAAAATGTTCACGCTACGATTATTGTTATTCAATCAAATAACCCGACAGTATTAAGTTTACTACCAATTACACACCTTAAAATGTTCAAGCTACGATTATTGTTATTCAATCAAATAACCCGACAGTATTAAGTTTACTACCAATTACACACCTTAAAATTTTCAAACTACGATTATTGTTATTCAATCAAATAACCCGACAGTATTAAGTTTACTACCAATTACACACCTTAAAATGTTCACGCTACGATTATTGTTATTCAATCAAATAACCTGACAGGATTAAGTTTACTAGCAATTACACACCTTAAAATGTTCACGCTACGATTATTGTTATTCAATCAAATTTAAACACCTTAAAATGTTCAAGCTACGATTATTGTTATTCAATCAAATAACCCGACAGTATTAAGTTTACTACCAATTACACACCTTAAAATGTTCAAGCTACGATTATTGTTATTCAATCAAATAAACTACAGTATTAAGTTTACTACCAATTACACACCTTAAAATGTTCACGCTACGATTTATGTCATCTAATAAAATCACTTGACGATATAAAGGCTATTAAGACATCACAATCCCTAAAATATTTACGCTAGGATTATTGTTATGTAATATAACCACTTGTCAATCAAATCATTATTGAGTTTAATAAACGATCACAAGCCTTACAATGTTCACACTATGATTATTGTTATACGTTGAAGACACTTTACAATATGAGGTGTAATAAACATTCACAAACATTACAATGTTCACACTATGATTATTGTTATACTTTGAAGACACTTTACAATATGAGGTGTAATAAACATTCACAAACATTACAACGTTCACACTATGATTATTGTTATACGTTGAAGACACTTTACAATATAAGGTGTAATAAACATTCACAAACATTACAACGTTCACACTATGATTATTGTTATACGTTGAAGACACTTTACAATATAAGGTGTAATAAACATTCACAAACATTACAACGTTCACACTATGATTATTGTTATACGTTGAAGACACTTTACAATATTAGGTGTAATAAACATTCACATACATTACAACGTTCACACTATGATTATTGTTATACGTTGAAGACACTTTACAATATTAGGTGTAATAAACATTCACATACATTACAACGTTCACACTATGATTATTGTTATACGTTGAAGACACTTTACAATATTAGGTGTAATAAACATTCACATACATTACAACGTTCACACTATGATTATTGTTATACGTTGAAGACACTTTACAATATTAGGTGTAATAAACATTCACAAACATTACAATGTTCACACTATGAAAATTGTTATACGTTGAAGACACTTTACAATATTAGGTGTAATAAACATTCACATACATTACAACGTTCACACTATGATTATTGTTATACGTAGAAGACACTTTACAATATTAGGTGTAATAAACATTCACATACATTACAACGTTCACACTATGATTATTGTTATACGATGAAGACACTTTACAATATCAGGTGTAATAAACATTCACAAACATTACAACGTTCACACTATGATATTGAAGACACTTTACAATATTAGGTGTAATAAACATTCACAAACATTACAACGTTCACACTATGATATTGAAGACACTTTACAATATTAGGTGTAATAAACATTCACAAACATTACAACGTTCACACTATGATATTGAAGACACTTTACAATATTAGGTGTAATAAACATTCACAAACATTACAACGTTCACACTATGATATTGAAGACACTTTACAATATTAGGTGTAATAAACATTCACAAACATTACAACGTTCACACTATGATATTGAAGACACTTTACAATATTAGGTGTAATAAACATTCACAAACATTACAACGTTCACACTATGATATTGAAGACACTTT
The DNA here is from genome assembly GCA_963513935.1 of Aphrophora alni. Lineage (NCBI taxonomy): Eukaryota > Metazoa > Arthropoda > Insecta > Hemiptera > Aphrophoridae > Aphrophora > Aphrophora alni. Next base: position 30,238,032 of record OY740771.1, on the reverse strand, counting down.
ACAATATTAGGTGTAATAAACATTCACAAACATTACAACGTTCACACTATGATATTGAAGACACTTTACAATATTAGGTGTAATAAACATTCACAAACATTACAACGTTCACACTATGATATTGAAAACACTTTACAATATTAGGTGTAATAAACATTCACAAACATTACAACGTTCACACTATGATATTGAAGACACTTTACAATATTAGGTGTAATAAACATTCACAAACATTACAACGTTCACACTATGATATTGAAGACACTTTACAATATTAGGTGTAATAAACATTCACAAACATTACAACGTTCACACTATGATATTGAAGACACTTTACAATATTAGGTGTGATAAACATTCACAAACATTACAACGTTCACACTATGATATTGAAGACACTTTACAATATATGGTGTAATAAACATTCACAAACATTACAACGTTCACACTATGATATTGAAGACACTTTACAATATCAAGTGTAATAAACGTTCACAAACATTAGTACGTTGACACAAAAAATTATTGTTATGAAATGAAGAAACTTGACAATATCAGGTCTAATAAAGAATTACAAAAATTAGTAGTTCACACTAAGATTATTGTGATACAATCAAAACACTTGACATAATAAATAAAGGCTATATTAAATATCAAATCATACTGTACGAGTATTCTATTACAAGTCATTTAACAATATATAAAGTCTAAAACAAAATGACAAACTTTACAATATTCATAGTTATTACCGTAATGAAATAATTTAATTTTACCCTTTAGAGCCCTAGGCAGAATTGTTGCACCCTTACTAGCAATGCTCATTACAAAGTTGTGCTCCGGGCTATTTGCTTGTTTCTATGAAATGGTCCCGTGCAATTTAATTCACTCAGATGTAATTCATTTGTTATCTCAGACATCCACCCTTGTAAAGACGGTTCCGGAAGTATGGTGATCTATGTTAAAGTCGTGTTCGGTCTTTAGTTTTATGTAAACTTGCCACTTGTAACTGCTTTAGATATTCGTAATCAAATCTCAGAGAAAATAAACTTACAGCATTAAAGGTAGAATTTTTGAAACGATCATGCTGTAGTAATATTCTAAATGTTAAAAATGGTTTTGTATAGTTTTGATTGATTCGGGCACAACATAGTCAACTGAAATTAGGGTTTCGAAAACAAATAAAAACTCTCTCAGTTCCAAAGTAGGCTATAACAAGGCAGAGGTGTAATATAAGATTTATTAGTGCAGATTTATTTTTTTCAGCAGATAAAATTAATAAAAATTAAGGTCAAATAGTCAGTAGTTAAAGATAAAATGAGTTTAACATCATAAAGGAAAATTAAATTTTAAGACTTTTCTATCGTCTTTTTCTTACGGAAGTATACTTGCTACTATTTAGGATATTTTTTAATTTTAAAATTTGATTCGGTGTTGTAAACAATTTAAAAATTGGATTCAAACTGTACAACTAGACCATCAAAGAAAGAGTCTAGTAAGGAGATTAAAATTTGGTTCAATTGTTGTTCAAACTATAAAGACAACAGGTACAAAAGTCTAGACATCCTTAGATAATTACGTACCTAATAGCTACGTTTGAAAATAGCAAACAATTTCGACTTCCGTTTTTTTTTACTGATTTTCACATTTCAAGGTCCGAGGAAACTGAAAAAGTGTTTTTCGACTTGCCTCGTTATTATTGGCAGTACTCAAGCAAGATAGCGGCTACACAATGAAGATAGGAACATGAAATTTGATCATATTTAAATTGAAAACAATCGAAATAAAAATGTCAAAATGTCAGCCATTTTAAACAGTATTTTGTTCATATCTCTAAATTATATACCAATTTGTATATTTTAATTTCGGATGTAATGGTACCAACTACAAGATATTTGCTTTGACAAAAAGATAGGTTATTGTTAAAAATGTAATTGCTAACTTTGAAAAGAAAATTCCATACCCGTATAGCTACAAGAACTCGCAGGGGACAAGAACCATGACACGAAAATTAGGGAATGGATGCTCCATCGTATATGTAGATCTTGAGGCCCACCATGGTCGGACAACTGACACGAGTGAATGAATGTAGATTGTTTAATATTTACACATCTAGCCCTACTACGAGGTTCTGAAAACCTTTTAAACAACGGTTTTGAACAAATTTACCCTATAATACGTATACTGGGTTATGTTACTCCAAGAGCCAAGAGATCAACTTTTTGAGCCTTACATTTTGAGTATCAGGTTATATGGTGAGGCTGGGTAACGACTATGATGGCCCCATCAGCGTGTTTTTACTTAGATTTGATATTATATTCTTAGAAATTTTTTAATGACTTCTAAACAATGAAAAGCAAGGACATATACTTTTGTGGGCAAATATAACATTTAGTAAACAGCTTTCTCCTGTGCGTTCTAAAATGAATATGGATTATCTACTGAAATGAAGTCTATATATGTGTTTAGTACAATTTTAAATTGATATTATTTACCATTGAATAAAATTAAATGTTAATATTTAATTTACTTCTAATTTTTAAATTATTTTTCAATCATTATTTATTAACTGACTAAGAATTTAAGTTATCGAATAAAGTAACAAACACTAGATTGCATTTAATACAAGTTTCACAAATAATTTGCCATTTCAAACGTGTATATATATATAAAAGAATACTAGTAGAATAGCATTATATTTGACAAGATATTTAAAATTGTGAAAATCTCATTAACGAAAATTTTGGAAAATTATTTTTATAATCGCTACTGATGAATGCGTTATCATTTTCGAAACTTAAGAAAATGATAATTATAAATATTTAATGGTACTACCAGTATTTTTTATTCTAGGACATGTACATAATATGTAAAAAATAATTTTCTTGAAAAATAAATCAATTTATATATTTTTTAAATAATATCCGTTTTTATTAAATTAATTGGATTTTTTTTCCAGATGTCTGTCGTCTGTTTAAATAATAAATTATCTTGAACTCTTTTACCGTTATTTCTCTATTTTTTAAATGGGAATTGTTTGGTCATATTTTCAGACAGCCTTTCATTTGATCATCTACAATTCTACAATGTGCTGAGAAAAACTACCACCCCTCCATTATTTTTTAAAAATACTTGAGATATTTTAACTCTCTTTGCAGCAATCTCTTTAAAAAGCAAAGGTTTAGGTTTTTTAACTATAGAGGGCTCGGGGATGAGGAGTTTCAAATTTCAAATGGCAAAATAGGATTGTGATACATCATTTTAAACATTCCTGTGAGACAGAAAAATTAAATTATGATTACCCAAAACAAAATGGCGACTTAAAGAGTTATTTTATTTACGATGCTAGATTAGCACGGCATCCCCTTGTACGACATTCATGTGTTTTTAATTCATATTAAATGTTTAAATTGTTCTCCTTGTACCTTCACCCAGTAGTACAGCCTTTGTTCAAACACGTTTTCAAAAGTTTGGTTTGTTCATATTCTGTATTCTGTTATTAACCGTTCTGTTAAATTGTGATTTAAGAGATTCCCCACAAAACAAGAACATCTTGTATTTGAAGCAATGAACCAACATTTAGAAAAATCAATTGTCTTACCTTCTGAGTCGATCTTCCGTAGCTTCGTAAATAAAATAAATCTTTTGTTCACCATTTCGTATTGTTTGGGTAAATTAAATTTTCTGTCATTTTTTTGTCTCACACACGTTTAAAATGAGGCATCACAAGCCTATACGTACCATTTGAGTTTTTTAAACAGCATCCCCTACAATTAAAATTACATAAACTTTTCATTTTTAGGTTACTTCTCTCACCTAAAGAGATTGACCTAAACATAATTCAAATGTTTTATAAAATTAAGAGGGAGTGGGCGTTTATTTTCAGCTTCTGTATGCTTAAACACCTTTGTAGATTTTACGTTTCAATCACAACTTCAAACTATTTAAAAATCTTTGTAATAATTTTGTTATAAATTTAAGGATTCAGTAAATTTATTGTATCTAATGTGATATGTGAACGTGTGTGTGACAGTGTAATGTGCAGTTCATAAATGAAAACGCTTTTATATAGGCTGAAACTGCATCCATCTGATTGACGGAACATAGGACCACTGAAGGTTATTATTAAGAAATCGAGATAACATTTAAACATTTGGGGTTACACAAAAAATACAAATATGGATAATTTTTAGTACTATGTTAGCAAGGACCTTAAAAAAAAGTATTGCCGACAAATCCACTAGAAAGCCGCTTTGAGTCTTAGAGATTTATCGTTGAATAAATAAAAATAACCCACGTATCACTATAAAAAAAATAGATCCACTTACATAAAAACAGCGTTCGATTTCGACAAAACTTGGTGAACTATGAATGTGTATCAACCAAATAAAATGCCAAACCGTATGTAAAAGAAAATTACGGTTTGCGAGTAAATAGGAAAATAGTAAAGTAAATACCAATTAATCCATTTGTAGTTTTTGTTTTTTGGGGTTTTTTTCCGCGCAATCTGATGAATAGATTTAGGATATTTACATTTCACCAAAATTTCGTCAAAATAGTTTCAGTAGTAATCGATGACATCCATGATCTATTTTCATTTTACGTGACATCTTTTCGATTTGAAATTGTCGAAGATATAGCAAAGATTGTTTTTTTGTTGCTTAAGCTTTGATTTTATGTACAAATGTGCGAACAAATTTTTGCTGTGTTTCTTTTTAATTATTTGCGATATCCCACGTGACCAGGCCCACGAACTGCATTATACAACTGGACCAATCGAATGCAGAAAGTGCCCACGAATATGAAGAAAACCTGTTTGTAGCGATTTTTCAGTAATTTCCTTCCTTTTTAATTTTGAGTTTTATATTACTTTTTGAGCCCATCGGAGCTGAAAAAGAGAAATATTTTCAATCATGTCTCTCTGCTGTCTGTAGTGTCGTACAACTCAAAGAAGTGGTAGGCATATTTTAACTACAGTGTATATCGTGAATTATAGATTATTTTTTTCGGTGACTCAAAATTATAATAGGTAATTGCTATAAGACAAAAACTTTTTTTGATTTTCTTAAATCAAGTAATACGATTTTAATCACATTTTCCTGAAATTTAACTAATAAGGACCTAAACATAAAATATTGGTTGGATCTCCCCAAAAATTTCGGCTCGTTAGTTATCAGTTAAAACCAGAATACTGGTCAGAGATCTGTTATAAAACGTATTTTCCCAGAATCTACTTAACAGATTTCGTTAAAATTTTACTGAAAAATTAAATATACCTTACCCAATCCATATACAAATCGCAAAATTTACAGTTCAGGAGTTATTGACAAAAAATCTGAAACTAATCTTGACTGTTATTTAAAACTTGATTTCAATAAAATAATGTTCATGATCAGTACGAGTTTAGCATGCTAGAGTACTGTTTAAATATATAAATATCTGTCACTATATTTAAAATATATATTTTTAAGAATAACAATAATAAAATAAACATTTCACAAAATGTTGATAAAAGGAGTCATTCTATACAAAGTAGCCTATATTGGAAATTATCAGCAATATTGTAAACTATTTTTTTAAATTATTTTCTTTCTCACTTTATAGACATTCTTCGAAGATGACTTAGATTATTATTTTTAGCAGTTGGTTACGTAAATGGATTTATAAGAAAGGTAGTGTGGAATTTATGCACTGTTTATTTATATTATTTATTATTATTTCAAAATACCCTTTTAACTTAAATGGTAGAAAACCTGTGGAAATAGCTGTGATAGTGAAAATTTAAAATTTTCAAATATATACATATCGTGTATAATTTGTGCTTATAGTTTTAACTTATTTAAACGTAATTAATCAATAAAAAAATTAGGAAAGTTATTTACTTTAAGACAGATTTACAACAATTAAAGAATAGCTACTCAAGTAAATGTTTTAATAATACAGAATGTTTAGTCTAGAAATAAAAATCAATGTTATAAATTTGAAAAAATAAAATCACTTTAAAACGTTAGTTTAAGTAGACAGTTGTAAAATGATTTTTTGATTATAAAGACCCAGCAGATTTTTTGCAATACAAATATTTTGAATATGGTGGGGAATTTATCTACCGACGGCTTTGGTAGTACGGCAAACAGCAAATTTTGTTCATTTTAAAATTCGGCCATTTTAAATTCTAAATTAATATGATTAAAATTTATCAAAATTATGAAAATTATTTATTTTATAATTTGAAAGAGTGTTCAATTTATATTTCTAAGTAAATAATACAGTTTTTTAAATTTTTTACTTTTAGAAAAATGGACATAAATAAAATGTATAATGTGTTTTCATTTGTAATGGAATATTTTTGTTTTAGCTTTGGTTCCTCAAATTTTCCAAGATCGCGACTTTGTCGTTGAAAGTTTTTGAATAAATAGACGTAATATTTGTGAGAATTTTGATCCAAGATTTATTCTATTAAAGTACACCATCTCACAAGTCAAACTCAATATAGGCCTATATTGACAAATTCTTTGAGTTTTTATTATGGTTTTTCTATAAAGATTATTTAACCTGATAATTTGTTTACGGGTTTAAAAAATAGCAGACAAAATATTATTTCTAAATAATTCACTAATTACTGATGAGAAAAAGCTTAAGAATTACAGTAGTACCAAATTATTGAAGGGTTAAACTTTTACGTAAGAGGTAAAATCATAGAAATATAAAGTGTCATCAAAATGGACAAAATATATTGTTTACTTTCTCACATAGATTCAGTAGTCTGTAGAGAAAGTATTCTACTTAAGTTTTGTAATGAATCAAAAATCAATATATAGCCTAATTTTTAGTAGAAATATTCTTTTAGAAGTCCTTGAGTCTAAATTTGGTATCGAGAATAATGTTTGTCTTCTTCTATGAACAGATTTTGATTAAATTAAATTTGTGGTCATATTTTGGAAATATTCCAAGGGTTTTATTTATTTGAACAATAGCCCCAAAATAATAGTAGAAGTCAAATAAGAAAAACTCCCCCCTTATCCAAGGAAGGATTCTATAATTTTAAATATAACAGTTTTAAATTTTAATAAGGCTGAAGATAATATAGAATAAGTAAAAATGATTTGGTTAGGTTACATATTTTCTAAAATATTCACTTTTTCATTTCTTTGAAAGGTTCTATCTGAAGTACTAATGACACTAAATTCCATCTCCGTTGCAAGTATCAACTTAGATTTTAATGACGTTTTCACGGATCTCTTTCTTCGGTGCATAAGGAAGCTAAAGGTTTAATCTTTGCTTTATAAATGTGAAAACTCTACTTTTCTCCCATAAAAAAAGTATATAGGGGAAATGCAGATATGAAAAAGATGATTTACAGTTTTGTTGACATAGGTAAAACTTGTAATAAGTAATACCAGTGACTATTAACATACTAAAAATATATATATATATGCCACTAACGTTCTTGATTAGAAAAAAAGTCAGCCGAAAATATATATAATCGTATCAATGATTATTGTGAACAAATTTTTAAAAAACGGAAACTTAATTTAGTTTGTTTAAACACAATTTTTATACAACATTTATTTCTAATTTTTACATTTTAATTATCCCCTTTTTTGTCAAAAAAAGTCAATCTGGGTTGAATGCCCGAATTTTGATTTTCGTACATCCACCCCTAGAAAATGACTTAACTTAAGAAAGCTATTGTAGGTATAGTCGCAGACTAATATCAGAATTATAGGATATGATCAATTGGAAAAAAAAGTTTTAACTAAATCGCACTAAACATAGTTATTTGTTTATAAAATTTTACTTTAATAAAACCATATACTTTTTCAGTGACCGTTTCAGATATTCTATAAGGTACGTATGCATTAATAGAGGAAATTTATGTTTACACAATTAAATATAAATAAATCATATACTTAAAAAAAAAAATTCAACTACCTAAAATTGTACGAAGCGAAACTGGTTGGTGCAAGCTTTACTTCTTATTAAAACTTAAAAATAAACTGACGTAGTAGACATGTATAAATCATTCAAACCATCATGTGTAGGATTTTTAATTGCTAATATTACGTAATGATATGTATACACTAACAGGAGGGAAAACACTATTTGAAGGTGAAAGTAGAAAATCATCGTAATAATTAATTGCATGATTATAAATTGTAATTGAAATTTTCTCCAAAAATCAACGTTGCATACATGTTCTAAAATGAAAAGTCAAGTTGCCAAAAGTAAAATATTAATTGTGTATACATGATTTTCTTAGCTGTGAGTGATTCCTGTAGTTTTATCCATGTGGTAGTGCCACTCTTTACTGCTTATTACTTTCATGATAGGTGCATCAATTTATTCGAGTATCTCCTATAGGCCTATATCAAATAACATATTTCAAACTATTTTGAAGATATGATATAGGAAAATAAATAATTTCTATATGTTATCTGTTTTCATCCGTCGTAGGTTACGACGCGTTTCGGACGGTAATCCCATCTTCAAGTTGTCACTCCGTTGAAAGTCATCGTTTACATATTAACTAATATAACACATATAGATAGACACGAATCTATCTATATTAAGTATATACGTTATATAGATAGATTTTGTGTATATTGTTTGATCCATGTTTGTGTATATGTGTTTTTATTGTTTTTCAATGTGTAAACGACGACTCCTAACTGAATGACAATTTGAAGATGTAATTACGGCAATGAATACATGTGAATACAACTTAGGCCTACGTAGGTTGATTGAATATTAGAAATACGAAGTGACAAGGGTAATTCCTTATTTTCCTGTATCATATTTTCTAATACTAAAATTTTAAAAAAAGAATTGTTTGCTTAGAGCATAAAGACGGTATTTCCAGTTTGTGCGTAGAAAAATGCAAAAAACTAAATCGGTCTTACTAATATTTTCCTGCGCGGAGTTTTTAAACTTCGAAAATGTTATAAAGAACCAAATGTTCATAGGATCAGTAGACATTTGAATAACACGATTTATCAATATAAACAGTAAATATCAAAATGTCACTTTACATTTTTTTTAATTTCTCATTTATTTGTCAGTAATTTTTTTATAAATTTTAAATTATTATACAATCTTTTAAAAGCAGGGAATATAATATATTTTTGAATGCATTAATTTTTTTTGTATGGTCGTGTGATAAAGTTTGTAAAATGTTTTTACAACGTAGGCTATATTTAGAAGGAAAACAACATCATTTAATTTAACTTACATTTTTCGAATTAGTGTTCTTTTTAGTTACATAGTTAGGCCAGTTACAGCTAATAAAAGCTAAAATAATGTGGATGAAAAGAAAAATTAAAGACAAAATTTAATTGTAACAAATGTAATTTATGTTTTACGGTCTTTAAGTGATGTACAATTTAACCGATTTTCATAAAAATAGGTATATGGTGAGCATATTTGATTAGGCCTATATCTCCAGTTTTATTTTATATATTTTTTATAACTCACAATTTGAGTGTACTTGTCATAAGACAAAAACACAAAATTCTGATTTTCTGAAAATCACCATAACTATTTTTTTCGAACCTTTCTAAAACTGAGCTAATTAAAAAGTAGGTATGATCTCCCTCCCCCCCCCCCAATGGCCGCTTTCTAAGTTATCGGTAAAAAACCCAAAAACACGACATCATTTTTGGGGATGTTATAATAAAAGACCTAATTTTGGTGTTCTTGTTATAGAAGACCTACTAAAAGTAGTGATTATTAGCCATAACCTGTAACTTATGTGAAATTGCAAACAGTTGAAATTAAGTTTGTATAATTGTTAAAAAAAAATAACCTAGACCTCCTTCATTAAAAAATTCCATCCTTTCATCAAATTGATGTTATGCTATGCTTAAGGCGAGTTTAAGGCAAGCTTAGGTTATATTAAATATATAAACTTGTTTCAGGTTTTACTTTCTTACACTTACAATGCATAATTAGATTTGTCTCCAAATAGGCTAAGTGTGTTTTGGAATGTTGTCTGTCCGTCTGTTTATTCAACCCGCTTTGATGTGCTTGTTCACGCACTACAACACAAACTCGTGTTAATTTAATATTTTTATATAGGCCCTAGGATTACATTTTTATGGAATTTATTAATTTTTTTTTTTTATATAACACAAACTTGGGGTAGCATGAGAAAAAATACAAAGTTACAATTTTCTCTAAATCTCCTCCAACGATTTTTATCAAATTTTCCTCAATTATAGCCTCTAAATGTACAAGAAATCGCTATCTGTTCAAAAATGTCGATTTGTGAGTTATTGCTAGAAACAAAGCAAAATTTGGCGTTGGGCAGTTATAAAAGATATAATTTTTCAAAATTGATTTTATCGATTCGTTCACATTTTATGAAATTTTAAGATCCAAACCATGTAAAAATGATTAGTAAAATAATATTAAGAATTCACAAATAATTGAAAAAAATAAAAAGAAATAACAAGCTTGGCCGCCGTCATTAAAAACTCGATTTACGACGAGAACGTATCGATGAGGCTGTGCAAACAATGCAAGTTTTGACTTTATGATTTGATCAAAGACGCTGTCCATAGCTTATTTCCGACCAACAACGGACTTGATAATTTTGGTAACGTATAGCCTACGTTTGGTTTTGGGGATGGGCGAGTGGGAAATTTTGTTCAATGTTTATGCAACAGTTTATTTAAAACAATTTTTATTTTGAGAAAACATGATAAGGAAGAACCCTATTCCTTACAATAAGAAATGCATTAGCGTTGTTTTTCTCTCTCTCACACGTAGACTAAGTTGTCTGCTCCTAAAGAAACTGAGAGAGATAGTAAAAATATGATTTATTAATTTCTTTATATGAGTTAAGTGTGTAAGAAAGTTAATACGATTTTGTAGCAAGGTTTATTTTTGTACACTACACGTCACAAACAATTTTTCAAATATTTAATATTTGAGATATTCTTAAAAATAGATTGTTAGTCGGGAACAAATAAATTAGTTCGGTAACGAAAAAACTGTCTTACGTTATAAATAAATAGACAAATATTTATAAATATAAGTTATGTTATAAGACGCTGTTTTAGGTTTCAGTCTGTGTCTTTTCTAAACAACTTTATAAGGGTAAGCCAATGAAAAATTTAGTCTAAATTTAGTTTATGTATTTTGTATGTAACCTTTTACTAGTAAAGTCTCAAAGTAAGATTCTTACATCTCGAAATAGCAGTCTTTAAAAACATCAAATATCCCAAAACCATTCAATTTACAAAAAATTTCAACTACTTTGTTCCTCTTTAATTACAAACTTGCCGATAAGGTTAAAGGATAAAGATTGAGTTAGCCTATAGGTAAAAAAACATTTTTTCTACCATTATGGTAATTATTTACAACACTCAGAAGTTTGATTTTCGAATTTTTTCGAAGTGTAAAATCTATTAATTTTAGGAATAACTGGTATCCCAAACATCGGGTAATATGCTTTCGTGTTATTTTTCATTAATAGAGCAAAAAATTTTGTTACATGTAAATTTGTAAATTAAATATAATAATTTTCGAGATATTTAGTATTTAACATTTTTGAATATGTAAAAAATAAATTCTAGGTTTATCCTATGGAATAATAGTAAACATTAAAAAAAAAGCGTAGCCTCTGTACCAAATTAGAATTTAATATGTCGTCCATTTTAGAAGTTGAACATTTTTTTATACGTTTATAGTGTTCTAGAAAATTACCAATAAATAGTTTTGTACCGATATCGCTATTATTTACAGATTGGCAACAAAAATATAATCATGACCACTTTAAAAATAATAACTACTATCGTCTCGGAAATATTTTGTTAAACCCTTGTTTTCGTGATATTTGGAGTCTAAAATTTTAAATTAAGTCATCCATATTGAAATTTTTATTAAAGTTTATCATTTTTGTGTAAGTTAAACACCTATGTAAAAATCTGTTCCGATGAAATTGTGTTTTAAAGAAAACGTACAAACTAATCTACAGGCGGAAAATTAAGAGTTTTAGAAATATGTTTGTGAAATTGTTTTATTTTTATGTAAAGAATTTTCTATTCAATTATCTCTGGGTTTTAGAAGGATATTCTCAATAGTGCTGTAACTTTATAGCTTTAACGATCTTTTTAAAAAGTATTTTTTATAAGTTATACAAATTTTAGCATCTTTACACTTTTTTTTATCGTAGCATATATATTATAAGTTTTCCAATAAACAAATCAATTAAATGGAAGGTCACTTTCTTTAATAAAGTTCAATTTAGTACTGAAGTGGAATTAAAAACTATTTTCTGAACAATAGGGAAATGTAATTTAAGACTTAAGGCTACTGATACAATTATATCCAGTAGAAATGAAAAGTCAAAAAAATTCGTGTTTAATAAGTTCGGGGCAAACATTATTTTGAATATGGACGCTCTTTTTTTAGGAGACATGACGGTTTTTAAAATTTGATAGGGTATTAAAGTTAAAGTTTTAAAATGGGATTCGTACTGTGCAACTATAGCCTACTAACCCAAGAAAAATATTACAATAAATTGCCATAAAATCCGTTTACTCGTTTGGATTGTAGATATGACATCCGAATATCTTACAAATTTAAAAAATGGATTTCATCTTAGATTTGTCTGACAAACAATAATTTGTAATATATGTCATAGCCTATATACAGGCTGATTCAGAGGTTAATGACAATAATTGGAACATGTGTTCAGGTCGTCTAATTAACATAAAATTCCACATAACATCATGTGACCGGAAACATTCTTTTGACGTCCGTCTGTATAAGATATGTTTTTTAATATAATTTCAAGGAAGCAGATTTATTTAATGAATCATTGGTGTTCAACATTTGTATAAATAATTATAAATTTTTATAAAATCATTTCAATATAGTTGGCAATGATTTTAAATATTTGACACCAAATGTCTCGAAAACTATGAGTTTAATAAAAAATTTACAAGAAACAAAATTTATTACTTTTTAAAGCTGTAGGACTATTTTTGATTTATATTAGGCCTAAATAATAGCCGAGATAAAAATATACAAATTATTTTTGGCAATTAATTGTCTAGATTACCGGAACACGACCATTAGCCTACCTCTAAGGTTTTGAAATGTTTAACAAATCTGTTGATGTAAATGAAATGTTTCTTCATACTGTAATGAACAGTAGTCTACTTCTTAATGTTTTTTACAGTCTATATTGTTAAACGAAATAAAACTAGAGTAATGTAATTGTTGTCAGAGTCTCCTAATTATTTTATTAGTATGTGGTTAAAATTAATTTAACTTGTAGGCCTAACCTAAAAATAACGAGATTACAGGCCTACATTACCTAAATACAAAATTGCAAAAAAAAATGATACCTATCTTTTAGAACAAATTTTTTGGAGTCCAATCTAATTCCTATTTATATAGGCCTACACTGAAATAAATTGTTTAAACCTGTAAGTTTCAAAATACATAATATAAATTAATAATAAACCACAAACTTTCCAAAAAAACCAAATATCCTACCGGAACACACTTGTAGTTATCCGATGGATAAAACATTGAACTATACATCACACTAATTATGTCACCAAAACACACAAAGAAAATTCACTAAAAAACACAGAACACTTCCAGTGAAAGCGATTCGTTCGAAGTACCAAGTAAGACTATCGGGATAAGTGGGTTTAGCCCGCATATCAGAAAATATAGAGTACCTTGTATAAGAGAGAAGCTGAAATGTTCACAAAAAGGGATCATTGTTAATCTTCTTAGTTTAAAGCTCTTTGGGCGAAGCTTGCCTCAGGCCAAGCCTTCGCGCGTCGCATCCTAGCTCATTTGTTCGGTTTCTCGTATTAATTCCTCATCTATTACAGTAATAAGATTTATCAATGATGAATGGTGGAATCAGATATATATTAAATAAAAAAAAAAAAACACTTACCCGAGTTTTAAAGCTGTCAATGTGGGATCGGATCCAAACTTGAATTGCTACTTAGATTTGGGGTTTCCTTCTCTCTTGCGCAGAATGCTTAGCGTGGAAGTAGAGTTTTTTTTATCTTCTCTCTCGCTCACACGTCGTGCCAAATAGGCCTGTTCTCACTCACACACGCACACATAGACTTGACAGAAGATAAAACAAGCCTTAAGCCTGTTACTGAAGCAGCTTAAAGGCTCCGCTACTCTGAAAACCGTATTAAATAAGAACCCCACGATTGATCCACACTGAGCACACTGCAATCCCTTCTAAACTTTTTCAAAAACACATACAAAAATATACTTAGTTGACATGTTTCCAAATGGGTGTAAGCGAGAGAGGAATAGGGGCAGAGATTCACCCCCTGCGCTGGACGAACCCTTGCCAGTAAGCGCATAGCGCACGTACCACGTGACGAAGTTTGTCGACCAATTACGTCTCGAGAATAGACTATGGACACGCCTCTTTCCCCACCAAAGACGAGTTGTGTTGTTTGTTTTCTTGATAGGTTTGTTTTTTCATCTTAGTTGGTTATTCATTAAGTATTCAAGTCGAGGTGATAGCCCACCGTTCCTTAACAACCGAGTGAGAGAGACAGTCCGCTGGTCACATCTCTGAAGGACCAGACACGTGATCAACATTCTCTATACAAGTGCCAATTAAACAATTCTATTTAATAGACCTACTTGTGTTATACAAGTCTGCCTAGTTTAATGATTGCTTTGTATTGATTTTAAAATAAACATTCTCATTCTACAATCCCAGAGAAACCAACCAAAAATCCTTAGTTCGGTAGATGTCTATTTTAAAAAGTGAAAATTAACCATAAACGCGTTTGGGAGAAAATATTTGTATATTTTTAAATAAACTTGTTCTGCTTGAGATAAACACACACACCACGTTTTTATTTGAATAAAATAGAACATGGTCAAACGTTCATGTTTTTTTTTTTGAAAATTATTTCTGAACCGCAATAGCCTATTTTGTTTACTTGTGATTTTGTACACGAGTTTGGATCTTTAATTTCCACATTTTACTAAAATCTAAACGAAATCGGTATAGCTAATTTTGAGAAATTACGTCTTTTAACTATTGGTAATTGACTAGAACACGGGAACTCACCTACTAACTCCATGGTTTTTATTTTTTTTACGGATAACTCATGGACCTGCATGTGGAGAGATAGCGACCAATATGCTGTGTTTACTTCCTTAGAGGCTACAAATTTAACAAAATTTAGTCAAAATCGATAGTCATAATTTTGTGTTTCTTATGGCAGCTACCCCTAAATTTTGCGTCATAGAAAAAGTGAAAAATCATCACTAGATAGACTATAGCCAAAATATACCTACATACCAAATTTTGGTTGAAATCGGTAGACCCGCTTGGATTATAGAGTAGGCCTACTACAGATACAAGAGACACACAACATTCCAAAAACCACTGTTTTGGTCTCAGAAGACCTCTTAATGGATAGATCGACAAACACTCAATATAACTTTCTCTATAGGCCTACGTACGGTACAACGTGTAGTGTGAAAGTAAAAAGAGATAAACTATACTTTCACAACTCATATAATTTACTATAAGTTAAATTCCAGGACTCATATAACTAATAACAAAAATATTTGACTAATAGGCCTACAGATTACAAGTTCTGGAGAACTAAAACGTGGGCCTAATTTTGAGTAGTAGGCCTAACGAGTTGCATTAGTTGCATCAGTTTCGTCCTGGTATTTTAAAACCCTTAACTGTAACATCAGAAATTTACTGTATGGTGTTAATTTATTTGTTTATGTAATCTCGTTTCTTATTGAAATCTCGTTCAAGGTCGACACCTGTGACGAAATTTTCACCTATTAGCATAATTTGGCAATAAACTGTCACTGTTTATATGTGTGTTAGTAAACGTTCTAGGGCTCACTTTTAGTACGATTTTGTTCATATTTGGCATGTAAATTCGGTTTATAAGCAATTTGACAAGTTCGTTAACCAGAAAAGTTGGTCGATAAATTTCAAAATGCTAGCAGAACGTTGTAGGCTACACAATCGACAGGAGGGTTTTTTTTTTAGCTTTAAAATGTTAATCTAATGATGCTAAACGTATTGGGTTTTACTTGGAGACTAAATTTTAAATCATATCAAAATAAAAAAACGTTGAATTTTAGTCAAATTTCACTATATAAACTAGTTTTTATTGATTTTATTAAATTATTGCAAAAATGAACTTAAAGTCTCAAAACTAAATCCATTTGAAAACTTTTTGGTACGCTCGCCAAGATTGAAGTTAACATATTATGAGCAAATAAATCGTGTCTTATATTTATTAACCTTGAATGCTGAGTAGCCTATATTCCATGTTTAGCTTATTTCGTGAAATAAAGGCCTGTGTTAGGTTACGATATAAACTGGGAGAGATATATCTTCAAATTTTGAGATATTTTAATTCATCAATGGAATAAAACAAAGGGATATGGGGAAATTCAAGAATACAAATATGTAAAAATTGTCTAATAGGTTAAGAAAGTTGACCTTGTGTCGAGATTAATTCGCTAGTTGTTTACTTAAGATGCAGTGCCAGTATACCACTCACAAATTATTAGAACCTTTTCTTTAAGCCGTCAAGGACAAGTTGAAAGGGATAATGAAAAACCAGAGGGATGAAAAACATTGTCTTTAATTATTTAATTCACTAATTACAGAGAAAACATAAAAATAAAATTCGATATTTATCTATAACTTTCGATTAATGAAATTTGGAAATTATTTTGACAATGTGTACAGACTGTTAAAACGAACGAAATAAAGTAAAAATGACCCTAAAAATACCTTTTTACAATAACCATATAACACCTCTTTTACTTATTCATGCGATTGGTCTAATGCTATAAAATACATCAAGTTAAAATTTATTTGTGTAGGCTTATATATGTAACCATAGTTTACATTTCATGACGTAAAACAAAGTAAATGTTAATAGCCTAATTGCAAGTAAAAAACCATCATTCTTTTCAGTTTTTTCACTATGACGGCTCAACAATTGAAGATGACGATTTATTATTTGCGGGCGTTTTTAGAAATTTTTTAAATACTTTTATTTCTACAAAAACTTTAAACAGTCTATTTCGAAAGTTTAAAATTAATTTTTTTACATGAAAGCATTGTCTGAAAAAGCCAGTAAATTTCAGCAAAACATTGCTTATATAACAGATTACATAAGATTGCCACATAAGGTTAAGTTCCCATAACTGTCTAGACTATTAGCACAATCTAGACTACAAATATAGATATTAACTGTTTGAAACGACCGCCATTTAAAAAAATTTCACTTACCTTTACTTACCTATTAATTACAATTATTGAATAGCAAAATGTACGTTAGGCTATGTGTCAAATTTAACAGAAATCCTATTAAATTCCCGCTACTTGATAGATTATTAATTTATTTCAACTTGTTATTTGATGGGTATAAAGGTGAGATTTGTTTTATGATTTAATTAACACCCTGTACATGGTAATGAGGTTTTGCCACATTCTGGATAGCCTAGACAAACAGTTTTCCAAAGCTTGGTTGGATGAATGTTTATCTCGACTAGAAACAGTTAAGAAATGTAACTTATTTTCTATTAAAGATGCAATTTTTTTGTTACCATTTGCTGTATATTTGTCTAATAAGTACTATCAGATTACGATAAAATAATGTTTTGGTTCGCATTTGTTAAGTTGAAATAAATTATGTTTTGTTGTTTTTGACCCTTTGTATAAAGGAGAGGAATTTCATCACACCCTGTGAATAGCTATAGCAAAGAGCTTTTCAATGCCAAATCAAACAATTTCCTACATTAGCTAGAAACTGATGTAATAAAGTATATATAGGCCTATGCTATACTTTTTTACAAGCGTACGTGAGTTCGCGTGTTCCTACACTAAAACAACCCAAGTTTTAAAATAACTGGTGTATTTATGATTACTCAAAATGTGTTCCGGCAATCACATTATTTGATGCTCCTAAAATTGTCATAATAATTCAGAAGTCTAAAAGGGAATGCAGTCAAATTAAATTAGCCTTTTAAATAGGATAAAATTAGCACAATCACAAACTTAATGCATACATCTCGTGTTTATTTAAAAACTAAATAAATTCAATATAACATTTTGGAGTGAAGTTATAACACATTTTCATAATGTTCTATTTGTTAAGGCAGAAATTTGATATAAACTGTTAAATTATAATTAAGAATAAACCAGCCTACATATATCTTAAATGCAATTTTAGTTTACTATGAGTAAATAATTATAGATGTTTCGTTATAAAAATCCGAGTGGATAAATGTGTACAACATCTATTGCTTATGTATCGGTAACTGAGAATCCCAGCGCCGGTCTCTGTAGGCCACTTGTCTAACTTACCTGTACATTCAAGGCTTCTCTAGGCATAGAACACCTACTTCCTTAAAAGAAAGGAATTATTTCAGAAAATATAATGTATATATATTTAATTATATGTGTATGTGTGTTTACTTATTTACAAGCTTTGGAAAAACACAATTCGGTAACAGTGAAGTAGAAACAAAACTATAATCTATAATACTAAATCATGAATTCTATAACAAACAACGTTCAGATAATAACAAATATATAAAATTAAATATATTATTGAAAATGTTTTTATAATGTAACCTATAGAAACTCCTTTATCGAGTAATGAGCTTTAAATTTATTTTAAAAAAACGCATTTATTTCATTGGTTCCTCATAGGTAGCAATTTTGCACTAGCCACCAATCTGTGCTGTTGTCCATGGAAATCATCTACAATTATTATGGGCATATTACGATCTGAAGACTTTTAAATGTGTAATGTAATATTAGTTGTATACAAAGAAAAGTAAAACAACTCAGTTTTTTAAAAGCAGAATTACGACTGTTTAAAATAAGCTTGTTTCTGAAAATGAAATACTATTTGGGTCATCTAGTTAGTGAAGTTACCACATAAAGCAATTCCGCTAGGCAGGAACAAAATAGACTAAATTATGCCATTTTTTAAATTGCTTTAGGACTGAACACCAAATGTCCTTTTAGCTTGAACACCACTGGACACCACTCACATTTATTTATTATAAAGAATTAGCTTTAAACTTGATTACCGTTACAGCTTCTATCGTTTTCTTAACATGATTTATTTAAGACAGGCTTTAAATTAAAATTATACATTTATTTTTCATAGGATTTACTCTAAAATTAATTTCATAAATAGGTGATGGACTCTTATACTATAGTGAATCAGATTATCAGTTTTTACATAGATCTGCAAATTATTTATATAAAGAATAAATAATATTATATACATCAACACATATGCCTAAGTTTGTAACGTGGTTAAATCTATGCTATGGTATAATCATTTGATGTTCTTGCTTTATTGTGATTAATTTAACATTTTGATTTTTCTTTTGACTTCTTAAAACGATTTCGTAAAACATAAGATGTTCAAACCTTAGAAAGTTGCTACAAATTTCGATTGCTTGTAAACCCAAATAGTTAAACTGATTTTAGTCCTGTTTTCATTCTTCTGAAGTCTAGTTGTGCACTTCTTGATCCTATTAATTTGGTATTCTAAAAAGTTATTTTAATTTAATGTATTATTTTTGTTTAATTAACATTTTGTGTATACAGTTTAATTATAAATTAACACCGGTTAGTAGGAGTTATACATTTCGCATCTTTAAACGAAAACTACAATTCTCTACAACAAAGACTTTTTTGTAAGACGACGTTTCAATAACTGGGTAATCTTCAGATTGAATCATTGAAACATCGTCTTGTTACGATCAAGATTGTGTAATTCTGTCTTTTATTTAAATATTTGTGGAAAGATTGTAATTTGGTAAAAATATTCGAATAAAGTAATTTTTAGAATTCAAAAATTATTTCCCCAAGGGCATTTTTATATAGGATGCTTCTGTTATTTATAAGGTAATTCAATCCATAATAAAAAAGGAGTAATTAGTATCTAAGTGTTATAGGGAATTACGAAGATACACTTTTTTATCGTTTTATAAATAACTCAACAACTTTACTTGTACTTGGAATAAAAATAAGATGTACTTTAAGAGTTTTAATAGAACTAGTTACTAGAACTAGGAGTGCTTTTCGGCACAACACCGACATCCACCCCAAGAAAAGAAGGAGGAAGGAGAATATCCACTATCAGCAGCACCACTACCCCCACGAGTCCAACCTCAACGGAGTGAAGCTCCGCCAGGGCTCCCATACCCCGTGGTACCATTTTTTAGCTATAATTGATATCTCAGCTTCGCCCCGATGCCCAGAATGGTCGCGGGCCCGTGATAGTAAACAGACCACCACTACGGTTTCGATCCCTTCATATTCCGCCTGGGACTAGACGGTACACTCCAGGTTACCTGGTTTTTCTTACCCAAATAAAAATAAGATATTATCATGTTCACAATTAAACAAAAACAACAACATTTGTAAACCCAACTTTTTGTTTTGGTAGACTATATTTAACATTAAAATGTTTAACGGCCGCCATTTTAAAATGTACAAAATAAAGTCTTGACTTTGGTCAAAGATTATATAAAAATATTTTTACCTATTTCCAAAATTATATTTTTTAAATTTCTTTAGGTTTTGTGTAACACAAACCTAATGATACACGAAAAACTAAGTGTTTTTGGATAAGCTTTTGTTTCTAGTAATTGTTTCCTTTGTTTTGAATCGCCTAGTGTTAGAAATACACTACTAAACTGTTGATTCTTTGATCGTATCCAATAAATCAATATTTAGAGAACGTCAGAAAAGCCTTAAATAATTTAATAATTCTTTGAATCCACAGTAAGGAAATTGTCACGCGAGTAGGCCTATATCGCAACTTGGGAATTGTCTTTAATAAATATATAAAACGACATGTGTAATCCTTTCTGTATCATATCCCACAGCAATTATTTCAGGGAAGTTCTGGAGAAGGAATGAGCTCCCGGAACACGGGACGTCGCTATTGGTTCTCATAAAATTCTGCAGAACATTTGTCATTATCCTGTTTAGCCAATAGAGTGGGTGCGTCTTGCTTCGCGCCTGAGCAGTGTATGCTGTACCTTGGAACCTAAACCAAACCTCATTTATTCGTGGTTGTTAAGTGAAAATTTACTTCAACAATTTTTAAGGTTTGTTTAAATGCACCTTTAATGATATGACAACTTTAAACCCGGAAGGAATCATCAGTACTTCTATTAATGTTTTTAGAACTAAAATTAAAATCTCTGTAAATAATCTAAAACTGTAATTTACTTACTTGCTACAAAACTAAGTGATGTGCAAATAATGCACAAACCTCATCTCATTGACCTGTGTACATAAATATAATAAAATTTAACTTTTACTTAAAACCAAACATTTTAGTTGTATTACAACTTCTTCGCAATCACAATCTTCTTTTTTTGCGGTTTGGAGTAATGGTTTAGGTTATTGATATTTGTTTTTACCAAAATTTGATCGCAATTGGTTGAGTATATTTTGAGAAAATAGGACTTTTACAAGTATGTTTATAGCCTATGCTGTTTTTATCTATAACTTTATAATATCAATTTTGGAAGATCCTAATCATATGCAGTGTTAAAGTCTGTAGAAACTACAGTTTTCATAATTTTCACTACTGTAGTCAATTTTTGTTGTTTTTTTTTTTGACATACGACAAGTATTCCTAAATATTGGGTTAGGTTTGTATATGGGTTATCCATCCATATGTATAATTAAGAGGGGAGAAATAAACTCCTAGATACAAAATTGGAATAAATTAATCTAGAAGTTTTTGAGAAATCGGTGTTGATGTACAGTATAGTTTATAGACGACTGTCAGAGATTGTTCTAAATTTGTTTTCTAAGGGAACCTGAAACGAATATTTCCAACAACTCGACATCTGGTATGTATTAACTACATAACACGTCTTATACTACAACTATAGGCCTATGTAAGACAATTAAAATAACAATTAACTTTAGAAACAATACTACAACTATATGTAAGACAATTAATTAAAATAACAATTAACTTTAGAAACAATACTACAACTATAAATATGTAAGACAATTAATTAAAATAACAATTAACTTTAGAAACAATACTACAATTAATTAATTAAAATAACAATTAACTTTAGAAACAATACTACAACTATATGTAAGACAATTAATTAAAATAACAATTAACTTTGGAAACAATACTACAACTATAAATATGTAAGACAATTAATTAAAATAACAATTAACTTTAGAAACAATACTACAATTAATTAATTAAAATAACAATTAACTTTAGAAACAATATTACAACTATATGTAAGACAATTAATTAAAATAACAATTAACTTTAGAAACAATACTCTCTTTTGTTTACGGATGAGTTAAGGACTCTTTCTTTTCGTAATTATATTATAGGCTACAAGTGGCAATATCCCCCCCCCCCTACTTTTCCCACAATTTGCGTCATAATGATTTCGAACTAAATGAAGTTTGTGTATAATTTCTTACACTACGTTTTGTGATGGTTAAATTTTTCAGCTGCCATCTTGAACCAGCCATATTGTATTTGAGTCAATTTTTTTTAATGGCAACAAAGTGTTATGATAGCCTACATGATATCGCTTTTTAACCCTGTTCAGTGGTATCAATATTATTCAATATCTCTCACCTATCTCAAGTTATTCACGAAAAAAAGTTGGAAATGAATGAAATTTGACTTTTTCCAATACTCCATATTTAATTTATTAATTTTATGAGACGCATGTTACTGAACTAGACTTTGATTTTTTCATATCAATGGAACATTGTAAAACTCATATTACATCATAAAACAACTTCAAATTCGTTAACTGGTAGTAAATAAGAAACCAAGACGCTAATTAGATGTTCAAACTGTGATCCGCTGACATTTTGGTAGTAGTAGATGCGGTTTCTAAAACAATATCTGACATTTACAAACATATGTGGGGTGTTTTATGGCATTCTTCTACTATTATCCACACAAATCTCCAATAAGTTTTGCATCAGAGTTGTAGGTCAAAAATTAATCATTTTGACACGTTATTTAATTTTTGATGACATCAAGAATCATCAAATTTGGCAGGCATATTGACAAATTCAACTGTCATAACCGTGTCAAATCTTATGATTCTAGCTATCCTACAAGTGTGTCAAAAGTTTAAATAATTTGTGATAAATGTACATAAAATCAACAACTTTAGCTCTATCTAATGTATAATCAATAGAAATACAAAAAGTCATAGAAACAAACTTAGAGATCTCGTCACATTCGTAACTGATTGTGCAATCTGTTTTTTTGATAGCCCTACGCCGACTTTAAGATAATGTCAGACATTTTAAATTTTTGTCAGGGTTAAAAATAAAAAAAAAATAACTTTTTTGGAAATTTCCAGTCGGTTACAGAATAAAACTCCAAGTTTATGAAATTTCAAGTTTTTAACTCATATGGAAGTAGTTTAGAATTTGTGTAGATAAGTCGCACAAAGAGTTGTATAGGCTAAATATATTAGACAGATAGGAAAAACTCGAACATACGATCTCGCAAAAATTACGTTTACTTAATCAAACGCGTTTCAACGACAAAGTCGCCTTCCTCAGTGATATGTGAGCTACAATAACTAAACTATAACTCCAGTTGTAGCTCATGTGTCACTGAGGAAGGCGACTTTGTCGTTGAAACGCGTTTGATTAAGTAAACGTTATTTTTTTGATATCTTGTGTTCGAGTTTTTTTTCATCTAATATTATCTCACAAGTCTAGCATAATATTTAGTCTATTTATATATTAGACACACAAACTTAATTTAGTCCAAAATTATTATGACGCAAACTGTGGAAAAAAGGTAGTGGGGGTGGATACTTTATTTCCCCTTTGTATATCTAGGCAACTGATTATTGTACTTAACAGTTCTGGATTTATGTGTTTCTTCCAAATAGAAGAAAAAATAGATTGACAGACTTGAAACTCACAGACTCAATTCATCCGTCTATTTTGTCATAATTAAAGAAACGCCAAAGATTGTCAGAAGATACAGTTTTGATTTATAAAGTTAACAAACAGAAATCGCTCCCACGAAGGTAAGGACTGCAGGGTGCAGGATGACTAGCTTCTCTCAATCAGTAGGAAACTCTGCTGGATGCCGTAGAGAGTTTATGTTAAGGGGGAAAAGGCGCAAAGTTTTTGTTATAAGTAGCTAGTTTGGTCTTGTTACAAACGGCATTGTCAAGGAAAATTCCTTCCGCGGGTCATTAAAGTAGATGCCCGAGCGAAGCGATGTCTTGTTCTAACTAGATTATTTGTACAGTTACGGCCAAACACTTTTAGTAATCTTTTAGTAAATAGGCCGAAAGATGTATGCACAAGTTTTATCAATTTTATTTTCCGTTTCAAAATGGCGGATATTCAAAACAGGCATGAAAGTGAGTAGGCCCTACTTCAACTAACAATAATGGGATCTTCAAAGTATTAAAGATAATGATGTGAACAAGACATAACGAGCATTCTTACAAACAAAAATTCAAATTAAAAATGAAATTAGAACGGTTTTATATCGCTCCCTGTGGGAAGTTTTATATGGACAAAAAATATAAATAATAAGATTATTATTACTAATAAGGCCTTTACTAAAATATCAAATAAATCATTGTTTATAGGCTGTAACAGTCACACTAAGACTGAATTGTATTTAAAACTCAATATAATTTTCATGTAACTCATAGGCCTATATGTGCAGCAGTGTGAAAACAATAGCCGAAATAGCCTACGTTACTGGTTTACCACTGGCCGAAGCCAATCATAGCTGGTATAAAGTTTTGTTTTTCAGTTGGCAGTCGGCCAGCATTCCAGGGTTTATTATAGTAAATACGGGAGTGACAATCTCGAGGCACCCTAGCTGGATCTACACAGTTTTTCATGTATTCTTGGATTTGTTGACTTCCTTATCAACTCTCTCTTTACGAACCCTCGCTTCCGATTCTTACGCTATTAGAGTATTCGAGTTCTAGGTATCTTTATTTAATATACTTTTCTTCCTTTATTTACAAGGCGCTAATGACCTAGACTTTTTTGCCTTTAATTAACATCAAGAAAATTTTATAGAATCGGTTTATAAAATAAATCAGGTTTTATAATAGCCTACATAGATCGGTACAGCATAATACATACTATCACTGTCATTCAAATGAATAGCAAACCACAACCACAAGAAGGAAGCCACAGATAAATTGTATCTCTAGCATTTATTCGTTGTTGTTTAAAGGCGTTGTTGTTTAAAGGTCATCGTCGATTTATTAAAAGAAAATAGAAGAAAAGCATCAGGGTCGGGAGAGAACAAAAGTTGGTCAAGAAACACCTGATATAAAATATGAAAGAAAGGGATCTAACCCAAGACAATGTGTAAAAAAGTGTAGATCCAGCTGGGTTTGTCGTTATTGTTTAGCCCTTACTCTATAGTGAGCTCTGATAGTTCCAGGATTAATATACATCGATAGGTACAGCATAATACATACTTTCACTTTGATTCCAGTATTATAGCAAACCACAACCACAAGAAGCAAGCCACACATAAATTGTATCTCTAGCATTTATCCGTTGTTGTTTACAGGCGATAAACCTCTCTGTCATCATCGCCTTATTAAAATAAAATAAAAAAAAGCATCAGGGTCAGAAGAGAACAAAAGTTGGTCAAGAAAGACCTGATACAAAATATGAAAGAAAGGAATCTAACCCAAGACAATGAGTAAAAAGGTGTACATCCAGCTGGGTTTGTCGTTGTTGTTTAGACTGTACTCTATAGTGAGCTCCGGAGAATTCCAGGGTTAATACACACCGATAGGTACAGCATAAAATTTACTAACACTGTGATTCCAGTATTACAAGGAGAAAATCACCCATAAAAGCTATAACTTTTATTATTTCTCTCTGCGGTCAGGTGTTTTGTTCAAGTGTGCAGTAGTTATAATCTTATTTACTGTTACTTTTTGATCTATGAAGATTCTCCTGACGAGTGAAGTGAGACACTAATAAGCAGTAGTTATATTTGGTTGAAAGTATTAAAACATTCAAGGAACATCACAAAACATCCATTACCTTGCAGAACATACTGCCAACTGTAACCCGATTCCACCCAGTGTGTTGTAATTATTGCGGTAAAGTCCCTAAGGTCGCTCTTCACTCTCTATCAGTTCTGGATTGCAACTGGTCGATGAGTTTTTAATAAAATAGCTCTGAGATTAGTTTAGGGGTTGTTACGATCCCGGAGGGATTCCCTACTCCCACCCCCATCATTCTCTTGACACATGTCGTATTATGCGCTTATTGAATACGTATTTCAAACTGTCCACCTCGTACCTACTATGAAGTAAATTTAAAAAAGTAACTAAAAGGTCTCTCTGCATTAACAGCTTAAATTGGAGTTTATTTTAATTAAATGTAGTCGTTCAGTTTTATTTAGATAGTTTATAGTCCGGTATATTCACTTTTAAATATAAAATTTGATTTAGTCTACTAAACAATTTAACTCTGTATATTTTTATAAAATATAGGGTAAATGTGATATTTATGCTCCTAAATTTAAACAATTCAAACCTTTGAAAGGCTCTATCGATTAAAAAAATAAAATAAATAAATAAAAATAAAACTGTATCATTAAATTTAACAAGATTTATTTGTAGATCAAGAATTACTTATGCTACCTAATTATTCATTAGGATGAAAATACGAGAAAATCAGAGCAAAAAATGTATTCAGTGTCTCAATATTACTTACAATAATAATAAATAAAATAACAAAAAATAAAATACCTTACCCAGGTTCGAACCTCAGATCTTCAGATTACAAGTCTAACATTTGTGGAGTGCGACAGGACTTGACAGGAATAGCTCGACAGGAGTTGTGTTGCGACCCCTCAGTTTATTTACTTTATTTAATTTAGTGCAGTTTTCTTAATAAATATGCCTGGCTAAGTTTCGTATAGAGACGTTCCCGATATTCTCGTGAAAGTCTAAATAATACGTCTGTTCGCAGTATATTATATTTTCGCAGTAAATAATATATATATATATATATATATATATATATATATATATATATATATAAATGAGTTACAAATAGGCCTATGGCTTACGACTAACCATTTTTACTTAGAGTTGTGTGCAGGTACATTTATAAATAAAAAGTAAATCCTCCAAATTAAGTTATTATAATTAACTCATTAACATCTGGTTATTGTTGTTAAGTGAACTCCTCCTTTAGATTAAGCCTAACATAGGTTAGCACAAATCCTCTCACTATTAAATTTATTAGTTTGACTCCCAACAACCATAATTTGTTGCAGTTGTATGCAGTTATCTCAAATTTTGAGTTATCGATTTATGTCTAAAATATGCCCACTTATATAATTTTATAAAATCTGTCCATAAGTTTACTTTGCACAACGCTGCACAGTTAAAAGCCTGAAGATCAGACATAAATCATTTCAAATATTACTTTTTGGGTCAGGGTACCTCAAACGGATATATTCATGTATTTACCAATTACCGATTCATAATAACAAACAATTTATAGTGTAGAAATTTTAGTCATTGCTATTCCCCTAATGTAAATGTTAAGACTATAAAATGTCGACACCCATCCTACACTTTGGAGTAATTTGGCACCTTTTTCGGTTCAATGTATACTCTTTTTTAGTAAACATATAAGAGATAGCAATTTTAGTACCATTAAAAAACAAAAGTTTATAGATTCCCCTTTACTTATAATGAGTACGGGTGTAGCAATCACAAGGTATACTAACCAGATCTTCATTTAGTCTTGGGTAGATACTTCTCTTTCACTTTCACGTCTCTCTTGATAAACTCTTGTTTTCTTCCGACCCTGATACTATTAAGTATTTGAGGAATAGGAGTCTTATTTTATGTTCTTTCACTCTTTGTTTTTTTAAGACAATGATCACCGAGAGGTTTTTAAACATTAAACAACAAATAGGCCTCTCTCTCTCTCTCTCTCTCTCTCTCTCTCTCTCTCTCTCTCTCTCTCTCTCTCTCTCTCTCTCTCTCTCTCTCTATATATATATATATATATATATATATATATATATTTCTTTTCCCGAATCGTTAAATAAGTTCGTTAATCATAAAATCTATCAGTAAATTTTAAAATGGCGGCGGACGAAATACAGATTTTTAAGATAATATTTTACTCTTATATCTTACAACATCCCAATAAATCATTCATGTTGTACAGCTTTACAATCTACGTGCAGTGATGTATTACGTGTTTTATGATACAAAATAAATTATGTGAAGAGGTACAAAACAAACTTAATCCACTAATAATTATGTTTTCTTCTGGTGGTAGAACGTTCTTTTTAATTAGCCTATATATTTTTTTAGTGAAGTTTGCTTGAATACGCCAACAGAAAATTCTTCTCGTACTCACTTTTCTTAAAAAAAAACTTTCGATTATAATTGCGTCATAGCTTATCCATTGTTAACAGTTACTTTTTGGTCGTGTCTAATTTCTAAACAAATTGTTTTGGAGTAATTCTAATCATTATTTTGTTCATGATTGAAAGATGCTAATTGGTGCGAAAATGGGTTCATTCTAACGAGTATATCATAAACAATGTTTCGTTTTTTACTTTCTTAAATATAGGCCTACATAGTAGAGAGAAATTTACGAGATGGCTAAAAAATTAAGTTTTTTGCGGATTCTAAATCCAAAATCGTGGATTTTGAAATGATGTCTATCTGAGGTCTCTAGTGCACAAATGTATGGGTATTCTTGTCACATCTCAGGAGATTTTAAAGTATTTTCCATAACTCATACCTTGGGGGTAGCTGCCGAAGAAAAAAAACACAAAATTACTATTTTCTCACATCATCTCTAACGACTTTTATCAAAATTTATTTTTGTGTAACCTCTAACTACACCAACAAAACGTTGGTCGCCATCTTTCTAAAAATTCTTATTCGTTGGTTGTCAGTGAAAAAAAAACAACACAAAATTAATTATTTGGCTGTTATAAAAAAAACATAAGTTATAACAATAATCAGTTATAATAATATAACATTAATCAGTCATGTGGTATTATGATTTATCAAAATTGATGCTACTGATTTCGTTAAAATTTTAGTGAAATGTGAAGATTGTGACCGAAACCAAGTACAAAATCTCAATATAGGCTAAGCACATTACGGTTTAGTAATAAAGAGCAAAAAGAGAAGTAAACCTTAGTTTTAAAAAACCTTTATCGTTAAAACAAATACGATTTACTAATGATGGGTTTGTGACGAAAGTAAAGGAATGTTAACTCTTTTAAATATATATTGTCTATTGTTCATTTTCACTTTTTTACTGACAACTACCGAACTGAAATTTTTGTAATCCCTAGTTTTGTTCGGTTAGTAGTCTATTTCGATTGTGGGAAAGATTGTGCAATGTTTTGGCAAAATGTAGGGATTTTCTTTCTCATGTAATGTTGACTTCCACAGTTAAGGCTCGAATTTGAAAATAATTAAAGCATTTGTTATTTAAACAGTTTAAAACATAACCTCAAAAATAGAAATAATAGCTCTAGTAGTTGAAATTTTAATTAAATTTAACGTGAATTTTCGTTTCTTTATTTTTTAACTATGATTGTTAGGTAGGCCTAAATTTTAATATGGCGGCCATCAGTAGTTATTTCACTTCTTATATAGGACCTGAATAGCTGTTTATGTAACTGAATATATTTATACCAAAGTGTAGGTCGGTAAACTGGTGGACAGACAGAAATAATTCGAGCGGTTTCTATTATGGTTGTTATGCAATCATGTACAATTCTTTGTCTTTTAAAATATTGGATTTTTATTCTGCTGGTTGTGTTTTCCTGCTTGATACTTTTCTTTTATATGAACTTAGAGGGCGAGATAGATTGAAAGGAGGGAGTTGGAAGGGGGTTAAGGGGGTGGAAGAGAAGAAGAGACTAGGCCTATACCAGAGTTCCGTTTTCCCTGAAGATTTGCGACTGTGCTTCTAAATAATGTATTGTATTCTCATCTTCCCGCTGTTCCCCTATGGCCGGATTAGGAACGCACACTATATGACTATTTTGTAAAGTACCTTTTGTTTTTATGTAGCTCTTTTAAATATATAGGCCTATGTAAGTACAACAAAACTGTATCCTTGTAAATAGGTGAAATAGAAGTTGATATTACTATTATATAACTGATCAGCTTAATTGTATTAAATTTCCCTTGTAAAACCAGATGTCAAATTTAAAACAAGGCTTTAAAAACGTAACTATAATAATTATAAATAATAAAACCGTTGTTTTATTTATTTACAGAAGATCCAAGGCTGAAATGTTACAACCATAATTAAATTCAAAATTAATGCTCTAAAGTACTTAATATTAAAAATGTAGGTTAAACAAATATCAATAATGTACAAATTTATACTTTATGTGCCTACTGGAACTTCCAATTTCTCCTAACCCTCAGGAGCTCATCTACAGTGAGTACAGGCTTGACGAGTCCGAGGGAACATTGTTGGATCTATTTTTCATGTAGTCTTGGGTTAGATCCCACTCTTTCATCTTTTCCAACCCTGCCGCTATTAGAGATTCAAGGGGTAGGGGGGACTTTCTTTCATTTTTTTTAAGACGGAGAGATTTCGCCTTTAAACAACAAAGAAAAAATATAATTTCTCCCCAACCTTAAATTATTTTAATAAAAATATATTCATTCTGTGTTGGTTTAGTGGCTAAAGCTCCTAAGCTACAAAACTGTACAAACTGCAGAAAATCATTTTGTGTGTTCTAACATATTGCTAAAATAACTATTATTCAAACTTTCATGATTATGCAGATTCTAGAAGGTTAGGATTATGAGAAGAGAAGTAAAATGATTTTGAACATTTGTACAACGTATTTTTTACAACCCATAGAAAATAGGAAAGTTTCCCCATTTAAAATTTTTGGATCCCTTATAGTTTTAGATTTAGAGCTGAAAACGGTAACTATTACTAACATTTTTTATGAATCTCTAAAATAAAAGTTTCTCAATCTCCCTTATGACAAATATTAAGACAATCAGCTGTGTACGTTAAATTTTATTGACTTCAGGAGACTAGAAATGAGATTAATATTCATTGTATAATGTAGCAATTTTTCTGTAGTCTCTAGATCCTCAAAAAATCCCAATTTTATCTGTACTAGTGTAAAAAATTATATACGCCGAAAATCTGGTTAAGTTCGTTCATCAGTTTATTCCGTCCCCAAGTTTTAGTCTAAATGTCAACAGTTCAAAAACCTAAAAAATCACATTAATTTACTTTTGATATTTTTAAAATGTTGCGTTCACCCTCTAAAAAGCTACAAAATATAAAAAATTTAATTTTAATTAAACTCCTATACGAGTTTTAGTTTTTTCATCAAATTAATTCTGCTTTCTCGATGAATAAAAATCATAAGTGTGTTACCCCTCTGGGGCTGACTTCAAACCAGTAACCCCCCCGCTTATAGTGAGTACAAGTGTAGAAATACCGAATGATTCAAGTTGGATTTGATTCTTTCTTCATCTAATCTTGGGTTAGATCCCTCTCTTTCATTTTCTTATCAGGCCTCTCTTGAATAACTCTTATTCTCTTCCTACACTCACGCTATAAGAGTATTCATTGACTGGGGTCCCTATTTCACCCCCTTTTCTACTTTTTGTTTAATTTAGGTGATGATAACTGTGAGGCTTATGCCTTTTACATCAACGTTAGCTCTAGAAGTGCTTTTAAGCTTGCTGCCTCTAGATATTTTCATACTGTCGGAGACGAAACTGGCGGCCTATAGGCTACACATAGGCCTACATGGCGAATAGAGGAGGAGCTACAGTGAGGTGGGCCACTCAGAAATCGTCAATAAAGTATTGATGAACTCGGTGTTGGAAATGTCAACTGACTGTATGCAAACAGAGTTCGTCTTCACTCAACCCATCAACGTTCTCTCCATCACAAGAGAGGACTAGAAGGATGGCAAGCTACCGGGATATCCAGGACAGCTTGTTTGGTATACAGACGGATCACTACTTGATCAAAAGTCTGGATATGGAGTATAATGTCAAACCACTGGGCAACTTTCACTGAAGCTAATCTAAGTAGGTATTGTAGAGTATTCCAGGCTGAGAATTGTGCAATCACAGCAGGTGTACATCGAGGATTAGAAGAAGGTCTTAGAGATAAGAACATTATAATTCTCTCAGATAGCCAAGCGGCAAAAAAAGCTCTCAGCTCCGTAGACATCTCATCCAAATTGGTATGGGATTCTCTCCGTTCTCTATGCGTCATATACACTGCCAATATGTGCACTTAGGATGGGTACCTGAGCATTGCGGTATTGAGAGTAATGAGAGGGCAAAGAAAGGGACCGCTGGCTGCCTTGTGGGACCAGAATCCGATTGCGGGTTCAGTCATTCAATGGGAAGACGAGTGGTTAGAAAATGGGCCAAGGAAGAGCACATCAAATGATGGAGACATTTTCCTGGCCAGAGATTTGGTAAGCGTCTTCTCTCGGGACCAGATCCTGCTATGACAAAGGTGCTGGTTCAGTATAACAGGAAGTCCCTGAGACTGATTGTTGCAATGATTACCGGACATGGCCATATCCGGAGCCACTTAAAAAGGTGGGACAACTACAAGTCTCACCTAATTGTCGTCTTTGTGGTCTCGTACCTGAGACCGTAGTACACATTTTGTTTGATTGTGAGGTCCTGGAGCCCAAAAGAAGGAGAATCTTGGACCCCAAAAAAAGACATAAATTTTTGATAAGACACCCTGCACAAGATCATGGAGCTTGTTAGAGGCACTGGGGTCGGTGTAAGGTGAACTTAAAGGTGAGCACAATAAGCTCATAGCCGAAGTGCCGGAGGCCAATTAAAGCTTCAGCAATATATCCCCAAGGATATAACCTTTTAACCAACAAAAAACAAAAGCCACTATTTCTGGATTTCTATCTAGTCGATTTGTTTCTATAATGGAACCCTTATTAATAAAGGGCATTTACAAATAATTTACGAAATTCAACCCCTAATGGTGGTAAAGGAGGTTTATATATCTCAATAACCTGAATATTTAGGTATTCTTCTCAATC
This sequence comes from Aphrophora alni, assembly GCA_963513935.1. Taxonomy (NCBI): domain Eukaryota; kingdom Metazoa; phylum Arthropoda; class Insecta; order Hemiptera; family Aphrophoridae; genus Aphrophora; species Aphrophora alni. The sequence goes on along the minus strand of OY740771.1, from coordinate 30,204,901 downwards.
TTATTTAATTACAGAATTGTAATGAATGTAAAATATAATATTACGTTTTTGTAAAGGGTCATCTTCTGGAACGAAAAGGAAGGAACTCGCTAATTTACAACAAAAAATGTGATAGTCACTCACTACTCATATCAAAATTGCAGAATTGATTTTAAAACTGTTTTTCTATTCAATTCCTTCCCCCAAAATATAATTAAACACTATGAGACCTTATTTTTGAACTCTGAACAAGAAATGGTTAATTGTAAGGAAAATCTGCCATTAAAAAAATAATAATCCAAGAATTAGTTGTCTACAAAATCTGGAAGTAAAACTCGACTTTCATATAATTTTTAATATTCTCTTCCTTGGGTAGTGCACCTTTTTCTATATTTAATTATTTCAATAACGTCGTATTACAAAAATAATACCTTTTATTAATATTTCTTTGAAAATATAATCAATAATTTCAATTAGAGCTATATACATTTTACACGATGGACATAAGGTAGAAGTGGCAACCCGCCAATTAAATAAATATTTAAAAAGGAGATCCATGAAATCACTGTTAAGTGTCTGTAAGCAAGTATGTATGCTACAAATAGTGTTTATACATATAAAACTGACAACCGATTTTAATAAACTTTTTCGCTGTCTCGTTCTTTTGGTGACTAGTTTTGCCGTTCAAATTTCGTGTTTTAAATATTTCAACCCAAAAATTCTCTCCTTGATGTGTTTTCTTAGTTAAACAAGCTGTCGCCTTCTCAGCCCGGAGGACGATAGTGATTTTCAATGCATTTTCATATTCTCTTGTGCACTACTCAAGCAAATTGTTATTTTTTATCTTAAAATTTTACCACCTAAATTTCAAATTCAGTAAAGTCAGTTTGTATTATTATTTACATAGTTCGACAAACTCAGTTTTTGTTTGTTAAGACAATAAATTTGATACTATTGCTTTATAGGAAGGAAAATTTTAAATTGACAATGCGATCGTAAATTTTTCTTTTGATTGTACACAGTTTTTGATAAAACTTAATTACCTCATGTTTTCTTTTGAGCTGGACTTTATTTTAGTCACCATTTTTTAAATTACTTGCTCTAATTTAAAGTTTGAGCCTCTAAAATCATACTTTTACTTAGTTTGTACAATATTGCAGAAAATATAATACTAACTTCTAGAATATTCTTTACGTATTTCATTTTTATTGGCATAAAAGTTCGCTTTTTAAGTTCAAGCCATTCGAAATTTCCAAATGACATTGAAATTCTTGAAAAAAAAAATTATGGATTTTTGTTTCAGATTTATCAAGAACAGTTTCGTGGAAAAAAATTGATAATCTCCTTTTCGGTAAGTTTATTCTTCTTTAAAGCTAAAAAAATCCATTGAAATGCTTTGTAAAACATAATAAGGGGAGTAAAAACTATGTTAAAACCAAATTCTACATCTCTACTTCAGCTATTTTTCATTTATAGAGGAGGGGGCGGGGGAGAAATGAAAATAGAAGGAACTTTCAAAACAGAACATTTTTTGTTTGCTTGTCTATTTTAAATTCTTTTCCATGATTTTTGGGACGCTGAATAAAAATTCAACCTCTACATTATTGTTATTTTATTTGTTTTCATTTCTACTTCTTTTATCTACAACCTCTTAATTATTAAAAAGCAGATTTTCGATTCTATAAACTTCCGTCTTAAGAATGTTGTTCAATTGACTAACATTAAGTCTTTTTACTTTTATTATTTCATATACATCGGAAATAAGTTATGAACTTTTGAATCAAACCCGTTGTTATTTTATATTCTACTACTGAAGATTATGACGTTGTATAGTCCAATTTGAGAACTGCTCTATACTTTACTGCCCTTCACACTTACTACAACTTTCTTAGAGGAAATAACTCAAGAAGACAAAATCTCTTTTCGCGTCAGTTAAAAACAACTAATTATTGTTAAAGTTTGACCATAAATAAGACATTTTGTGTCCAATGTAAAGAAACACTAAGCGTGTAAAGAATTCAGCACCGAGTCAATAAAAAGATCGAGTTTGACGAACTGTATCAAAACCGGTCCTGTCATCTTCACTTGTCTTATTGCTTACGATTTCAAGCTGAAAATCTAGTTTGGTATTCGGGCTGTCATTATAAAATGTGTCCGATGTCAAGAAGGCGTTCAACAGTCTTGTCTAGCCTCGAAGGATTAACCCTCCTGTCCGCCTGGGCGACATGCCATGCAGAGGTAACTGGGAGGCTGTTGGTACTATTCTGATGATCATATTCATAAATCATATGGTATTTGAAATTTTGGTTTTAAAATCGAACCTCAATAACTCCAACTATTCAAAAATTTATATAATTAAAATAATTATTGAAAGCTCTGCAATTCGAGAAATGAACAGAACACAATTTGAAGTTTTAGGGTGTATACTTAAAACTTAAAATACCACTGTAACTATATTTTTTTAAACATATACTTTTATAACAAAAGAATGAAAGAAGCCTTTATTACCCGACTTTAAGAAACTTAACTCCTATGAATCGAAGTTTTGATTTTTAACTTATATAAGTGTAAAATTGTGGAGCAACGAATCTAAAGAAACATTCTGGTTTAATGTAATAGATTGTTTATACAATTAATTCCGATATTTGCTATACAGTAATTTGTTTATTTACAAATTATTATAATGGTTCCTTTCTTAGGTTTCAAGTGTTAGCTTTAGTTTACAACATACTCCTAAGATACTAGACCATGTTGGCCCTTGTCACGTTCAAAGTTCCTCTTGAAAACGACAGTTGATCCAAACTCTCGAAACCTGTATTACTTTTTATTTAGTTGAGTTGTCCTACACTAAACTTGATAATTAGCCAAAATTTAATTACATGAATAGGCTACATAATCTCTAATTTAATTTAAGTAGGCTACATAATTAGGGAGCTGAAATTTTGTATGGTGTTACTGTACGTGTTGAAAAAGTACATACGATATATAATAAAAATAAATAACATTTTTGTTTATGATACCCTTTTCCTAGGGGAAAAAATACTAGTTTTAATTATTTATTATAGTTTTCACTGGAATGCAATAATTAGTTCATTATAGTTCTAGGGTAAGTACACTGATATTGTGTAAAATACTAGGTAATTATCTGTAATGGTTCTTGAGATTCAAGTACCTAAATATTAAAATGACTGACTTTCTGGAAAATGTAATAAAATTACTAAGACGAAACTGGAATAATTTATTTGCCTCTTCCCTTTTATCTAAAATTAAACATAAAAATTTTCAGAAGTGAAATATAAAGTGATTTTCTAAGCATTGTAAAATGGAGCGTCTCCATTGTTCTGCTACTTTATACCTGTTGTTGTAGTGCGTACCCTTAAGCAAAACCAGTACTTTTCTTTCTTGTTTCCTTGTCGTTTAAACCCGAAAAAATCTTTCAGTCATCATTGCCTGATAAAAAAAGGAAGAAAAGAATATAAGAAACGACTCCTTAGCTCGCAAATACTCTAATAGCTTCAGGGTTGTAAAAGAACAAGGGTCGTTGGTCAAGAGAGACCTGATAGGAAAGATAAAAAAACTACGTGAAAAAAGTGTGATCCAGCTGGGTCCCTCGGGATTGCCAAGCACGTACACACTTAAGTGAAACTCTCAGGGACAAAAAACTCTCATGCATACGTCTGCAATCTTATATATTTTCTTATTGGAATTTAAATATAAAGTGGTGTAATAGAAAAAAAAAATTTGTTAGTATAACATTAAAATTAACTTTTATAGAAACATAAATTTTAAATTTATCAATATTACCAATGATATTAGTTTATATATGAGCAGGAGGGAAGGCCTAATTAAAAACATTCGATAAATTGAAGCGTCCTATGTCCTGTGGTAGTAGACACCAAAGGAGGTTGTCAGTGATAGAAAAATATCATTCAAAGAATTCGGGTCCTATCAAGTCAGCGTTTTGGTTTCAAAACAAACGAAATGAGAGCGTTTCATCTCCCCAAAAAGTTCGGAAAGACGAGTGAGTGACCAACAGACGTATCGGGTATGATCATATTTTTTAAATTTAACTTATTATTGATTAATTTATGCATTTCAATTAATTGAAATATTCAGCTTGGGAAATTGAAAAATTATTGAATAAAATAATGTTTACTATTGAAGAAGGTTTCTTCGTATATCTTATTAAATATTGATTTTGGTCATATTACATTATTTTGCAGTGCATGAAATTTTACACACTGTTTTGGTACGTGATCACATAAACACTAGGTTAAAAAATAAAACGTCTATAGATCAAAAATCTAGAGTGCGGCTGAAAGCTTAATTTTAAGACGTACCGCAAAAGATGCAACGCAAAAGATAAAACTTTTTTTGCCAAAATAATTTTATCGACTAAGTATAATCTAAATTGTAGCAATATTTGTAAATTTGAAAAAAAAACTGTTCAAATAATATTGCATATGAAGTTTAGAAATAAATAATTCAATGTCAATAATTAAACCAATTCAATATTATCTTAAGTGTTACTAGTTAATGACGTGTCTTTTAAAATGATTATAAAGATTATTTATTTATGATTAATAATATTTCAAGAAGTAATATAAATTTCGTTAACACTAGTCTTTACAAAATAAAATTTTCAAGTCATTTTTTTATTGTTTTTTTTATAGAAGCTATTTAAAAAATATAGGTAAATAGACACTTTTTTATTACAATTGGTAATCTAAAGCCAACTGGAAATGCTTATTAAATAACTGTTTTTTTATGTCACTTACCACCAGCAATCCTTTTGAGCAAACTCCAAACCAGCAAAAAGGATTGCTGGTGGTAAGTGACATAAAACACACTTTTTTTTAGTTTATGTGCTATATCTTTTTCTAAGTTTCAGAGAAAAAGTTACATTAAAACGTTATTAATAATAAAATTTGACTGAAATCAACTGCAAATGTAAAATTGTTTCTTTAATTGTTAGGTCGCTTTATTAAAAACGACAATATGTCTACAACTTCTGAAAAATAAAGGCCTATTCAATCTTAAAAAGTCTTAATTTGAGTGCAATAGTCTACCAATCCTAGCATTATTATTTACATTTGCCTACGCGTTTCAGAATTCCACCATCTTTACTAAAGTAAGTGTCGATGATGGAGGAACTCCAAAATGCATTGACAAATATAAATAGTAATACAATGCTAGGATTGGAAGAAGATTGTACTCGAACTAATGATGTAAATCCTTGCAAATATAATTATTACCTATAATAATTTAATAAAAAGTCTGCTATAAAAGATATTTCCATATAAGATTATTAATTCTTTTAAAATTCAATACTATTTGGGAAATATACTGACAATGTACTTGGCCATACATCTTTTGTTTTGTTGATCTTTTAACTGAACTGGCAGGTTAACAAAAAATTTTTCAGATAAAATTCATGATCTAAAAAAAATATACTACATATTTATATCTTAAAATCAATATTAAATCAAACCTTTTCGCCTATTTGTAATGATTAAAATATATTTTAACTACACTTGTTTTTTTCCCACAAACAGATCATTTATTCTTTTATATCTGATCGGTTTAAAAAACTTGTTACTAATAACAATATCGAGGGGTAAACTTATAGTTTAAGAGTAGGAGCGTGGCTCACAGTCAAACATTGAAATATTCCCCACGGCATGACAAATTATCCCCTGGAATGCTTAATGTCAAGGAGAATGATATTGATTTTTAAAACGTATAAACAGTGCGTTACTAATTTGTTCGGGTCACCTGCGGAGTGGTACAATGGCAGGCAAGTTGCAAGTCAGAGGCAAGACAGCGGGGGGTGGGATTACGAAGTATTGTATGCAGTAGCCAGAGCATCGGCCTACTTGATTTCATCACGATATCACATACACCGTGACACTTGGTATTCATATGTGTAGGCAAATTATATAATCATTTACTACCTACTTTAGCTATTGATATAATCGAATGAGTATGCATGTTTTATATTATACTTGTGTGTGTTTTGATGCACTCCCACTCACGTGCGCAAATACAAGTACACACTAACATTTAGGAGAATCCAGAATTACAGATGGGTTATATGTTAGGAGAATATAAGTAAAACATTGACTCACATACCCACAAAATAGTTTCTAATGGAAGATAATTTGGTGCCTAAAGTTCCGCCCTAATCAACTTCTTTTACTTGCAAACGAAGTGTTTTTGAACCTATGTTCATATGAACTTTGTACCTTATAAAATTATTTTCCGAGAAATGCTGTCCAGTCTAATCACTCTATATAGAGGTTATTAATAAAATGATGGGACGTACCGCTATGACTGACTATTTAACGCTATGACTAAGAAACGCTCAGTTGCGTTATCACTATTAGTGTTAAGTCGTTTACTTAATTGTTCAATCTATTGTTTGTATATTACTGTGACGGAATGGCTAAATTGGTGCTTACTAAATAATGTATTAATACATCAGACAAAGATGGCGCTTGGCTGTTACCTTCGGCGATACTAGTAAAGTGTTCTTTGAAGTTGAGATGATATTTTTATTTTTTTTTAAATTATCAAATCATTATTATTGAAATTTTGAATGGTATGTAACATTAGTATCTGTGCAAAATTTGTTTTAAGTTTCGGTAAAATTCCTTTAAACACTGAATATGTTTATTTATAGGAAACGACGCTGGTATTATCTAGATTATTGCAAAACAATAGAGGCGTTATAGTTACTGACAATCTAGAATAATATCCTCGTTGTTAAATACAAAATTTATTTTGTTATAATTATATAATTATACTATTTTCATTTTATGCGATGATAAACGTAAAATCAAACGCGTTTTGGAAATAAATATTTGAAACTAAATTATCTGTGAAACTTCATCTCAATATTTATTACCTAAATTATTTTACGTTTTGGAAGGTTTATTTACTCAGCGAATTTCATTTCCCTACCGCTGAGAGTTTATGCTGATCGTTGATAATTCAGTCAGTCAAGACGTTAGCTTTCAGATATATATGGATTAAGGATTATGTTGATATAGGCCTAAATTTGTGTAACCAACCTATGAAAGTAAAAAAACCAATTCGATGCCCCGTCGGGTCACAAACATATTGGATGAATACGTGAAAAAACATTTAATCGATAATGTGGTTAAATTTCTAAGATGTAACATTTTGGAAAAATCTCCTTCTTAGGGGTCTTTAGCCTACGTTACGGGAGGATTATACTCAGTGAATTTCATATTTTTAGGTTCAAGTTTCGGCTGGGTGTTAATGAAACAGTTAGTCAGGATATTGATTAGGGATTATGTTTATTGTAATTTGTATTAGTAACCTATGAAAGAAAAACATACATTACCGGGCTTAAGAGATGTTGAAGAATACGTGAAAACATATTTTACCGATGCAACCCTTTAAAGGGAAAAATGAGAAAAAAATATATCCCTTTTAGGGGGTCCTTACGGTATGGAAGGAATATACTTAGCGAATTTTTGGTTTCTAGGTTTAGGAATTTCGATTAGACGTGAACGATTGAGTCAGTCCAGATATTGATTAGGGATTATGTTTATAGGAATTAGCATGTGTAATCTATGAAAGCAAAAACCAAAGGGATACCTATTGGGACTAAGAGACGTTGAAGAATACGTGAAAAGATATTTTATCACTTTTAACACAATTAGAGGAAAATTTTTGAAAACACTTTTTAGTAGGTCCTTATGTTGTGGAGGAAATAAACTCCGTGAATTTTATGTTTCTAGGTTCAGGATTTTGGGTTGGACACTATTGAGTCAGTCAGGACATATATTGATATGTATAAATACTGAAATTTAAAATTTGTGTTTTCTACTTATGATAGTTTTAATATTTATGACCAAATTCTCTCTTATTACAGTAGTTTATGTACATTCCGATAAGAAGTGATAAGGATGCATACGGTTAAATCACAGTGAAAATGTATTTTAACTCTTATGTGAATAATAATTTATTTGATATTTATGTAACTATATTAAATTCGAAAAGGTTTTATGTCATTTAAATTAAAACGTGACAAAAGTACTAAACTCAGATTTTTTAAAATATTTCGGTCACGAAAAACACTTCTAGACGGTAACCATTCAATTATAATTTTTCTAATAATATTTGATTTATTTTTGCGATTGTTCGGTATGCCTAGTTGACGAGGTATTTACCCAATAGTGTGAAGTGATCGCATTTCCAGTTGACGAACCCACCTCCATGTACTGGAACCGTTCAGAATTAATGTTGATTAGTGGTATTTTAAAACGGAAAATAATTTTATAAACCCTTTGTGGACATCGTTTGGACGTAATAAACAGACGGAATGCCAAATAGATAGGATCTTGTTTAGAGTTGGCCAAAAATTGATACAAATATTTCATTAAAATGTTTTAAAATATCTGAATAATTGAAGTTATAGATGGTATAAATGAATCTAATTTAATGATTGGCAGTTATTACTTTAGTAATATAAAACTACTTTCAATGTTAATTTATTTGTTAATTTCCTGAAATAAAGCTATTTTCATTTTATGTTTTAATTGAGTTTAAAATTTACTTTTTCTGCCGTATTAGATTTTCCTTAATGTATATTTGACACACTTCCATTTTTATCCGTTTACTTTTAAACATTGCCTTAGTCCTTAAAACAAAGCCATTTATATAGGCCTACTACTGTCTAGTGAGAGTATTTTCGAAATATAAAGTTTAAATATAAAAGTTCTTTCTATAGCAATGTCTTTCAAACCTACCTATAGGAATAATTATTTTGTATCATTTTTGGCTAACTATGAATTTTGACTCAAAATAGGTCATAATTTTGGCCGCTTTTATTTAAACTTTGACTGTATGCTTGGTTTTTAACCATTTGACAAACAGCCATAAATAAATTTCAAAAGGATAGATAATTTTTAGCTTTAAAAATGATTTTGTTAAATACACAAATATTAAAGGGCCTTCTGACAAATAGTAAAAAAATAAACGTTACAGATAGATTGCACTAACTTTATTACTACAAACAATTCAATTTTCCATAAGATCAAAACTAGAACTCTGTCATTCCCAAAATTATTTCTAACGATTTTAATAAAATGCAAGCCCAACTATAACCTAACTAATCGCAATCTCAAAATCATCAACAAAAAAAAGCTGATTCTACAGTTATCTGGTAAAAATGGAAATTTTCGTAATTGGCGTCTTCAATATTCGAATATTTAAAATGAGTGGAAGCTATTTGGATAATATTTCATATAGTCTAAGTATTAAGAATTATAATTCAAAACAATCTGCCAGACTGCAAGTTAAAGAAAATTAGGGCTGGTGAGTAATTTGGAAAAAAAAAACTAAAACATATCTGAAGGCCTTCAGGATTTACTTCTGTATATAGAATATTCTCACGAACTTGATTTTATTTTTACTTGCGGTTTGACAGATTGATTTGTATTATAATATTCACTTGTTAAACCGCTAGTTTTTTATAAAGATAACGACGAATGCGTTACATTTGAGCAAAAGTTGATCAAAATCATTACGACAGATTTTGAGAAATTCGAAATTTTAGTTTTAGTTTTATAGATAAACTACTCCCAAATTTGTATATATAGAAAATATGTTAAAAAAATTCTAGAGCTTTTAACAAAGTATGATTACATAGTAAATTGGATCAAAATTGGTCCATTTCATTGATCTGTATGTTATTGAATAAACATTAGTGCCTGTATGTCTAGTGAACCTTAAAGTGTATTTTTCTGTCCTAAATTCAACATCATATTTTGGCTCATCACATAATATTACAAATATATTATATTATATATAAATATAACATCACATATATTACAAATAAATTCTTCCTTAGTTGATTTAGCTTTTCTAAAAAATGTGAGATGTGTGTGTTACATGTTAAAAAAACTGATTTATATTGTTCCACTGTTAATAAAATGTTTTTCTGTTCATTTAAATTGCAATTGTGTATTCTTACAATAATTTAAAATAACTCGAGTCAGATTTTGTTTCCTTATTTATATTCAAGACAAGGTTATCTATTTTTATTAAGTTATATAATTTTATTTAGGTTAAATCTCTGACAAGTAAATTTATTTGGATCCAACTTTGGCTTTGCTCTTGGGATCTCCTAAATTTTGAAGAAGTTTCTTGAAAAAGAGGTTAAATATGTCTAACCCTCAATGCATATATTGAGTATAGATGTGACAATCCCAAGTGAACCTAACTAGATCGATACATTTTCCCACGTAGTCATGGGTTAGATTCCTTTCTTTCATATTTGCTATAAGGTCCCTCTAAACCAACTCTTGTTGTCATCCGATCTTGACGATATTAGATTATTCAAGGGCTGAGATTTTTTAAAATTCTATGTTTTTCTTCCTCTTCATGATGACAGAGAGGTTTTCCGCCTTTAAAAAACTAGCAACAAAAATTAAGTAACTCTGGTCAGGTTGTTTTCATTTACATTAGGATAAGATTATCTATTTTTATTTAATTGTATTAATTATTTAGGTTAATCTTTGACAGTTAATTTTAGTGATGGGGGATCTAACATAGACTTTGTTCTTGGGTATTCTAAATTTAGAATGGAAGTGGATTATTTAAACAAAAAGGAAAATGTGTTGATTTATATTTATATACGAAATAAATAATTAAAAACAAAAATTAAGTGATAAAGTAAAATTTATGTGTAATTTCTATTCTAGACAAGTTTACCTAGTTGAAGCTAAAGTTACTATTCATTGTGGAAAAATGTATGTTTTACAAATGAATGTCCGTATTTTAACGCAATTTCCGCAGTGAAATACACAAATTACGCTCATCGTCATATAATTCTGGTTATTTTAAAAACACCTGGTTGTGGCTACAATAATTCAATCAACTAAAACGTTTCAGAACTTAAATAACTTTGGACCCAATCTACCCTCTTTAACAAATAATGATTCAATAAAATCCGTTTGAGCATTTAAAAAATTAGCAATAACTGCAAAATGAAACCGGATTACTCGCTTTGATATGTGATGCGATCCTAATAGTTTTATTTCTGTGCACAAAGAGTTCGTCCCGACTTTTTCAATCGAGTTACACGATCTGACGAACACCGATGAGCATTGGCGTTGTAAAACCGTCACAAACAACGCTCCCCTAACAACAATCCACTGCTCCTACACACTTTGGTTCAACATGTTTAAGTCCTAAGTCTAATAGTATATCTTCTAGAAAAAAGTTTTGACATGTAAGTAGGAAAATTTTCATATAAGTAGTAATAGAGTTGTAGGTGGGTGCATAGCCTTTTCAGAGAACCCAAAAATTCGTTCCGTCTGCGTAGTTCTCTGCAGTCAAACGAAAAGTCTGATTTTGCCAAATTTGGAATGTGGGAATATTTAGACTATATCTCAAAAATAGATGATTTAAAATTTGTATATACCTGCTATATGCCCCAAAATTCCAAATTATGATTTTCTCAAAATCATTTGATACGATTTTGATACAATATCTCTCTAAGGACCCAGAGTTTATTGGTCGCTAACTTCTATGAAATTGACCAATTCGGGAATTAACAGTAAAATGGGGATAAATCGGTAATGGAGTCGTCATATAAAAGATTTCGTCATGGCTACCCCGATTTCGTTAAGAATTTAGTGAAATATGATGATTAATGGTCCAAACTAGTTTGCTAAATTGCAAATAAAATAAAATTACATATATCAAAAATAGGGGGGTAAAATGTATAGACAGTTTTTTATAATTACAGTATTATAATTTTGAAAATGCGATTATTTCCTAACTTTGGTTTTACTATTAACATAAACAGAATAAAATCCAGTTTGGTCCTGAATTGCACATAATAAACTATTGTTGACATACGTATAATATCAGCTAAAGGTTTACTAGAAAAAAACATTTAAAACTTCTACCATTTTGAAATTGTCTACCCATTTATTAATTAGCAACACATATTAAAACTAGTAGCGTGCTATATTTGATGTACAATTCCCCGTCCAACAGATATTTATTATTATTTTTAGTTTTAAGATTGTGGTTTTTAAGATTTTTTTTTTTTTTATAAACTAACTTTCTTGTTTTTTTTTAGTACGTTTGAGCATCAACGGATGGAAATTTGTAAGCGGCATAATATAGCTTTTGTTAAAGAATCTACTGTTAAAAATTTAACATAAAAAAAACATTACTTTGAAATTTAAACATCGGCTGCCATTTAAATCTATTTTTGAGATTAGCAAACTTGTCCAACGATTCATAAAGCCATAGGAAATGTTAATAAAACCAGGAAAAAAAAATTGTAGGCTGTATCATAACTCCTGGCCGCCATTAACAATTAAAAAAAGTTAATAAACCAACACGATTTTGGGAAAGGTTGTAGTTTTAAAGAGGCTAACTTCCCAAAATGGGTTTTGAAGACATATCAAAAATTTATATCAAATAATACATCATTTTAAAGGTAAAAAGTTGAGAAAAACAGCGCAAAACCAAAGGTCGTTAAGTTACCTCGAATAATATGAAAATATAGCTTTGCACTCCTTTTGTCTTCTTAAGATTTAAAGGAGTTTGATTATAAAGAATGGAACTTAATTACACATAAATCATTTAAAATGTAGTCTTTGCCAATAAAACCCAGTTAGGGCTATTTGCGAAATAACGATATTTATGAGGGCTTTAGAGAACTTGAATGAAATTTTGTAAAATATGTTATGTTTCAACTCATTTGAAAAGATCATTTATTTCGAAAACAGTAGCCTACTGCTGAAAATAAATAAATCCAAATTTTAAATCTGATATTCGCAAAAAAGTGAAGCAAGTTTGCATATTTAACATAATACCACTCTAGAGCAGCGGTTGGGACATACAGGAGAAGCAAATTTGACAAAATAAATGTAACAAAATAATCGCGGGGGTGTTTTAAAAATTGCAAAACATTACGTTAGAAGTTGGCAAGAAGTTTAAATCACGCAGATCTTATGCGCACGCCTCTAGTTAGTTCATATAGTTCGGGGCTAGATCCCTCTCTTTCCTATCAGGTCTCTCTTGACCAACTCTTGCTCTATTCTGACCTTGGCGTTATTGGAATATTCGAAGGATACAGTTTTTTTATTTTACAAGTTTACTTCCTTTTTCTACATGACGATAATAATAATAATATAAAAAATTTATTACTTTCAACATTTAGAAAAAACTTTTCTCAGCAGTGAATATTTTAAGTTGTACTGAAATAAAAAATATATTTCCAAGTAACTAATTTATTATGTAGTAACTCACACCTTCAAAATATCGTCGACCTTTATTTTCAATACGTCTTAACTTTATACATTTTCTAGTCTTTTGTGTTTTAGTATGTAGGTTATGATAAGTCTGTTGCAACTTGTTGATTGTTTATGGCCGATTTTTTGGGAGAAGCTATCAATTTCTGTAAGCTCATCCCAAAAAAAGAAAAGGAAATCAGGCGATGGAAAAAGTCTCTTTCAAATTGGTTCTCTAAAAACGTCATGACGTAGCCACATGGAGATCCGTTGAGTGTATGCTGTAATCCAACTGTTAAAAGTACGCATTATTAATTTCATAATTATTAAGACGACCTGAGCAATGTCTTCGAGTTGTGGTATCTTCAAGAATAGGTTCAACAATAAGGTTTTAACGCAATCACTATCCAAACTCCAACAATGCTGAAGCATCACATGTGGATTCTCAATTGGTCTACAACCTTGTTTTGAGAATATCAGGCAAACAAAATTTTGATATATCGAAAAAAAACTCCTCAAATTATTGTAAAAATAATTATGCCTGCATAGGGATGTTACTACTATACCTTCATATTACTTGAATTCAAGAGACCACAAAAAGTTTTAGCAATTTGCAAGAAAACTTAACTTCACATAAGTTTCGCTAATTGTATAAAATGTAAGCCTGCAAGTTTCGTTGAGTATAATTAGGTCCAAATGATTGCTTCGATGAAACAAATATTTCATCGCTTTTCATCTAAACCGGCGTTACCTGACTCACATTAAACTTTAACAGTCCTTTAAAATGTCTTTGATCCAAACTGGTAGTATTTATTCACAGAAATTTCGATGTTGACTTCTTGCACAGCAGTTCCTTCCAATATTGTCGTAAATACTTCGCGACTTCATAAATTATAGGTATTCATAAATCATACAAAATGGTAGCCGGTTCTAACGCTTTGTTTATATAACTCACCTGAGGGGACGTGAAGTCTTCTGTTATTAGCTAATCCGTAAGACGACCATGTCGTATGTCGTTTCTGGCATCTCGCCAGAGTTTTCCTCAACGACCAATTTATCACCCAAGATCGAGGATTGTAGTTCCATAATTCACTCCGGTTTAATAACTTTATACTAGAAGATGATTGTTAGAGTCACGCGCGTTGGCTTGCGTTGCATCTTTTGTTTTGAAGTGAATGTCGTTCATGTAATAATGAGTGGAATATATGGCAATAGATCTCGTTAGACAGACAAGACGATCTTGACTTGTGGGTTAATTTGTGGTTTGCAATCAAATAAAATATTGTTTATTGTTAGTAAATGCTGTAGAGCCATTTTTATATTGTTTTTAATTATTTAATTTCTACGGTACAGAATGTTACAAAATTATAAAACGGTTTGATTTCTTATGAACGATTATCAGTTCGGAAGTAAGAATTGGAGGTTCACCTCCAAATGGAACTATATCTTGCACACAACCTAATATTGTCTATCCGAAAATGCAAGTCTAATTTTTCAAATGAAAACCTGTATTATTGTTTACAGTATTTATTATAAAATCCCATATTAAAATGATTTTATTTTTGGGTTTAAATACAATAATATCCAAGTGCGGACTGTTTATAGGGATAGTAACTCTCAAAAGTTGTTGAGATTTTCAGCTCTATAACCAAACTAATAGAATAAATTGTGTAGTAAAATAATTAAGTAAATCCAGTATAATTTAAATTATAATTTTGTGAAATCTGACCCTGAAACTTCTAACAAAACAAATTTTCAAACAAACAAACTGTTTTTGAAACTGTACTAAATAAAATGATTTTAGGCCGATTTTATGGCTTTACGTTTTATTTTTTTAGTTGTGAGTTTTATTTCCTCCTACGACAAAGGCCCTAATGATAATCTATATTTCTCCTAGGATGGACATAACTAATTTCAGTGAGTACATTCTTCTACCTTTCAACTAAACATGTGGGTGCTTTGTTTTAACTTCTGTTAACATGTTTCGGATTAACTCCATTTTTAAAAACTTTCAAATAAATGATTTTAATTAAGCCTTCAAGATTCTCAAATTAATATTAAAAATATAGATTTACATTTGAAAATCTAAAGTTACTTTCGCGGTAAAATTGATTTGTATAGCAAAAGGTATTGGTTTCAATATAGATGGAATCCAACTTTTATTCTAAACATCGTTCAAAAGTAATCATACTTTTCTTTTCTAACATCCTGTATAACTATTGAACTATTTCAGAAAATCATAATAATTCCTTGTAGCTAAATAGATAATTTTGAAATATATATACAATTTGGGTGTGATTTAAGTTTTTATTTTGGCAATTTAGATTAATGAAGATGGGAGACACTTCCCAATTGGTGTGGAAACTGCATATCCTATTCACTAATTGGAATTGCAGCGAGCTAAGCGCACTGTCTGTCAAATGGGCTACGTCGCTCCCATAAAATAGATATTCACTATGCTTCCCTTGATAACACTTTGGTATTACTGTATTTAAAACGCAAGCTATATTTGTTTAGAATTATTAAGAAATAATTTTGAAAAAGGACTCAAACGAAATGGAGTTAGTTTCAGTATTATACAGTTTCCTCAAGAACCAAATTGTTATAAATATTTACATTTTTTGTGAACAGAAATTTTATTAAAATTATTGTCGCCATTTTGAGATATCCGAAGGCGCTGATAGTTGAATCCACACCCTTCCATTTTAACCGATAAATCTCGAACAGATATTTTTGGGAAAGTGCGACTTTTGGGAAGATCCGGTAAATTTTTTTTGGATCTTTAGAGAGACTATATTTTAGCAAAGGTTGATAAAAATCGTTATAGTTTGTTCCGTGTGTCCAAAAACATTTTTTCTTACAAAAAAATCTGTCTACAACAGTGTGTCTGTTAGAATAGATTTCTCAGGAAACGTTGAACCGATTTTGTTCCAAATTTAATTTAGGAAATATTTGGTTCTAATTAATTACGCAAGTAAAATTAAGAAATTTACAATTTAAGAGTAGTTGCCGTAAGATTATATATAAGGTAGATGATATTTGGCACTTAAATTTATCCTATCGCCAAGATATTAAATTTTTCGTTAAATAAACATACATATTCACAATCAGAATAACTTCCAGTTTTATTTCATACTTCACACATAATACTGTATTTCCAACACTAATATTTCTCATCTCGATAATTTTTGTTATCGACATTAACTACCCCCAAGGTCATTTTTTCTTTGTTTAAATATTATGCAAATTTTCCCGCAACAATCTCAGAGTATAGAAGTTTACAAACTTTACAAATAATTAAAGTTTAGTTTAGTAAAGTACTTCGACAGTAGGCCTATTACTTTCTCCTATATATATATATATATATATATATATATATATATATATAAATAGTAATTCTTATAGGTTTTCATGATGAGGTAAAACAATCGAATATCAGCTGTTCATGGAAATATTTCTTTTGTATTTTAAATAATATCTGTCTGTAGTCTATATGGTTCATTCTCTGAGTTACGACACAATCGGATAGACTATAATTAAATTTCACACGTGGCCATATTTTTACAATGCTACATTTCCCCCGACAAAACACAAAATTGTGATTTTATAAAAACGATTTTAATTAAATGTTCCTCACCTGAAATCTCTATGAAAGTAACAAAACATATTTGTTATGACCTCCTTAATAATGTCAGTATGAAAGTTGACGATGAAAAATGAAGAAGAAAGTGGAGTATTTATAAAAGATGTAATTTCTCAAAATCATCTCTACCGATTTCGTTTCAACTTTAGATGAAACGTGAAGACCCGTACCTCGAAATTACTGTTTAGGAATAATTATTAAAAACGAAAACTGTGGTCATAAAACCCGTTATCAATCAAATACGATTTACCAGTTTATGTCGCAAGTAATGTAAGTTTAGGGCGTTTGAAATAGATAAATATTTTAAAATTTGTTATTATAGTTTTATAAAAAGTTGATAAGTAGAGAGACTCTTCTGTATCAACTTATATCCTAGAAGAAATACGTGGGGGGGGATTGGAGTAATAAAAGGAGGAGATTTTGATTTTTTTTTTTTAGTAAGAAAATGTGTGGACAGCTTATATTATTAAAGATTGCAGGCTGTTTTTGTTTTTGAGTGTTTTTTAACACAGTTGTTCTAAATCAGGCACTGCCTAAAAGTCAATAAAATAATTTAATTATTTATGTGTCAGTTTGTTTAATTTTCAAATGAAAGTGTGTTTATGTAGTATTTAATTATATATTGCACTGTCATAATACAGTAAACATTTGTACACTGCGGTTAAATCCTCTATAGGGAGTTGATTGATATTAGGTTTCAATAATAGCTACAAATAGTCGATAGTCGACCACAAACTAATGGAATTCATTGACTTGTTTTCTCTAGAGACGCGAGGGTTAATCACAACTCACTTAAGTCATCATTTTCCGGACGACTGATGCCCCCTCTGGCACAGATGTTGGAAATCCGACCATACCAGTCAGATGGACAGTCGGATAATCCTCTAGCCACATCCGCCCTACAGAAACATGATACTCTTCTGGATATTACGTCTAATGATTAGAAAAAAGTTATAAAGGCTTACCAATACCTTCTCCCCTATCCGCAGGCGGGGTTTTGAGTCCATTTATACGTTCCATACATTTTTTAAACTAGAAATTTCCAAAAAGAAAATATTGGCATGTTCCAGCTTTTAGACTGTATAGACGACATTAAAATATCGGAAAAATATTCAAATTGTCTACAATTTTATAAAAAAACAAAACGTTCGTTCGGTTTTATATTACGCTGGAAATGTTCATTAATCTGAAAATCTATTGGTAATTTTAGATCGTTCAGCATTTTACAATAGCTTGTTTCGTGCAGTTAAATCTGTACCTATTAAAGTTCAGAAAATAAAAGGTTTCGCAAACAACAGTTTTGTTTTACTTTTAACCTCAAAATTAAAGGTAAGGAAAAATCTCCTGTAATACGAGGTTTGTGTAAAAAGCAATGAGACTTTTTATAAACCTGCATTTTCATTCACGTAATGTTTTGTAACCTTAATAATAATTAAAATGTGTTATAGTTTTTGTACGTGCTTGTTTTTACTCATGTCACAATAATATCGACTAACGTTACAAGATAAAAGTTTGTGTCAAGCGACGATTGAAACATGTAACAAATTAATACAAACTTACAGATATATTCTGAGTTCACGTTTTTAGGTGGAAAACATTTATTTTGTAGATTCCCTTGCACCATGGACGACCAAGCCTGCTTGAACTGACGAAATGAGAGGTTCCTTTTTTTTAGTGTTTAAAACCGAAAAACTTCTTAACATCACCACCTTAAAAAATAAGAAGAATGAAAGAGTATAAAATAAAGACCCTTAGTCCTAGAATATTGTAATAGTGTCAGGTACGGATATCCTCATTAACCCTGGACCTCCGAAGTTATAGTATGCATTTACTTAGGAGCAGAAGGTAAGGCGTAAGATGTGAGAGAAAATTTAAAATGAACGGTTAATAAAATGACCCGTCTACAAAAATTGTCATAATGAATGATGATTTTTGGATTTGACATAAAAACAAAACTTCCAAGTGAGAAGTAGTTTTTTTTTTTTTTTTTTTTTTTTTTTATAGAGGGGGGAATGCATTAGGCACCATCAGGAGACTAGTCTCCCGGTGTGTGGGACTCCCGGTTCATCCGGTTTACCCACTAAACCCTAACCTCTTTTCCAGGATCCTAGTCCGGAACTACTCTCGCATTGCATCAGGACCAGGTCATCGTGTTTAGTGTGTAAGTACGTTTTGTGTCTCTACGGTAACGCAGGCTTGTCCTCTTCTAGTCCTCTAAGCATGTATCTTCTTTCTTACTTAATAGTACGTCTCTTACATATTGTGCTATAGTTCTCCATCCCGACTCGTCTGAGATCATTCGTGAGACGATATTTCCAACAGTTATTTTACCAATAACGTTCTCCACTTGGTTTCGTTTTTCATCCCATCGCGTGCATTCAAAAAAGGAGTGAGCAGCGTCATCCTTCTCAGCTCCACACATCTGACATTGCGGTGTTTTGGCTTTACCTATTTTGTACAGATAGTTTCTGAAGAAACCGTGTCCTGTAAGAAACTGTGTGATGTAAAAATCTACTTCTCCATGTTTTCTCTGAAGCCAGGGCTCTAGGTCCTTGATAAGACTATGTGTCCATCTACCTTGTATATCCTCATCCCATCTCCTCTGCCACGATATCATGGTATCCGTTCTAGCTTCAACCGCTGCTAGCTTTCGTCCCAGTATTTGGCTCCTGTCGTATATCTTCTTTTTTTCAATGGCTAGCAAATCCACAGGAATGGTTCCGGCGACTACTAGAACCGCAGCTTCGGATACTGTTCGGTAAGAGGAAGCAATCCTCAGGGCACTTCTGCGTTGTACCGCCAATAGTTTCTTTCTGTACTTGGTCTTTGTAACAGACTCTGCCCATATCTCCGCTCCATAGAGCAGAATTGACTGCACTGTTCCCATTAACAGTCTTCTCTTGGTCTGGCTGGGTCCTCCAAGGTTACACATAAGTCTGCTCAATTTGGCAGAAACAACTGAGGCCTTGTCAGCTGCCTTCTGGATATGGTCCCAGTAGATCAGTTTATTGTCGAGTGTTCCCCCCAGGTACTTGACTGTTCTGGTTGTCATTATGTTTTCACTTCCTACTTGCACATTTACTAAGGTGGGAGTTCGTTTCCTTGTAAGTATTACTACTTCCGTTTTTGCTAAAGCCAGTTGCAGGCTGTGTTCCTCCATCCACTTGCCCACTCTCCTCATAACCTGGTTCAGTTTTAGCTGAGCCAGTTCTGTGCTACGGGCCTTGATCAATACCGCTACATCATCAGCGTACGCAACAGTACAAGTTCCTTCCGACATCTCTATTCGGAGAAGGGTATCATACAGAGCGTTCCACATGTCCGGTCCCAAAATTGACCCTTGCGCTACTCCAGCTGTAATTATTTTTCTTTTTTGACCCGCTTCGGTGTCATATAAGAGCTGTCTGTTTCTTAAGTAATCCCTGGCCATGCAGAGCAGGTACTCCGGAATTCTGAACGAATGTTCAAGAGCGCTAAGAATATCTGTCCACCTCGCAGAATTGAAGGCATTTTTAACGTCCAATGTGACAAGTAAAACAATTGGTCGGGCTCCATGGCAAATTCTGTCCGTTTCCTCGACTGCTAGGGTCACTTTTCTAACTGCCCCTATTGTTGACCGTCCTTTTCTAAAGCCATGCTGACTGTTCGAAAAATCTCCCGCTTCCTGTATGGCGATGAGAAGCCGTGTTTTGAGTAGCTTTTCAAGGACTTTGCCAGTGGTGTCCAACATGCATAGTGGTCTATAGGTAGATGGCAACTCTAAATCTCCTTTCCCTTTTTTTAATTAGAACTAGCCTGGCTTTCTTCCATGACTTGCTAAAAACTCCTTGCTTCAGGCAGGCGTTAAACATGTTCAACAAGAGTTGTGGAGCTATCTCTACCACCTCCTTAAGTACTTCTGCTGGGATACCATCTGGGCCTGGAGCTTTTCGGTTTTTCAAAGAAGATACTGCAATCTTCAATTCCTCAATGTTAAAGAGTACTATGTCTTTACATTTTCTATTTTGAATAGGTTCTGTCCTGATGGGATGTGTTGGAAAAAGTCCGTCAACAATGGCTCTCATTTGAGTTTCTCCGAGAATACTTGTTGGTCCTCTGGCCCCTAATCTCTGAAGTACTATCTTATACCCGAGTCCCCAGGGGTCTGAATTAACTTCGTCGCACAGTGCTCTCCAGCATTTTTCCTTGCTGTTTTTTATGGCTTTCTTCAAGTTCTTTCTTGCTGCCCTATGGTCATTTGATGTTTCTGACCTAACTAAACTGCTTTGTGCCCTCTGAGCTCTCCTCCTAAGCTTAAGGCATTTCCTTCTCAGCTCTGCAATCTCTTGTGTCCACCAATATGCAGGCTGTCGTCTAGATGCCTGTTTGGTAGGCATGCTCTCATTGCAAGCCTTCGTCAGTAACTTAGTACTTAAGTCCACTTAAGTGAGAAGTAGTACTTGCAAATTCTACACATCCAATAACATCAAATTAAGAAACACCCAAGTTCAAATACAAATAATGCTCATTATTGTTTCTTCGATATTCAAGATATTAAGTATGCGGAATTTGGGCCTCAATGACAGAAAGTCAATTACATTTATTACTTAGATGTTCTTGAGATACTAAGCAAAAATAGAGTTTTTCTTGTCTAGACAAAGATTTTTGACTCTTGGATAACACTGCACTTTCTGTGAACAAGTATTTAGCCGAAAGGACAGCCCCTTTACTTTCCTGATTTTAATCCTATTCTGAACACTCATAAACAAATTTGGAGTTACTGTTTTGAAAGTGTGTTAAGATCCAAGGTCGCGAAGAACCACCTGAAAACG
Organism: Aphrophora alni; assembly: GCA_963513935.1. Lineage (NCBI taxonomy): Eukaryota > Metazoa > Arthropoda > Insecta > Hemiptera > Aphrophoridae > Aphrophora > Aphrophora alni. Next base: position 30,183,182 of record OY740771.1, on the reverse strand, counting down.
TTGACAATTAAACCCTCTTCTCTGTGTTTTTATTTCGTTTTCAGCCAATGGGAACAACGCCTTTATAAGTATATGGATTCCCACTGGAATTATATTGAAAGAGATAAAATTCTTTTGTGGTTAAGTTGCCAAATTAGTTTTATACAAATAGTCTCATTACTTTCTAAATAAAACTCCTATTTCTACTAGCCAGAGTTATTATTGGTTTTAGTTAATTTGCAATATTAGTTAGATTTTACTGTGCATATGATTTTCACTGTACAATTATATTCTGAAGATTTCAATTTTTTCGTTAGTTCTTTCTTATTAGTAAGTCTAATAGTTTAGACGGCAAAAATCAAGTTTGGCAAACGAGCTGATTCTCAAACAAATTCCAACAGAATGTGTGCTGAGTAATTATTACATTAGTTCGAAGTCCAAAATAAATAAAAATATAAAATTGACCACTTTCTAGATGCGACATTTCCGTAGTAACATTCACCATGTTATGAAAATCTATTCAACTTTAGATCATAATATTAACAATAATAGTTTTTTCTTTACAAAGTTACCTTTGTTTTTAGTTTAACTATTCATTTTCATTTTGTATAATTTGATAATAGATGGAATAGAATAGTGAAAACTTCATGAACATCGATTGAGAGGCTACGTTCGGATATTGTCTTTTACTTTCTTTACATATACAATACGTTTTGTAAGACAAATAGGCAATCAATGAAAAATTCAATTTTAAGATGACTACGTTACAGTGGTTGTAAATCGCGTGCCAGCATGTAATATCTTTATTTCGCTTATCTTTTTTAGACACTATGAATTCAACGAAAAAGGTTAAAGAAAACTCTAATTCATAATAATTAAGAATCTGAAAATTATTACGATTACTACGTTCAACTTATTTTATCTTAACGTAGATTTTCCCTCTTTTCAATACATAAATATCACTTAGTAACATTGACAATTTTAAATTTGTGTTTTCTACAAATAATAATTTAAATGAATATAAACTAATTTCACATTCAGTTTATCTCAATACAATAACATGCCCTTAGAGGCCCTCTTATGATGAGTAAGTGTGTGACAACCCCAGAGTATCTACATCTAGTATTGTTTTAAATCTCCCTCTTTCATCTTTACTATCAGTTTTCTCTCTTAACCACCACTTGTTCTCTTCCGAATCTGACGCTATTAAAGTATTTAACAGCTAGGAGTTTCTATTTTTTATCTTTCCTTCTTCCTATTTTTTTAAAGGCGATGATGATCAAGACGTTTTCCTCCTTTAAACAACAAAAATAAAGTTCATAAAAGGTATAATTCAGACGGTTACATGGATCACTTTCGTCTTTCTCATTTGCGCCTATTGCTGTCATCTTCAGCGCTACAACCCATTGGGCGACAATTGTCCTTTCTTTCCTTTTAAAATCTTGGTATGTAAGTATATGTTGGTTGTATTTTCAAGCGTTTGAAAATTGTTTTGCAGCTTAAATTTCAGTGGTCAATGTTTCAAAATCGGTATCGCTTAATTAGCTTATCATCTAAGGCCATAAGGAAAATCGTATTGCCGCCATAAAAAATACTACTAAGGAAGTTACAAGTAAAATAATGGTTGCCTCTTACAAGGTCAAATATCGCAAAACCGTTCCAAAACGATTTCGAAAAAATTGTGAAGATGTAGGCTATACCGCAAACTAATGTTAAAAACCGCAAGTAATAGAAAACTACAGTATAGTTCGGAAGTAAATTTTAAAATATGGAAATAAACCCTGATTGGCGTAAACTAGAACACGACATACTGTGGAATCGCTGCGTTAAAACTGACCTAAATTTAAAAACTAATCGATCATATTTAGTTAGAACTTTTGATAAATGTTTACTAGTATTTATGTCAATCTGTTCCGTCCTATTAAATATCGTGTTTTTTGTCAATCGAAACTGAGAGAACTCCCCCTTCCTCTTGGGATTTTACTCCAATCATAAATTCGTATTGTATTTTTAACTGCAAACGGATATCAAACTGCCGTACATCCATACGAATAATAAATCGGTCGGATATTAAAACGTACATACAGTGTCATCCTGTCACTGAATTATTTTTTGAAATGTTTCCGTTATTGGTGAAATATTTTATTATTTTTTGTAACACAACGATGACAAGTTGATATTTCTGCCGCGAGCAGAGATTCCCCGCCCACCTTTTTCCTGCTCTCCTGTTTTTAACTTTCAGGTTTCACTAGCATTATAGTCATGATTTCTTTAGAGGTATATATATATATATATTGTAGTTTTAGAAAGAATGTCCTTGGGAGAGCAGTCGCGCGGCGACCTAATTTCTCGGTGGAAAATTTCTTCTTAAAATGTTTTTAGAAATGATATAACAGTAGTAATAAATTAGCAATTAAATGAAATCGGATCCTCGGTTATTGCATTTAACTTCTATAAGTTAATAAATTTTTTTTTTTTTTTATTATATTAAATATATGAGAAACATTTTAAGTACGAAAGTTTTACCGAGAATTGGATCGCCGCGAGGTCGCTCTGCCAGGTACATTATTTAAAAACAAAACACACTATAAATGAAAATGTAAGCTAAAAACGGATTCATGTTTTCAATAATAATTTAAATCTTTTTATAGATTTAATAATTCAGGTAATATACTACCAATACCCGTAACATGACCTAAACTTACGTTTTACTACCAGTTCTATACTCCAGGACCTAACAACTTAATTGACTTAAATGTCATGAAAAAGGAAATGTTTTTTATCAATTTTTCACTACTTGAAAAATTAGCACTTATGAACCACAAAAATGGACACACAAAATTAATGTGCACCTGTTTATACGTTTGTATTTAAATTTAGAATAGGAACATGTTTGTGTGTGATTTAAGGAAATCGTAGCCTTGAATTTCATGTCAAATGTTGTTATAATTATAATAAGTTAAGGTAGAACAAAATCTCCTGTTATTTTGCTTTTCTTTAAACCACGCTTTGGAAGTCCCAAACAGCTAACGTCTCCTTAGACATTAGATGGAATTTAAATATTATAATAAAATAATAAGTCATATTTTTACTTTCTCACATTTACGTAGAAAAGAGAATGGTCAAAAAATCGGTGACGAATATTTCACCGAAATATCCATGTTGTCTGGATACTGAGCCTCAAAATGTAATTTTTGGAGCTACGTCTGTCTGTCTCTAACTATGCAGTTCCCTGCAGCCCAAAATAATGAATCAATTAGGATCAAATGTAGTAGGTGGGCTTATTTTGTTCATATCTCTGGACTTTTTCTATTTTGTGTGTTTTTATTAACTCAAAATTTTGGGGTCGTTGACAGAAAAAAATAGTCTTAATTTTCCGAAAGTCTTCTCAAATGATTGAGGCTCAAGTGTTGCCTCTAAAAAACCAGATAAGTCGCTATTTGGTTCTTATTTTTCCTCAGCGAAAAAATCGGTTCATGAGTTATCAGTAAAAAAAAAAAAAAAAAAAAAAAAAAAAGCCACGAGGCTGTACTAAAATACTTTATTTCACAAAATCGATTATACTGATAATGAAGTGTGAAGATTAACGACACAAGTCCGTATTACTTCCGACACAAAAAGTAAGTAAATAAATATTAAGTTAGTAAATTAGCAAGAAAAAGTGTCTTACTTGACGTCATTACAAAAGCTCGATTTTAATCAAATACGATTTCCGCCTAAGATGTGATGTAAGCAAATTTCATGGCATTATTTAAATATATATTTTGTTTTCAAAGAAGGCGTACGTGGTTTATTTTTATTTATTTATTGAGAACTACTGAATAGACTATGTTGGTGACGATTAGGTTTTATTTGATTTTAGGGTTGAGTGAGTGAGAAAGTTTATGCAATGGTTTTGTTCCATTTATTTTGTATTATATAATATACAATGTATCAATTTGTATATTTTAAAAAATATGAAGGATAGAAAAGTAGTAATTCAATAAAGAAAAATCATTAAATGAAACAAAATAACCTGAGATATCCTAACGTGACAGGATGCGAATTTATTTCAATAATATTCCTTGGTATCAATCATCTTTTACAATAGATAATGTGTAATAATGTATGAACTAAAGTTTGTTCTTAAACTATCGAAAAAGTTTTAAATATTAATTTATTTTGTAATTTATTGGAGTTTATTTTCAGAAGAAAGGTATTCAATGAGGAATAATACAACCAATAACCTAACTAAACGTGGTATAATTAGAAGGATCGTTGATTTTTTTTTCTAATTTGTAGGTTATGTTGCCAGTTGATAAAATGGAAGTTTTGTTTTAAGGACGAAGACTACCATAAAGATAAAACAGCTGACGAGGCTCATTGTTATAGTGTCCATAAAATTATTAAGATCTGACAACTTTACTTCTATTTTAGACAAAAAACAGCAAGTTTTGAAGAAAACTCCAGTTTATAATTTGCATAAAACAAACATCTTTACCTAGGTTAATTGTTTTCAACTACTTCAGCTTAAAATTGAATTTCCGCCTATTTTTATATAGGCCCTAAATGTGTATATTTAGGTAATATCGATCATTTCAAAATTGTGTTTACATAAATGATAGTTTGGATTTTTATTATCAAATTTCAGCTTATTGCATAGGTTTATCATTAAATTTCGATAGGAAAGTGGTGAGATTTCAAAGAATTCCGAGGATCATTTTCGTGCTGCTTTACGAACCCTGTTTTAAAAGAAAGGCATGAACATCTTTGTACATAGATTTTAAAACTGCACTAGTATAAGACAATGGTAAGACCTAAGTGAGACATTATTTTAAAAAAAATACCTGTTGCGTCTCCCAATGAACTTGTACAATACGTGTTAAATCCAAATTTTAAGAAATTTAAAAGAGGATTTGAGACCTGTTTAATACAGAGGCTAAATCGATGCTCACTTCATAGTCAGTGAGTTTAGAATAGTTATATTTCTAAGAAAATCCGTTGTAAATGTTTAAATGGATATAATGAATATAGTTTTCAGGGTATTGTAAATTAAAAGAGAAGTCCGTGTAGGTGGCATTGTATGGTCAACATTTGGGTGATTTAATTCACTGATTCAGGTAATAAGGTACTCTACCTTTGGCAAAGTGTATTTGTGTGGGGGGGGGGAATTGTGTCACTTTATGTTTCATTTGATATGTCGGATTTTTGTAATTTTTTGAGATTTCAAGCCATCTTTAAAGCTAGGTTTATCATTTAGGTATGTAATTCTCAAAGCCCTATTTATCCTACACTACCTCAAGTAATTTCTTGAATTTTGTTGGTATTTATTTAGTCTGGAAGGCCAGATTTCAGTGAGATATTTTCTAACCATTAGCATAAACCTGATGAAAATGTAGTCAGTTAGGATCTAAATAAAAAGAAACATTGAAATATATATAGACTTCATAAAACGAGGGTAGGCGTGTAGTTATTTTATCTTGTACAATAAAAGTATAATACAAAGTATTGTCAAACTTATCATCTCAACATATTTAATTTATTATTATATATTCGTATTGTTTAAATATATTTTTCTGTATAATATTATTGTACTTATTTTGTATTAGCGAAAGAATAAATTTCATTCACATATTTGTTTAAAATTACAATAGTTTATAGAGACTCTAATCAATATAAAAACAAAAATTTATATATAAGAAAGAATAGTAGATAGAAGTCTCCTCTTGCTAAACTTGTTGAGAGTTTAACAACAAATTTCAAGAGGTTTTAAAACAATTGTTATTATAGCAATACACCATTAATAACAGAGATTAGTGAAAGCAGTATAAAAATTAGTTAAATTGTTTGGGACGTAGAGGCGATAAATCTAAACGTCCTTCGATTTTGTTTTATTTGATTTTGAAAATTTAGTGAGAAAAAATTAAGATTTTATAATTAATATTATTATTTATTTTTAGTTCATAGAAAATTTAACAGCAAACAAAATGTAATAAAATTTTTCTATCCAAATTATGAAGCTAAAATATCTGTAACTTTTCGTTCCAGACATATTAATACTAAATCCATAAATATAGACACTGTTATGCAGACTACAGACAAAAATCCAAACAGCTATATCAATTTTGTGTGGTGTTTTGTTTAATCGCCTTCAATTTAGATCTGCAAGAAAAATATGATTTTTAAATATTTGTTTTTAAAACCACAACCCCCCCCCTTATACAAATCCTTAACAAAATTTGCAAAAACACTTACTTTTCGTCTTTAAAAGAATTCTTAGAAAAAAATACAGAAATAATGAAAACATATTTTAAATATAGATATTTCTGTGATTGATGAAAACCTGAACAAAAACTTTGACAGTTACTTTTTCAATTTGGAAAACTGCTTTATTAGTAATTCTTAAACTACTAGTCTATATGTTTCTGCGTATTTAATAAATTTATAATAGCCGATCAGCTAAAAACATCTGTTTAATCGTTGTAAAACTAATATTAACATTGTGCTTATGAAGATATACTTCAAAATTTAAAGTAAATAAACTTTATAAAGCCTATGGACGTAGGTCTATAATTTACAACAATAATTTCTATTCTACATGTTGTAGGTTTGTTCAATTAGGGTTATTAATAGTTTCTATAGGCTATATAGAATATTGCATAACTTGTTTTAAATGGAACCATTTATGTAGTAAATTTATCCCATTAATAAAAATGTAATTTATTCCATGGCCTCAAAATATCTTAAACATTAAGTGGCAAAGATCCCTACCCTCCTACTAGTAGCAAAGAATATAAATAAAAAAAAAACTTTTAAAATATTTCATTGAAATATTTAATGTTAATAAGTCAACCCTAAAAGGCAGTATCTGTCGCCTGGTATGAAATACAGTTTCCGGCGTCAAAACGAGGGAGGGTTTTTTTCTTTTTCTTTTTGTTATCTTTGGAGTCACGTCACGATGGTCCATTGATGAAAGCAGTGGTCGGGGTAATTTGTAGTGACCCTAACAGCTACCTGACTCGCCAAGAAATATAACGAAATAATTGGCCATCTACTTCCTGGCTAGGATAGAAGAAAATCTTTCCCATGTCTAGACTTTGCCTTTTATGTAATCAGGTGTCTAAGAATAGCACATTTTGCTTTCATTCAGTATCAAAACAAAATTATGACAATTTGAAGCTATTTTTTATTTTTATACAAATACGTCGTATAGAAAGAGTACATTAAGAGTCAAAAACATGTTTTGATTCGTGTTAAATATCCATATTGTGATGTCTCCGAGGCTGTCTGTAATGCCTTGTATACAGCCCACTTGAGAAGATAGGTTTTATCAAATTTGGTTTGTGGCCACATTTTGTCCACATCTCTTTGTATTTTGTTTTTTTCAAACATTAAAAAAAATTCCGTAGGTCAAAATTAACATACAGAACACAAAGTAACATAAAAAAAAAAAAAAAAAAAAAAAAAAAACATAATTCTTTATAATTGTCTGCAACACACAAGATGAGCTTAAACCAAAATATTATGAAATTATTATAATTGTTAATAAAAATATTATAATACATTGCCTAGAAATGCACTTAAATAAAAATATTTCCATTAACAGTTCAAAATGGCGACTTGTGTTTTACTAATAATTTTAATATTTTTTAAAAATGTGTCCCATATTTTTGTAAATTTCTACTTTTATTAATAAAAAATAGAAACTAAATTGGTAGAAAATCAAATTATGGTAACATTAATGTAAATAAAAAAAATCATATGCCAACTTAAAGGAAAAATTATAAAATATTGAAATAAGTAAACATCATTTGGAATTTTTAAAATCTTAATGAATTTTTTTCATTTTTGGTACATTTCTGGGTAATGAATTAGAATAGTATTATTAACAATATTTATATATATATATATATATATATATATATATATATATATATATATATAATACATATAATAATTTCATAATATTCTGGTTTTACAACTGGGTGTAGTCTGACATTTTGGGTGTTGTAGAATATTATTTCTACAAAAAAGTTTTTATTTTTTGTCGATAACTGTTGTCCTCTGACTTACAGAAATAATAAAAAGTATTTTGTTTTTCGTTAAAATAGAAACATTTTTTGTCTCTTGTAAATATGTCTTAATGTTAAAATTTTCGAGGTATTCTACATTGATAATTTGAAGTTATGAAAGAGTAAAGAATTAATTCTCTGTATTGGTATCTTCACGCAATATCTTATCTACTTCCAATGATATAATGTTTTTGTATAAACACAAAATGGCCAACAGATCGACTCATGTTTCCTGACAAATCGTTTCCTGACTCATGTTTATACCGACGGTTTTTCTTATTTTGAGCTCTAATTACAGCTCTTTTACCGTGCAATTTTGAATCACCCTCTAGATGGAAATGTACCGAACTGATTTCGATGAATTTTAATTATCCTGTACTGTATATGGAAATGTACCGAACTGATTTCGATGATTTTGGTATATTTACAAAAAGATTTTGTGGATCGGGGAATCCTCGTTTTTCCTTATTAGCTTTGACTGATCAGTTTTAAGCTGGAATACTTTTCTTAGATTAAAGATTTAGTTTTATTTTCCAACATGGCCCTAGGCTCTCTCTCTCTCTCTCTCTCTCTCTCTCTCTCTCTCTCTCTCTCTCTCTCTCTCTCTCTCTCTGTCTCCTCTTTTATCTTATAATTTCACACTTGATAATGAGAGTTGATTTATACTCTCGAAACGTCGTGTATTCATTTTCTATACACAAATGATGGTAAATGTCAGATTAAATCATATTATTAATATGAACAATCTGTCGTTATCAAATAACTTTAAAACCAGAATAATGAATTAAAAACATTGGCAATATAAATCTATTTTGAATTTGTCTGATTTTCTGTTGTAGTTTGTATTTCTTTTACAATAAAAAATTACCATTACTCCATAAGATACAGCTAAAAATAGACTGCAAAATGGCAAGAATAAAGCCGACTATTGATTTTCTTCATGTGGGTGTTTGTAGAACGTATTTAATCTCTTTCAAATCGTAGTCATGTTAAAGCTTCAACAAACTGTTAGGTATTTACATAATTGGAAAGGAACAGATGACATTTGAAATGAATGTGATTCACCTATCTTGAATGTCTCCATCTAGAGTCGAAGAATTCACTTTAGTTTCGAAGTTTCACTGTCACTTTAAGCTACTCTGATGTCTGCCCATCATACCCCTCCCCATTAACACGCTGACAGTCCAACTTTCTTGCCCTTTAGATCAAAACTGGATTCATTCAACTTTTATTTATATAAATGTGACGTATAAAAGATGAAATCAGGACCGTAAACGGAAGTGTCGATTGTGGACTCAGTTTGGCTAATGTTGATTTTGAGCGTGTGAACTAGTTTTACATTCTATTGTTGCGTCCACACCTGTGCCAACTATATTATTTGTCACCTTCGCCGTTTATTGATCCTATATAAATACGTGAGTTTTTCTTCTTTATACTAAAAAAAAGGGAGAGCAATGGTCATTGTCTGTGTTTGCTAAATTTGTTTACAAGGGTACGTCGTATGTTTGCGTATTCTACGACTTTATATAACAAGCAATAATAAAAAAAAACTGTCCCCGTTAACTGTCCTTTAAATGTACGAATTTTAAGGCAATATAAAAAAAGCTTTGAACATATAAAAATTGATAATATTGTTATGCACTTTCATTTAATAGTTTGCATGTCGTTAGTTTTGACGGGTTTAAATTCTTTAATCGACCTAGTAAGGATAGAAGTGCCTCTGCAAAGTAAATGACACTTGCTCCATGAAGGACGTGAGGATCATCCTGCGCTTTAAAAAAATGAACTAATTACTTTTACTAAACCGGTGTATTGTTTTGTGAGCTTCATGATATAGTAGTGTAGAACATCGAAAGGCGACTTCATTGTATCAGTACAGTAGAATATGCCTAGTTGCGCACACAACAATTTATTATAGAGTGGCAAACACATACAATATTAAGGATGTAGTTTTTCATCCACGCTTCAAATTTCAATATTGTACAAAAACCACAACGATGGTTAGTTTGTTATTTTGTTATCCCAGTCAAAATTCTTGCGATTTTTTAATAGCGTTTGTTTACTGGTAATTCTCTAATATAGAATATATAGCCTATGGAATAATGACATTTATTAAAACACAGGAATGAGACGGTTAATAGTAAATCTCGCTTGTAGTTGTTATTATATGACTAGTAAGTAATCGTCAATATTTATATGTTTTATTATTTACTTTTGAATGTTAATGTATTTTGTTGTGCCTATAATTTTTCTATTGCAAGTATAACGGTGTAAATTTAAAATAATAGTATATTTCATCACTAGGACCAAAAGTGAAGCTTTTCGATACAAGCTCAAGTTCATTTCGGAAAATGAGCGAGGATCGAAAAGCTTCTTTTGGTCCAAGTGATGAACTATATTTTTCGTTATACTGTAAATAATATTAAAAAAATTTTTTACAAAAACTAAAATGTTATAACCTTTGTGCATTCAAATCGATGGTAACAGCTGTTTTAACGGTTATTTACAATTGAGAGTATCGGTTGTTTTTATAGATGCTTTATAATCGTTAATTAATTCGTATAAACGAAGTAACAGCTGATGACCTAACAGCTGATGAACAGCCGATGAAGTAACAGCTAGGACCTCAGCTGGTGTTTTTAGGTCCTAGGACTAAAAAGAACAACTTTAGCATCTCAATGCATGTATTGAAAATAGCTGTTTTTGAAGCAGTATGACGAAAAAAATCGTTTGAGAAGCGTATTTTTTATTCAGTAAGGCCAATTTGTGATCAACTATATCTATTACAGTATTTAAAATGAAAGTATCCAAAATATATTTCTTACGTACACTCCTACTATCCTAATATCTGCATTACATGGATCTTACCCCCCGTGTATGAATGTGATTGTTGGGGCACCAATAGAGATTACCAAAAGCGTAATATATTCTCCAGATATTCACCAATCTCGATGTCACCGCTTCCAAGGGGCAGTAAGGAAGACGGCTACTACAGCTATAGAAACGTGAAACCGCCCAGCTCCAAGCCGACTTTAAGCTGAGAAGGCTTAAAAGTAAGTATTCACTTCACCATTTGGACTGTCCAACGGGTAGTCGGTTCGGCCGTTGAACCCTGCACCAACCCATATTCAGTCGACATTTTCAATATTATTGAGATGAAGATGAAATATTTATTTTAAGCATGGCGAATGAGAAAGAAAGGAATCAGAAATAAAAGGGTGTGGATTTTGGATTCACAACAATTTGTAATAATGAACTTGATATTAAATATCACAAATTATTCCCAAATATTTCGAAATATGAAGTGAAGTTCTTTCAATATTTCATATAAACCCTGAGGAATTTAACTTCTTTCTTAATGTTTTAAAATGGGATTTAAGAAAGAAAAACACTAAATTTATAGAAGCAAACGAACCACAACAAGACTGACTATATTTGTATAACTTTCCTGACAAGTGAAATAACCCAAATAATAGAATGGAAAGAAACTATTTTCAGAATTTTGGGTTGGTTTGAGTTATTATAGCGTACTTACACAGCTTCCTGGTTTCCTGCTAGGTGTTTAGTACGGTTTGACATTTCCCTCGACAGTACTTGGGTTGCAATAACAATCTACATTCCACAGAAAACATTCTTGTAACATTGATGCAATTGACATGGAATGCAAAATATATTCCGTGAACCCTATACAGGATTTGTAGGAGATCACACGGGTGCACGTTCACTGGTCTCAATCATTGATCACCCTGTAGGGTTTGGCTTGAATGTCAGTTTATCCTCGGAGTGAAGAAAAGCCTGCCGCACAGGCGGGGATGAGAAGAATCTTTGGAACACGAGAATAAATGGCCGTTCCCACATTGAACAATGTGCAGACGGAACTTAGAGGGATAACAATGTCTTATTATGACAGTTTGTATCGCCGTACGAAGTATTTTACAATATCAGTTGTTAATTAATTGTGATTACTCCAAATAAGATTCTAAGCATTGCATTCTTGCTCTATCAATCAGATGATTATCTTCTTTTAATCGAAATTATTTCCTAAAAGCATTGAATATTTTATGTCTCCGCTAAGATTGATAACAATATTCTGTCATTCCTAGCATTGTTTTCTCAATGTCATTAGTTGGAGTGTGTCGATTTTTTTCGTTGTTGTTTAAAGGCGGAAACCTCTAGTTTTATTTTAAAAAAAGGAAGATAAAACATAAAATAAAGACCCCCTTAGTCCTCGAATACTCTAATAGCGCCATGGTCGAAGAGTATTGTTCTAAAGAGACCTGATAGTGAGAATGAAAATGAGGGATCTATCCCATGACTACATGCTTAGATGCAGCTTAGAGAGTAGGACATGTTTCAAAGTAACATGTATGTTCTAAAATGTACGTTTTATAAGATGGAGTTACTCCAAAATGTCTCCACTAAGAATATTAAGAAACCAACGTAAGGATTGAGAGAAAATTGTACTCGAATTAACGTCCTGATTTTTTTGTTATGAAACTTCCAACGAAAACCCAAACTCCTAAAAGTATCTCTCTTTGTTCGTTTACTTACTTTTACAAATAATATTGTCCGCCTTTCACCAACAGATTAAACTACGAGTGAGATTCTATCAGAAGTTCTTCGTCCAAGTTGCTCACCATGTTGCAATACTTTACAATCAAACTCTAACTGGACTCTTGAATATCCTTGTAGGCTACTAAAAAAAATATATAAAAAATTTAAAAATCGCTTTATTAAAAACCCAATCCTCATACTATCTCTGCTGCGCTCGCATAAATCTACAACTGCCATTGTTGCTATGTGTTAAGAGATTACTAAGCAACATTTACAGCTCATCTTTTTAAGCTTTAATTAATTGTTATTAAATTTATTGCGTAGCTTGTTGGTACGTATCGTATCTCCTTAACACAGAATCTCTCAGTCGTAACATTTTGAAGACTATTTTCATTCAAACAATTCTATGAACTGTTATTTAAGTTGCCAGTAGTAAATGTGATAAACCAGTTCTGGTAATATAGTTTCCCCTCAGTTCCTAGTTATCTTACAAAGCGGTAGCAAACGAAGACAGCTGAGAAAATGGTAGTATAATTTATAAACATTGAGAGATATGTAAAAAGGGAATACAACCCTTTAAAATTACTTAAAGACCTTATTGCGTTTGAAAAGATGAGTGGGTGGCCTGGTCTATTACCAACCGATGGAAAAAAAAATCTATTCAAAATACCCAATAGAATATAATGTAGCTTGAGTTGTTAGTGCTATTTTTTGTAGTTGCAATCTGAAAAGTCTGTTGACTGAGTTTAGAGAATATAATGGGGAAAACGAATGTACTTCTATAAATAAAATGTTGTTTTCAAATCAGAAGACACGTTCTTAGTTCATAAAGGAGCGTGCAGCTTATTCCACACTACATTTCAATAATGACCAATATTGGATTTGTCGATATAAACGACTAAATATGGAACTGGTTGAAAAGTGTGTTCATTTCTGATGTTAGCCAAAATATATCTTGAAATAATATTTTGAGGTGGATCGAAAGAGGTCTTGTAGTAGTGGTTTGATGAACAATTTTAGAAATGATAATCAGTTAACATCTACATTTATGTTGGGTGATGATTGCATTAAAGAAGTGAAAAATGTCAATATTTGCGTCGGATGATAGGGGTGTGTACCATATAGATACTGTATATATGAAAATATACTCTAAAACCTTAAAAGTAACTGCACTAGACCAACACTTCTTATATTCTATTTTGGACGTGTCTACCCACATCTGAAATATGGAACCAGTAATTTAGAATGACTCTTAAAATCAAGAATACAAGGATTTCACGCTTACAAAAGGAAACATTCTGGAAGTCATTCCAGATTTTAAAATATTAATTTTCCCAAGTCGATATATTGACCATTATATCTAATTGGATCAAATGTAAACCATTTTATAACAAAGATTGTCATCTGCCTCTATTTACAGAAAGCTTCCCTCACAGGATGTTTAACAAACTTACAGATACCATAAAACTAAAAGCACATTTTAATAAATTTAAATATCCTACGACTTACATTTTCGGAGTCCTATTCAATGAGTGAGTTCAGTATCCAAGCATGAAATTCATAAATTTTATTTTACTGTCTGGATTTTCAACAGTTAGATATCAACTCGTTTTTAATCCTGTATTTGATATACAGTCGTTTGAATTGAATGGTCAGTATCGTCGTTATTGTATTTCAATTAATTTATTATTATTTTTTGTTTTTATTGTATTGTTTAATCTCAGTTGGCTCATCCATTCAACACTATTAAATAAATGTATTACATTGATCGAAGTTGAAATGTGACTATGGCCATATCAATTGCAGCTTATCCAAGGATGACCAGAGACTAGGCCAGTATTCCTTCAGTATTGTCATGTACTAATCTTACCAACATTGAAGAATGTCGGCGAATATTGTAGGAGGATTTTTTCAAATTTTAATGCAAATTGTAAACCACTAGGAACTTAACTAATTGTTTGATTGGCCCTACATACACTTTAAATAGAAAGGAAGAAGTGTGCTTGACTTAAAAAGAAAGATCTTACGATCTAAATTTATACCTGACAAATGATGGTTGTAGATTTTTATTGTTTGCTCTCGATATTTCGCCTAATATAGATTGGAATTCCACAAGGATCAGTCCTCGTCCATGTTTGTAGTTTCTGCACACTGTCGGTCAGTCTCGAGTATGGAGAAATTACACCTAACGTCAATTGTATGTAACGAGTTAGGGCTTTGTAGGGGGATAGCTGTAAACACAGACATACAAGTGACAACAGCTTTACTCAAGCAATGTTTAAAACTCGACTTAATAGAACACCCAAAGTATAGAAACACTCTTGAATATTTCTCTACAAGAAACTCACCTTTTTTCCACTTATTTTAAGCATTTTACTACTACCGGCCTATTTTATTTCGTGATTGGAAAAAAGCTATCTTTCTCTCAAGACTGGGCTGCCCAGATTATATCCGTCCATTTTTAACCTACCTTCTACAGTTAGGTACTCGGTTCTAACAGTAAGAGTAAACAAATCCTAAAATATTTCCCAAACAAGTAGTCTACACTCATTCTCATAACTGATTACTCACGATGCATGGAAAACATAACCATTGATGATGGTCTCAAAAGCCTCGCTCTCAAGGAATTCCTCATCACACTCGCCAAAAATGTATCATCCCAAGCAGTAGGTGTAAACTCATTCGATGACTCATTCGTCATCATTAGTGGCAGATCTCGTACTTTTCAATAGCAGGGGGGGGGGATCTATATATTTGATTTTTTTCTTCTTGTCGTTTAAAGGCGAAAACCTTTCGGTCATTACCATCTTATAAAAAAACAAGAAAAAAGATAATATAAAGACGCTTATCCTCGAATATTCGAATATCGTCAGGGTCGGAACAGAACAAGAGTTGGTTAAGAGAGATCTAATAAGAAAGATGAAAGAAGTGATATAACTCGAGACTACGAAAACAAAGGTGTAGATCCAACTATGTAGAGACCCTCGGGATTGCCAATCACGTACTCACTATCATGAGCCACTGTGGGATCTTGAACGTCCAGCCTTCCTGTCCAAATTATTTTTTTTTATTAAATACAAAACTACAACTAAGCTCATCCCAAATTTTAATATTTCAAAAATAATTGCATCATAATAAAATTAGGTTAGTTGTTAGTGTAGCAAATCGACACAGTCTTTTACAGTTCTATAGAATTGGTTACAAGTTCAGTTCTTACCACGTTCCAAGGATTTGATAGTTAAAGAAAAATTATAGTTTCCTAAATCTAATAGATTTTTGTGTTAACCTTTTAACAAATTTGACTCAATCGTTTCTCAATCCTGTAAAAACACTTAAACATAGCAAAAAATTTTTAATTTCTACAAATAATAGTATTCATTAAACACAAACTTCAATTATAGAATAAGTACATCAGATTTATTTGATCAAAAGAAGGGTTACATTTCAGTTATTAAGTTATCAAAGCGTACATAATCAATATCTACTCTAAACTGGAAATGGCAACCTATATTGTTTAGGATATTTGTAACAGGCCTTGTCCAATTTGGCGAAGTACATGGATTAGGTCTCCAACGAAGCAAGGTAATGATGGTGCAGGGGGTATAACCACGGAATAAAGAGAACTTTAGGGGTAGGGGTAGAAGTAGGGGCTGCAACGTAATTAATTAAGATAAGCTCACTGAAGGGGAAAACAGAATTCATTTATGGTTGTAAAAAGAGACGATTTCGATGATGTGCAAACTATGCCCCCGGCATTAAACTCGGAGTTCATTTTGTTGATTAACATGGTTTTACATCTTTAAAGACATATTTTGTCTTTGAGGCGTCTTATAAAACTTAGATTTACCTTAATTTCTCCAAGTAAATTGTTTTCAATGATCTTTCGCTGTAATGAAGTTTTACGTGAAATCTTTTCGCCCCCTGGTCTAATGAAAATATAATTTTCGTTCAAGAATATTATATACGTTTTGTTTTATATTACTTTATACGTCAATTCTTTGTAGAAGAGTAAATATTGTATATAGTTTAATCGAGTAAATCTTTACCTGCTTCTTTAAACACAAGGTTTCGTTTATATGGTTCGCTGGGTTAATAGACACAAAATAATTTTACGTGTATTTCGTTTATTATTGTTTTTGTTTCTACGTAATATAGAAAAAATTAAGTGATGAATTTTAAAAAATCGCTTTCAATTTTTTCTCGAAAATTTCTGTTTTAAAGCCCCAGAGTCCAAATAGAGTTTTGTTTTTTTGGCGTCTGTATTTAATTTATTGTTATTGCAGTGCTTTATAGTCTAAAATGGTGGACCGATTTTGATAAAATGTGTTTTTATTAACTAAAAATTTGGAATGTAGCCTCTAAAGACCTAAGCAAAGCCTTTTGGTCCATATTTATCCAAAACTCCTATTCGAGTGTTATCTGTAAGTGGGGGGGGGGGGATCGGCCATGAATTTGTATCACTTCATTTAAATTTTAGTGAAATTGAGAAAATTAATGACTCAAAACAGAAACAATTATAATTAATTAACTAGCAAAAAAATTAAATGAATCTTGGCCGCCACCATTGAAAACCCGTTTCAATCTGATGCAATGTTTATTTGGTCGAGTTCATGGCAGTCCAATCAGTGGAAAAAGAATGAGAACCACCATCTTACCTATGAGATAGCGGAAAGGAATAATTTGCCTCATATTACAACAGAAACAAACGAATGGCGGGTAAGAAGAGGTTATGCTTTCAAAACAAGAAATTCCCAAATTTCTTTTAGGGAGCCCGAATCCACTTCCTTAACAAAAGACCAGAAGAATTTAACAAAGTAAATGTTTCAGAGTTTTTCGATTTTCGTATAAAACTTACAGACAAAAACAAATTATATACAGTTATAATTTTTAATAGCGACGATTCCGGGTTCAACCAAAAACCTTTTGCTAAAAACGACATAAATTAAGTGGAGAGAGTAAGTGCTACTGGTTTATTCGCTTCTCCAATGATCATTTTTAAAACGTCAAGAATACATCCTGACTTAAAAGATGGTGCACCACCTGGGTAGCATTGTTGAAATATCAGAGTCTGGGTACAATTAACACTGATTTGTTTGTAAAGTGGTTGCAACATTTTGTTAAGTGGATAAACCCATCATAGGTAAAGTGCATTTGGGTTTTCTAGTTTTGGATGGGCATACAACCCACTAAAAAAGATAATTAAAGATCTGGATATAGCTCGGGAAAATGGAATTAGCCTTTTGCAGTTTCCTGCTCTTACTACACACAGCCTTCATGAGATGTATTTTGATTCTCCACATTCTTTCTACGTTCAAATCAGTTCAAATTGGCTTAAGTCTAATCTTGGACTAGGACTTGGACTCAGTTCTGGGTATCTCAATTGATGATTAAAGAGTATGAAAATCAGTTACAATAGCTAATGCAATTAATGGCTTTAAAACCCCCACCGATTTATGGCCACCGAAAAAGGATTTATATCCTGATTCAGCTTTTGCAGCAGCAGAAAACCTTTCAGTTTGCTGCTGAGAACTCTTCACTCTTCCCCCAGTAAACCTAGATATTTTTGAAAATACACTTAGGATTTCAAAAGTATTTCTATTTCTTCAGTGCTTGACAACTCTAAAACTTGTAATTTGCTTTATATACTCAAGAAATATCCCCGATCCCAAATATAAGATTGCAAAAAATCACAAAGAGGAGCAAAAAAGTTGAGGTTATATCAAGCAGTCTTTATAAGGCGCAGCTGAGTTAATCTAAAGAGAAGAAGTAATGTCTAGACTAAGAAAGCTAAAAGTGCGATAGATGGTGACAGTATTTCAAAACCAATACCATAACTGAAAAGAAAAACTAACTGAAAACGTTTATAATTGGTACTGTAAAATGAGTAACGAGAAAATCTCAGAAAAAAGGACTCAAAATTTAAAGTGCAAGGACTGAGTCCATGAGTTTTGTCCTGGAGTTAACCAGGGAAAACACAATATTATTGCTCTGATTGCAAATAACAATTTATACAAGTAATAATAGTAAATCACAAGTTATCAATTCTATTTTTTTTTACTTTTAGAAACACTGTCTAGTTAAAATTGTAGCTATACCTATATATGTTAATATATGGATATATTCCGAGACAGAATTATTTAAAGAAAAATCAAAACTAATATTTTCGACGCTTTTAAACGATAAAGTTGTCCTGGAGATTATAAATGTACACTATTTATTGTCTTTGGATTGCTTTTTCAAAAAGTTTAACATTTATATTTTTTTTTTCAAAGACGTTTAAAGACTTACTTAATAGTGTTTTTAATATGTGTTTTGTTACAAGTTTTATATAATTTCTGTATCTCCAAAATTTGTTCTTTCAAGTTTCTGTTAAATTTTATAAAATGTGATTTTTTTTTAATGGTTTTGATATATTCCAAGATGAAATTATTTTAAAACATCAAATGTAATATTTTTAAAGCTTTTTAAACAAGTCATGTCCTGGAGATTTTTAAATGTAGGCCTACCCTATTATTGTCTTTGAATGCGTTTTTACTGGTTTTGAAATTTATATTTATATATTGTTTTCAAAGTTGTGTTTACTTACTTAAGAGTGTTTTTATACATTTTATATAATTTCTGTAAAAAAATATAAATTCTGTAAACATTTTTATAAAACGTGATTTTGTAAATGACAGGTATATTCCGAGATAGATTAAATTCGAAAATATCAAGTGAAAATTCTTTTGTTCAAGCACATTTTGTAAATGGCCTAAAATGGTTTGAAGTATTTAAGTTTACTGCAAATAAAAATATTTTACTTTTATACAAATTATTCTTTTCCCCCTTTACAACGATTTTAAAACCACCGATACGATTTGGGAAACCAAATCTTATCGTTTGTAGACTTCTATTACAACTCATATAGTATTTAAAAAGTATGTAATTTTTTCTAATTGATAAAATAATATTACAAGTATAACTAATCCCTCGATACTTTTTTTGTAGAAAAAATAAAATATAAAAAGTGGCAACTCTCCCCTATCGTATCAACTAAAATACGCAAAATAGAAAATTTAGTACAGAATTATAAGTATACTTGTCACTAATTAAAATTTGGCACACTTCTCCAAATAGATTGACATTGTATGATAATTCAGATCATAGCCAAATAACATCAACCATTTTCACAATTAACATTTTTAGAGCTGCAGAACTAAAAATTAAAAATAGTCATATTTATTTGTAACTTTAATACAACAGTATATTCGACTATACCATATACCAAAGTGAACAAATTTGGTTGACTTTTTGAGCAGTATTACCTTTTAAGGATTAATATTTTTTTAAACGTCAAAATCGGAAACTCAGACATTTTGAAAAAACGATAAGGGCACTTTGACGCCACCCCAAACGGTAAGGGCATTATAATTAGTATTTATATTTATTAAAATTTAGCACTCTTCTTCCATTAGGATTTTCATTGTAGGCCTACGATAATTCAGAACGTGGTAAAAAACTTCAACCATTTTACGATTATTATACTAAAATGTATATTCTGAAAAGCTTCCATTTTTAGAGCTTAAAGAAATAACATTTTTGGAAAAAAAGATTTGGCACTTTTAATTTTGAAATTCGTCATAGCCTATAAATTTGAGTGTATATGAAATTCATCATAATTTATAAATTTGAGTGTATATGAAATTCGTCATAGCCTATAAATTTGAGTGTATATGAAATTCGTCATAGCCTATAAATTTGAGTGTATATGAAATTCGTCATAGCCTATAAATTTGACTGTATATGTCATAACGTCGTTAGAGAAAATAAACATTTGGGTTTTAGATAATTTTACCCTTTAAAAGTTGAAAAATCACATGATATGTGAAACTGGATATTGAGTACCGAACTGTAAGGGATTTTGGACATCAGATTTCAAATATGGTAGACTTCTTCAGATAGTAAAACAAAAGACACCTCCCTTGTTATTTAAAAGCCAAAAACCTCATGGTCACTATTGCCTAGTAGAAAAATGAAGAAAAGAACTTAAATTACAGACCCAATGAGCCCTCGAATAATCCAATAGTGTCAAGGTTGGAAGAGAACATGAGTTGGTTAATATAGACCTGATAATAAGGATGAAACGGATTTAACCCAAGACTACATAAAAAAATGGGGCGTAGTGAAACTGCCCCGACATTTTTGGCACTTTTGAACAGATGAAACTGCCCCGCTCATTAAAGAGGATTAGAAAGGGTCGCCTCGCAAGACTAGAAATGTTGAAATTGCACCGAGCGCCCGGCCAGGTAGCCGCTACGGGACAGGCGGAAAAGGGGTTATTTATAGATTTACTAAGTTGCAAAGTTTCACTTCTTTTAGGGACAAAGTGTTCATAAAAATATACAAACAAATGTCGTATAAATACAAATTAGGGTGAACAATATAAGTAAGATTAGGAAAAGGAAGTTGCATTGAAGAATGAGTCAGAAACAATGCATTTAAATATATAAATAACCTAACCTAACCGAACCTAAACTAACCGACTTTTTTTTTTGTTTGACAATTGCACCTGAGTTCCTAAGTTTAAACACAGATTGTATCACTATGTTGTTTTTAAAAGCCCAACGAAGTGGTAGTTTATCAGTTAGTAATTCTTGATATTGGTGGCAGTTATTAGAAGACTGCAGTCACTGATAGGACGCAGGGACAAAAATAATTTCCTTTTCCCCCAGTCTCGTAGTGGCTACCCGGCCGGGCGCTCGGTGCAATTTCAACATTTCATTTCTGGTCTTGAGAGGCGACCCTTCCTAATTCTCTTTAATAAGCGGGGCAGTTTCATCGTTTCAAAAGTACCTAAAATATCGGGGCAGTTTCAATGTCCCCAAAAAATGTGTAGACCCAGCAAGGATCCCTCGAGATTTCCTTAAGTGAGCTCCCGGTGGCTAAAACAAATAAGACCTCAATGATGACTACCACATGATTTTTCTGTTTTCAACTTATAATTACCTAATTTTAGGTTATGGTTATAGTATTTCTTGAATGCTCAGAACGGATAATATTAACATTACTTTACAATTATTTAAGATACTCAGTGACACTGCTGATGGCTGATGAAATCCTAAAGATATATTTTATGTGGATCACACACGTGCAAATCAATGTATGAACCGCATTTCGTTGAGGGAATTGGATTTAATTTTATGTTGTGTTACAAGTAAATGAAACATTATCCGAGACTACACAACAAAAGCTATTGGAAGTAGAATGAATAATTGACAGATTCAGGGAGCGTGGCGGGAAACTCGAGTCTTCTTCATTCATTGCTAATCAAGTAGGCCGCGTGGCGCATGTCGTGAGGGTGCTGGGGCCAACTAAAATTCACATATTCATACTTCTCTAGTGTAAATGTATTATTAACTTTAAATGTTGTTGTTGTTTTATGTGAAACCATTCGATTTATAACTTGGTTAGGCTATACAAGTGGTTGTATGGTATGACAAATTATTGCTTTCCATTTTAAACATAGTTAATGCCGTTTACACCAATGAGGTTTAAACTGTAACACATTTCAAATCCAGATTTACATTAAATATCGTTTGCTCTATTCAAGTTTAACATTAAACTGAAGTTAAGTTAATCTCCCAAGCACAGTGGTTTAAATCTGTGAAACGTTAACTGTACTAATATAACCAAATTTTCATTAAAAAAATAATAATAAAAATAAAATAATAATAAGTTGTCTATAGAAAAAAAATTGTACAAGGAAGTTTATGTATATATAAAAACAAAAAATTGAAATTGGAGGATAACCATTTCAAAATTAAACATAACAATATTTAATAACCTACAATTAACTTACAGATTTCTGAATATAGCAGTGCTAGAATAATTTTGCTTATTCGATGCCATTTTCCATAAAACTAATTTTTAAGTAATATGGTAATAGTATTCCCATTATTCTCAATTTGAGCAATTTATTTGCATTGTTTATTTCTTTTCTGAAAGATTTACAAAATCTTTAACACCGTGTAAAAGCTCTTGTATGTTCCAGACAATTACAAAAAAAAGAGCGTAAGTGGTTACACAGGATTTTTCAGGCATATCATTCTCCTGTTTTATCTCTGCAGTAATGACCACTCTTGAAAGTCACGCTGGTAATATTACTGAAAAAAACCTTAGTGATCAAAAAGTGGATCATGAATGAACTATCATTTTCAATCAAAATTTAAACCTAAAAGTGTTTCTCATTTCTTACACATAGTAAAAAAATAACAGCAAAATTAAATTTACATTGATTATAGAAGCGAATTTAGTTCTAACGCTGGCTTATCTCTTGGACTTTCAGACAAATTGGTTTAGTCCAACTTTCAAGATTTGATGTTGAATAATTCCAGTAAACAAAATGATATTCTATAAAGGTGGACCTTCTTGTTTGAACCATTGCTTTTCAAAAGAAGATTAACACATTGCATATTGACTAGTTTGTTGAACGTGTAATTGAACCATTGACATATGGACGGCTTTATTGGTCCATATGTCAATGGTTCAATTTCTTAACATAACACAACCATTGCTTTTCAAAGGAAGATTAACACATTTAATACTGACTGGTTGTTGAATGTGTGATTGAATCATTGAATATGGACTGCTTTATTGGTCCATATGTCAATGGTTCAATTTCAACTTAACCTGACCAAACTTGATTCAACTCTTTCACCCACACCATTGAATAAGTTTACGCACTATTCTAATCCACGTATATATTACGTGGATTAGAATAGTGCGTAAACTTATTCAATTCAATATATATTTCTACAGAAATCCGTAAACCAGAAACTTTGGAAATATTGCAAGAAATGGAAGACTGGACATGGAGAATTTTTTGGAACTTCAATAATGGAAAAGCCTTTTTAGATGGTTTGTGTTTAGTTATGATCCAAATTTTAAGTGTCCCTCAATAATAGATCGATTCTCTCAAGCACTTGCAGTTTTAAAATGTAAATTCATATTTAACGTAACATTATTGTCAACTGTGCACGATTTGTTAACTGCACTAAGTAATTTGATACCGGTTTTATATAGTTTATTAATTACTAAAATAAACTCAAAAAGATAGAATGAAAGTAGAACACAAGCTCATAAAAATTAAGTTTACTTAATCAAACGCGTTTCAACGTCAAAGTCGCCATCCTCAGTGATGCATGAGCTACAATGAGTTATAGTTTAGTTAATGTAGCTCATGTACTGAGGATGGCGACTTTGTCGTTGAAACGTGTTTGATAAAGTAAACGTAATTTTTGTACGTTCGAGTTTTATTCTATCTAATACTATCTCACAAGTTAATGAGAATATCAAATCTTTACTCAATATCTAATCTACTTCCAAAGATATTTTATGTTTTTTAAACACAAGATAGCGGAAAGTCGGGAAACGATGCGTTTCCAGATCTATGTTTCTATAAAATTAGTATCTTAGTTTTAGCTATAGAATCATTTCCCGTACAGTTTTGAATCACCTTGTATAAATGGTGCATGTCTATCAGATAGGCCCGGTAGAACTACTCGTTTCACCCAAAACCTCAGTCAATATATACAGTTAATTTGAACACTTATTTAAAGAAGGTACTAAAAAAGGGATATTTTGAAACGTGTCATGAATGTGGAAAAAAGAATAAAACATCACAAATTTAACAAGTGAACACAGGCTGTTTCCCACAATCTGAACACAAAGTTCCATGAACAACAGCGATATGAAAAGAATAGAAACAATATTTAACTTATTATAACTTGTGATAAGACATGGGCGCGCTATTTCTACTCAAAAAATAAAACGAGGCAGTACGCAGAGGCAACAATGTCACCCTCGACACATTTTCGTTTTAAAAGATAATGGTAACCTTCTTTTGGGATTAACAGAGAATTCTTTATCTAGGCTATTTTACAGGACAAAGAACACTCACTGGTGAGAAAGATAAATTAAAATTAGCAATTTTTTCCAAGGGGAGAGATGTCCAATCTTCTGTTACTTTCTTCTATGAAAATGCTCTCTCGCTTTGCTGTTACAAGTTGGTTGTGCTATCTCACCCACACTAACTAGACATATCACCTGTACAGCATTCAGTTCTCTTAAAGAATGTCCAGGAGGGAAGAAACTCAACACGAGTGAAGCCGTTCGTGGTTGGGACAACATGCAACCAATACTTTGGTGAAATCAATAATCTTCATGAACAATGGAATAAGTGGATAGAAGACTAAGTGAGAAAATGGTTAAAGTAACATTGCAATCAATAACTAAAATGTAACTAAGAAATTTCGTTTATATCTTAACAAATACCATATATACCATGTGGACACATATACCATGTGTCCAAAAAGTCCCACCACCATCTTATTTTTTTTATTAATGGAAATAGACAGATTTGCTTTGGGGAAAGTTTAAATAACTAAAGGAGGAGTTTTTTGAAGTATCAAAATTTTCAACCCTTACCCCCAAAATGGGATAGTTAGGGGGTAAGTCAAGAATTTTAAATAGCAACCCCTATTGAGTGATACCTCATTTTAAAGGTCTTTTCAAAATAAGAATAATGACGCAAAACAGAGGTCTCTAAGTTCATCTTACCCAACATAGCAACCAATCGAATTGTGAATGTTAAACTACAAACTCCGGTTGTTTTTATTACATTACAAACTGCTCTATGTTGGTAAAATGATGGTAAGAGCCTTACATTGTTTTTTTAGCTCATATTTAGTTCTTGAAATGGCTACCATTTACTTTTTGGCAGATATAGATTCTGGACTCAAAGCTTATTGTACATTTCGTAACATTTCTGGTCTAATTATTAACGTAAAATTCACAATTCGATTGTTTGCTATGTTGGGTAGGATGAACTTAGAGACCTCTGGTTTGCACCATTATTCTTATTTTGCAAAGACCTTTAAAATGAAGTATCATTCAATAGGGGTTGCTGTATAAAATTCTTGACTTACCCCCAAACTACCCCATTTTGGGGGTAAGGGTTGAAAATTTTGATACTTCAAAAAACTCCTCCTTTGGTTATCTAAACTTTCCCCAAAGCAAATCTGTCTATTTCCATTAATAAAAAATAAAAAAATAAGAGGGGGTGGGACTTTATGGACATAGTATATGTTTTTAGGCGCTAAGGTATAATTTAAAATATGTTGTTCTGTACTTATTATCCAAATTGAAAACAAAATTATGAAACATGATGTATGCCAAACGGGAGCAGCGAATTTGCTCCTACGTATAGCCCATTGGTTGAGAAACGTGTGCAGTGGGCCCCTCACTTCTCAAACAAACATACGACCGTGCGTTTATTTAGAAACATACAATTTGTCAAAGTATTTCCTTCGTATAAATATATTGTGGAAAATAATCAGGACAGTAAAAGTGTACTTTTTTACAAAGATTACGTCTAGAGTCAGATTGTGTTCAATACATAACAGTTAACTGCTCTCGTGGATTCAATAGGCCTGCACTAATTAAAACTGCGGTCAATACACTAAAACACAACCCACCCCTCCACTGAAATCATTTTATTGTTCATTCAGTTGTATTCATTATTAATGAACGTAGAACAAATAGTAAACTTTTCGTAATCCATTGCCATAAATTACAATTAAAAACAAATTTTAAATTCGTGTACTGTTATTAAAAAGTTAACGATTTGGCGTTGATGTATTTTAATTATTGATCAGAAGAAATTAGGCTTTGTTTTAACTTCACCATTTTCCATTTTGTCTGTATGTTTTTCGTTTGTGTGTTTGTTACAAGTCAAATGATTTATGTAAAAGAATTTTTAATTAATTTTTTAGTTTTAAAATGAAGCTTTTATAAGTTAATCTCGGCTCCAGTATTTTCATTTCTAATCTGATCTCTTTTTACCTCTCCATAGTAACTTTTATTCTTCGTTCGTCGTTTCTAGTCGTCCACGTTTCACTTCCATATGTGAATATTACCAAATTCATAAAATCATGAATGTTATGGTGATTATAAAACCATTTACAAGTATTTAAAATCATACTCCTGTAACCTTAAATGTAATTTGATTATGCAACGGCAATATTTTGAAGGAGCCTCTGTATATAATTGGTAACAACAAACAAAAATCCCATTTACGCTTGTAGCCTTACTGGATTGTTAATAATTAGTTAACTAATGTCAATTACCTCATGGTGAAGTTGTTGAACAATCCTTGTTTTGATGCCCTTTTTGTATTTTCTTATATGACGCCGACGACGGCCGTTTTCGAGAACGGTTACCGACAACGTATGCCGCCAGCTCATTTTAATATTAAATGTTAATAATTTGTATTTTTTAAGTGTTTGTGTAGTGTATTTTACGAGTACATTTGATAATGACTGATAAATAGTCGAAACGCGTCATATAGGAAAATACAAAAAGGACATCAAAACAAAGATTGTTCAACAACTTCATTATAAGGTAATTGACATTAGTTAACAAACAAAAATCATTACTACGATTGGCTGTTTTAAAATACTGTATATCAGTTTAAAGTATCTTTTCCACTAAGCCCATACATGAGTAAAGATAGTTATGAAATATTTACAATTTGATATTTCAGTTTTGTGCAAAATCCCGTCTATTTCACAAAATATCTTTTCATTTCGATAAGAAAGTAGTAAGATTATAGAGTCTGCATAAATTAGAATTTTCCTGGTATTAAAAATCCTGAAAAATACGCACTATCATATAAATAAAGCATCAGGATGATGCAGCAGCTCCTTGATACAATGCCTAGAAAATATTATCCAAGCACTTAAATTCCTGCTTCTGAAATTTTATTTTTAATTGTATTCACATGTATACAAAATCAAATATTATGAAACTTCGAAAATATCTACTATCACTGGTACAGACTGTTCATAAAGTATGAAATATATAAAAAATCATTATCGAGTTTTATGCTGTTTGAATTTTAATTTGAGTAATGTCTAATATCCCTTGTACAGATTGTTCATAAAGTATGGAATATATAAAAATCATTATCAATTTTTATGCTGTTTGAAGTCCAATTTGAGTAATATCTACTATCTCTTGTACAGAATGTTAATAAAGTATGGAATATATAAAAAAATATTTAAAATTGCTAAACATAATAAGTTTATTTTTGGTAATGTTAATAAGACAACATTTACTTCCAGTTTTGAAGATTTTAGATTGAGGATCCGCCATCCTGACATTAGTTTAAATTTTTTAAATAGGATTGGAGTCATGTGACACATATTTTTAGATTGTATTATTATTATTAATATTTATTATGAGTTCAATGGTGGAATCCGTTTTTATTTTATATCTCGTTTCCTCAAAAAGGTATCAACTAATATAACTACAGAATATTCTAACCATAATTTACAGGTGGACAAATGCCGTAGTTTTTCCTGACATTGTTCCTCTTTATTAATTCCTATTTTGATATTTAAAAAGCAAGATGTATTTTTACCAACAATAAAACCTAAATGAACTAGAAAATAGGATACGAAAAAAAAAGAACTCTACAGCTGATAAGATAATTTCTAAAGTAGTTGTTGAATTTTAAAACCGTTTAGAACTGAGCCAAATAGCTGTAGGGCAGCAATTTGAGCATCTTCGAAAATCATAACTACAGCATGTACAGTACATGTTTAAAGGTAAGTACCCAAGTCATTTGTCCACCTGTATATACACACTGTGAGTCAAAATTATGGATACACCCTGTTAAATTTTAAATGGATAAAGATAGAAAAATGAAAGTCAGGACACCTTTCTAGGAAATAAAAGTGAACGTTTTAGTCACTATTACAACTTTGCCCATTTCCCCAAAATGGGATTTTTGGGGGCAGCTCAAAATTTTTAAATGTAAAGACCCATTAAGTGACACATTATTTTAAAGTCCTTGATTAAAGAAGAAGAACAGTGGAAATTAGAGCTTTCTATCTCAACCCAGTACAAAATGGCAGCTCATTGAAATTTTCAGAACTTGGTTCTAATTTCTAATACTTGGGAAATTTACTGTTAATTGAAAACAATAAATTTGTGAAACATAAAATCAACAGCTAATAAAATAAACTTCTTTTTATAATGTATTAATAATTTGTAATTACAATACCATAGTAATTAATTACATTAAACAATAAAACGGCTTAAACTTACTATCCTGTGTTTTTTATAACAGGTGTTCAAACTGCTGCCCCAGGACAGTTTGACAATGTCCAAGCCTGTCGTAAAAACTTGAAACGGCACGCTGTATGGATTCACGCGGGATTTTTTTAATTTGAGCTACTACTCTGTCCCTAAGGTCATTAATGTACTGGGGTTTCGTTTTATACACGTTGTTTTTAATGTGACCCCACACAAAGTAGTCCAGTCGAGATAGATCTGGCGATCTTGGTGGTCACTCGATACTTCCTCTTCTGCCTATCCAGCGATTGGGAAAAATATTGTTTAAATACTCGCGGACATGCAGGCCATAGTGTGGAGGTGCTCCATCCTGCTGGAACCAAACTTGATTACAGTTGTTGATTGCTGCTTGGATAGCTGGATAAATCTGATTTTGTAGCATTTCCTGGTATACCTCGGCATCAAGATTGCCATCAATAAAAAAGGGCCCAACAAACTGATCCCTCACAATGCAAAGCCAATCGTTTAGTTTTTCAGGGTTCTGGGTGTGTTGCTCTCTGATCCAACGAGGGTTAACATCAGCCCAATAACGACAATTGTGTCTGTTAACGTTACCGTTTAACATGAAAGTTGCTTCGTCTGAGAAAGCAATGTTGTTCATTCTAATTGTATTGTTATCAATGTGCCTCATCATCAGTTCACAAAATTCTAATCGACGATCAAAGTCGTCCTCACTTAGCTCTTGAACTAAACGAATTTTGTACGGTTTAAAACCACCGCCATGTAAAACTCTACAAACTGATATACAAACTGAGGCGATATACAAACTGAAACATTTCTTGTTGAGGCGTGAGGATCTTCTACAACAGACTGTAAAACGTCAAGCGACAATGCTTCATTTGTAACCGATTTTGGTCTTCCATGTTTGGGGCGGTCTTTAACGATTCCTGTTTCCTGGAAACGTTGGATAGTTTTTTGAACTCCTGATTTAGATACTGGGTTTCGATTAGGATAAGTGTCGTTAAATAAATTCCTTACTTCATCATAAGATCTCACCCGGTCTCCGTAGCCTCGCATCATCAGGATCATAATACGCTCTTGTTCACTTAAACTCTCCATTTCAACGTATAGTATCACAAACACACAGTATCACAAAAACACGTCTTAACTTTGTTGATTCCAACCAGAAACTGAACCTGATAATGGACTTCCTCAAAACTGATAAGCTAAGGGAGGCCTTCCCTACAGCAGGTAATAACTGTAA
Organism: Aphrophora alni; assembly: GCA_963513935.1. Lineage (NCBI taxonomy): Eukaryota > Metazoa > Arthropoda > Insecta > Hemiptera > Aphrophoridae > Aphrophora > Aphrophora alni. Next base: position 30,153,218 of record OY740771.1, on the reverse strand, counting down.
AACAGGTTTGAGTTTGTAAGAAAAGTGGTTGTTTATTTACCACCTGAATGTGTATGTTCATATTTTGCCTCAATGAAGTTTTACTTAATTTCAATGAGCTGCCATTTTGTACTGGGTTGAGATAGAAAGCTCTGGTTTCCACTGTTCTTCTTCTTTAATCAAGGACTTTAAAATGAGGTGTCACTTAATGGGTCTTTATATTTAAAAATTTTGAGCTGCCCCCCAAAAATCCCATTTTGGGGAAATGGGCAAAGTTGTAATAGTGACTAAAAAGTTCACTTTTATTTCCTAGAAAGGTTCTGACTTTCATTTTTCTATCTTTATCCATTTAAAATTTAACAGGGTGTATCCATACTTTTGACTCACACTGTATGTATATATACAGCAAATCAAAATCGTCCAAATTACTCCAATGGGTAGAGTCGGTTGATTAGACCTATAAACCATGTCAACACCAACATAGCTAGAATTTTTATGAGAATTAATTAACCTAATAAAGTGGATGGTTAAAAAACCCTTATATAACTTTTCTGTTAATTTTAATTAGCCCAGTTTTCCCTTCCTATTATGTATTATAACTTCGGTGTACTCGGATAATCCTTTATAATTTCTATCAGTTACAAAGGATATCCTCACCTGTATATATTTTCCCAAAGGCTATTTCTACTAAATTGGTCGACAGCTGTTTGTAACCTATAAACGCTATGTAGATTTCTAGGTCAAACAAATATAACAAGCATTATTTATTCTCTCATGTAAAAAAAATAATATCAGAACGTAGGAATTGGAATACTAGTGGTATTTCAATGATTTCTGTTATGTTATATTAGTGCATACATTTAGTTTAGTTGTAAGTTGTTGTTTTAAAAGTAATCAATTAAATTCCATTTACGGCTCTGTATTATTATGTTGTTGTTTATTGAATATTATCAGTTGACCAGTGTTAATTAGTTTTAGTGTTGTTAATTTTTTAAATCCTGTTATGTTATTTTTAATTCGATTTGTTAGGTATTTGTTCGTTGAATATTTAGGTTAGTTAGGTTTTTTGTTAAGTAATATTTTATGTTCGTTGCTTGTTAAGACTTGACTGAAATTGTTTTTCCTTTTTAAAAACAAATTAGTTACTATAGTGTACATTGTGTTCAAATATTTTCTTCGTAGTAAATTTCTTAGTAACAAATCTCGTATTTATATACACGCTTATAAAATACAATTTTACAGTGGCGTCAAAATTTCAAACAGACAACGGCATTAAAGAGCGAACTCGAAGCTTAACGTGGCTTGGAACCATTCCGCATTCTTAAATACCCAAAAACATTTATTTATAGAGCACTGATACCCAATGATATTCCACTTCATTTCGAAAAAGAGAATTGGGCCTTGTATTCTTCGAAAGGCATTGCTGTCATATTATCTTCCAACTAGAAGAAAATGGAATAAAGAATAACTAATAAGATGGAGTTATCACTCATACATCTTGGAGTTGCAATATGTAACGGTAAATCGACTGTACACGTGAACAAAACATGGGGGTGTATACAAACTAAATGCTTCATTCGTGACTTCCTCCTTGCACTATGATTGTTATGTACAATTAAGTGGAATCACAATGGTAGTAAATATTATGCTTTACCCATGATTTTACATGCAAAATACATGAGCAGTTTTCATTGTATGGTTTGAAGGTCAGAAATCGAGGCTCTAGTGCTGCCAACTAACGGTCCACATCTGGTACTTCAAATACAGCATGTCGTAGTGTATGCTCCAACACCTACCATACCAGCGCATTCTGAATTGAACCCACAAAACGATAACTCTTTGACAAATATATTAGTGCCTCAAATTATCTATCTGGGATTAGGGACATTATCTTCTCTTAGATATTAATTCTATAATCGATTCTGGACCCTCTGCTCTGGAATGCTGACGGCCTTAACCTAAAAAATGGACATTTATACCCTCCACCCTAATTTGACTGTATTGGAAAAAAATTAAAATAGTTATTGATGTTAAAACACTGCTTTAGACATTTTTAATCAAAGTGAACAACACTAGTATCTAGATAAAAACAGTTTTTACTTTAAAATTTCTTTTAAATACAATCACAGTTATACTGTGTGTGTGTGTGTCTTATAAATACGACAGTGATAAACTGCAAAGTCATCAGAGTGAGTTATCACTGGAATGATATCTGTCTCTGTATGTTTTGTCTCTGCATTCAAAGTAAGGCATTTATTGGAGTCATATCATATAGTCAATTATTTTCAAAATATAGTCTGTTTGGTGAAAATTAGCCGTTGATGAAATGATTGTGAAATATTTTGGACGAAACAGGATGGAACAGTTTACTAGAGGAAAGTCAATACGATTTGGTTATCAATTTAGGGTTCTGTGTAGTGTAAGCGTCTACTTCTAAGACTTTGATCTCTACTGTTGCAAAGAAATAGGTTCTGGCAATGATCATCTTTCATTGGGTACTATAGTAGTATAAAATCTGTTAACTGTTGTAGAAGATCCAGCAAGCTGTGAAGTATATTTTGATAATTTTTTCACAAATTTTACATGAACTTTATGAAATTGGTTTTCGAACAAGCGGTATTATTAGGGCTGACCGCACATAGAAGTGTCCTCTAATTAATCCAAAGGACATAAAAGACAAGAAAGGAGGGGCCTACATATTTTGTTCTGATATATACACACGGACATTCTTCTTGGGCGTTAGAATAATAACAGTGTTGTTACTATTGCAACAATCTCAACATATTGAACCGATCGCCGTAGCACTACGTACAATAAAGTTCAAAAGAAGAAATGCCCTCTACCAATTCTTATTCGTATAAAACATTACAGCAACTCAATGGGAGGTATGGATCTACATGATTGGCTGGTCTCAAAATACGGTATAAGGATAAAGGGGGGAAAATGATATTGACCGATTTTCATTCGACTCTTGGACAAGTGTATTTTCAATTCATGGGTAATTCACAAATTTGTTCAAGTAAAACCATTAACACTAATGGACTTTCGAAGGGATGTAACTGTAATTTACATCAAGTAAGTCATAATAAGACAATCCATGGGCCATCCTGTACCAAGAAGTCAAATTACAGAACCTTTTCTTGATGTGAGAGATATGACAAAAAAATACTTTTTTTTATTAGGAAAAACCAGAGAAGATGTCAAGAAAAACTCTGTTCATCAAAACCATTCACCTATTCCAAAAAAAATGTAATGTCACTCTTTGTATAAAGTGTTTTGGACCATATCATTTGAAATAACCAGCTTTATTTACAATGTAAATAATACATATATATTATTTATATGTAATTTAGTATTTTAAATGTTAAAAAAACTTTAATTAAAATGCATACCATTGACCACTGTCATATTTATAGGACAGCTTTTTTGTTTTAAAATTATAAAATTTATAATAAATCTTGTTATTGTCGTTATTAGTGATCTCTTAATAGTCTTAAGACCAAATATAAATTATTTTTTATATGTGCATTATAAGTTGGTAAAAATGGGTTTTAATACAGTTATGAGATCCAACTGTGTGGAGTTACGCTTTTTAATATAGCCCATACTCATACTACGAGGCCCGTGAAGGTCTAGCAGACATCAAGAAAGTAGTGTTATACAATATTACGAGGTTCAGAAAACCTGTGTGATAATTGTTTTAAACAAACTTACCCAACTGGATAAAATCACTATTTAACATTTCCTACAAGACCCGAGAGACTAACTATTGAGAACATTTCGAGAGGATGGGCTGGATAAGTACCACGATGGCGCCCATCAGATCTAATTTATTGTTAAGTATTCGTTTTATCCAAAATGCACTTTGACAAATAATAGATGTATTAGATGGTGGTGAAATAGATAAACGGAAGGGACTTAGTGAGAAGCTAATCTGCCATCACGTGACTACATGCCCCAAGTGTGTACCTCGTAATCAGCTGTTAACAAAAGAAGCCTTCGTGTCAGGGGTGTACATACATTTGCTAATTAAATCCAATCAGGATACTTTGTAACGTTTAAAGGGATTTTATTTTGATTTCAATGTAATTTCAATTTTTTTTAGATAGTTGAAGTTGTAATGATAAAACGGTGGAAACAAACATTGCACTGACTTTCTCAAACATCTATAGAAGAGCAAATCCTAATCAAATATATTATGAAATATGTCTAGGCTAATACTGTGCACACGAGAAAAAAAAGAAAAACTAAATTTTAATTATTGTGTTTCAATTACATAACATATTAGTACAACATAACCTACACTATTAAAAGTTTAAATGTACTTTATTTGTTAAAGGTTTATCCAAAACATTAACTTTTTTCTCCTTTTTTTTACAAATGTCCCCCCTTTTTTAATAATATCATTTCAAAAACTATATCTAGTCATTCTGTTCTTGAGGTAATCTCTGAGGTCGGTCGGATAAATGTGTACCTAGGGGCTCAAAATGTTTAGCGTGTTTGTTAGTAAAAAAGGTTGCCATTTTAGTCCAATTATTTTAAAAATTTGGTATGAAGGATCAGTTTTATGAATCGAAACAAAAGTTGATACACTCGAAGAATGAGTTGATACAATCGAAACAATAGTTGATACCATCGAAGGAACAGTTTATGCGATCCAAGAAAGAGTTGATACAATGGAAGCACGAGTTGATAAAATCGAAACAATTTTCCTAAAAATAAGTTTGTAAATTTAAAAAAAGGACCATTTTTTAATTAATTACGAAAATAGCTGTTTCCAGAATAATTTGTTATCTGTAGATCGTACAACTTTCCTCATTGGCTCATTTTTGTGCACGTTTATTTAAATTCCTTATCTATCTATCTATCTATCTATATATATAAATATATAAATATATATATATATATATATATATATATGCTGAAGGTTATGATAGAAAATCAGAGCGTTTTAAACTTAATTTCAAAAACATAACTTAATTTCAGAAAAACAATAGGCAGTCAAACAGAATTTTTGACTGAAATTTAGTCAAATATTTTATTTTTCCTGTTTTACAACATAAGTATGTAGACAGTTACATTCACTCCGATCACAAAAATAAATTCAAGTGTGTTATTTTTTAGAACATCAGAGTTATGAAATTGTATATGCGATGTTGCGGAAAAATTCACAAAAAGACAATTGTGGAGGATGGCCTCAGAAATTGCTGATGATCTTTGCTGTTTGAGCAAGCCTATAATCTGTGCCTAAAAACAACCGCTACAATCTATTTTCAAAACAGCTTCTGGTTTCAATAATTTACATTTGTAGTATCTTTAAGTAATAGCCCAGACAGTAATAATGGAAAATAAAACTTACTTTGTAACATTTGTTTGACGTTTTTAAATCGACATGCACATTACTAAAAGCTTGGTACCCGTCGGATATTGTTTACTTGCTATATCTGTGCTTATAGCGACAGTTCAGCATGTTCATTCCAAATCTAAAACATCCGCCAATTTTCCAGTCTTATTGAGATATTGCCTATAATTGTAAAATTCTATATTATTAACAATGGCACCTTTTGAATAAAAATAGAGTTGTGCTTGTGAGAAAGTATATCTTCTAAGATTAATAAGTAAACTACAAATTATCACAAAATAACCGTAAATTATCAAACGCGTTTCTATGAAAATTTCGTCATCCTCAGGAAAATCTAGATAATAGTTCAGATGTAGACAATCTTTTTGAAATGCGTTTCATATTTAATCGTATTTTTTTTAAAGAATTTGTGTTCACGAGAAATCTTAGAAAATAATGTATTTTTAATTCTTCAATATCTACTGTTAGTTTTAAAACATTGAAACTCAGAATTTGTTTATAGCATAAAAAAATGGTGTTTCGCTTAGGCTCGTAGTCATTGCTCTTCAAACAACATAGCATAGGCTACCAACCGACTGGGATATTCAGTGAACATTGTAAAAGCGTTCACTTCGTCTACAAACCAACCGACTCCCTGTCTACTGCACATCTAAAGCCATAACTCATGCTAATCGTTTTGTCCTGCGAGCTGTCCATCCATTTTTTGTAAATACAGTAACATGAAATTATTATAGGAAATTGATTTGTTTCTTTTACACGATAAACACTTATATAAATGAGGAATATTAGAAGGAATAAAAATAAAAATAAAAGACACAATATTTTTAAAGTTGTGTATTTATTTAAAAGAAATCGTTTCAGTTAAATTAACATACAAGTAGGTGTTATGATGTAGATCGATGGTTGAATTAGCGTATCGAAACTTAGGCTATATTGCAAATCAATTGCTACCTGGGTATTATAACATAGGCCACATATCAGACAACCCGTAATACTTGCATTCACAAAAATAGTAACGTTAATCAAATAAGTAGGCCTACAGTTCGTTTAATTTAAAACAAATACCAAGATACTATATTACACACAAGTAGCATTCGAAAACGTATCGAGAAGCTCTTCACGTTCTAATAAAGTTAGTTTACACGTAAAACTAACAGCATTTACAAAACATTACACTATTTATGTTAATATTTACAAATATATTACTAAATCTAGAGGACAATGATTATAATTAAATTTACAACTATTATGAATATAATATTTTCTATTTACATTTATTTTCAGATATGGACAAATTAATTTTTAAAGTTTAATCTTTCTTTTACAATTTTCGTTGGGTCCCAATTTCTTGAGATACTATACATTGAAATCGGCACTTCCTGTGTTCACATATTTTATAGTTTGTAATATTCTAATGCGATTTAAACACAGTGAAACATTAATTATACAAAATTGATCACATTCATAAAATATTTCTTACGTTTTTAGGAGCAGAAATTTACAAGACATAGAATTTTATGAATAAAATCATGGAGTATTTTATATTGATGAGTTAATTCCTAATACATTTTTAGTTTTATTTAGTTGTAAAATTCAGTAAACTTAAATCAGAAATATAAAATATTTAATCTCTTCACAGTGAAATCGTAAGTAAAGAAAAAACAATATTGATTAATTGTTATACAAAATTTTAACTTTTTGTGATATTTTGTGTAACAACCAATTAAATACAAACATAATACAAACAAGATATATGAAAACATAAAGAGTGAAAATATTAAATATTGTGTTGAAATGTATAAGGTAAAATTAAATTCTAATTTTTGTTTTAAAAATAATGAGCGTTTTGAAATTTCTTATTAAAAATACTTTATCTCAATAAATGTTTCTACCTCAATTTCCATAGTACTAAATAATAAGGTTATTACAAGACATAATTGGACTAAATCTAAAATAAAAAAATGAACAGTATGAAACAGTCGTGTTTAATTAATTAAAAAAATAATAATATCTATTTATGGTGAATTTAATAGTATTTTTTTCACAAAAACTATAAAAAATGTAATATATCACCAATTATTTTTAAAAGTGCATGATTAATAAATAAGACAATAATTTTAATATTAAAAGTTTTAAATTTTCGTAAAATATATATCCTATTAAAAGCATTAATACTTCATTCAATCAATCATGTTTATTAAATTGTCTAAGCTGTTTTAGACTTTTTATTTAATGCTATTCCTTGTAATTTAGTTAAATTTCTTTTTCTGAGAATTCTTTTAAAATATTTAGCAAAATCCTTATAAAATGCTCAAAATTGAAGCGATAGATCCACGCTGATTGTTTAGATTGCGTTTTTTTAAGTAACCAGTTTAAAATATTATATTAGAATAAAATTAATGTTTGGTTCACAGATTCTAAAAAGCCTAATTCATTAATAGTACTCTGGTTAATTCAGTTAGTTTTAGTTTAGTGTTTGCATTTTTGACGTGTAAATTGGCTGATCAAGGGAGATGCTGCTATCCTTTGACGGTGAACAATAAATATTTTTACATAAAACAATTTTATAACAATATATTAGATTAATTTAAATTAAATCAAATAATTTTATATGTAAAAAAAAAAAACAGTTTTTTACTGGCAACAAAATGAACGTTGTAAAATAACGTCGATATAAAATAATGAAAACATTACGTTACATGTTCATGAAAATTTTTCTCATTGTTGTAGAAGTTAATTATATTTACCAATAATTAATATCGAAATTATAAATAATATAGTAAAACGTTAACTTTTTTTTTATTACAAACAACTCAACTAGTCAATAATGGATCCATCGAAATAATGGACAATTCCGTCCATTGTCAGACGGTGAATCTGGCAATACAGAAAAAATACTATTGTTAATGAAAGAAAATATTGTTTTCAATAAATAACTCATCATATAATAAACACTAAAATATTATCACTAACATAAAGGTACAATTTTAATTGAAGATGTATCTGTACATTAAATAGATAAGCAACCTCATTGACAATAAAATATGTGCAAGTAATATCACTTAGGTATTACATGAGTATTAAACTAATCATATAGTAGATACATTTATCACAAGTATAGCATGTTTACCAAAACAAGTATACTTATATTTACTGTGATTCCGTTAAGGTCAATCTGAAACATTGATAAGTGAACCAGCACTTATACGTTTAGTTGTTATAAGTAAAATTATTAGGTCAATGTTTTAATGAAAAACATTAAAAGTAATACACAATATAATGGTAGTATAAAATAAATAGGAAGGAAACTGAAAAGGACAAGGGTATTGACAGAAAGGGAAAGAGAAGGATAAAGGGAAAAACAGTGATAAATAGCGCACACATCATTTAACAGAATAGCATAAATTACAAATTGACTAATATCAAAATATCTAATAAATTGTGATTTGTTATTAATACGCACAAAAAATACATACAAAATTATAACGAGCTGTAAATTGAAAGTATTAAATTATCTATGAACATCAAGTACAGATTAAACATAATCATATTTTCGAATAACAACAATATTCATAACACAGCTCCTTCATCTTCTGCAGTTTGCTTGTAATTCAGTTTCATTAAATTAAATTATAATTCCAGTTTAAATATGGCATCATGCAGAAAATTTGAGTAATTTTTGGTTATGAATTTTCAGGACCGAAAGACTAAATTTCAACAAAATGTTTTGTTTTAATAAATTAGTTAAATATTTTCGGTAGAAGCTAGAGTATTTTACAGTTATTAATTAAATGAAAAATATGAGTATTTTTTTATTTATTGGAGACAATTTTTGTATTTGTGCCCAGTGGGTAGAAAAGTTGTGCTGAATTTATTTTAATTAATATTCTTTTCTATTTGTTTCTTATTGAAAACTTCAATAGTTACAAAAGAAATTCACCGTTTTGAAAATCAAATTGTTAGAGAAATTGTATCATTAACGTACAAAAGGAGCTATGTGATTACTTGTAATCGAATGTTAAATATTTTGGGTTTTTGTTGTAATAAATACTTTAATTTGTTTATTGAGGGAAGTTAATTTGAAGAAAACATTAAACGTTTGTCCATTAATATCATCTTTGTATTTACAGTACGTTTGTATTTATATTATTTTATATTTAATTTTTTTCAAAACTGCATTAAAAAGAAAAATCCCCTTTTAAAGCAAAAGAAAATCGTTCAAAATTATAACAATTATTTTATTCAGTCATCTGAACAACCCATTATGTAAAAAAACTGGAGTGTAATTAAAATGAATTCAAGTTTGTAATATAATAAATTATATATCATAAATTATGATGACATCACGTTATAAACAAATAATTTTAATTAACTTAAAATCAATCTAATTTTCAACGTATAAACCAACGGTAAAAGAATAATACATTAATGAAAACATAAATTCTGCCAATTATATAATGGATGTGGTTAGTGTTAGGTTACATTACATACATCCCTGTAGCTCTCTTACAATCTTACAAATTTCAGTTATAAATTTGAAGAAAAATATTATGAAAAATTAGTTCATAAACATCCAATTTATTTTGTAGAAAACGAAAATTATAAATTTTTAATATTACCTAAGGGTATTTATATTTTAAAAAGAGGGGGGAAATCCCAAATTTTAAATATTTCAAAACATTTAGTTTTCATAATCTATTTTGTTTTATAAAAATTATTTATCGAATTTTTCTGAAAAATATTAAGTTGCACACATTTCCTAAAACTAAAAATAAGCTTCCCAGATCAAAATGCTTGCACGAGGTATTCTAGGCACTCTAATACTGTCATGTAAATTCTGAAATAATTCCCACTTTACTGTGTATATTACTGAACAATGGAATCTTAATTTGTCAATTTAAATATTGTTGTTAGAGAAATTTCACATTATAGTACAGTAATTATTTTTATAATAATCCACAACATATTGCGCACCTTTAAATGCCTATAATTAAAATTATTGTTAAGGAAAGACCATTAATTGGCGCGTCAAGACGTAACAGCTAGATTAAGTAAATAATTTCGTTAAGTATTTCTAAAAGGAAACTAATACATCACTCAATTGTATTTCATGCAATTTACTGGATTATCTCGATACTTCCATAGATAAACACCTTCCAGTCGTTTAAAATATAAGGAAGTATCGAAGGTTTTAGTGTTTTATTAATTTTCCTGACCCATGATAGGTTTGACTTAAAACCACTTTAGTTTGTCATAACTATCTCTACTGTTATTTATAAAACTAAACAGCATCAAATTAAAATATCTAAACAATTTTATCTAATAGACCCAATATTGTCAACAACATTGTGTACATACAAAAATAGTTTGCGCTTGCTTTGACACTCAGTGTTCCGTAATCTTGTTTTTGTCTCTCTAATAACTTTTCAACTTTAACCAAGATTATATTTATCAGTCGACATGTAAGAATCCGCACTGCACATATGATGTGAAGGAGCCGAGTGTGAATGGTAGGCTTGATGGTGGTAATGACTTCCTTCAACGTAGGAGCCGCTGGAGTAATAATGGTGAAAGTTAGGGTTACTGGAGGGTGTCTGGTGATGTGACGAACTTGAGGGGAAGTAATCGTGCACGTTACTAGGGTAGTAATAATTCTGCGTCGAATAATTTGGTGCACTTGTATTGCCCGACGCACCCCAGCAAAACGTATTGTATTGCGGAATATCCTGATAGTTCCCTGGAGTCATTGGAGGACTCGGAGTGGTTCCTGAAGATGGAGCGCTACTACCTGCAGGTGTACTCGGTGCGTTGTTACGTCCACCGGTATGATAGGTCACTGGTGAATTGCAGGTTTTACTTGCGTTTAAATGGGGTTTCATGTCTATGGGTGAACTTGCTTTCATATCCCTCGATTCTCCAATTGAATCTCCTTGCGGTGACTTGGAAGAAACTCTACTTCTGCCGGCTCCTCGTGTCTTGCTACTGGAGGGATTGGCACCTGGATTGGACTGAGCTTGTTGGCGACACTTGGCTCTTCTGTTTTTAAACCAGACCTGGAACAAACTCAATAGTTAAATATAACTTCACAAATAATAATAAAAACAAACGTACTGTATATATCTTTGTATTAATATCAAATTGTATAACTCTACTAACATTATTTATAAAAACGTGTGAAAATTTATGTAAATGAAAGATTAAGGCTCAAAGGTAAGAAAGCCAAAGGATGTTTAAAACTAGGACCCGGGTTCGAGCTCTGGATTTTTCTTGATTTTTTTTTTTTACTTGTTAGTTGATTTATTCCTGCCATAGAAAAAGAGTATAAATGGATTAAATCAAATTAATATGTATGTATTAAAAATATTACGATGTGATCAAAATTTATTTTTGAAGTTTTTGTTGATATATCTGTTTTGGAAACTCCCTGAGTAAAAACAAAAAAAAATATTTACACAATTAATTCAATATCTGTGTGTCCGTTACTGAATTGTCAGAAATCAAATAATCGATTTGTTGAAATTCTTTACTTCTAATTATACACGATAAATATAATTATCGTAACTGAAAATTTGTAATATAACCGATTTAATCAAATAAATTTACCCATAAATGTCACAAAATTACCGCATTTGAAAGCTGACATTAAAATCAAAACAGTGTATGTATGTTAAAAGGGCGATTTTTTCAGATTCTAATAATTTCGATTATATTTTGATGAAAAATATAGGTTAATCAGTATTACAAACGGCAGTAAAAGAAAATAATTTTGGTTGATAAATTGGGAAAAAAATATAATGAATTTTGACCACCGTGGTTAAAAACTCGCTTCTAATTATATAACTATTATGTTTTTTAGGACGAGTTCTTGACACGAGCAATGTGAAAGAACATTTTAAAACATGAATAACTGCATGTCCTCCACGGTTATAGGCGGCAATACAGGATCGATTTATCATACATCTAAAAACTTCTTGTGTTTCTGTACATATGTAGGATTTAAAAAAAAGTTTGTAAGCTACCATTTATTTAATTCTAGATGACATAGTTATTATTTTTTTTTAATGTTATGTTTATGTTAAAATAAACAAATGGGTTATTTTGTTCTGTTCTAGCGAGACGTTAAGCAGCATTATTTGTGTTTGCACTACAAGATAACTCAATGAAGTAAGTTCTATACTTTTTATACAACTTATTTTAATATACCAATACGAACATTTGTTAAACCAAATCTAAACAGTAATTTATATGTATTTCAAATATTTAGTAACAACAAAGTCTAACATTAGACTCTATAAACAACCTTTTAAAATCCGAGACGTTTGCAAAAATTAAATTTTGTTTTCTACAATGAGTGGCATATAAGTTGTTCAGTATAATGAATGCGTGAGTCAGTCTCATTCAAGTGGGAGTTTTTATAAAAGCGCGTAAAAGATAAAGCACTGCGGAGAAGAGAAACAAACTCCCCACTCCAACTTTAATTCTATGCACGAAAGTATAGTCCATGCAATACAGCTGTAGTGGTGAGCCCCAATATTTCAACTATTCTAAACGGCCGCCTGAAAACATAAGCCAAACTTCCATTTTCTGAACATTAACGATTTGGACAAGTTTTTACAGAATAAAAGCATAAGTAGTGATCAACGGTAAACCAACTCATATACTGAATTCCAAACATTACACTTTGCTGTTTCTAATAATTCAATAAAAAGTTTGATGTTTTCAGTTTCGATATACATCGGCCTTGATTGGTACGGGGTGCTGAAGCCACCGGCACAGCTACATTGCAGGGATTGTGATGTGTAGTCGTGCTTCTTATAATTAAGAAAATACACGTATGCGTTCCTTTACATTACATATTGTAAGACATGGTCACATTTACTGATAGTCAAACTTAAAGATATTTTGGTTCTTTATGTAAAAAAAGTCTAATTTACTTTTTTAATTTGCGGAACGACGTTTTAAGCGTCACAACCGAGTTCAATGCAGTTTAAATTTTGATGATAGTTAAGCCTAAGAATTAGGTTATACAAGATTAAAGCTTAATGACTTGATTTAAACATTTTTCCATTTGAATGTTTTAGCTTTTAAAGTACATATTTTGTTTTTATTTCAGTAAGTGCATCTGTCGAAATTATTTTGTATTTTAACCTATGCATTGTATAGCTTATAAAGGTCGCAACACACAAGTATGTAATAATACAGGATGATTCAGAGGGCGTTTACCACTTTAAAAACAGGTAGATATTTATTCAGATAACTAGATAACTTTCAGAATCCCTTGAGTTGTAATCTTAAAGTAAAACATACCAAGTTTAAGTCACGTAATGTTGTAAATACTGAAAACCAGAAGAGCCTCCACTGATGTGGTTGAAAATGGTTACTTTCAATGATGCTGAACTTGCTCGCTGTGTGTTTTGGTTTTACGAAATAAACTTCGCGACTACAGTTTAACGAAAAGGGTCCTTCAAAAAGCTAGAATTAACTTTTGTCATCAATATTTTGTCTGATTGTTCTGTACTAGCTTGAGTTTGGCAAACATTGACTTCAGGTGGGATGTGTATTATATCACAAATGGTAGTCACATCGAAACAAAATGACGGTAATGAAAAACTTGATGTGTTTTACTTTAAAATGACATCTCAACCAATCATCTAAATTATTTTAAAATTGCTATATGCTTTTAAAGTTATAAAGTTCTTTTTGAAACATTCTATATAACATATCTGAAAAGAGAATATTCCCCATTGAATCTGCACTTTATGGAATAACATTTATAAAAACTTTAATAATACTGATTGAATTAATTTCCTTATTTATTTATTAAAATCACGTTATATATAGTCCTATAGTTTAAAAATATGATTTAATAAACAGTTTAAGTTAACCTCATAACCTTTCGTATGCTTAGAATTGGTGTATTGTCGACTTCTACAAATCAGCTTCCCGGCATAATAACGAGTTGTTAATTGTGGGGTATTCCACATTCTACTCATGCGTCAACCACGAGTCGTGCTAAATTGCGACGACTATATATATATATTATTTTACATTATGTAAAATAGACAGATAATGATTTAAAACGAACCTGTTGTTTTCATGTATATAACCAATTAGTCGTGTACATAGTGAATTAATCCAATTAAAGCTACAGCTATGAATAAGTGCACAAACCTTCTTCAAAAGAATTGATGTTATTATGACGGAACCAACTTTGCATTTCCAAAACGATGCAAAGTGAACTTTTTGAATTGTAATGTATCATCTATAAATTAATATTTTACATTGTAAATGAAAAACCAGATTAATTGTCAAAATAAAAATCAAATATGGCACTTACAACCTGTTATTTCAAGGGTATATTTATCCAGTGTAAAGAATAGTTAATCTCAGGGGAATGTCAGTAAGGTCGCCACCCCTCATTTGATCAAGAGCAACTTGATCCTTGTTACTAGTAATCCTTATTTCCTATTCCCAAACAAATTAATTATATCTGTGATTTATAAACTTAGAAGGAATAGTTCAAATTTAGTTGTTTTTTTCTGACGTAAAAATTTATAGTTTTCAAAAATAGTTTGGCACCACCGAACTTCAAATTATTTTCTAATTTAATAATCGCTCTAATATTTTGAAGCTGGTAACATATAGGGGTGTCTGTCTGCAAATAACATATTGTTTAAAAAAAGCTACTATTGAGTTTATAATTTATCAATTTTTTTTCAGTTGTTCTCTTCTACAATCAATAAGAAATCTATAATACTCTTAAACCATGTTTTCTATATGTTGACAATTATTATAAATGTATAATATAACCAAATAAGTGTATAGAGTTCCTACCAAAATGAAGGATCTAGTGCAGATACTTATTTGATTTAAATTAAGAAATAAGTGCACAATTATAATAAGACGACATCAAATGACATATATTGGAATGTAGCAAGTTTTCTAGTTATTAGATACTGATTTCAAATGATCATTAAACATATAAACCCATGAATATTAAAGGTTCCGTTAAGGAATTAACATTTACACATCCGGAGTAATCTATTGGTCTTTCACTGTTTTTGTAATAGTTTTGTCTTGTAAAAGGAAAAACCCCTCAATACGCTTGAGTCTGAAGCAATGAAAATATATATATATATATGTTGATGGTAATCTTACATGGAGGGTAACCTAACCTAAATTCTAATTAATCAAATATTTATTAAATTTGAAAAAAAAAAAATGGTTGTAATTGCAACGACAGTTGAAACGGTATAATCTGTCAAGAAACGGATAGCTCATAGGATTAGTGTATTTAGAACTTTTGAGTCAGGTTAAATATAAGTCCATCTTCGACACCACCTAAACTTGATTAAAAAAATATGTAAATAAAAGTGATATACTTGTCTAAATACAGCGTTAGTTATATCTAGATTTCAACCCTCTGTGAAGAGATCTCCGCTTCAATTATAGGCTCATATTTTAGTGAAACAAAATAGTAGCACTAAAGACAGATATAAAGAAGGGGTCTAATGACAGCTTAAATTTAATCTATGTTCATAAATTAGGTTAGGTTGATACATAAATACTATACAATGACGACCGACAAGGAAATATAAGAAAAAATAAAAACCCATGAATTCTGTTCTTGCAAGTCTGTTGGCTAGAGACTGTATCGGTGATAGCAGTTCTGCAGTTGATTGTCTAATGTTGTATTCTGTGACTTTCACAAACGTCAATCTCTTGAATAAATCCTTTAAAAGTCGGAATATCGTATTGGCTCTGAATATCTCTTCATTAATTAAACGCATATGAAGATCAAAGCGAACGAGCCAAGGTCTGGGTGATCCCTCGAGCTCCCACCTTAATCCCTCGCTCTGCTAATGGGGGGAAAACAGGACTCCAGGGAGGGAGTGAGCATGATTGTTTAGGGGGTTGGGGAATACACGACATCGAAAAGGGGGGAAGCTTTGATTCGCTACTGTGGCGAAACGATGCGGCCTAGGGGCGGAAACAAAACATCCCTCAATAGTGTATTGTACGATTAGAAATACTTTTAGAGAAAGCGGCAGGAGTTGGGTGGGAAGGGTGGAGGCGAATACAACCCTTACATTACACTCGGGTTGACTAATTTTATTTCCGATGATGGGATTAAATAAAAACGATACGACAAAAAAGCGTTAAAGAATATATAACATCCGTTGTACTCCCACCTGTCTAATTTACTGTTGTATGGGTTACAAAAGAAAAAAGCGGCATGAACGAACTTGCTGAAACGAAGACTTTGATTTAGTTATTGCTAATATTAATAATATAACTCAACATTCTTGACAAACGCGTTAGATGGCATTTCTTACTAAATTTAGAACTTGGAAGATACTACGTCAAAAGAAAGAGAATACTTATTATTCGACGGAATTATCTGTTCACAATACACCATCCGTCTAGTAGACCTCGGCTCTAAAGGACTGATGGGTCAAGTATTTATTGTTCACAAATGTAAACTATATTCTATAGTCTCCTTCTTTCCAGTAAAGCATTCCAAAAAGGTTACTTTTATCATCATCCCACTCAATTAAACATCAAAGTAATATCTATTTACTAACAGGTCACTCACCAGCGATTCTAGTCTTGCGTTCCTCTAGATCAAGTTGTTCTACTAAGATTTTACTAAAGAAATAGTTCTTACCGAGCTCAACCAAACACTCTATTTTATCTCACAAACGATCATAAAAATATTTGCTACATATGTAATTATCGAGTAATTTTGCTAGTTTGTTTTCAATAACGACGATTTTTTAAGGGAACGAGCCCAAGGACACAATTTTCTTGATCACAAGACAAGGATTAGAGAAACATTAAGACAAAAATTAGGTTAGTTTTATTTAGAATCGCTCAATTTTTCTTTAATAAATTCAATGTATTACAACCTAGAAGAGATACAACTGATCATCTGTTTGTCATAAGACACTCAATAGAGAAATACAATATTCAATTACATATGTTGTTCAATGACTTTAAATAGGCTTTTGGTAGCATTAACGAACAAAGTGACCAATCCCTAAGAGAAGTTTGAAGTACCACAAATAATCAAGTTGGTTAAGTCAGACTTTGAAGAAATCTCGGCCATGGCCTTTGTTGGAGACAAGACTTGTAGAGCCTTCGAGATGTCACCAATGGTGTACTAGGGACTACCTTTTACACGGTTCTTTTCAATCTGGCTCTTCATGAAGTAGACAAATTTACACTGAAATAAACAATACTCTGTAAATTTTGAAACTGTGCATATGACTTGTACGGAAATCTGTATTCCCACATGGAAATGTTCAAGGCCTTGGAAGGGAAGAAGAGCTCAGCAGTAAGAGAATTAATGAAATAAAAACCAAATATATGAAGGTGTTGGTATTTAAATACAGGAGTAGGAATTAAAACAAAATTTTTGCGCAATAGAGTTTTGACAGTGACAAATGTTTAATTTACTTTGATTCTTTGCTGAATAGTGAGAATTCAGTTAGGGTAAAGCGGATTTAATAAGCGGATTTTGACTAAAAATAGAGCTTATTTTGCTAATTGCAAGTTTATGAAATCGACGCAATTCTGTCTAGATTTTTGAAGATCGTGCTTTATTAGACCACTTGTGACATACAATCGGAGACTTGGACAAACCCAGCTGTTGACTAGAATGCTCTTAGGGTTTTTCAGCGGAAAGGTGAGTTGAAAGGGTGAAGGATTGGAGGATAAGAATAAAATGAAATTGAAGGGATGTACAGAAGAAAAGACAATGTGAGATTCGTAAAATCCTGCTGGCTGGCGTAGCTTGGTCTTCTCGAACGGGGGGATGAGGAAAGAAGACCAAAGATGCTGCTAGATGAAAGATGGAGGGAATGAAAAAAACGCCGAAGTCTGAGAAAGACCAGGAATAAGAATTTGAGGACTATGCGGTCAGGTAGTAGTGAGAGAGGGTTCAGAATAAAAAGAATGGAGAAGAGTGTCGTGAGGAAAGCTAAAGCCCCATCGATGGTAGTAGAATCGAGGGAATAAGTAAATTTATTATTATTAGAGGCGTTATTTTTTGCGTGATGCCTCCAGAACTGTATCTTGTCTATCTAGAGCTCTATAAATTCCCTTTCTTTGTTGGACTACCGGCTTCGGAGCTGCGCTGTTTTCATTGTAAAGTAGATAACAAACCTATATGGTCTTGTCCAAGTAGTCAAGTTTAAAAACAACAACACACAATAGGAACTAATAGTTTTCAAACACATTAAAAAAACAAACTAAATTATTGTTGCAACAGATAGTGTTGGTCAACTGACATACGACTACACGTAATCTAACCTACCACCATCTCTCTGGTTTCGGTAGTCTATATCAGAGTTGACTTTTTGTATAACAAATCCATGTATTGTTTGGGTTCGACTTGACTCTCTCTGATTTCGGGAGTCTATATCAGAGTTGACTTTTTGTATAACAAATCCTTGTATTGATTTGGGTTCGACTTGACTCTCTCTGATTTCGGGAGTCTATATCAGAGTTGACTTTTTGTATAACAAATCCATGTATTGTTTGGGTTCGACTTGACTCTCTTTGATTTCGGTAGTCTATATCAGAGTTGACTTTTTGTATAACAAATCCATGTATTGATTTGATTCGACTTGACTCTCTCTGATTTCGGTAGTCTATATCAGAGTTGACTTTTTGTATAACAAATCCATGTATTGATTTGATTCGACTTGACTCTCTCTGATTTCGGTAGTCTATATCAGAGTTGACTTTTTGTATAACAAATCCTTGTATTGATTTGGGTTCGACTTGACTCTCTCTGATTTCGGGAGTCTATATCAGAGTTGACTTTTTGTATAACAAATCCATGTATTGTTTGGGTTCGACTTGACTCTCTTTGATTTCGGTAGTCTATATCAGAGTTGACTTTTTGTATAACAAATCCATGTATTGATTTGATTCGACTTGACTCTCTCTGATTTCGGTAGTCTATATCAGAGTTGACTTTTTGTATAACAAATCCATGTATTGATTTGATTCGACTTGACTCTCTCTGATTTCGGTAGTCTATATCAGAGTTGACTTTTTGTATAACAAATCCATGTATTGATTTGGTTCGACTTGACTCTGTCTGATTTCGGTAGTCTATATCAGAGTTGACTTTTTGTATAACAAATCCATGTATTGATTTGATTCGACTTGACTCTGTCTGATTTCGGTAGTCTATATCAGAGTTGACTTTTTGTATAACAAATCCATGTATTGATTTGATTCGACTTGACTCTCTCTGATTTCGGTAGTCTATATCAGAGTTGACTTTTTGTATAACAAATCCTTGTATTGATTTGGTTCGACTTGACTCTGTCTGATTTCGGTAGTCTATATCAGAGTTGACTTTTTGTATAACAAATCCATGTATTGATTTGGTTCGACTTGACTCTGTCTGATTTCGGTAGTCTATATCAGAGTTGACTTTTTGTATAACAAATCCATGTATTGATTTGGTTCGACTTGACTCTGTCTGATTTCGGTAGTCTATATCAGAGTTGATTTTTTGTATAACAAATCCATGTATTGATTTGGTTCGACTTGACTCTGTCTGATTTCGGTAGTCTATATCAGAGTTGACTTTTTGTATAACAAATCCATGTATTGATTTGGTTCGACTTGACTCTGTCTGATTTCGGTAGTCTATATCAGAGTTGACTTTTTGTATAACAAATCCATGTATTGATTTGGTTCGACTTGACTCTGTCTGATTTCGGTAGTCTATATCAGAGTTGACTTTTTGTATAACAAATCCATGTATTGATTTGGTTCGACTTGACTCTGTCTGATTTCGGTAGTCTATATCAGAGTTGACTTTTTGTATAACAAATCCATGTATTGATTTGGTTCGACTTGACTCTCTCTGATTTCGGTAGTCTATATCAGAGTTGACTTTTTGATAACAAATCCATGTATTGATTTGGTTCGACTTGACTCTGTCTGATTTCGGTAGTCTATATCAGAGTTGACTTTTTGTATAACAAATCCATGTATTGATTTGGTACGACTTGACTCTCTCTGATTTCGGTAGTCTATATCAGAGTTGACTTTTTGTATAACAAATCCTTGTATTGATTGGTTTCGACTTGACTCTCTCTGATTTCGGTAGTCTATATCAGAGTTGACTTTTTGTATAACAAATCCATGTATTGATTGGGTTCGACTTGACAAAAGAGACAGTGGAGCTCCGAAACTGTTTGTCCAACAAAAAACAGTCTTTTAGAGAGCCGTTTTAAAGTAACTCGCTGATTAGCACACTTGCATTTTGACAATATATTGATATTGAAAACAGAAAGGGATAACGCTTTCGAAAGTTATGATGAAGAGGAGAGTATTTATGAAAATAAATGGTTTATCAAATCTTGACCTGCAGAATCAGAATCAATGTACATTTCATGATCCGGTGACTTTGTGTTACATAGATCAGTTTTAATGGTCAAAAAGGAACTAAGATAATAACAGTGTAGGTAAAAACTATGAGGGTGTAGATAAGTTGAACATCAAATGCATTTAAATGGGGTTGAAATAAAATGAGTTTAAAGGCTGTCAATAGCCCTGCTCTAAATCTGAGATTAAGCAGTCAAAAGCTGCTAACAAGCAGATATAAGATAACACGCGGCTATTGTTGGGTAATCGCGCGTGTCTGTTTAATTAGGGGAGGGAGCATTACCTGGTGCGCCCGGGTATCTTCAAATTGAAGATAAATCATGAACGAGACAATGGCTTAGCACGTGATGTGAATGAAAGATTAAACCTGCGTCTCTTCGACCAAATCGGTACATAATCACTGTATGAAACTTGGTATTAATTATGATTATAACAAGTGTTATCAATATAAATAAAATAAACTCTGAACTAACTTTGTACACACCCATGTACTAAAAAAAACATCAACAACAAAATAATAGTTCTGTTCTATCCAAAATTAAGTCTAATCTACTATATAAGGGGGTGGGGTGTAATTTGTCTTCATTACTAAATTTATTCTGTTTATTTCTTATGATAGATTGGTATAGGAAGGTTTTTTATCAATTTTTGCAAAAGTTATATAAAACATATTTAAAAATTATATTTAAATAGAGAAATAGGGTTGCATCACTTCTGGTATAAACTTCTCCTAAATTGGCATTTCGTTGAAATTGAGTAAACAGCGAACAAGTTTCATTTTTTTTTTATGTTATTCATTTCCTAATTGTAAGTTTTCGGCAGACTGTTTTTGGTAATTTATTTTCACCAATATTTGATCAAAATCGGTGGAGTCGATGTTGAGGAACTAGGACTTTTAAAACAGGTGATTACTGCTCGACGTACAAAATAAATTTATTGCATGCAAATTAACATTGATTAAATGTGATTTTTTATCGCAAGTTGAATAAACCAGCTGATTAATAAACTACTCATATCTAACCTCAAATGCATTTATAAGCCTAGTTGTTCATACAATGTCGGAACACGATTTTGAAATGGAAAATATAACTAACAGTAAATAATACGCCAACTACTGTTCTGTGTACAATATTATTACAATGCTATTGTTCTGTAACAAGGTATTTTGTAGAGCTCTGGCATAATCTAAATATAATAGGAAATATAATGTATTTTCCTATATTCTCCACTACGCGTCGCGAGGTAACTTTTTCTCTCGTGTGATATACAACTACTTTACGCTCTTAATACGTAAATAACTTAATAACTCTTAAACAATTTTTATTAAGTTGGTTACTACTGTTTTTTTTAGTTATATATATATATATATATATATATATATATATATATATATATATATATATATATATATACAGTGTGAGTCAAAAGTATGGATACACCCTGTTAAATTTTAAATGGATAAAGATAGAAAAATGAAACTTAGAACGCCTTTCTAGGAAATAAAAGTGAACTTTTTAGTCACTATTACAACTTTGCCCATTTCCCCAAAATGGGATTTATGAGGGGCAGCTGAAAATTTTTAAATATAAAAACCCATTAAGTGACACCTCATTTTAAAGTCCTTGATTAAAGAAGAAGAACAGTGGAAACCAGAGCTTTCTATCTCAACCCAGTACAAAATGGCAGCTCATTGAAATTAGGTAAAACTTCATTGAGGCAAAATATGAACATCCACATTCAGGTGGTAAATAACCCCAATAGACAACCAATGAGCTGCCATTTTGTACTGGGTTGAGATAGAAAGCTCTGGTTTCCACTGTCCTTCTTCTTTAATTAAGGACTTTAAAATGAGGTGTCACTTAATGGGTCTTTACATTTAAAAATTTTGAGCTGCCCCCCCAAAAATCCCATTTTGGGGAAATGAGCAAAGTTGTAATAGTGACTAAAACGTTCACTTTTATTTCCTAGAAAGGTGTCCTGACTTTCATTTTTCTATCTTTATCCATTTAAAATTTAACAGGGTGTATCCATACTTTTGACTCACAGGTGCCTCAATGAAGTTTTACCTAATTTCAATGAGCTGCCATTTTGTACTGGGTTGAGATAGAAAGCTCTAGTTTCCACTGTTCTTCTTCTTTAATCAAGGACTTTAAATTGAGGTGTCACTTAATGGGTCTTTATATTTAAAAATTTTGAGCTGCCCCCCAAAAATCCCATTTTGGGGAAATGGGCAAAGTTGCAATAGTGGCTAAAAAGTTCACTTTTATTTCCTAGAAAGGTGTTCTGAGTTTCATTTTTCTATCTTTATCCATTTAAAATTTAACAGGGTGTATCCATACTTTTGACTCACACTGTATATATATATATATATATATATATATATATATTGGCAGTTACCCAAAAGTTCTAGAATGATATTCAAAACTGTTTTTTTAAGTTTGCAAATACGGCCAAAATGTACCACATATTTTTTATCAAAATCAATTCACCCGTTTAAGGTACAAATTACACACAAATCTACTTTAATCACAAAATAACTTTTTTTTTTTAAATAGGAGGCTTCAAAACTAAAATTTTCATGATACTCATAATAGATTTTTTCGTCTCATCAAAACTTTCTCTGTACAGGATACATGAGAGAAAGTTAGTGCAAACTATTTGTTCCCTGTGTATAGCTGTTGCTATAGCGAGTTACAAAAATCGTCTTTTTTTAATGTTTCGTGTTTATTCCTTACATTAACGTTTAGGGTAAAAATTGACTTGGATGTTCCTATCATCCTTGTCACGATGAAACTATTATTTTATCTGGGTTTAAAAATAAAGTAAAATAAGGCTTCGTCGTGCACAAATAGATCAACGAAAGTGAGCTTGTAGGAACGTAATCAAATCTGTTTGGTTGTTTAGGCTGTAGAGACAATAGGACTTCAGGGCGTCCGAAGACCTAATTTGTTTATGAATTTAGTAATATTTAAATAGGTTTGAAAATTTACTCATTCACGTTATATAGAAAAAGTGAGCGTTAAAATAAATAGAAAATACGTCAAGTCTTTTGCGGATACATCAGTTTTGAGTTTCCTTGAGTTAAAAAAGGGGGTTTTAGGAATGTATATTGTCTGTCTTACGTGCTGTGTTTTACAGCCTAAACGGGTGGATCGATATTAATCAAATTTTGTATATGGGCATATTTTGACCATTTAATTTTACGAGATTTTTTCATGTTTTTTGATCATTCAAAGTTTGAATAAACAAAACTGGTGCGTAAACCCATAAACACGCTAGAAGTGACTTCGTAAAAGAAGGAGAAGAAGAAAAAGCTTCCTCATAAATACACACGTATACACATTTACTACAGCTAGAAATTTTAGATATGTCGCTTTTAAACCCCGGCGGTGTCAGTGAGATTTTCCCACGCTTACTAAATTGTTTTTCACTCCAGTGCGCATTCTGAAGTTTATTTTGGTGCATACAGTAACACATTACATATAACACAGATAATTTTAATTGAGAAAATTATTGGTTAGTTTATTTTGTTACATGGTAGCAACACGTCATACATTACAAATGATTTTAACTAAAAAAGTTATTGCTTATTTTATATTGGCACTTGGCAGCAACACATTACACATGTTAATAATCATTTTTAACTAAGAAGGTTGTTGCTTAGTTTATTTTTGATACGTGGTAGCAAAACATCACACATTTTAAATGGTTTTAATTAAGAAAGTTATTAATTAGTTTATTTTGGTACATGGCAGCAAAACATCACATACATTAAAATGATTTTAATTGAGAAAGTTATTAATTAATTTATTTTGGTATATGTATTATCATTACACAACAATTTCTTATTTCCGTTACACTTTTTCATTTCTCTCCTCCTTTCACTTTTTCGTTTCTCTCATTTCGATTTCACTGCAACACAAAATTTGCAGTAGACTACCGGGCGTAAAAACCTTTTCACTTCAAAAACCATTACAACTTTCTCAAAATCGGCTGTAAAGATTTTAATCAAATTTTCTTAAGTCTAGTGAACTCAAATTAAACCTATTGATCGCGCCATCTATTCTAAAATTACGATTTGTGAGTTATTGGTAAAATAACAAAAGTCGGCCATGGATCTCTTATTCAAATTTTAGTGAAATATAAAAAATATGACCGAAACCCGGGTGCAAAGTCGCAAGTAAAAAATATTATTGTTCAGGCGTCTTTAATATTGACAACTACTGAACTGACAACTTTGGTGCCGATTAGTTTTCATTCGGTTTTGAGGTTTGGTGAATGAGAAAGTTAGTGTTTTGGTTAATAACGTTAACTATTGTACTGTTCAAAATTACATTAAGAAATTTCAAAACTGTATTCAGAATTTTCAAAATTGTATTCACAATTGCAATTTAAAAGTTTCGAAATTGTATTCAGAAGTTTCAAAATTGTATTCAGAATGACCAAAATAGCAACTTAAAAAATAGTACTTTACTAATAGCATTTTCCAAAATTTGGATTTCACCTTTTCAATGAACACAAAATGAAATACATTTATTCGAATTTTTCCTTTCTGAAATAATCAATTAACTTTTAAATGCACTACAGTTATCTAATTAATTTTAGTGTAATGCAATAATTTATATATAATGTCACAATATTTCAATTGGGTCATACAATTTAGTTTTCAACAAACTTTAAAATATTCTATCATAGTTCTTATCATTGTGCCATATTTTTCTGGTAGTATTTCATGACAATTATTATATTTGTCTATGGTTCAACCTTCTAGAGTTTATCAAAAGAAGGTACGGTCAATACTTTCAATGTATATTTTTATGGAGCTAAATTGAATTAAAATTTGTTAAACAGTCGATTTAAAAAAAGTTTAATAGAAATGTTGTGTTTACGTCTTAAAATTTTATATTTTGATTTATCAAAAGGGTGTAAACAAGGAAACCTAGAGAGATACTCTTGAAATATCCTCTTATACCAAATTTGATCAAAAACGTTCAACCAGTTTGGTATTTAGTTCACAACAGACATCACAGCACAAAATATTTTTTTAAACTCGAAATCCTCGAAAAATGATTTCCTCAAAAATCACAACATTGATGTTTTTGACTGATCACAAAACTGTACACTACTTACATGTAAGAAAGTAAAACTAAATGATAGAAAATATACAACACATGACAAGTAGAACTTATATTGAATAAGAAGGGATACAAAATATAAGCTTTGAGGAGGAGAAAGGCGAGGCGAGCTGATGCAGATGCAGATGTGGAATAATCCGGATGGCAAACAAATCATAACTCAGGCTCCGTACTGGAGGGGACTGATGGAGTCATTAAACTCCATTGACACGAGGAAAAGTCACTTCAAGGTATTTAGTTTGTGCGGGATTCATATTTATGTTCAAATGAAAACATTCTATGAGAAGTTGGAAATAGAATCGACAGTGCTTGTAATTTTATGTTTCGGAGATCTCGTACAACTAGCTGACACTGCACAGTTCTGGGCATTCGTTTTGTAAACATAACCTCAAAATAACTTATCATTTAAAACGTCTGTATATCATTAAAAGAGTATATATATATATATATATATATATATATATAACAACTTTTGAGGTACGTCGGGTAACAATCAAGAATAAATAAACATTGCAAAAATATTGCACTGTCTTTCTCACTCACTCATCCAGAAAACCAATATATTAAAAAATAAATTTAAAAAAAGAAATAAAATTTAAAAAATAAAAAAGAAACAAATGGCAGTAAATATAGGTATCAGTCAAAACGTGAAAATAAAAGAAGTTTTAAATTTACACAAGATATTTGGGAAAACCCCAAATTTGTATTTTTAAGTACTCGTAGATCTCCAACTTTCTTGTATGATTGTCCTAAGCATAGACTATATTTTTTTATTTGATTTAGAGTTTTTAAAGGCCACGTCAAAGATCGTTCTTTGTCAATTAATTATTCCTGTACGGAAATTTTTTCATAGATGGAATTTTACCCACTGGTTTGGGTTATTTATTTCCACATTTAACTAAAATTATAACTATATCTGTAGAAACGATTTTCAAAAATGAAGTCCGACGATGTGTAGGTTACTTATCTATAGACCTAACTCCTGGACGGACATTTTTCGGGGAGGTGGCAACCAGTACGTTTTGTTTGGGTATTTAGAGTAAAATATGATTTAAAAATAGTAGACGATTTGATAAAAAAAAAGAATTTTCAAGTTTGGACTAAATTGAGGGCAGTTGCTCCTAAATTTTAAGTTATCGAAAAAATGTCTCGAAATATAACCAGAACATACTATATTTGATTAAAAGATTTTATTTACTATTAAAATATTAAACTGTTTACCAATAGTTTCTGGTAAACATAATGGCATCATTAAAAAAATATTTTTTGACTCTAGAAATTTATGTGCATATCGATATTTTGATAAATCCCTTAAATTTTTATATACTACTTATATGCGGAAAATAAAAATAACTTTTTTAAATTTAACACAGTTTAAGTTTTTGCCACACTTTAAATGCACAAATGTTGTTAAAAAATTATAAAATGTGAAAGTTTATAACCCAAAACCGCTTCCATAAGAAATTGCCAATCCTGAATCAAC
Organism: Aphrophora alni; assembly: GCA_963513935.1. Taxonomy (NCBI): domain Eukaryota; kingdom Metazoa; phylum Arthropoda; class Insecta; order Hemiptera; family Aphrophoridae; genus Aphrophora; species Aphrophora alni. Next base: position 30,125,845 of record OY740771.1, on the reverse strand, counting down.
AGGACAAAATTTTGACGTGGTTCACAGTTAATTTTGTTTGTTTTAATTTATTCACTAATCGCAATAAAGTTCTATATTGCTTCAACTGATTTTCAGATAGTAACTATGGTTCATATCCACTTTTAGACCTTCAGCTACAGAACTGCCATTTTTTTTTAGCAGAAGACGAATAGTTCTGTTTGGTTTTGCAATACGTGTAAGAAAGTTAGAGAATTTCTTATGCGCATTGCTTATTTAAATTGTTATTATAAGCCTACTACAGGTATTAACTATCTTTACTGATAAGGCTTATCACTAAATGATACAATTGTGCAATAAACAAAACGCATTGATCTATAGAGTTTTAGTTTACTTTGTTTCACAAAATGGAATAAACACAAATTTCCTCAACAAATACTTTATTAGCAGGCGTTTCAATGACTTCATTATCATCTTCATTTGTATACAAGAACACAATTTTAAGTTAAGGGGCGTGGCTTATTTATCTCACTAGATACGTGAGATTGTGGCAAAGCCCTTATCTTTCAGTTGCACATAGCATACCTGTGATTGAATCTCCTACAACATAATAATTATATGCTCTTCCTGAATAATTCTTTAAGTTATTTTCTAAAATAATCAATTTAAAAGGAAAAGTACTAAACTTCCGATTTACCTGTACTCTTGATTCAGGAAGATTTATTTTGAGTGCAACTTCTTCCCGCATGAAGATGTCAGGATACCTGGTCTTGAAGAACAACGCTTCAAGAATGTCGAGTTGAGTTCGAGTAAATGTTGTGCGTTCTCGCCTCTGTTTCCGAGTATTCAAAGCTAGAACACAGGAAAAACAAATGATTAAATTGAATAATTACACAATAAGTCGAATCGTTAGTAGGGACTTCGATTTTAGTAAAAGCAACTCAATAAAAAACTGCTCGGAATTACAGCTAATGAGTTTATATTAGTGTGTATAAAAACGTAATACACGACGGTTAACAAGTGATAAACCTAGAGCAATAAAAATATTAGGTTTACCAAATGATAACGAGAGTTGATTGACTCTAGAAACGTCGTGTATTTGTTTTTATATACACAATGGATGGCAAATGTTCGATTAGACCATATTAATAATATAAACAATCCATCATTATCAGATAATTTTAAAACCAAAATAATATGTTCACATGAGAACTAAGTGAATTATTTCTTTTGCTTTTTCTGGATTTTCTCATTTGTTTACCTCGACTTTGCTATTGCGATCGCCAATTGAACAAAATTGTATAGGCTTGTATAGATCGTAGATAAAATAAAACTTTGGAAAAATCGCCATTTTGAAATTGTTCGATTAAAAAAATTGTATTCGACGAATGTAAAATACGGTTTATATGGTAGCCTATATTCGATTACTATAATTTGTTGTGTGTTTTTTTTTAAATTTTGAGGTTGTTGTAATTAATTTTGTTTTATAATATTATTTCGCTTATCGTAGAAAATACGAGTGCAGGGTTTGAAGCTGCACAAAATTAGCAGTTGTGGGGGTTGTATGACCCATAGGTTAAACCTTTTTATATTTGAAAATTTATCGCCGTTTTTAAGTGTACCTACCTTTTTTCAGATTAACAAACCACATCAAAGATTCGTACTACCGATTTCACACACCGAATTTGGACAATATGTCCATCTCAATAGTCTTTACTACATACACTAGTGTGTGTATATATAATATGTCAAAAATAGTGATTATGAAGTTTAGTAGGCTTAGTACATATTTCCGAGTGTGGGACAACGGTCCGAGTTCAATTCGGTATTTTAATTTCATTTTACTTGAACTTTGAAATATAAATTTTCACCAAAATTATCGATATCGTTTGCGCCAATTTCGAGATTTTGTACTTTTACGAAAGTCCATAGTCAATTTTCTCTTTTTGACAGATCCAATATATTTTGTTTTGATTCTTAAAGATTGTATTTAAACAAAATTTTATTAAAATGATCCAAGCTGCTTTTGAGAACATGAATTTCTGTTTTGGTCTTATGGTAAATACTCCAAATTTTGATGTATCAAACAACTTTAAAAACGCTCGAGATACAGACAATTAATGCTGATATTTTTAATTTGATAAAAATCAGTCTGCTTGTTTGTGTTGTGGACCACTGAACAGTTAAAGTCATTAAAAACTTCTTTTTTTTATTCAAGAGACCTAAATACTGTGTTTTATATTTTTTTATAAAAACAGTTTTTTTTTGTTTTTTTTTACTCGTCGATTTACTTTCTTTATACTACATATATACGAGAAAGTAAAAACTATACAGTTACTGTAATATACTTTATTAATAGAGTTTTGTTTGCATTTTAATTGAGAAGACACTATTTCAGATCATATAAACGATCTTATTTTCTGCGTATCAAGCTCAACTTGAATGATTTGATTTTAAATTAGGAAGTAAACTTTGTGAGTCGACTGTACCGCCAAGAGTAGGGACTGTCCCGGTTCCATCAGAAAGGACGCTAAGCCGGATTTACGGGGAGAATTGGAAAAGGTTGGGGCGGCCCTGGCAGAAGCGAAATACGCAACCCAACAATGAAAATCTTTTCAACATACATTTTTTTCCTCCGCGAGATAGGCCTACCTACTCCCTATAACGTAGCGATTTTATTCCAGGAAACTGAGAAGAGCTCCCTAACGTCAAAAATATGAGACTTACAAATGTTTATTTAGGCCTGTTCCAGTTCTAATTAAACCCGGTTGTGTAAAACGTTTATTTTCTCGTTTTGGAAGTATTTTCTTTTTTTTAATATAAGCTTAGAATTACGCAATAAACTCGACTGTTATCTTTCATCTGAAGTTCGTTTATTTGATTATTATTGATTTCTTACTTTCTCATAAACAAATTGAGTTTTTCATGGATATATATGTTTGAAGCTAAACAAAGAGATTTTTATATGTCGTGACGTCTATGGGCTCTACCACCAAACGAGTATACAGAGTGTTTCAAAATATCTGTATATTCTAACTTCCGGAAGTGAATCAGAACAACAAAATAAAGAAAAAAGTTCTTATAAACATATGTTTGAAAACGCTTTCTTTTCCGTCTGTAAGGTATTTTATGTGTCCTTTTTAATAATGTTAATTTTTAAGTTATTAAGATTTCGAGACGAAATTTGATTTACACATCTTTTAATACTAAATTTTTCCTGTACACTACTAATCAAAATTGTGTCTTATAAATTTTCAAAATGGCGGTCGTTAAAAATTTCAACCGGCCACAATTTTGATAATTAGGCCTAATAGGTTTAGCCTACTAGTAGAATGGAGCATGAAAAATCTTAATAAATTTTAAAGTTATCATTATTTATCAGAAAAAAACACAAAATGGGCGATAGACAGAAAACGTAACGTTTTCGTAAATATGTTTATAGGAACTTTTTCTCTTTATTTTGATAAACCACTTACCAATGTTAGGACGCATATTTTTAAAATACCCTATACATTTTTCGTTTCTTCTAAAAAAAAGAAGAAAATGTTACTATTTTTGAAAATATCTTTTTAAAGTTTTAATGAAATTTTTCTATCTTTATAATTGACCTATAAAATATGTTAGATTGAACAATCTTGCATGTATTGTTTTTACAATATAAAAAATAAGAGTTAACGCTAAAAAATAAAATTGTTATAAACATAATCTCAAAAGTAGAACAAAATTTGTCTTATTAGTTCTTCTAATTAAAAAAAAGTTTATTTTTAGTAAATTTACATGAAACTAGGTTCTATTTTCGTTGATATTATTGAGAATATAGTAACAATTTTTAAAATCGGTCCGTTCAATAAGGTTTGATTTTTCTTATCTAGGGCCTGCAAGACTCTATACTGGCTCATTTTGTGCATCTTGACTAACTGCATAGGCCTACATTATTACAAACTTCGTGACACGTACACACACGCTCACACAAAACAAAAATCGTATCCTATCATGTCTGCGTGTTAGTTGGATGGTGAGTATTAAATAATTATTTATTTATTTTTGTTAAAAAAATAAATAAAAATATTTAAATTTCCAACTTTTATTAAATTTTGCCACTCGAACAAAAACGTTTGCAGTATCTTCTTGCTCGAATATTTTTGTCTGTAGTTAAGTTTTTTTGGAACGAATTTCGACATAACTTATAATACAATTCATTTGGTCATTTCCTTGTACCATATTAATCCAGATATTAATCTGCTCATTCCTTTCAAGATAGCGGCCATTTAATTGTTACTTCTAATATTAATATATATATTTAAGACCCCTATTAAAAGAACAAAAAGCGTACAAAAATTATATTTCCGAATCTACTTAAATTAAGTTCCCCTGCGTTTTAAAGTATTATAAAATTGAATTTACTATTAGTTTTTTGTTTGTTTAAATGAATCCAGAAGTGTGAATAAAAGTAACATTAAAAATCTACTATAACATTTATGTATTTTTTTGTCAAACTGCTTCAAAAACAGCTGTTTTCAATACATGCACTGAGATGCTAAAATTGTTCTTTTTAGTCCTAGAACCTAAAAACATCAGCTGAGGTCGAGGTCATCAGCTGTTACTTAGTTTATACGAATTAATTAACGATTGTAAAGCATCTATAAAAACAACCAATACTCTCGATTGTAAATAACAGTTAAAACAGCTGTTACCATCAATTTGAAGGCAAAGAGGTTTTAACACTTTAGTTTTTGTGAAATTGTTTTTTTTATATTATTTGCAGTATAACGAAAAATATAGTTCATCACTTGGACAAAAAGAAGCTTTTCGATCCTGGTTCATTTTCCGGCCACGGCCGTTATTTAAACTTGAGCTTGTTTCGAAAAGATACCTTTTAAATTTTAGATACATCTATACAAAATAGTAAATTTCATAACTAGGACCAAAAGTGAAGCTTTTCGATACAAGCTGAAGTTTAAATTGAAATGAGCGAGGATCGAAAAGCTTTTTTGGAACAAGTGATGAACTATATTTTTCGTTATACTGCAAACAATACAAGAAAACAATTTCACAAAAAATAAAATGTTATAACCTATTTACCTTCAAAAGTTTGGACAGGTTACACAGGTTTACAGTTATTACAGCTGTTTAGTTTGTGTTTGTGCTACTTATTTATAAAATCGATCGTAACAGCTGTTTTATCTGTTATTTACAATCGAGAGTATCGGTTGTTTTTATAATCTTTACAATCGTTTATTAATTCGTATGAACGAAGTAACAGCTGATGACCTCGACCTCAGCTGATGTTTTTAGGTCCTAGGACTAAAATGAACAACTTTAGCATCTCAATGCATGTATTGAAAATAGCTGTTTTTGAAGCAGTATGGCAAAAAGAAATTTATTAAAACATATATATATATATATAATTCGTTGTAGCAGAAAATTATTATGACGATTGGCATGTATTGACGAGTTTATATAACACAGGCTGGGCAAATACTTTAAAGTATTCCATCGAATAATTCGTGTTGACCATGTTAAATATTATCAACAAGATTTGATGTTTGTAGATAGGTGTACCCTAGACTTTATTTGGACTTAAGTAAACTTACATTTGAGATTCAGACAAAGTAAACAAATATAGAGTGGGGAATTCATTGAAAACCTCACTATAAAGAAGGTATTACGATTTTCTTTCTGAATATATTGTAAATCTAAAGAATAAATTATTTCCCTCTGAGCAGACATTTGTCGCTTTTGATCTTACCAACAGAGACGGCAGACAACTGAATTTAATGTAAATGAAAGGACCTTTGACGTCCCTGAAGTTTTTAGGGTTGTTGAGTTCAAGAGCTTCATTATATTCCATTGAGTTTAACCCTGGTTTGACTTCTAGTCGTATCATAAAATATACTACATTTTTACCAAATGAATGCAAACACAAAAACTTTATTGGTGAAATACAAATACTACATTTTGGTCTCAGTGGAATAAACTATCACAAAAGGGAGGAAAGTTCAAAATAGGCTTGACAATTATTTATTATAACTTAAATACATTAAAAATTATATTTAAACTCATTTCTATCGTAGCATTCAAGGTTAAAGGTTTTTCTCCGTAGTTTTTGTCTTGTGTAAATATCAGTTTCAGACTCTTGAGAAGATTCCAGTCTTCTTTAGCGCCTGGTTGTGCAGATATAAGCTCTTTCAATAGATCATGTCGTTAATAGACAGCAGGTTTTAATATATTTGATTGGTTTCTAACTTGAAGTATCACTTAGCAATACAGCCAAGAGCAATCTTGATTTCCAATACTTCAGCAAAATGTTTTCATCCGCTATGAGAATTACAGTTCGGATAATAGATAATGTATCAACGGATAATTGATAACGTATAGGCCTAAACGGTGAAGGTGTTTTACCAGGCTTTCGGTAGTCTGAATTTCGTGGTTGTCTGGTATATGTTTTTTTATTATTGAACCATTCGGTCCAAGTACTTATAAATGATTCATATTTTTTTTTTCTGAGCGGTTAATAACTTTATTTTCTGGTCTTTTTGGTGCTGAGTCGCGAATTTAAGGACATCCTGCTTTAAGGTTGAATTTGATGTTTAACCAGGGTCTGAATGGCTTCCAAATTCGCACAAAATGAACAACCTTTTGTAATTTGTTCTTTCTCAATCAAATATTCTGTAGAGCATTCCTCACTGCCAGTATTTTACCGTCGAAGTAGTTTGTTTCTAGTGTAGCTGTCATTTTAAAATTCAATTTTTTTACTTTTTCAATCATATTTAAATTATCGTAATACTTTTTACACCCTAAATTCGAATAAAAATTCCGTATATTAAACTATTATTGTAAATTTATTTAAATTTTTTGATAATTTAATAGTTTTGTTGTTTATAATCTCTCTCTCGTTTATTCTTGAAAACACTTTAGGAACTATTGAAATTGCGAAAATAAATAGTCGTGGGATGTTGAACAACTTGTGTAAATAATCTTTCTAAAAAACTGTTTTTCTGATGAACGAACTTGTCCAATAGTTAGTTAAACAGGTTTACATACCAAAATTATAACTAAAGTTTTAAAAATATATTAGTTTATAGTGTACACTATTTAAAAAAAGAAAATCTAATTTCTATCAAGGTTCGGTTCTAATTTAAAGTTGCGACTTCCGGTCCAAATATAATCGCTAAAAATTAGATTGAGTACATAAAATTAGTTGAGTTGAAAAATATAATTTTTGATCAAACAGATGTATGGTTTTCATTAGTTCTGTTTCTTTGCACATTGAGGGGGAAGCAGCTGGCAGTTCCCACGTTGCGATGCAGGATTACAGACACATCCACTGTTTACATTGCAATTGTCGCCCCATCACTTTCCCATTTATTTAAATATTCAACATGTTAGCATTGTGCGCTCTCTCTCTCTCTCTCTTTTTACCTCCCCTCCGATCTCTGTAATCACAAATGGAAGTCAAATCGAATTATTCAGGCAAAATTAACACCACAAAAAGTTAAAGGCTAATATGTATCAAAATGGATTCAAGAAAAAGGAAATAAACTGTTAGAAAGTAACTTCCTCACACAACGTCGCATCCACCCTAAAGCAGACAAAAAGTATTCGTCACAATATCAACACTTTTGATAAAGATTTGCTCTCAAGTGTAGACTCTAAAGACAAACAAAGCAACGCTGATTATTAGTTATTGCTCCTAAAGTGAAATAAACCATAGACGCCTTTCTAAATTATGGAATATCTTAACATGGGCGTAACCTATTTCTTCCAAATTTTAGTGAAATAGGAAGATTTATAACTCAAACAAATCCAAACTATAAAAGAAAACTAAAGTCCATTAGTAATTTCTAAGATATCTTAAGAAATTTTATACAATTAATATCACACACCGATTGGGTAGTTAAAACTGTGGTTGGGGCCAAAATTTGTGAAATACCCCAAGACGAGTCAGCAAAATTTTAAAATTTAGGACCCATAAAAGTGCGAAATACCAATGCGAAACTGATTCATACAGCCCTCTTATGTTTTAGGTTTATTACTAAATTACTTACGTCTTAGCAATCTTGTGTTTAGTATTTATTTATTAATATTTCATTACAGCTGTTTCGGTATAACATATACCATCATCAGATGAAACAACACGTTTACACAACACACTGATACACATTTCACAAAAATAAATAAACATAAAATGTTTGGTACTGCAGTACAAGTCGAAAATAATATAAAATAAAGTTGAGATAATATAGCCACATCTTTCTAACGTGGTGGTCAACTGTTCACTCATTATTATTTATTTTTGTGAAATGTGTATCAGTGTGTTGTGTAAACGTGTTGTTTCATCTGATGATGGTATATGTTATACCAAATAAGCTGTAATGAAATATTAATAAATAAATAATAAACACAAGATTGCTAAGACGTAAGTAATTTAGTAATAAACTTATTTTAAAGCATTCATAAGGCAATGTGGAATTTACTCTTATGTTTATTACAAAAACAATTCGTAAGTTGAAACTGGGTTGAATTTTAATGGAATTTACCAAATGAGATAGGTTTTACTATTCGTTGAAAAATGGTCTGATAATTTTTAAAAAAAGTATTTTTGAAACCGTTTTCAGCAGTTCATTTTTATCTAGGATCCACTTAAGCTCATCATAACAAATTGTGTGCAGCTCGGCGATATACATACAGTATAGGCCTATACTAAGATCGAATTCTTTAACAAAATCCTATCATATCGTTTGGTTTCTTTATTTTTTAAATATTATTTTCATCAGTTGAGAATCAGTTTCATGCGAATAATATTACTACATTCTCTCAAGATTATTTTTGCGTAAATATAACCCCTCTTGAATAGTCTTGAAAGGTTTGTATCATCTTTACTATAACTTTAATACAAAATTTCGTAAAACTACATTTGGACCGCATGCCAGAGAAAAAAAAAGTTCAAATCTGTCAACAAAAATATTTCCAAATACCCAAAGCGAGCTAAGAATAGTAGTCAGTCTAATTCAAGAACTACTTACATGAATATATTTTCAATTAGAAATTAAAACAATTTAGAAAGTTAATACACCATATTTGCTAAAAATCTCAATGGTCATAAGAATAGAGTAAAAAAAAAAATCGCTTTGTGAAATATTGTTGAAGAAATGTAGGTGTAAAAGTTACACACCACTTATCTTATGAGCTTTTCGTGAATTTTGTTTATGCTATTTTATTTTTCATTAAAAAAAAAAAAAAAAGAGTTTGATAGTCCACAATCAGAAGATCCAAGGAAACGATTTGTAAAAAACAACATTCAAAACGGGACAGCTGTTTGGGTTGTACGTGTTTTTTTTTTTTATGAACTTATCTTTAGACAGGTTAGGAGTGAAATCATACATCTTTTAATCAAATATTAAATGTACCTAAAAACGTAAACATATTATATTCAACTGTCACATTTTTGTAAAATTTTTCACAGAAATGATAATAGGCTATAGAAAGCAAATATTTGTATCCAACTAATAGTACGTCTTCCAAAAAACCGAATTGAAACGAAAACTGACCTGAAGTAAAAAAATAATAAAATCATAAATATTTCATTAACTTTCTCATATACACATTTACAAAACAAAATATAATATTTTTGTTATCTATCCAAAAATATCTCTTTAGGTAAGAGGGAAAAAATGTAAGCTTTTTTATATTAAGTGTTTCCCTACGTATTTTCTATAATAACTAAGTGCCTCCTTAACGTTTTGTAATTTTTTTAAAATGAAAGTTATTTACATATTTAAATAGAACATACTTCTGCTTTGTTTGTGCAATAAACTCCTCCAAATCGTTTTGATAGAAATCAAGTTTTCACTGACGATTTTCAAAGTTAATTCGTTTTCAAACTACCATTTTTGGGGACATTGTGATCAATAAATTTGGTTTATATCCTTATAGGCTGCATTTTAACAAACGAAGGTCAATATTTCAAAACCACTATTATGAGCGCAGAGACCTCAAAACTGATATTTTCGCTTTTGAATTAAACTAGACCTATCAAATTTCAACCCATCGCATAACTTTTTCTATACTGCGTATATGAAAGAAAGTGAAAAATTAGTTTCTCAAATTTTCATTTGTTTCCGTTATAGGAAAATCTTAAATGGAATGTAATATGGGAGATACATTTTGTTAGAAATAAATGATAAAGTTAATGGGCGGTGCCAGGACTGAGGGGTGGGGGAAGTGTTAATTTGAAGAAAGTAGTTAATGTCCGCTTTGATAATGACTTCGTTATCACGACCAACAGTTTGAACAGCGACCGACCACCGGCGATAAATCATGTTGACTAAGGGTGAGGGGTGAGGGGTGGAATTAGGAAGGCGTGTTTGTTGTTGCAGTTTTTAACACAGGCGTACAGGCGATAAGTAGGCTATCAATTATAAGCCAGCCGTAGGCTACTATAGCCTGCAGCTGTGACGCCCCGTTGTGATGCCCTTTGTTAACTTCTGCCTTTTTGTGGCAAATAAACCAGGAGGGAATAAGTAATTTATTGATATCGCTAGCATTAATAAGGGAGCATTGACTGATTAGGTTGTGTTTATTTGGCTAATTTCTTAATTGTAAAGTTTTGTGATTGCAAACCAGTTTTTGTTGAGATTTTGGGTAAATATACGTTTTGGAAATTTTGGAAAAACACTTGAAAAATTAGGTATTGCTTGTGTTTTTCCCAAATACCTTAAAACATATTCATTTTATGTTTTTAAATTACCTTTATTTTACTTGTTTTTCACTAAAATCAACCGGGATATGACAATATAAAATATGGACAAAACTTTCATCTTTAATACAAAATTTAAAATTCCACATTTTCTTTCCAGCATTCAAATATGTCTCTCAGTTTTTTACCTTTCATTTCTCCCCCCCTTTTTTATAAAAAATAATCAAAACTATAATATATAGTCTACTTTTTTTGTAATTTTACAACACATTGTATAACTATTAAAATACTTAAGTATTTCAATGACCCTAAACGTTTAAATGTCACAGTAAATTCTGTCTTGGAGGGGTAGGCTAAATCAATACTCAAATTAAAGCTCCTTCCATAAATTATACTCTGCATTTTAAATTTTTACAATATTTTTTTTTAGTTTTCGTGTTATTCACGAAAAACCGAGATTGAATTTCGAGTTTTTTAAAGGGGCCTGATAAATTCTCACCTCTAAGTACCCATAAAGGCCTATCGGTCAATTTTGATCATGATCAGAATAAAATGATATAATAATAAAATATAACAAATTAGAGATAGTTTTTAACACTTTAAAAATATAAGTTTTTCTCTAAAATAGAAAGTTTCCCAGATATGTACGATAATTTTCTTTTTAACCCTTTTGTCTTTATGTTATACTATTAACTTCTCTGAAACTGCTATAACGGTTTTGTTAAGGCTAAGTGTTACAAGATTTGTGAGTTGAAATCTGGGAATCCCTGTGATTTATAGTGTGTATTTTCTACTTGTGTATTGAAGCAAGATTTGTGAGTTGAAATCAGGGAATCCCTGTGATTTATAGTGTGTATTTTCTACTTGTGTATTGAAACAAGATTTGTGAGTTGAAATCAGGGAATCCCTGTGATTTATAGTGTGTATTTTCTACTTGTGTATTGAAACAAGATTTGTGAGTTGAAATCAGGGAATCCCTGTGATTCATAGTGTGTATTTTCTACTTGTGTATTGAAACATGGTTTGAGAGTTGAAATAAGGGAATTCCTGTGATTTATAGTGTGTATTTTCTAAGTGTGTATTGACGTAGAACTGAACTTTGCATGTGTTCTGTTTTCTTTTGTTATTCTGCCATGCAAAACTCTCTACAGGAAAGATTTAGAAAACAGTTCAGTCCGTTCATGCCTTTTTCTTCTGTTTGAAAAAGAAAAATTATATTTTATAAAATCTTGAACATTTATATATTGTACATAGAACCCTATTTCTAAATTGCATAACGACGGATATACGCATTGGGTCGTAACAGCTTTACTCATCACCGTAGACTTAGACTGTAACAGGACCAAGTTTTATTCAGAGAATTATTATCGTTGACGTTATAATACACAAAGGTGCTTGGTTTCAGAATAATATTTACAGCCGAGTCAGTGAGAAAAACAATATCTCTTAAGAATTCGAAGAAACAGGAGTGTGGACAGACAACATAAACAGTGGTCAATTATAGGCTTTGCAATACCTCTAAGGGTCTTGTGGGCCATTGTTGTTGGCTTATCTTACGATCAAAGGGAACTATCATGTTACCAACACATATACTATTCGGACAACACACTTTCGTGATGACCTTGGATACGGAAGTGTGTATATATAACTTGAATACAGATGTTGCTAAAAATCAGTTACTCAGAAGTTCATAAATTCAGTTTTTCCCAGCTGAATTCCTCTAAAAGTGTAAAAATGAGATAGTTATAGTGAGAAATAAGTCAGTGTTTCAATAACGATGGAATATAGAATTTTATTAAAACAATGAAAACAAAATAAATTGGGGTTTTTTTGGGTGTTATCCCTGTGTATTTTCCATAGTATAAAAACTAGGTAGACTTCCAAACTTACTCAGAGGTTGTGAATCATGATAGTGATTTTATTGGAACGGGTTAAAAAAAATTATAAAATCTAGCGTATATATACAACAATACTACCCATAGTGACAGATGAGTGAAAATAACGTTAAAGTCGTTTTCTGCGTAGAGACGATTTTTCAGACAGGTTTCGAAATTTTTAACAGATTTGGTGTCTATAAAATTTGTGAAATGATAAATTAACTATTGTAAGCTACGAAATACGATTACCACGAAAAGGCACGCCCGTATATTGGTTTGATAGATTAGAAAAATAAACTATACTGACCCCCGAGGCTATGAAATGTTTTATGGTATACAGATCGGATTCACAATTCACCCTTCCAGACTTATTTAGTTTTAGTAGATTTAATTTAGGTGAAAATACGTTTCAACATTGTAATGTATTTTTATTTAAAAAACACGGCTAGTTTGACTCTCTGTGATTTCCCTCAAATAACAACAAATTCCAGACTATGAACTAATTACCGATCCAGTAATTGGATTATATAAGAGAAACGCTTTTTGTGCTCGATTATAGTTTTCCTTCAATTTAGCTGTAATTTTGAATTTAGGCCAGTTTTATTAATAGTAAAACTAGATCGTTAACTTTGAAAAAAGTAGGTAAATATCAAAATGACGACTAATTTTTTTTAAATAAAAAAAGATGTTCAACTTTAAAACCTTTAACCATTGATTTACAAACGTTTTCTATACGATATAAATACTAAATAATAATTCGAATTTGCCCCTAACCACAATCACTAGAAACTTAATAAAACTAAATTATCTGATTAATTGTTCTTTATTAATTATTTACACTTAATGCCCTGATGTACATTTCGATAACATGGTTATCATCATCGGAGGGACTTGCTTATAAACTAAATCTAACCTTACATATCTACTAATGAAATAAAATTGATATTTCAAAAAATAAAATTGATAAATTTCATTAGTAGATATGTAAGGTTAGATTTAGTTTATAAGCAAGACCCTCCGATGATGATAACCATGTTATCGAAATGTACATCAGGGCATTAAGTGGAAATAATTAATAAAGAACAATTAATCAGATAATTGTGTTTTATTAAGTTTCTAGTGATTGTGGTTAGGGGCAAATTCGAATTGTTATTGTGAATTTCACCACAGTGCTCAACAAGATTGTATCTTATAAATACTAAAAATTAAAAACATAACCACAATTTTTTTTTTAAATCAGCTGTGGTACTCAGAATTTCAGTTCAAATTTAGCACGTAAGATCGATTTTATTAATTGTTGAATATTATTGAAAAAATAATAAAAACAATTTAAAATTGGGAGATGTTTTGAAAAATCCTTCCTTACTCGGACCTACTAGAATTTGTATGTCTTAAATTGTGGATCTTAATAATAGAATTAAGGTCGTGATCGAAAAACGACCAAACGAAACAAATGCGAGATCATTAATTAGCGTAGTAGCTGAGTGCCACGAAAATTTTAGTGAAGGGTTCTGATACTTTCTTGGACACGTGTTTACGTAACGCCCGTGTTTAAGTTAAGTTAATGTATTGTATTATTCAATTAAAACGTATAATTTCAAGTCTCTTCCCAGGTCAAAACTAATCCATGCAGAAGTCTGCAATCTTCCTTTTTTTGAGATGTAAACTAATCTGATCTAATATGCCGAATTTGTTCCTAAACATCCAAAATACCATTTGTAAAACCACAAATTTTAAATTGTCATTATTTTTTAATTATATTTATTACTACAGACTATACATATTGAGTTATAGCTAAGTGTTTTCTATTTCTCGAATGTACAGTAACCATCGAGAAAGTTCATACGTTTCTAATAAAAACGGACGAAAACCTTAAAACAATTTTTTTTAATACTCAAATTGAAGCTACTATCCACATAGTTGGGTAGCAATTCACACCCTTATCAAAGCTATCAATTTCCTTGACATTCCATACGTCTTATTACACACCCCTATTTATTACGGATATTGATAAGATAAATAAATCTTAGCCCTGCATTGAAGTGCAAGAAGGGTGACATATATTGGGGAGGCGTTGGAATCATTTTATTGGATAGGATGTTTAACATGATTTCGCACTTACCCTTTGTTATTTCAACCCTAAGGGGTAATTGTTTCAATTTGCTTTTGCCACTTCAACCAAATTGAATTGCTTGTTTAGTGACGGACTGGCGGGCGCAAAGTTTACGTTCTCATCGCTAACGCAAGCCATACGTGCTGAAAGTTATACTCTGATTAAAGTAGAGACAACTGGGATCTCTTTCTCTGTCTATTTGTCCTTCTTTCCCGCTCTCCTTAACTTTCTTTCTCACTCATTCATTCATTTCTTTCTGTATCTCTGTGGAAGCGTCTAAGGTAATGGGGAAAACTCAATCATTAACAGTCATAATGTTAACAAACATTCCCCCTATTATCATTAAAAAAAATCAGTTGTAGCTAAATCTTCGCAATGCCAGTCTGTGTGTATTGAGTTTCTTTTTTTATAAATAAATTGGGAGTGGCGAAAAATCGAGAAATGTTACATGGACAGGCGAGAACAGTGTTAGCGGCAGTTATTCAGTACTCCCGTATAGAGAAAACTAATGAAGGTCCTTTAATTAGTGTTGACAAAGTTAAAACGGGCGTGTGAGACATGCAACATATCTTTGAGGACAGAGGAGCGAATAAGTGGCAAGATGAAAGAAAACATGATCACAATGCAACTTTCAATCGAAAATGTGGAAATGGAAGACGAGCAGGTACAAGAAGACACCAGCCACTCACAAAGCCACTTTCCTCTCAGCACGCCAAGGAAGAGGATGAAAGACAGAAAACGAAGAGTTAGAGGATTAGACGACTACGACAAGAGTAAGATTCGAGGATACATCGTCACATACTTTGTACTTGAGCCCTACTCTTTGTAGACGGGTCTCTTCATTAAAGAGTGCAGAGTTATTCAATTCTTTATATAAATATTACATCAGTTGGGATTTGAATACAAGTTGTTTAATAACAGAAAAGTTCTTCTTGAAAAACAGAGAGATAGGCTTCTCAGAAAAAAACCAAAAACTGATTACAATAAGACAGTATCTTTAGAAGAAACCAGGATAAACGAAAGTGACAGTAAGAACAGAGGTTGGACGGAGGATTCAGTGAAGGCAACTCTTAGCACTCCCGTAGGAAGAGAGTGATTAATTGTCTCGCAGGAATCAGTAGTGGCTGGATTAATTACATCATCATTATTGAAGATTATCATGAACATTCGATTTTTGGAAACTGGTTTTTCAACGCATTGCTTCCTTCATTCCACCTGGATCGACAATCGTAATTGATATTGCGCCCTACCATTCTAGAAAGAAGGACAAGGACAAAGCGCCCACTTCTACAACCCTGAGAGAAGATATGAAAAAATGGTTGAAAACGCAAAATGTACCTTTCAGAAAGCCGGTGTTGTACCAACTCATTCGTCTACACAAACCACCTTTGCCAACATATGAAATCGCCACCAAAGCATCCGAGCTGGGACACGCAGTTATCTATCTACCTCCATACCATTGTCACTACAACCGAATTGAGTTGCCTTGGTCTTATCACAAAGTATACGTAAGAGAAGAAGATACGAATCACAAGTTGAAAGATGGGAAGTAACTTTTTGAAGAAGTAATCGAGGAGTTCACGCCAGAATGTGGAATACATACGTAGAACACGTCGAAAAGTTATTAATGACGACTGTAAAATCGAAGATTTAAGCATTCAGCAGTTCTTAATAAACCTGACACCAGGAGACAGTGACTGGTCCAAGTGATTAAAATGATTTAGAATGTGCGTCTTTGTAAGTGTTTAAGAATAATGAATTTAAGACAATTATTGGATAACAAAACTATTTTTAAATGTATTTTTAAAAACAATAATAATGTTTATTTAGCTCTGGCAATTGAAAGTTATTTATCATAGGTACTCTTCGACTGTGTGGTATTTTTTGAGTGAGGAATTACTTTATATTGTTTTAAATGTCTTGATATCTTATTCATTTAAATGATTTGGTAGTTTATTATACAATATGTTTCAATTATAAATTGAATGTTTTTTTGTAAAATTTTGTTCTGACTTTTATAATAGATTTGATATTTTTGACGTAGATGATATGAAATTTTGTGGTGTATTTTGGGGAAAGAAAATCTGTTTTCATAAAAAAAATCGCATATGATTTTGAAAGGATCTTTTTTATTCCAAAATTATGTGCCTATGTATTTTGATTTTCTTTTATATTGAATTTCTCTATATTAGTTTAAATTGATTATATAGTGTACTTTTCTACGTAGAATTTATAACATCAAACTTTGTAAAGTTGTTGTTAAATGATAGATAACATTATAACCAATTACACTTATTTCAATAAATGGTTTTTTATCGTTCGTATTAACAATTTTATTGTTCCTCATATTGTCTGCATTTTTTCTAGACCAGATAATATATTATTGATGCAGTATCATATTCGTAGTTACTCGATATAGCAAACTAAATTAAATTCAAACTATAGTTTCAAACAGTCTCAGACACTAGAAATAAATATAAAGTGCTGTACGTCAAACATATCACAAGTATACCGTGTTTGTATTTATATTTAACGTAGGAATACAGTGGCACCTTTAAATTTCAAAAAATATTACCAACGGGAAAATGTCATACTTATATGAATAAAGTCTAGTAGGTGAGTGACAGCTATCAGAGGTTTGGGCGTCCGTGAGTGCGCTTGTGGGTGAGAATTAAGGTCAGATTTGTACCCATCCCCAACCTCAAAAACTCATTTTAATACTTATAGGCTACGCATTTCTCACTGTGTAAATTGTATTCGTCATAGAAAAATTTTGATTTCGCACTGCAATTTAATTTCAAATCCCAACTTTTATTTTCAGATTTATAAGTCGCGCCATACGTGGAAGGGACTTTATATCTGATACTTTAAATTTGGACTACCGCCAACATATTAATTTTTTCGTCAAATGAACATACACATTCGTAATAAGAATAACTCCTAGCTTTATTTTTACACCACATATACTTTTAAAAAATAATAACTATAGTTTTTGGCCCTTAACAAGGTAATTTTTTGTTACCGTTACGTTTTCCTGTATGTGGGACAATACAGAAATGAATAGTTCGAATTATGTAGGATTCATAGTTTTGTCTGTGAAGACTGGTTAAGACTTATAGAGACCTAGATACACGAGCGTGATATTATAAGGGTTCTTAGTTTTACCTACGGACTTTAAAAAAGAAGAATGTTTTGTGATTTTTCTTAGAGATAGCACAATTTCGACATATCGGGCCTTTAAAACGATTTTTCAGTACTTCTGTTTCATTTGGGGTCTACCTTAGGGTGTAATATCTTATTTTGATCTGCGTATATCAATGTCAAAATCGGGGTCACCAAAGCCAGGGAAACCTACACAAAATTTACAACCAATTATGTCAGTGAAGCTTAAAGCTTCAAATGAAAAGAAAACACCTAAAATGTATACAACCAGATACAAGTATTAATATTGATGGTATTAATGTTCATAAAACAAACATCAATTCCATTTTTATTTTGTTGTTAGAGATGAAAATAGTGAAAGACCTGAAAGATATTATTTGTCGAGAAAATGTTAAATTGAAGGATCACTAATCAAGCTAAAGTATTGGAAAGAGGTTGAAATAATACCCTAGAGTGGAGGGGGGGTTGATCCGCTTATAGGCTACTGTCTGATTGCTGACTTATTGTTGTATACCATCGGCTTCTCTACAATTACCTTAAAGCTCATTCAAACGTTTCAAAATCGAACATTAGTCGTTCCTCTGTAAATATACTAATGTTAGTGAATTTCCAATATACCGTAGTGTGATATGTCGAAATTTGAGACCATGAAATATCCACTGATCCTAAGACAATATTTGGCGACTGTTAGCTGTATGTATGACGTGTTAGTATACCTCTATACCCCTTTACATTCACTTGACAGGCAGTGACTGTTAAATCAAATGGAAGTCTCAGTACCACAATGGAAAAGTAAGGCACAGATTTGTGTTCGCTTTTAAAAAGAAAGGCTACTTGTTAGTTTTATTCAATTATTTATTATTTACGTTTATTTGCGAGGTTTTTTTTTGGCTGTATACCTGTTGTGTTTATTTTAGGCGACGTTCCCCAACTAACCAGGGCGATGTTCCCCAACTAACCAGGGAACGGAGTTTAGATATCGCAATTTATTCTCGATTTTGTTCACATATGGATTATGAATCGTTGGACAGGTTCGTTCATGAGATAAATCGGTTTAACTTTAAAATGGCGGCAGACTTTTAAATTTCAAACCTTTTTTTAGGAGATCTGTTAACTTACAACGTTTTGCAGTTTAAAAATCTGCATCCACTGATGTCCAAACATATTTTTTACTGCTAAAAATTAAGGGAGTTATTACTAAAAAAAAACGTTAGAAACATAACCTCTAAAATCTTATAGTTTTCAGTGTTTACAGATATTGAAGATCTCGAAGTATTTATTTAAATGTTGAATTACAAATCATTCTTGGAATATGATTCCTCGTTTGGTCCTCCTACTTCACTAGTCAGTTAGTTATCAAGACTTGAATATATCCAGAGAATTTTAGTGAGGCTCCTTGGTGTATTTGAAGGAATCCCAAGAGAGATCTACGTCTAAAAGTTAAATTACATCTTTCGGATCTGGAGGTGCAACGCTTCATAACTTGGAAAGTCAAGTTATACAATCTTCTAAGTGGTGATGTCCACTGTCCTCATTAACTTATTCAAGTGGACATACGAGTGTCTACAGGAATCCATTCTTGGGTCTTGCGTCACTTTGCTAGATCTTCAAGCCTCTGGTAAGGAACTTGTATCTGGACAGTACGGTCTGAAGGAATGCTGACTTTTTCTACGACTGCATTTGGATTATTTTTTTTATTGTTTTGTGGTATTTAATCCTTTAAATAATTTAAAAAAAATAATTTCTTGTTGTCATATCATTATATTATAGTTAATGTGTTTCAATTCATACATATTTTCCTTTTGTTACGGCTTAGTGGTTGTTCTTGTAGTTTGTTGAGTCATTGACGTATTTATTTACAAAGTTTCTTTTGTTATTTACTTATTTATTTACATTAATTAGCCTATAATATATTTGTTGTTATAGTATAATCTTTTATTTGTATTATATTGAAGTATTAGTCTATTTGTATTGCAACATTCTTTACAGTTTATTATTTTCAATTGCTTAGTTGTTGATTTCTTGGTAATAATTTATGTAAAATGCTACATTGACGCGTTCGTGACTCACTTTCTTAACCTATAATATTACACGAATCACAGATATTCTACTCTGTGCTATGAGTTCACCATTGGTGTTTGTAAAGATTTATAACTAAATGGCTTACCATTCAAATAAATAAAACGAAATAAATTCTGTTGCGTTTAGATGTTTGAATTTAACGGAACTGACTGTAAAGAACAAAAAATACTAACGTCGTGCTTTTCAACTTATGTTCTCTTACAAATACGTAATAATTTCATCGAAAACTGTTCAAAGCACATGAAATAATGTTAACAACGAAACTGTAACATTATCCGATAATACACTTAACAATCGATAGGCAATGCGATACCACTCGGTGACCCCATTCCTTCTCTCTACTCGTTGTAACATATACGAAGCCCCAAAATGTAACCCTCTACAACTCTTTGGCTTCGTGACCATTGAATTACCTTTATTGATTTAACTATTCTTGAATTGTTGTTACATGACTTTCAAATTAGAATTATCAAACCCGTGCATTAAGTAGTCGAAACGTGATGGGTGGAGAAGTGTCTCCAAAATAATCGGATAATTAACGACGATTCTTGATCATAAGAGTCGACTTCATTTGGTTCCATCTTTGATTTGAATCCTACTAAATTAATGTTTAAAATGAATTCTCATTACTAAATGTTTCCAAATAATGGTGGATATTTTTGCCAAGTAATTTTGCCGCAAAAATCTATTAGAAATCTTCTAAATATTTTACTTTAAAAGTTTAGTTAATTAAATATCAAACATTGAGCACTGCTTCAGCTTCAGGTGACCATCACGGGCTCACAATAGGGAGTACTGGGGTGGAAATCACGAGGGACATATCTGGATTTATACTTTTTTATGTAGTCTTGAGTTAGATCTCTCTTTTTCATTTTTCTTATCTTGACCAAACTATTAAACTATTGGGTTATGCACAACTGCTCTAGTGGATCTTTTAGTGTCCGGACTGTTCCGAAACATCTCTATAGTTTTATAAGAGACAGGAATAAAAACAGTCGTATAAACTATATTTATAAATAAAAATTACATTTACGACCATTTTTGGGAGGGGCTTTTAAAGTGCAACCCAAAATGTAAAAATCTAGTAACACTTTATTACGTCTTTTTAAACGAGAAAAATGGTGTTAAAAAGTTCTATTCGACCATTTGAACCAAAATGATGGCCCAAAATTGCGCATTTAATTAACTTGCATTAAAGTCATTGATATTTCGTTGATATGAGGTCACTCAATCGAAGATATACAAATTTTTCTTCAATAGTAGTTGCCTTCTTTGAAGTGAATTATTTGGATTTCTAATTCAAATTTAGGTTTTCTTCCAGTAAATACTTTTTTTTAAATCTTAACCTAATGGTTTAATTTTATATATAAATGATGTAACGTTATTAAGTGAATAGTTTTTTGGCCGCCATTTGGTTATTTTTATCGCAGACTATTAAACATTTAGTCACTTTTATCGTCTAAAAAAGCCATTTTCAATGAAGTGTCGCTCAATAAGGGTTACAATTAGTAAATGTTGAGTTTAACCATTTTGCCCCCCCCCCTGCCTTAAATAGGAAAAATTCTTCTTTATTGGAACATTTAGTTTAGATAACTTAACCATATCCTAAATCGTTCAAGTTTTTATTTTTAACTGTATTAAACCTATCTCGGCACCCTGCATTTAAGAGCATTATAATTCATTCTGTATTTTAAAATAGAAAAAAAAATTCCAATGTATCAATTATTTAATTTCACGAAAATTCATGAAATATGCCTCAATTAATTATGCATTACGGATTTAATTTATTGTTATTATAACCGATTACGATTTCTGTGACCGCCGCAAATTAATGTGTATTTGAAAAGGTAAGTTAGAATGTTGTTGTATTTAGATAGTGGATATGAAAATTGCAAAAAAATACTGTATTTGGAATTTAATTATCATTCTAAAGAAATTAAGAAATACAAGATAAAATCAGGTTTATAGTGGTGGCATGTCTGCACGGAATCATTATATCGTTAGATGATAGTTCCTGCTAGAGTGTGCAGAACCTTAGAGTCAAGTTAATTTAGCACTAAAATACAACTGAAAGGTTAATCGAATCTCAAAATTAATAATGTTAGTACTTGTATAAAATGTTTAAAAATTAAAAGTATATCTGTTTTCATTAAACTTGAAATGTTTTATTAGAAGCTTATTCAGCCTGTTATTCTGGTGAAGTGTGATCAACACAATGAGTTCCCAAAGCCTTAATTCTAGTTTCCAGTAATTATAGTTCCTTTACCTCACGAGAGCTCTAGTCACTAGACAAACCAAGGTTTAATATATTATAATACTTAACTATATTATGAGTGTACCTTGAGGATATCCTACTCCTGAATCAATGTGGTGCAGGAAAGGTGATCCAAGGGCTGTCACTGCACTGAACTGAGGATGGGTCGGCATCATTGGCTGCAGAGTTGGCCCCTTCATGAACCCGCTAGCCATAGCGCCGAGAAGCCTGAAATACATAATGCAATTATTTTTTAAATTGTATTTATACTGTAAAGTATTTAACGAGATTTAGTTTTAACCAATATCCTGAATATATTTCTAACGTAGGGTTAGCACTATTCGGAACGTTTCTACATGGATGTTCTGGTTGAGAGAAACTTTTGGATTAGACTACTGTCCGTAAGTGTGCAAGGTACGCAAATGTCAAATGGGATTAGTCCTGGGAGTTGCTTATTTTTACTCCTATCGAAGGTAACAAGAGCTCATCACTGATGTTTCGGCGAACATTCGTTCGTATGCTCCCACAATTCACACCTCTAACGTCAAGTACACACCTGACGCTGTACGATTAATATCATTATTTTCTAGATATTGCAGATATGTCAGATAGATACACTTTTAACTATTTCTTTTGACTATATAGTTTGTTTTTGTGTACTATTAAAGAATCCGACTGTATATCGCGAAAAATATATTGTAATTGGTCGACCAATTTTAAGTTCTTCTGTAAGTTATCACGGATTTTTAAAAACACCACAGCAAAAAGACTTTAGTAATTATCTGCAAATTGTGTACTCAAGTTTTATTTAACTCCAAAGAAGTGATTTGAGCTCAATCGGTTCCAAAATTGAAACTGTGCGTCATAAATAAGGGAGTACAGGTTTTTTAAACATAAAATTCGGTGTTTTATCAAATCAAAAGTAATTTTAATTACAAACTGATTATTTTAAATATAAAATTATGGTGCATTAACATCATATTGGACTTATAACTGCCGACTATAACGAGCAGCCAGGATTTGAAGGAGCTAAATGATTGAATGTTTTGGCCGTGCATAGCCTATTTATTGTGCTTGTTCTTCACGTGGGAATATTTTGTCGAGTATAATTGTTTTAGTGATTATGTAAACCTTCATAGCGTTAGAAATGTTTTTAAAGACATTTATGGATATCGAGTAATATATAAATAATTTTTTAAGTAAATCAGAAAATATCTGATAACTTGAGATTGTAATATTGAATTTAGTTAAATAAGGTTATTACATTATTGACGACCTCTACCTTGGTATCGATATGTACAGATAACTAAACCGAAGGAAGTCTATGATATCTATTCTTAAAATCCATGTTCCGAAAACCTGTTTTAAATTACCAGAATTTTGAAACTTTTAATGTCATATCTTTTATATAAAATTTCACTTAAAGTTTCAGTTACTAGGTAGGTTATTAGTTTATTCGTTGAATTTTAAGTTTGGGTATTACGATTACAAATTGTTAACAATAACTATTTTAGTTATTTCCCTACCTCGACAAAATGAGGTAGTAAAGTATAAGAAATGCTCAAGATAAAATACTTAATAATAGAAACAACCGAGTTTTACAATTGAAAACAGTCCCATAAAAATTGTGGAAAATACTTACATACATGAGATGAATATAGTGGAGTAGATACCGACATAAGATCAAATATTGAGAAGCCCAATATGTTTTTCATCATTTGGAAAAGTCTACTGATCAAATAGCCTTTCACAAAGATGAAACTATTACTCTTCCATACAAATGTAAATTTTGTTTTGTTGTACTGCTCAGAAAAATTATGCTTCCACTATAAAACATATTCGTCCAAAAAAATTGAAAATGGTTTCTTTTAAAAGATAAATTAAAAGCGGAATAATGTCTAGTTTAATACATTACTACCTCTTCATTACATAAATGACAGAACAAAGCAAATTTCCTTAATTTTCACCTTGAGCTAAATAAAAAAAAACTATTTAATAAAAAAAATTAACTAAACCATATCCGCATTGTTTTAAACTTTAAAGTGATATTTAGCACGAAACATTATTCAATTAATCTGCTTAAATGTTCTACGATTGTTGTTATGAACGTTGGAATCCAAGATGGCTTTAGGTCTGTAGAGCTTCAAGAAAGTAAGAAAACTTGGGGATATGCTGATGTAATTTAACAAATAGCTTGAACACATTGTACGCACAATACATCAAGTAATACATAACAAATTAAATACAATCCGCTACAGAAAAACGTTTGTTTGGGAAAATGAGATGAAGAGGAAATATAAAAGAAGACAATGCACACCTACAGGAGGTGGACTCCCTTCCTTAATCCAATCACTCCTCGACCATTGAAAGGGATAAAAGTACTGTAGATCTTGTTATTTGAACCGCATGAAGTGCTTAAGCATTCAAGAATGTTAGTCAGGGGATTGTGACAAGTTCAGTTCTGGGAAAAATAAAAGTACACACACCTGTGCTCGGTGCATTCACAGACTTTCTTCTAATCCTTGGCATTGATATTGTATTGTAGTCGCAATTCTTTGAGTCCCACAATGCTCTCTCCACTATGGTAATTGTATAAAATATAATCATTTATGTCTTCGGTTGTAGTATTGCTTTCTCACAATAGAGTGATTTTATTCGTTTACAGAAACCGATCGAGGTCAAAAGATATTCATGGGTTTTAAAGTTGTTTAAATGTATAAATAATTTCTCATTTAATGGTATCCGCCATTTTTTAAACTTTTACAATTTTTATTGAAAGTTAAATCTTCTATTTTATTACCAATATTTCTACTATTACCAATATTATATACTATTAAAAAGCGTCAGGGTTTTTAAAAACTATATAATATACATTTTGGAATTTTTTGAATTTTAAAAATGGCTGAATAACTTTAAATTTTATAAAAATCGCTGTGTTCCTATTATCCAACAATTTTTTTTTTTTACAATTGAAATCATATGGTGACATAAATACAACTTAATTTTAAAACTATAATTTTTTTTTTTTTAACTTTTAAAATACATTTTAATTAATTTTTTGTTGCACATACAGGATTGAAAATTCCAAGATTGAATTGAACGCTACATATTTACAGTGTACATACATAAAAATAGGCTATAAAATGTCTGTTTCCGTCATAAAAACTTAATAAATTTCTTATCTTTCAATACTAAATTTGATGTTTCTTAAGTTTTGTAGCCCCTGTCGTGCCTACATACAGACGACAACGACAGACGGACGGTATGTCAAATAATAATTTTATATTGTTCCTGAGGCCACATAGCCTAACTTCAGATTATTAACTAAGTTTGGTAATTGTAAACAAATTTCGACCTTTATTTTTACTGATCCTCACGTTTCATGGTATATGGTTTCCTGAACCGAAAATCACCTTTTTTGTTTCCTGGTAACATGAAGATCAGTTGAAATATGTTTACAATTACCAAACTTAACCTATACTTTACATACAATATAGATAAAAAGGTTTAAACATCAAAACATACATGTAGTCTTAACATCCTTCTTAACATACAATCAGTGAACTCATGCCGGTTGTACAGTCAAACTATCGACACAGCAATTAGTGTCTCGGGCTATTTTTAAACTATTTTAAATTTTATAAAACTTTGGTATTATGAAGAAATTTATAACATAATTTTGCACTAGCTTGTGAGGGAAGTTTACTACATAAAAACTAACCTCTGTTTTTTACCACGATAGTTATAAGTTGTCTGATAATATAACATTAAGATATATTTATATATCTTTCTGGAAATTATCATATTTTAAAATAGAGTAACACTTTAAGATATAAATGCTTATAAAGCTGTAAACTTTATACTCTTAGAGAGCACTTTTTAGAAGTTTCTATTTTTGTTTGTTGCAAAACAAATGGTTTTTCATATATTTGTTGAACTGATAAGCTTCCTCAGGGAAGAATTTCAGATGTCAATTAGCCTGTAGCAGGCTGCTAAAAGAATTGTGGTTTGGACAATTGTTTTCATTTATAAATACATATACAGTATTCCCAAACTGACTTTAGTACTAATGTTTATTCAGTTATTCCAGGTGAACTTCTTTTTGATTTGGGAGCCTAAAAGTTTTACCGAATTTATTTACATTTATTTACTTATGCATAATAAAGGCTCCTTTACCAAGCTTTTGAGAAATCGTTCAGGTTTTTTTTTTTTTTTTTTTTTTTTACTTTTTCATTGCTTAAAGAAATATATCAAAATCAGAATTGGTCCACAACGAACCAGTCAAGAGCTTAGTGAAAATAGAATCAACTGGTTTAAGGCTATAGAGGCGATACACCCGCACGTTAACATTTTGGTATAGAGATGGCGCAAGTAATAAAATAACAAAATCATTGTATGGAAATGTTAGGTTAGATGAAGGTCTCCATGGTAACCACAATGTCTACGTAATAACGGTCGCTTAACAAAGGTTTAGTGACAAACAACGCTACTGTGTGCTTATCAGTACTGATATCTAGACAGACAAGACAACTAATGGGCGGGTTGAGGTTAACCTTAAGGGCTGCTAATGTGTCGCAAAGAGTGTCCTGCAACACTCCTGTCACCCCTCAACACACGCTTGACTGCATCCTGAAGGACGTTCTAAGAATCCTTCCGCTTCACTGAACTTCTTTGTGGTATGAATAAAAGGTTTTAGAGCGGGAGTATTTGTGAGAGGCTGAACTGTGCTCAGTACAAGACTCACAATAAAATTGTTTAATTTTAGGGAGAATGGAAATATTTTTTTGTACATAATATAGAGAAAGTTTTGTGAAGGGGTAAAAAAAAAATCTAAATCTGGTTTTACATTTTTATCAAGTTGGGTTTCCCATTTTGAAACCAATGGAGTCCAAAACAGTAGTTTTGGGTGTTATTTTATCTGTATTTCGTCTCCAACGCTTCAATGGGTGGACCGATATTAATTTATAAAACTAAATATGTGGTCATACTTAACTGAATATTAATTAATAACTATTTTTTAATTAAGTTCTATTTTTAATAACTTACAATGTTTGCGTTCTAGCCCAAATAAAAAAACTCTAACAAACATTTTGTTCTCAACTAACCAAAAATACCACGGGAACTACCGGTACAAAAATATCTCAACCGACACTATACAGATTTTGGTAACATTTTGTGAAGGTTTTAAACCAATTTGCCAAATCGTAAGTAAAATAATTACTTTGTTCAGAAATAAGTAATGAAAAACGAAATAAACCATGACCTTAATCATTAAAAACTCTATTTCAATCAATTAGGTTTTATGCTCTAAATGAGTTCATGGTACAAGCAAAGCAAGCTTAGGGTCTATTCAAGTATATAAATATCTTTCCATTTATATAAATCACTAAAATTGGATAGAGGGACGAACTTATTTCCCATGAAAAATACACTGGAGAGAAGGGACATAGTAATAAAGAAACTTTCAATTTTTCCACAGAGATCATATAACAATACACTGTGAAAGTATGCCAAATAAATAGTTCTTAGATAACTTTTTAGTGTACAATTTCTTCTGTGTCTAATTAGGTACAGGGTTTTATACAATCTTTCACAAACAAAGTCAATGTGTTGGTCCCAAGTCAATGTTACGTGTGTGTCAACCAGTATATCAATATTATTTTCACACATACCCCTGGTAAGAGTAAACATAATTTCATTGGTTATCTATGTTTAATAAAAATCTATACACACTGTACCTGAGGGTATCCTTATTAAACTCTACTTGTGTATTCATGCAATGATTTGATAGATCTGTCCGAACGAAAGAAAGTC
The DNA here is from genome assembly GCA_963513935.1 of Aphrophora alni. NCBI lineage: Eukaryota > Metazoa > Arthropoda > Insecta > Hemiptera > Aphrophoridae > Aphrophora > Aphrophora alni. Next base: position 30,097,886 of record OY740771.1, on the reverse strand, counting down.
ACATCTTACATATCAAACATTAGCCTCTAAATCATTTATCATGACGATAAACAGGAAGGTTACAAGGACCTAACCCTGGGGTACTCCGTATTCAATTACAGACACTGACGAATATTCTCCATTTTACCATTATTGGAGTGGTAAGATTTTAAGAATTTGTTTTCAATCTCAATAACTTCATAATATTCAGATTTATTCCAAAAAATGTCATGATCCACGCAATCGAAATCTTTATTTCAGTCACACATTACAGCAGTTGCAGCTGACCCATTCACAAAGCTCTCCAAGAATTAATTAGGTTCTCACTGATATTTTAGGTTTAAAACCAACCCGATTTGGAGAAAAAAGATTACTATACAAAGCAAAATTACTAAACCGTGATTTTTAAAAAGTTTAAATTTTTTTGAAAAACACGCATCAGCAATATCGGTTGAATAGCTTTCCATCCTGCTTCTCCTCACTCTTCTTAATTGGCACAAGTTTAGATAACTTAAGTTCATTACTAAATTTCCCTTCCATAATACAGGTATTCAGACATAAAGGCTGAGTAACAATCTTGTATGTATTATATGTTTAACTAAAACTCAACTATTAGAGATATATTTTACATCTTGACTTGGATGACTTTAACTTTGTTCCTTCGACTTAGCTAATCATTTTTAATCCGATATATTAGTTCTTGATACCTTTGATCGCACGTCATTTATTATTTTGAGGGAAAAATATCAAAGTCTTCAGCATTTGGAGTTCTATTTGACACTCTAGACGATCGTAATTCATTTCCAATAACTTTCCATACTGCTTTATTCTTGTTTAACAAAGTTACAAAATATAATGTTCATTCTCCCTATTCTTTGTCTCAACTAAAGCGTGTTTATAGTGCTTCTTCGCTTTAAGGTACTTTGTCTTACTTATCTCTACTGAATGTTTTCATCAAGTCCTAAAGAGAAACGACTTGGTCCTCATTGACACTGAGTTCTGGTGAATACCAATTATGTGATAGACTCTCGGTGGAAAGTAGATATCCAACCAATATACAAAGATATGGTGGAATAAGTTAAACATACACTCAGTGTCCTTGCCAAGGTTTGTGTTGAAAATCGTAACACGATTTCTTAACACTTCCTAAAAACAGTTTTCAACCAAGTAGATGTATTATCGCCTTTACTATCAATCACTGGTTTGTTTCTTTTCGAACTATATATATATATATATATATATATATATATATATATATATATATATATATTATGTTATATATAATGGAACTATATATATATATTATATTCTTATAATATAATAATATAAACTATACCTATATAAACACACCTACTAAGTTATTCATTACTGGTTTGAGGATTGAAATAATAGAAGTTATTTGTTAAAAGGCGTGTTTTGTATTTGGTTCAATCAATTAGTTTGAAATACTATATAAATACTTAGTTGTCCAGATAAATACAATTATGTAAAATAAAATTGTAAAGTAGTATCTATCATAATAATTCCAATGTTGGCTTTTCATAATTAAATGAAATATATAACTATTTATTTACACGTAATTATCTCACTTTCATATAGCAAAACATAGGCCCTACATAAAATAAAGTATAATATAAAGTGATAAAGAAAAGCAACAATAACTTTTAAAAGGCTGGGATGATAGTACACTGGTAGGGACTGTTATAAAAGCCCAATTTCTCAAATTCAGCTCTACCATTTTGGTCAGTTTTTATGAAATTAATTTATTAGTTTTTTTATTAATGACACCGACCGGAATACAATATAAATTAAAATAAATAAAACAAGTAAGTTATATTTGGCAAACAATAAACGTTAACCACCGCCATTATAAAAACTTGAATAAATATATTAGGCTCTACTAAAATATCTTTGAAAATAGTTTTAAAATCATTTCAGAAAATGGTGATAACGGGGAAGGGGGTAGTTGCATAAGAAATACACGGGCAAAACTTCAGTAATTAAATAAATTACATTGTTTTCTTTCTCTCATATAAATAGCTTGAGAAAATCATTTACATTTGTTGTTTTAACTCATTTTGGAGAAAATTACTAATATTAATTTTTGTTTTTAGGATAGCTGTGTGGAAAAGTTTTTCGTTTTTATTTCTGGAACGCTAGTTTACTGACCACAGCCTTACACATCCACCACGCCCACAACCACTTTTAAGATATGCAAATCATCATTTCAACAAAATGAGTTAAATGACTCATTTCGATCATAGATAAAAGGAACTAATGAAAAAAAAGTTTCAAACTGCCCCCACTTTAAAATTGTACGACTACTGTTAACCAATCCCACACTGACAAATACTAAAACCTAGTTTAGATCTTATATTTGACTAATATTTCATCTAAGTAGAGCTATTATTGTTGAATTCAAAACAGATATATCCGTGATAAACTTGACATCATCACATTATTTTTCACTGTATTATGTATATGTGAGAAAGTACACTACAAGACTACATCAATCAACAAACTTTAGCACACTCTGTAAAACATCGTTAAGAGTGACAAAACAAAACTGAATTTCCGAGTACCATTAAATTGTCAGACCTGATAAAAATCCCCTTAATCTAGATTTAATTACAGTATGTTTATTCTAGAAGTGACTATCACGGCGATCATCTTAAGCGTTCAAACAATAAAGTGTTTTCCTACCAACCTATGTCTCAACTGGAGTATTGCTGGTGTTTTAAAATAAATGATTGTATAACACGTTCGACTACTTGGCACAACGACCCATGAAGCCTTGATGAAGGTCTGCTAGACAGCTTTTTAGTCGATTAATGTATGGTCACCGCTATTTCCCGTTATTTTAATTCTAGTTTTCGCAATCAGACTTTGCTACAAATAGTAATACAAGTTCAACAACGTAACTATATGAACGACTGCAGGAAATGAACTCGAGGAAACTATCACATCCTCAGTGAGAGGTGTAACCACTAAACTAACCGGAAGCTGTATGAGTTTCAATGAAAGGAATGGATTTCTGAAGTGAGGAAAATGATGAATTATTTCCAAGTGTTTTTGTTCCAAACAACGGAGAAAACGTCCTCTTTTGAAAAACCGAAAATTAAGAGAATTTTTTTCATGAACTGAACAACTTTCATTCGAGGGGTGATATTGATAATTTAATATTGAGAACTTTAGAGTATAATTTTGTTCCGATGTTTGAAAGAAGTAGATAATTCAATTCAAACAGACCATGGCCTCGAAGCCACGGTGGACAAACAATAATACGCCAAAGCGGTAGTGTTTCTACTATTATTAGATCAAGCCTCACCAGTTGCTTAACGATCGACGATAGTGGCTTTATGAAACAATGTGTAGGCCGTTATGATAAACTAATACAACAACAGACAACGTCTTCTAAAGTACAGTGGACAAATAATTATACGCCACAGCTATAATATTTATTGTTATTGGATGAAGCGACACCAATCGTTTAGGATTGACGCTAGTGGCTTTAGAACTGCGTGTAGGCTGATTATGATAAACTGATACAATTCAAACCGTTCATTTCGTCAACGATGACGATCGCTTCTAGGAAAACAAGATTTTCCCAACCGAAGAGCTATTGACAATTTGTCATTTTATGTTACACTTCTTCTTACTTTGAGAGGAAAATGCCAAGACAATCGTCGACATTAGTAATTGGTAAACAGTATTACATTGATATAATCTACAGGTATAAAAACTTACTTGTGTGTAGGCTTACTAGTAGATCAGGTTTAATTAACTGCAAAAAATTCTCTAATTAATAACGTATGTCTTGAAATGTATAAATTTATTAATTGGCACAAGTAACCGACTAGACATGAAGTACATTGACAGATAACGTAGGCTACTTAAGATGACATGTCAATCAATGGTAATAGATAATAATGTTTTGTGACACTATGTTTAAACACGGAGATAAACTTGTAGTCAGATGGATAAATATAGAAGTTCACATAAAGTCATAGACTCCTAACAACTCGTGCGATATTCAATTGTCACTACTTAGGCTACTCCGTTAATTGTGATGCGGGAAAATTCAATGTTGTCATTTTTCGTGGATTTATCCATTTAAGCCAAACTTTATTCGAAAATTGGCTTTACCACAATGACTGTCAATATGTCCCTCATTAGTGATTTTTCAGAAACCGTATAATCTATTTTGTTCCAAATTGGTACTTGGTGTATTTTATCTCTGAATGTGCTATAAGTTAAATAGTTTTTCATTGATATATTTTTATTAAAAACCTAAGAATCCAAAACAAAACGTTAGTGCCGTTATCTCCGCAAAATTACTGGTTGAGGCTAAAAAAAAAAAAAAAGAAGAAGTACGGTTGACAAATAATTTTAAAAAATTTAAAAGAACTAAGACTGCGGTTATTATACTTTATTTAATTAATTGCTAGAGCTCCTAGGACTAGTTTTTTGGAGACCATATTTAAAGACTGCAAACTGCAAGCTCCCACAGAGTTACTGACTCTATTTAAAGAATGAATAACTGCAAGCTCATGAAGGCATAATTACTGACTCTATTTAAAGAATGAATAACTGCAAGCTCATGAAGGCATAATTACTGACTCTATTTAAAGAATGAATAACTGCAAGCTCATGAAGGCATAATTACTGACTCTATTTACAAGAATGAATAACTGCAAGCTCGTGAAGGCATGGTTACTGATTTAAAGAATAAATAACTGATAGCTCTTGAAAGCATAGTTACTGACTCTAAAGAATGAATAACTGCAAGCTCATGAAGGAATAATTACTGACTCTATTTAAAGAATGAATAACTGCAAGCTCATGAAGGCATAATTACTGACTCTATTTACAAGAATGAATAACTGCAAGCTCGTGAAGGCATAGTTACTGATTTAAAGAATAAATAACTGATAGCTCTTGAAAGCATAGTTACTGACTCTAAAGAATGAATAACTGCAAGCTTGTGAAGGCATAGTTACTGACTCTATTTACAAGAATGAATAACTGCAAGCTCGTGAAGGCATGGTTACTGATTTAAAGAATAAATAACTGATAGCTCTTGAAAGCATAGTTACTGACTCTAAAGAATAAATAACTGCAAGCTCGTGAAGGCATAGTTACTGACTCTATTTACAAGAATGAATAACTGCAAGCTCGTGAAGGCATGGTTACTGATTTAAAGAATAAATAACTGATAGCTCTTGAAAGCATAGTTACTGACTCTAAAGAATAAATAACTGCAAGCTCGTGAAGGCATAGTTACTGACTCTATTTAAAGAATGAATAACTGCAAGCTCGTGAAGGCATGGTTACTGATTAAAAGAATAAATAAATGAAAGCTCTTGAAAGAATAGTAACTGACTCTAAAGAATGAATAACTGCAAGCTCGTGAAGGCATAGTTACTGACTCTATTTACAAGAATGAATAACTGCAAGCTCGTGAAGGCATAGTTACTGACTCTATTTACAAGAATGAATAACTGCAAGCTCGTGAAGGCATGGTTACTGACTTTTTTTAAAGAATGAATAACTGCAAGCTCGTGAAGGCATAGTTACTGACTCTATTTACAAGAATGAATAACTGCAAGCTCGTGAAGGCATGGTTACTGACTCTATTTACAAGAATGAATAACTGCAAGCTCGTGAAGGCATAGTTACTGACTCTATTTACAAGAATGAATAACTGCAAGCTCGTGAAGGCATGGTTACTGATTAAAAGAATAAATAAATGAAAGCTCTTGAAAGCATAGTAACTGACTCTAAAGAATGAATAACTGCAAGCTCATGAAGGCAGGGTTACTGACTCTATTTAAAATAATGAATAACTGCAAGCTCGTAAAGGCAGGGTTACTGGCTCCATTTAAAGAATGAATAACTGGAAGCTCGTGAAGGCATGGTTACTGACTCTAAAGAATGAATAACTGCAAGCTTGTGAAGGCATAGTTACTGACTCTATTTACAAGAATGAATAACTGCAAGCTCGTGAAGGCATGGTTACTGATTTAAAGAATAAATAACTGATAGCTCTTGAAAGCATAGTTACTGACTCTAAAGAATAAATAACTGCAAGCTCGTGAAGGCATAGTTACTGACTCTATTTAAAGAATGAATAACTGCAAGCTCGTAAAGGCATAGTTACTTACTCTATTTACAAGAATGAATAACTGCAATCTCATGAAAACATAGATACTGACCCTATTTAAAGAATGAATAACTGCAAGCTCGTAAAGGCATAGTTACTTACTCTATTTACAAGAATGAATAACTGCAATCTCGTGAAAACATAGATACTGACCCTATTTAAAGAATGAATAACTGCAAGCTCGTGAAGGCATAGTTACTGACTCTATTTAAAATAATGAATAACTGCAAGCTCGTAAAGGCAGGGTTACTGGCTCTATTTAAAAGAATGAATAACTGCAAGTTCGTGAATACATATATACTGACCCTATTTAAAGAATGAATAACTGCAAGCTCGTGAAAACATAGATACTGACCCTATTTAAAAGAATGAATAACTGCAAGCTCGTGATAACATAGATATTGACCCTATTTAAAAGAATGAATAACTGCAAGCTCGTGATAACATAGATATTGACCCTATTTAAAGAATGAATAACTGGAAGCTCGTGAAGGCATAGTTACTGACTTTTTTTAAAGAATGAATAACTTCAAGCTCGTGAAGGCATAGTTACTGACTCTATTTAAAGAATGAATAACTGCAAGCTTGTGAAAACATAGATATTGACCCTATTTAAAGACTGAAAAACTGCAAGCTCGTGAAGGCATGGTTACTGATTTAAAGAATGAATAACTGCAAGCTCGTGAAGGCATAGTTACTGACTCTATTTAAAGAATGAATAACTGCAAGCTTGTGAAAACATAAATATTGACCCTATTTAAAGACTGAAAAACTGCAAGCTCGTGAAGGCATGGTTACTGATTTAAAGAATGAATAACTGCAAGCTCGTGAAGGCATAGTTACTGACTCTATTTAAAGAATGAATAACTGCAAGCTTGTGAAAACATAGATATTGACCCTATTTAAAAACTGAAAAACTGCAAGCTCGTGAAGGCATGGTTACTGATTTAAAGAATGAATAACTGCAAGCTCGTGAAGGCATAGTTACTGATTTAAAGAATAAATAACTGATAGCTCTTGAAAGCATAGTTACTGACTCTAAAGAATGAATAACTGCAAGCTTGTGAAGGCATAGTTACTGACTCTATTTACAAGAATGAATAACTGCAAGCTCGTGAAGGCATGGTTACTGATTTAAAGAATAAATAACTGATAGCTCTTGAAAGCATAGTTACTGACTCTAAAGAATAAATAACTGCAAGCTCGTGAAGGCATAGTTACTGACTCTATTTACAAGAATGAATAACTGCAAGCTCGTGAAGGCATGGTTACTGATTTAATGAATAAATAACTGATAGCTCTTGAAAGCATAGTTACTGACTCTAAAGAATAAATAACTGCAAGCTCGTGAAGGCATAGTTACTGACTCTATTTAAAGAATGAATAACTGCAAGCTCGTGAAGGCATGGTTACTGATTAAAAGAATAAATAAATGAAAGCTCTTGAAAGAATAGTAACTGACTCTAAAGAATGAATAACTGCAAGCTCGTGAAGGCATAGTTACTGACTCTATTTACAAGAATGAATAACTGCAAGCTCGTGAAGGCATGGTTACTGACTTTTTTTAAAGAATGAATAACTGCAAGCTCGTGAAGGCATAGTTACTGACTCTATTTACAAGAATGAATAACTGCAAGCTCGTGAAGGCATAGTTACTGACTCTATTTACAAGAATGAATAACTGCAAGCTCGTGAAGGCATGGTTACTGATTAAAAGAATAAATAAATGAAAGCTCTTGAAAGCATAGTAACTGACTCTAAAGAATGAATAACTGCAAGCTCATGAAGGCAGGGTTACTGACTCTATTTAAAATAATGAATAACTGCAAGCTCGTAAAGGCAGGGTTACTGGCTCCATTTAAAGAATGAATAACTGGAAGCTCGTGAAGGCATGGTTACTGACTCTAAAGAATGAATAACTGCAAGCTTGTGAAGGCATAGTTACTGACTCTATTTACAAGAATGAATAACTGCAAGCTCGTGAAGGCATGGTTACTGATTTAAAGAATAAATAACTGATAGCTCTTGAAAGCATAGTTACTGACTCTAAAGAATAAATAACTGCAAGCTCGTGAAGGCATAGTTACTGACTCTATTTAAAGAATGAATAACTGCAAGCTCGTAAAGGCATAGTTACTTACTCTATTTACAAGAATGAATAACTGCAATCTCATGAAAACATAGATACTGACCCTATTTAAAGAATGAATAACTGCAAGCTCGTAAAGGCATAGTTACTTACTCTATTTACAAGAATGAATAACTGCAATCTCGTGAAAACATAGATACTGACCCTATTTAAAGAATGAATAACTGCAAGCTCGTGAAGGCATAGTTACTGACTCTATTTAAAATAATGAATAACTGCAAGCTCGTAAAGGCAGGGTTACTGGCTCTATTTAAAAGAATGAATAACTGCAAGTTCGTGAATACATATATACTGACCCTATTTAAAGAATGAATAACTGCAAGCTCGTGAAAACATAGATACTGACCCTATTTAAAAGAATGAATAACTGCAAGCTCGTGATAACATAGATATTGACCCTATTTAAAAGAATGAATAACTGCAAGCTCGTGATAACATAGATATTGACCCTATTTAAAGAATGAATAACTGGAAGCTCGTGAAGGCATAGTTACTGACTTTTTTTAAAGAATGAATAACTGCAAGCTTGTGAAAACATAGATATTGACCCTATTTAAAGACTGAAAAACTGCAAGCTCGTGAAGGCATGGTTACTGATTTAAAGAATGAATAACTGCAAGCTCGTGAAGGCATAGTTACTGACTCTATTTAAAGAATGAATAACTGCAAGCTTGTGAAAACATAGATATTGACCCTATTTAAAGACTGAAAAACTGCAAGCTCGTGAAGGCATGGTTACTGATTTAAAGAATGAATAACTGCAAGCTCGTGAAGGCATAGTTACTGACTCTATTTAAAGAATGAATAACTGCAAGCTTGTGAAAACATAGATATTGACCCTATTTAAAGACTGAAAAACTGCAAGCTCGTGAAGGCATGGTTACTGATTTAAAGAATGAATAACTGCAAGCTCGTGAAGGCATAGTTACTGACTCTATTTAAAGAATGAATAACTGCAAGCTTGTGAAAACATAGATATTGACCCTATTTAAAGACTGAAAAACTGCAAGCTCGTGAAGGCATGGTTACTGATTTAAAGAATGAATAACTGCAAGCTCGTGAAGGCATAGTTACTGACTCTATTTAAAGAATGAATAACTGCAAGCTTGTGAAAACATAGATATTGACCCTATTTAAAGACTGAAAAACTGCAAGCTCGTGAAGGCATGGTTACTGATTTAAAGAATGAATAACTGCAAGCTCGTGAAGGCATAGTTACTGACTCTATTTAAAGAATGAATAACTGCAAGCTTGTGAAAACATAGATATTGACCCTATTTAAAAACTGAAAAACTGCAAGCTCGTGAAGGCATGGTTACTGATTTAAAGAATGAATAACTGCAAGCTCGTGAAGGCATAGTTACTGATTTAAAGAATAAATAACTGATAGCTCTTGAAAGCATAGTTACTGACTCTAAAGAATGAATAACTGCAAGCTTGTGAAGGCATAGTTACTGACTCTATTTACAAGAATGAATAACTGCAAGCTCGTGAAGGCATGGTTACTGATTTAAAGAATAAATAACTGATAGCTCTTGAAAGCATAGTTACTGACTCTAAAGAATAAATAACTGCAAGCTCGTGAAGGCATAGTTACTGACTCTATTTACAAGAATGAATAACTGCAAGCTCGTGAAGGCATGGTTACTGATTTAAAGAATAAATAACTGATAGCTCTTGAAAGCATAGTTACTGACTCTAAAGAATAAATAACTGCAAGCTCGTGAAGGCATAGTTACTGACTCTATTTAAAGAATGAATAACTGCAAGCTCGTGAAGGCATGGTTACTGATTAAAAGAATAAATAAATGAAAGCTCTTGAAAGAATAGTAACTGACTCTAAAGAATGAATAACTGCAAGCTCGTGAAGGCATAGTTACTGACTCTATTTACAAGAATGAATAACTGCAAGCTCGTGAAGGCATAGTTACTGACTCTATTTACAAGAATGAATAACTGCAAGCTCGTGAAGGCATGGTTACTGACTTTTTTTAAAGAATGAATAACTGCAAGCTCGTGAAGGCATAGTTACTGACTCTATTTACAAGAATGAATAACTGCAAGCTCGTGAAGGCATAGTTACTGACTCCATTTACAAGAATGAATAACTGCAAGCTCGTGAAGGCATGGTTACTGATTAAAAGAATAAATAAATGAAAGCTCTTGAAAGCATAGTAACTGACTCTAAAGAATGAATAACTGCAAGCTCATGAAGGCAGGGTTACTGACTCTATTTAAAATAATGAATAACTGCAAGCTCGTAAAGGCAGGGTTACTGGCTCCATTTAAAGAATGAATAACTGGAAGCTCGTGAAGGCATGGTTACTGACTCTAAAGAATGAAAAACTGCAAGCTTGTGAAGGCATAGTTACTGACTCTATTTACAAGAATGAATAACTGCAAGCTCGTGAAGGCATGGTTACTGATTTAAAGAATAAATAACTGATAGCTCTTGAAAGCATAGTTACTGACTCTAAAGAATAAATAACTGCAAGCTCGTGAAGGCATAGTTACTGACTCTATTTAAAGAATGAATAACTGCAAGCTCGTAAAGGCATAGTTACTTACTCTATTTACAAGAATGAATAACTGCAATCTCATGAAAACATAGATACTGACCCTATTTAAAGAATGAATAACTGCAAGCTCGTAAAGGCATAGTTACTTACTCTATTTACAAGAATGAATAACTGCAATCTCATGAAAACATAGATACTGACCCTATTTAAAGAATGAATAACTGCAAGCTCGTAAAGGCATAGTTACTTACTCTATTTACAAGAATGAATAACTGCAATCTCGTGAAAACATAGATACTGACCCTATTTAAAGAATGAATAACTGCAAGCTCGTAAAGGCATGGTTACTGATTTAAAGAATAAATAACTGATAGCTCTTGAAAGCATAGTTACTGACTCTAAAGAATAAATAACTGATAGCTCTTGAAAGCATAGTTACTGACTCTATTTACAAGAATGAATAACTGCAAGCTCGTGAAGGCATGGTTACTGATTTAAAGAATAAATAACTGATAGCTCTTGAAAGCATAGTTACTGACTCTAAAGAATAAATAACTGCAAGCTCGTGAAGGCATAGTTACTGACTCTATTTAAAGAATGAATAACTGCAAGCTCGTAAAGGCATAGTTACTTACTCTATTTACAAGAATGAATAACTGCAATCTCATGAAAACATAGATACTGACCCTATTTAAAGAATGAATAACTGCAAGCTCGTAAAGGCATAGTTACTTACTCTATTTACAAGAATGAATAACTGCAATCTCATGAAAACATAGATACTGACCCTATTTAAAGAATGAATAACTGCAAGCTCGTAAAGGCATAGTTACTTACTCTATTTACAAGAATGAATAACTGCAATCTCATGAAAACATAGATACTGACCCTATTTAAAGAATGAATAACTGCAAGCTCGTAAAGGCATAGTTACTTACTCTATTTACAAGAATGAATAACTGCAATCTCATGAAAACATAGATACTGACCCTATTTAAAGAATGAATAACTGCAAGCTCGTAAAGGCATAGTTACTTACTCTATTTACAAGAATGAATAACTGCAATCTCATGAAAACATAGATACTGACCCTATTTAAAGAATGAATAACTGCAAGCTCGTAAAGGCATAGTTACTTACTCTATTTACAAGAATGAATAACTGCAATCTCGTGAAAACATAGATACTGACCCTATTTAAAGAATGAATAACTGCAAGCTCGTGAAGGCATGGTTACTGATTTAAAGAATAAATAACTGATAGCTCTTGAAAGCATAGTTACTGACTCTAAAGAATAAATAACTGATAGCTCTTGAAAGCATAGTTACTGACTCTAAAGAATGAATAACTGCAAGCTCGTAAAGGCATAGTTACTTACTCTATTTACAAGAATGAATAACTGCAATCTCATGAAAACATAGATACTGACCCTATTTAAAGAATGAATAACTGCAAGCTCGTAAAGGCATAGTTACTTACTCTATTTACAAGAATGAATAACTGCAATCTCGTGAAAACATAGATACTGACCCTATTTAAAGAATGAATAACTGCAAGCTCGTGAAGGCATAGTTACTGACTCTATTTAAAATAATGAATAACTGCAAGCTCGTAAAGGCAGGGTTACTGGCTCTATTTAAAAGAATGAATAACTGCAAGTTCGTGAATACATATATACTGACCCTATTTAAAGAATGAATAACTGCAAGCTCGTGAAAACATAGATACTGACCCTATTTAAAAGAATGAATAACTGCAAGCTCGTGATAACATAGATATTGACCCTATTTAAAAGAATGAATAACTGCAAGCTCGTGATAACATAGATATTGACCCTATTTAAAGAATGAATAACTGGAAGCTCGTGAAGGCATAGTTACTGACTTTTTTTAAAGAATGAATAACTTCAAGCTCGTGAAGGCATAGTTACTGACTCTATTTAAAGAATGAATAACTGCAAGCTTGTGAAAACATAGATATTGACCCTATTTAAAGACTGAAAAACTGCAAGCTCGTGAAGGCATGGTTACTGATTTAAAGAATGAATAACTGCAAGCTCGTGAAGGCATAGTTACTGACTCTATTTAAAGAATGAATAACTGCAAGCTTGTGAAAACATAAATATTGACCCTATTTAAAGACTGAAAAACTGCAAGCTCGTGAAGGCATGGTTACTGATTTAAAGAATGAATAACTGCAAGCTCGTGAAGGCATAGTTACTGACTCTATTTAAAGAATGAATAACTGCAAGCTTGTGAAAACATAGATATTGACCCTATTTAAAAACTGAAAAACTGCAAGCTCGTGAAGGCATGGTTACTGATTTAAAGAATGAATAACTGCAAGCTCGTGAAGGCATAGTTACTGATTTAAAGAATAAATAACTGATAGCTCTTGAAAGCATAGTTACTGACTCTAAAGAATGAATAACTGCAAGCTTGTGAAGGCATAGTTACTGACTCTATTTACAAGAATGAATAACTGCAAGCTCGTGAAGGCATGGTTACTGATTTAAAGAATAAATAACTGATAGCTCTTGAAAGCATAGTTACTGACTCTAAAGAATAAATAACTGCAAGCTCGTGAAGGCATAGTTACTGACTCTATTTACAAGAATGAATAACTGCAAGCTCGTGAAGGCATGGTTACTGATTTAAAGAATAAATAACTGATAGCTCTTGAAAGCATAGTTACTGACTCTAAAGAATAAATAACTGCAAGCTCGTGAAGGCATAGTTACTGACTCTATTTAAAGAATGAATAACTGCAAGCTCGTGAAGGCATGGTTACTGATTAAAAGAATAAATAAATGAAAGCTCTTGAAAGAATAGTAACTGACTCTAAAGAATGAATAACTGCAAGCTCGTGAAGGCATAGTTACTGACTCTATTTACAAGAATGAATAACTGCAAGCTCGTGAAGGCATAGTTACTCACTCTATTTACAAGAATGAATAACTGCAAGCTCGTGAAGGCATGGTTACTGACTTTTTTTAAAGAATGAATAACTGCAAGCTCGTGAAGGCATAGTTACTGACTCTATTTACAAGAATGAATAACTGCAAGCTCGTGAAGGCATAGTTACTGACTCTATTTACAAGAATGAATAACTGCAAGCTCGTGAAGGCATGGTTACTGATTAAAAGAATAAATAAATGAAAGCTCTTGAAAGCATAGTAACTGACTCTAAAGAATGAATAACTGCAAGCTCATGAAGGCAGGGTTACTGACTCTATTTAAAATAATGAATAACTGCAAGCTCGTAAAGGCAGGGTTACTGGCTCCATTTAAAGAATGAATAACTGGAAGCTCGTGAAGGCATGGTTACTGACTCTAAAGAATGAATAACTGCAAGCTTGTGAAGGCATAGTTACTGACTCTATTTACAAGAATGAATAACTGCAAGCTCGTGAAGGCATGGTTACTGATTTAAAGAATAAATAACTGATAGCTCTTGAAAGCATAGTTACTGACTCTAAAGAATAAATAACTGCAAGCTCGTGAAGGCATAGTTACTGACTCTATTTAAAGAATGAATAACTGCAAGCTCGTAAAGGCATAGTTACTTACTCTATTTACAAGAATGAATAACTGCAATCTCATGAAAACATAGATACTGACCCTATTTAAAGAATGAATAACTGCAAGCTCGTAAAGGCATAGTTACTTACTCTATTTACAAGAATGAATAACTGCAATCTCGTGAAAACATAGATACTGACCCTATTTAAAGAATGAATAACTGCAAGCTCGTGAAGGCATAGTTACTGACTCTATTTAAAATAATGAATAACTGCAAGCTCGTAAAGGCAGGGTTACTGGCTCTATTTAAAAGAATGAATAACTGCAAGTTCGTGAATACATATATACTGACCCTATTTAAAGAATGAATAACTGCAAGCTCGTGAAAACATAGATACTGACCCTATTTAAAAGAATGAATAACTGCAAGCTCGTGATAACATAGATATTGACCCTATTTAAAAGAATGAATAACTGCAAGCTCGTGATAACATAGATATTGACCCTATTTAAAGAATGAATAACTGGAAGCTCGTGAAGGCATAGTTACTGACTTTTTTTAAAGAATGAATAACTTCAAGCTCGTGAAGGCATAGTTACTGACTCTATTTAAAGAATGAATAACTGCAAGCTTGTGAAAACATAGATATTGACCCTATTTAAAGACTGAAAAACTGCAAGCTCGTGAAGGCATGGTTACTGATTTAAAGAATGAATAACTGCAAGCTCGTGAAGGCATAGTTACTGACTCTATTTAAAGAATGAATAACTGCAAGCTTGTGAAAACATAGATATTGACCCTATTTAAAAACTGAAAAACTGCAAGCTCGTGAAGGCATGGTTACTGATTTAAAGAATGAATAACTGCAAGCTCGTGAAGGCATGGTTACTGATTTAAAGAATGAATAACTGCAAGCTTGTGAAAACATAGATATTGACCCTATTTAAAGACTGAAAAACTGCAAGCTCGTGAAGGCATGGTTACTGATTTAAAGAATGAATAACTGCAAGCTCGTGAAGGCATAGTTACTGACTCTATTTAAAGAATGAATAACTGCAAGCTTGTGAAAACATAGATATTGACCCTATTTAAAAACTGAAAAACTGCAAGCTCGTGAAGGCATGGTTACTGATTTAAAGAATGAATAACTGCAAGCTCGTGAAGGCATAGTTACTGACTCTATTTAAAGAATGAATAACTGCAAGCTCGTGAAAACATAGATATTGACCCTATTTAAAGACTGAAAACTGCAAGCTCGTGAAGGCATGGTTACTGATTTAAAGAATGAATAACTGCAAGCTCGTGAAGGCATAGTTACTGACTCTATTTAAAGAATGAATAACTGCAAGCTTGTGAAAACATAGATATTGACCCTATTTAAAGACTGAAAAACTGCAAGCTCGTGATAACATAGATATTGACCCTATTTAAAAGAATGAATAACTGCAAGCTCGTGATAACATAGATATTGACCCTATTTAAAGAATGAATAACTGGAAGCTCGTGAAGGCATAGTTACTGACTTTTTTTAAAGAATGAATAACTTCAAGCTCGTGAAGGCATAGTTACTGACTCTATTTAAAGAATGAATAACTGCAAGCTTGTGAAAACATAGATATTGACCCTATTTAAAGACTGAAAAACTGCAAGCTCGTGAAGGCATGGTTACTGATTTAAAGAATGAATAACTGCAAGCTCGTGAAGGCATAGTTACTGACTCTATTTAAAGAATGAATAACTGCAAGCTTGTGAAAACATATATATTGACCCTATTTAAAAACTGAAAAACTGCAAGCTCGTGAAGGCATGGTTACTGATTTAAAGAATGAATAACTGCAAGCTCGTGAAGGCATGGTTACTGATTTAAAGAATGAATAACTGCAAGCTTGTGAAAACATAGATATTGACCCTATTTAAAGACTGAAAAACTGCAAGCTCGTGAAGGCATGGTTACTGATTTAAAGAATGAATAACTGCAAGCTCGTGAAGGCATAGTTACTGACTCTATTTAAAGAATGAATAACTGCAAGCTTGTGAAAACATAGATATTGACCCTATTTAAAAACTGAAAAACTGCAAGCTCGTGGAGGCATGGTTACTGATTTAAAGAATGAATAACTGCAAGCTCGTGAAGGCATAGTTACTGACTCTATTTAAAGAATGAATAACTGCAAGCTCGTGAAAACATAGATATTGACCCTATTTAAAGACTGAAAACTGCAAGCTCGTGAAGGCATGGTTACTGATTTAAAGAATGAATAACTGCAAGCTCGTGAAGGCATAGTTACTGACTCTATTTAAAGAATGAATAACTGCAAGCTTGTGAAAACATAGATATTGACCCTATTTAAAGACTGAAAAACTGCAAGCTCGTGAAGGCATGGTTACTGATTTAAAGAATGAATAACTGCAAGCTCGTGAAGGCATAGTTACTGACTCTATTTAAAGAATGAATAACTGCAAGCTCGTGAAAACATAGATATTGACCCTATTTAAAGACTGAAAAACTGCAAGCTCGTGAAGGCATGGTTACTGATTTAAAGAATGAATAACTGCAAGCTCGTGAAGGCATAGTTACTGACTCTATTTAAAGAATGAATAACTGCAAGCTTGTGAAAACATAGATATTGACCCTATTTAAAGACTGAAAAACTGCAAGCTCGTGAAGGCATGGTTACTGATTTAAAGAATGAATAACTGCAAGCTCGTGAAGGCATGGTTACTGATTTAAAGAATGAATAACTGGAAGCTCGTGAAGGCATGGTTACTGACTCTATTTAAAGAATGAATAACTGCAAGCTTGTGAAAACATAGATATTGACCCTATTTAAAGACTGAAAAACTGCAAGCTCGTGAAGGCATGGTTACTGATTTAAAGAATGAATAACTGGAAGCTCGTGAAGGCATAGTTACTGACTTTTTTTAAAGAATGAATAACTTCAAACTCGTGAAGGCATAGTTACTGACTCTATTTAAAGAATGAATAACTGCAAGCTTGTGAAAACATAGATATTGACCCTATTTAAAGACTGAAAAACTGCAAGCTCGTGAAGGCATGGTTACTGATTTAAAGAATGAATAACTGGAAGCTCGTGAAGGCATAGTTACTGACTCTATTTAAAGAATGAATAACTGCAAGCTTGTGAAAACATAGATATTGACCCTATTTAAAGACTGAAAAACTGCAAGCTCGTGAAGGCATGGTTACTGATTTAAAGAATGAATAACTTCAAGCTCGTGAAGGCATAGTTACTGACTCTATTTAAAGAATGAATAACTGCAAGCTTGTGAAAACATAGATATTGACCCTATTTAAAGACTGAAAAACTGCAAGCTCGTGAAGGCATGGTTACTGATTTAAAGAATGAATAACTTCAAGCTCGTGAAGGCATAGTTACTGACTCTATTTAAAGAATGAAAAACTGCAAGCTTGTGAAAACATAGATATTGACCCTATTTAAAGACTGAAAAACTGCAAGCTCGTGAAGGCATGGTTACTGATTTAAAGAATGAATAACTTCAAGCTCGTGAAGGCATAGTTACTGACTCTATTTAAAGAATGAATAACTGCAAGCTTGTGAAAACATAGATATTGACCCTATTTAAAGACTGAAAAACTGCAAGCTCGTGAAGGCATGGTTACTGATTTAAAGAATGAATAACTGCAAGCTCGTGAAGGCATAGTTACTGACTTTTTTTAAAGAATGAATAACTTCAAGCTCGTGAAGGCATAGTTACTGACTCTATTTAAAGAATGAATAACTGCAAGCTTGTGAAAACATAGATATTGACCCTATTTAAAGACTGAAAAACTGCAAGCTCGTGAAGGCATGGTTACTGATTTAAAGAATGAATAACTGGAAGCTCGTGAAGGCATAGTTACTGACTTTTTTTAAAGAATGAATAACTTCAAGCTCGTGAAGGCATAGTTACTGACTCTATTTAAAGAATGAATAACTGCAAGCTTGTGAAAACATAGATATTGACCCTATTTAAAGACTGAAAAACTGCAAGCTCGTGAAGGCATGGTTACTGATTTAAAGAATGAATAACTGCAAGCTCGTGAAGGCATAGTTACTGACTCTATTTAAAGAATGAAAAACTGCAAGCTTGTGAAAACATAGATATTGACCCTATTTAAAGACTGAAAAACTGCAAGCTCGTGAAGGCATGGTTACTGATTTAAAGAATGAATAACTGGAAGCTCGTGAAGGCATGGTTACTGATTTAAAGAATGAATAACTTCAAGCTCGTGAAGGCATAGTTACTGACTCTATTTAAAGAATGAATAACTGCAAGCTTGTGAAAACATAGATATTGACCCTATTTAAAGACTGAAAAACTGCAAGCTCGTGAAGGCATGGTTACTGATTTAAAGAATGAATAACTGGAAGCTCGTGAAGGCATGGTTACTGATTTAAAGAATGAATAACTTCAAGCTCGTGAAGGCATAGTTACTGACTCTATTTAAAGAATGAATAACTGCAAGCTTGTGAAAACATAGATACTGACCCTATTTAAAGAATGAATAACTTCAAGCTCGTGAAGGCATAGTTACTGACTCTATTTAAAGAATGAATAACTGCAAGCTTGTGAAAACATAGATATTGACCCTATTTAAAGACTGAAAAACTGCAAGCTCGTAAAGGCATGGTTACTGATTTAAAGAATAAATAACTGATAGCTCTTGAAAGCATAGTTACTGACTCTAAAGAATAAATAACTGCAAGCTCGTGAAGGCATAGTTACTGACTCTATTTAAAGAATGAATAACTGCAAGCTCGTAAAGGCATAGTTACTTACTCTATTTACAAGAATGAATAACTGCAATCTCATGAAAACATAGATACTGACCCTATTTAAAGAATGAATAACTGCAAGCTCGTAAAGGCATAGTTACTTACTCTATTTACAAGAATGAATAACTGCAATCTCATGAAAACATAGATACTGACCCTATTTAAAGAATGAATAACTGCAAGCTCGTAAAGGCATAGTTACTTACTCTATTTACAAGAATGAATAACTGCAATCTCATGAAAACATAGATACTGACCCTATTTAAAGAATGAATAACTGCAAGCTCGTAAAGGCATAGTTACTTACTCTATTTACAAGAATGAATAACTGCAATCTCATGAAAACATAGATACTGACCCTATTTAAAGAATGAATAACTGCAAGCTCGTAAAGGCATAGTTACTTACTCTATTTACAAGAATGAATAACTGCAATCTCATGAAAACATAGATACTGACCCTATTTAAAGAATGAATAACTGCAAGCTCGTAAAGGCATAGTTACTTACTCTATTTACAAGAATGAATAACTGCAATCTCGTGAAAACATAGATACTGACCCTATTTAAAGAATGAATAACTGCAAGCTCGTGAAGGCATGGTTACTGATTTAAAGAATAAATAACTGATAGCTCTTGAAAGCATAGTTACTGACTCTAAAGAATAAATAACTGATAGCTCTTGAAAGCATAGTTACTGACTCTAAAGAATGAATAACTGCAAGCTCGTAAAGGCATAGTTACTTACTCTATTTACAAGAATGAATAACTGCAATCTCATGAAAACATAGATACTGACCCTATTTAAAGAATGAATAACTGCAAGCTCGTAAAGGCATAGTTACTTACTCTATTTACAAGAATGAATAACTGCAATCTCGTGAAAACATAGATACTGACCCTATTTAAAGAATGAATAACTGCAAGCTCGTGAAGGCATAGTTACTGACTCTATTTAAAATAATGAATAACTGCAAGCTCGTAAAGGCAGGGTTACTGGCTCTATTTAAAAGAATGAATAACTGCAAGTTCGTGAATACATATATACTGACCCTATTTAAAGAATGAATAACTGCAAGCTCGTGAAAACATAGATACTGACCCTATTTAAAAGAATGAATAACTGCAAGCTCGTGATAACATAGATATTGACCCTATTTAAAAGAATGAATAACTGCAAGCTCGTGATAACATAGATATTGACCCTATTTAAAGAATGAATAACTGGAAGCTCGTGAAGGCATAGTTACTGACTTTTTTTAAAGAATGAATAACTTCAAGCTCGTGAAGGCATAGTTACTGACTCTATTTAAAGAATGAATAACTGCAAGCTTGTGAAAACATAGATATTGACCCTATTTAAAGACTGAAAAACTGCAAGCTCGTGAAGGCATGGTTACTGATTTAAAGAATGAATAACTGCAAGCTCGTGAAGGCATAGTTACTGACTCTATTTAAAGAATGAATAACTGCAAGCTTGTGAAAACATAAATATTGACCCTATTTAAAGACTGAAAAACTGCAAGCTCGTGAAGGCATGGTTACTGATTTAAAGAATGAATAACTGCAAGCTCGTGAAGGCATAGTTACTGACTCTATTTAAAGAATGAATAACTGCAAGCTTGTGAAAACATAGATATTGACCCTATTTAAAAACTGAAAAACTGCAAGCTCGTGAAGGCATGGTTACTGATTTAAAGAATGAATAACTGCAAGCTCGTGAAGGCATAGTTACTGATTTAAAGAATAAATAACTGATAGCTCTTGAAAGCATAGTTACTGACTCTAAAGAATGAATAACTGCAAGCTTGTGAAGGCATAGTTACTGACTCTATTTACAAGAATGAATAACTGCAAGCTCGTGAAGGCATGGTTACTGATTTAAAGAATAAATAACTGATAGCTCTTGAAAGCATAGTTACTGACTCTAAAGAATAAATAACTGCAAGCTCGTGAAGGCATAGTTACTGACTCTATTTACAAGAATGAATAACTGCAAGCTCGTGAAGGCATGGTTACTGATTTAAAGAATAAATAACTGATAGCTCTTGAAAGCATAGTTACTGACTCTAAAGAATAAATAACTGCAAGCTCGTGAAGGCATAGTTACTGACTCTATTTAAAGAATGAATAACTGCAAGCTCGTGAAGGCATGGTTACTGATTAAAAGAATAAATAAATGAAAGCTCTTGAAAGAATAGTAACTGACTCTAAAGAATGAATAACTGCAAGCTCGTGAAGGCATAGTTACTGACTATTTACAAGAATGAATAACTGCAAGCTCGTGAAGGCATAGTTACTCACTCTATTTACAAGAATGAATAACTGCAAGCTCGTGAAGGCATGGTTACTGACTTTTTTTAAAGAATGAATAACTGCAAGCTCGTGAAGGCATAGTTACTGACTCTATTTACAAGAATGAATAACTGCAAGCTCGTGAAGGCATAGTTACTGACTCTATTTACAAGAATGAATAACTGCAAGCTCGTGAAGGCATGGTTACTGATTAAAAGAATAAATAAATGAAAGCTCTTGAAAGCATAGTAACTGACTCTAAAGAATGAATAACTGCAAGCTCATGAAGGCAGGGTTACTGACTCTATTTAAAATAATGAATAACTGCAAGCTCGTAAAGGCAGGGTTACTGGCTCCATTTAAAGAATGAATAACTGGAAGCTCGTGAAGGCATGGTTACTGACTCTAAAGAATGAATAACTGCAAGCTTGTGAAGGCATAGTTACTGACTCTATTTACAAGAATGAATAACTGCAAGCTCGTGAAGGCATGGTTACTGATTTAAAGAATAAATAACTGATAGCTCTTGAAAGCATAGTTACTGACTCTAAAGAATAAATAACTGCAAGCTCGTGAAGGCATAGTTACTGACTCTATTTAAAGAATGAATAACTGCAAGCTCGTAAAGGCATAGTTACTTACTCTATTTACAAGAATGAATAACTGCAATCTCATGAAAACATAGATACTGACCCTATTTAAAGAATGAATAACTGCAAGCTCGTAAAGGCATAGTTACTTACTCTATTTACAAGAATGAATAACTGCAATCTCGTGAAAACATAGATACTGACCCTATTTAAAGAATGAATAACTGCAAGCTCGTGAAGGCATAGTTACTGACTCTATTTAAAATAATGAATAACTGCAAGCTCGTAAAGGCAGGGTTACTGGCTCTATTTAAAAGAATGAATAACTGCAAGTTCGTGAATACATATATACTGACCCTATTTAAAGAATGAATAACTGCAAGCTCGTGAAAACATAGATACTGACCCTATTTAAAAGAATGAATAACTGCAAGCTCGTGATAACATAGATATTGACCCTATTTAAAAGAATGAATAACTGCAAGCTCGTGATAACATAGATATTGACCCTATTTAAAGAATGAATAACTGGAAGCTCGTGAAGGCATAGTTACTGACTTTTTTTAAAGAATGAATAACTTCAAGCTCGTGAAGGCATAGTTACTGACTCTATTTAAAGAATGAATAACTGCAAGCTTGTGAAAACATAGATATTGACCCTATTTAAAGACTGAAAAACTGCAAGCTCGTGAAGGCATGGTTACTGATTTAAAGAATGAATAACTGCAAGCTCGTGAAGGCATAGTTACTGACTCTATTTAAAGAATGAATAACTGCAAGCTTGTGAAAACATAGATATTGACCCTATTTAAAAACTGAAAAACTGCAAGCTCGTGAAGGCATGGTTACTGATTTAAAGAATGAATAACTGCAAGCTCGTGAAGGCATGGTTACTGATTTAAAGAATGAATAACTGCAAGCTTGTGAAAACATAGATATTGACCCTATTTAAAGACTGAAAAACTGCAAGCTCGTGAAGGCATGGTTACTGATTTAAAGAATGAATAACTGCAAGCTCGTGAAGGCATAGTTACTGACTCTATTTAAAGAATGAATAACTGCAAGCTTGTGAAAACATAGATATTGACCCTATTTAAAAACTTAAAAACTGCAAGCTCGTGAAGGCATGGTTACTGATTTAAAGAATGAATAACTGCAAGCTCGTGAAGGCATAGTTACTGACTCTATTTAAAGAATGAATAACTGCAAGCTCGTGAAAACATAGATATTGACCCTATTTAAAGACTGAAAACTGCAAGCTCGTGAAGGCATGGTTACTGATTTAAAGAATGAATAACTGCAAGCTCGTGAAGGCATAGTTACTGACTCTATTTAAAGAATGAATAACTGCAAGCTTGTGAAAACATAGATATTGACCCTATTTAAAGACTGAAAAACTGCAAGCTCGTGATAACATAGATATTGACCCTATTTAAAAGAATGAATAACTGCAAGCTCGTGATAACATAGATATTGACCCTATTTAAAGAATGAATAACTGGAAGCTCGTGAAGGCATAGTTACTGACTTTTTTTAAAGAATGAATAACTTCAAGCTCGTGAAGGCATAGTTACTGACTCTATTTAAAGAATGAATAACTGCAAGCTTGTGAAAACATAGATATTGACCCTATTTAAAGACTGAAAAACTGCAAGCTCGTGAAGGCATGGTTACTGATTTAAAGAATGAATAACTGCAAGCTCGTGAAGGCATAGTTACTGACTCTATTTAAAGAATGAATAACTGCAAGCTTGTGAAAACATAGATATTGACCCTATTTAAAAACTGAAAAACTGCAAGCTCGTGAAGGCATGGTTACTGATTTAAAGAATGAATAACTGCAAGCTCGTGAAGGCATGGTTACTGATTTAAAGAATGAATAACTGCAAGCTTGTGAAAACATAGATATTGACCCTATTTAAAGACTGAAAAACTGCAAGCTCGTGAAGGCATGGTTACTGATTTAAAGAATGAATAACTGCAAGCTCGTGAAGGCATAGTTACTGACTCTATTTAAAGAATGAATAACTGCAAGCTTGTGAAAACATAGATATTGACCCTATTTAAAAACTGAAAAACTGCAAGCTCGTGAAGGCATGGTTACTGATTTAAAGAATGAATAACTGCAAGCTCGTGAAGGCATAGTTACTGACTCTATTTAAAGAATGAATAACTGCAAGCTCGTGAAAACATAGATATTGACCCTATTTAAAGACTGAAAACTGCAAGCTCGTGAAGGCATGGTTACTGATTTAAAGAATGAATAACTGCAAGCTCGTGAAGGCATAGTTACTGACTCTATTTAAAGAATGAATAACTGCAAGCTTGTGAAAACATAGATATTGACCCTATTTAAAGACTGAAAAACTGCAAGCTCGTGAAGGCATGGTTACTGATTTAAAGAATGAATAACTGCAAGCTCGTGAAGGCATAGTTACTGACTCTATTTAAAGAATGAATAACTGCAAGCTCGTGAAAACATAGATATTGACCCTATTTAAAGACTGAAAAACTGCAAGCTCGTGAAGGCATGGTTACTGATTTAAAGAATGAATAACTGCAAGCTCGTGAAGGCATAGTTACTGACTCTATTTAAAGAATGAATAACTGCAAGCTTGTGAAAACATAGATATTGACCCTATTTAAAGACTGAAAAACTGCAAGCTCGTGAAGGCATGGTTACTGATTTAAAGAATGAATAACTGCAAGCTCGTGAAGGCATGGTTACTGATTTAAAGAATGAATAACTGGAAGCTCGTGAAGGCATGGTTACTGACTCTATTTAAAGAATGAATAACTGCAAGCTTGTGAAAACATAGATATTGACCCTATTTAAAGACTGAAAAACTGCAAGCTCGTGAAGGCATGGTTACTGATTTAAAGAATGAATAACTGGAAGCTCGTGAAGGCATAGTTACTGACTTTTTTTAAAGAATGAATAACTTCAAACTCGTGAAGGCATAGTTACTGACTCTATTTAAAGAATGAATAACTGCAAGCTTGTGAAAACATAGATATTGACCCTATTTAAAGACTGAAAAACTGCAAGCTCGTGAAGGCATGGTTACTGATTTAAAGAATGAATAACTGGAAGCTCGTGAAGGCATAGTTACTGACTCTATTTAAAGAATGAATAACTGCAAGCTTGTGAAAACATAGATATTGACCCTATTTAAAGACTGAAAAACTGCAAGCTCGTGAAGGCATGGTTACTGATTTAAAGAATGAATAACTTCAAGCTCGTGAAGGCATAGTTACTGACTCTATTTAAAGAATGAATAACTGCAAGCTTGTGAAAACATAGATATTGACCCTATTTAAAGACTGAAAAACTGCAAGCTCGTGAAGGCATGGTTACTGATTTAAAGAATGAATAACTTCAAGCTCGTGAAGGCATAGTTACTGACTCTATTTAAAGAATGAAAAACTGCAAGCTTGTGAAAACATAGATATTGACCCTATTTAAAGACTGAAAAACTGCAAGCTCGTGAAGGCATGGTTACTGATTTAAAGAATGAATAACTTCAAGCTCGTGAAGGCATAGTTACTGACTCTATTTAAAGAATGAATAACTGCAAGCTTGTGAAAACATAGATATTGACCCTATTTAAAGACTGAAAAACTGCAAGCTCGTGAAGGCATGGTTACTGATTTAAAGAATGAATAACTGCAAGCTCGTGAAGGCATAGTTACTGACTTTTTTTAAAGAATGAATAACTTCAAGCTCGTGAAGGCATAGTTACTGACTCTATTTAAAGAATGAATAACTGCAAGCTTGTGAAAACATAGATATTGACCCTATTTAAAGACTGAAAAACTGCAAGCTCGTGAAGGCATGGTTACTGATTTAAAGAATGAATAACTGGAAGCTCGTGAAGGCATAGTTACTGACTTTTTTTAAAGAATGAATAACTTCAAGCTCGTGAAGGCATAGTTACTGACTCTATTTAAAGAATGAATAACTGCAAGCTTGTGAAAACATAGATATTGACCCTATTTAAAGACTGAAAAACTGCAAGCTCGTGAAGGCATGGTTACTGATTTAAAGAATGAATAACTGCAAGCTCGTGAAGGCATAGTTACTGACTCTATTTAAAGAATGAAAAACTGCAAGCTTGTGAAAACATAGATATTGACCCTATTTAAAGACTGAAAAACTGCAAGCTCGTGAAGGCATGGTTACTGATTTAAAGAATGAATAACTGGAAGCTCGTGAAGGCATGGTTACTGATTTAAAGAATGAATAACTTCAAGCTCGTGAAGGCATAGTTACTGACTCTATTTAAAGAATGAATAACTGCAAGCTTGTGAAAACATAGATATTGACCCTATTTAAAGACTGAAAAACTGCAAGCTCGTGAAGGCATGGTTACTGATTTAAAGAATGAATAACTGGAAGCTCGTGAAGGCATGGTTACTGATTTAAAGAATGAATAACTTCAAGCTCGTGAAGGCATAGTTACTGACTCTATTTAAAGAATGAATAACTGCAAGCTTGTGAAAACATAGATACTGACCCTATTTAAAGAATGAATAACTTCAAGCTCGTGAAGGCATAGTTACTGACTCTATTTAAAGAATGAATAACTGCAAGCTTGTGAAAACATAGATATTGACCCTATTTAAAGACTGAAAAACTGCAAGCTCGTGAAGGCATGGTTACTGATTTAAAGAATGAATAACTGCAAGCTCGTGAAGGCATAGTTACTGACTTTTTTTAAAGAATGAATAACTGCAAGCTTGTGAAAACATAGATATTGACCCTATTTAAAGACTGAAAAACTGCAAGCTCGTGAAGGCATGGTTACTGATTTAAAGAATGAATAACTTCAAGCTCGTGAAGGCATAGTTACTGACTCTATTTAAAGAATGAATAACTGCAAGCTTGTGAAAACATAGATATTGACCCTATTTAAAGACTGAAAAACTGCAAGCTCGTGAAGGCATGGTTACTGATTTAAAGAATGAATAACTGGAAGCTCGTGAAGGCATGGTTACTGACTTTTTTTAAAGAATGAATAACTTCAAGCTCGTGAAGGCATAGTTACTGACTCTATTTAAAGAATGAATAACTGCAAGCTTGTGAAAACATAGATATTGACCCTATTTAAAGAATGAATAACTGGAAGCTCGTGAAGGCATGGTTACTGATTTAAAGAATGAATAACTTCAAGCTCGTGAAGGCATAGTTACTGACTTTTTTTAAAGAATGAATAACTGCAAGCTTGTGAAAACATAGATATTGACCCTATTTAAAGAATGAATAACTGGAAGCTCGTGAAGGCATGGTTACTGATTTAAAGAATGAATAACTTCAAGCTCGTGAAGGCATAGTTACTGACTCTATTTAAAGAATGAATAACTGCAAGCTTGTGAAAACATAGATATTGACCCTATTTAAAGACTGAAAAACTGCAAGCTCGTGAAGGCATGGTTACTGATTTAAAGAATGAATAACTGGAAGCTCGTGAAGGCATGGTTACTGACTTTTTTTAAAGAATGAATAACTTCAAGCTCGTGAAGGCATAGTTACTGACTCTATTTAAAGAATGAATAACTGCAAGCTTGTGAAAACATAGATATTGACCCTATTT
The DNA here is from genome assembly GCA_963513935.1 of Aphrophora alni. Classification (NCBI taxonomy): domain Eukaryota; kingdom Metazoa; phylum Arthropoda; class Insecta; order Hemiptera; family Aphrophoridae; genus Aphrophora; species Aphrophora alni. Next base: position 30,070,277 of record OY740771.1, on the reverse strand, counting down.
AAAGACTGAAAAACTGCAAGCTCGTGAAGGCATGGTTACTGATTTAAAGAATGAATAACTGGAAGCTCGTGAAGGCATGGTTACTGATTTAAAGAATGAATAACTTCAAGCTCGTGAAGGCATAGTTACTGACTCTATTTAAAGAATGAATAACTGCAAGCTTGTGAAAACATAGATATTGACCCTATTTAAAGACTGAAAAACTGCAAGCTCGTGAAGGCATGGTTACTGATTTAAAGAATGAATAACTGCAAGCTCGTGAAGGCATAGTTACTGACTTTTTTTAAAGAATGAATAACTTCAAGCTCGTGAAGGCATAGTTACTGACTCTATTTAAAGAATGAATAACTGCAAGCTTGTGAAAACATAGATATTGACCCTATTTAAAGACTGAAAAACTGCAAGCTCGTGAAGGCATGGTTACTGATTTAAAGAATGAATAACTGCAAGCTTGTGAAAACATAGATATTGACCCTATTTAAAGACTGAAAAACTGCAAGCTCGTGAAGGCATGGTTACTGATTTAAAGAATGAATAACTTCAAGCTCGTGAAGGCATAGTTACTGACTCTATTTAAAGAATGAAAAACTGCAAGCTTGTGAAAACATAGATATTGACCCTATTTAAAGACTGAAAAACTGCAAGCTCGTGAAGGCATGGTTACTGATTTAAAGAATGAATAACTTCAAGCTCGTGAAGGCATAGTTACTGACTCTATTTAAAGAATGAATAACTGCAAGCTTGTGAAAACATAGATATTGACCCTATTTAAAGACTGAAAAACTGCAAGCTCGTGAAGGCATGGTTACTGATTTAAAGAATGAATAACTGCAAGCTCGTGAAGGCATAGTTACTGACTTTTTTTAAAGAATGAATAACTGCAAGCTTGTGAAAACATAGATATTGACCCTATTTAAAGACTGAAAAACTGCAAGCTCGTGAAGGCATGGTTACTGATTTAAAGAATGAATAACTGCAAGCTCGTGAAGGCATAGTTACTGACTTTTTTTAAAGAATGAATAACTTCAAGCTCGTGAAGGCATAGTTACTGACTCTATTTAAAGAATGAATAACTGCAAGCTTGTGAAAACATAGATATTGACCCTATTTAAAGACTGAAAATCTGCAAGCTCGTGAAGGCATGGTTACTGATTTAAAGAATGAATAACTGGAAGCTCTTGAAGGCATAGTTACTGACTTTTTTTAAAGAATGAATAACTTCAAGCTCGTGAAGGCATAGTTACTGACTCTATTTAAAGAATGAATAACTGCAAGCTTGTGAAAACATAGATATTGACCCTATTTAAAGACTGAAAAACTGCAAGCTCGTGAAGGCATGGTTACTGATTTAAAGAATGAATAACTGCAAGCTCGTGAAGGCATAGTTACTGACTTTTTTTAAAGAATGAATAACTTCAAGCTCGTGAAGGCATAGTTACTGACTCTATTTAAAGAATGAATAACTGCAAGCTTGTGAAAACATAGATATTGACCCTATTTAAAGACTGAAAATCTGCAAGCTCGTGAAGGCATGGTTACTGATTTAAAGAATGAATAACTGGAAGCTCTTGAAGGCATAGTTACTGACTTTTTTTAAAGAATGAATAACTTCAAGCTCGTGAAGGCATAGTTACTGACTCTATTTAAAGAATGAATAACTGCAAGCTTGTGAAAACATAGATATTGACCCTATTTAAAGACTGAAAAACTGCAAGCTCGTGAAGGCATGGTTACTGATTTAAAGAATGAATAACTGCAAGCTCGTGAAGGCATAGTTACTGACTCTATTTAAAGAATGAAAAACTGCAAGCTTGTGAAAACATAGATATTGACCCTATTTAAAGACTGAAAAACTGCAAGCTCGTGAAGGCATGGTTACTGATTTAAAGAATGAATAACTGGAAGCTCGTGAAGGCATGGTTACTGATTTAAAGAATGAATAACTTCAAGCTCGTGAAGGCATAGTTACTGACTCTATTTAAAGAATGAATAACTGCAAGCTTGTGAAAACATAGATATTGACCCTATTTAAAGACTGAAAAACTGCAAGCTCGTGAAGGCATGGTTACTGATTTAAAGAATGAATAACTGCAAGCTCGTGAAGGCATAGTTACTGACTTTTTTAAAAGAATGAATAACTTCAAGCTCGTGAAGGCATAGTTACTGACTCTATTTAAAGAATGAATAACTGCAAGCTTGTGAAAACATAGATATTGACCCTATTTAAAGACTGAAAAACTGCAAGCTCGTGAAGGCATGGTTACTGATTTAAAGAATGAATAACTGGAAGCTCGTGAAGGCATAGTTACTGACTTTTTTTAAAGAATGAATAACTTCAAGCTCGTGAAGGCATAGTTACTGACTCTATTTAAAGAATGAATAACTGCAAGCTTGTGAAAACATAGATATTGACCCTATTTAAAGACTGAAAAACTGCAAGCTCGTGAAGGCATGGTTACTGATTTAAAGAATGAATAACTGCAAGCTCGTGAAGGCATAGTTACTGACTTTTTTTAAAGAATGAAAAACTGCAAGCTCGTGAAGGCATAGTTACTGACTCTATTTAAAGAATGAATAACTGCAAGCTTGTGAAGGCATAGTTACTGACTCTATTTAAAGAATGAATAACTGCAAGCTTGTGAAGGCATAGTTACTGACTCTATTTAAAGAATGAATAACTGCAAGCTTGTGAAAACATAGATATTGACCCTATTTAAAGACTGAAAAACTGCAAGCTCGTGAAGGCATGGTTACTGATTTAAAGAATGAATAACTGCAAGCTCGTGAAGGCATAGTTACTGACTTTTTTAAAAGAATGAATAACTTCAAGCTCGTGAAGGCATAGTTACTGACTCTATTTAAAGAATGAATAACTGCAAGCTTGTGAAAACATAGATATTGACCCTATTTAAAGACTGAAAAACTGCAAGCTCGTGAAGGCATGGTTACTGATTTAAAGAATGAATAACTGGAAGCTCGTGAAGGCATGGTTACTGACTTTTTTTAAAGAATGAATAACTTCAAGCTCGTGAAGGCATAGTTACTGACTCTATTTAAAGAATGAATAACTGCAAGCTTGTGAAAACATAGATATTGACCCTATTTAAAGACTGAAAAACTGCAAGCTCGTGAAGGCATGGTTACTGATTTAAAGAATGAATAACTGCAAGCTCGTGAAGGCATAGTTACTGACTTTTTTTAAAGAATGAATAACTTCAAGCTCGTGAAGGCATAGTTACTGACTCTATTTAAAGAATGAATAACTGCAAGCTTGTGAAAACATAGATATTGACCCTATTTAAAGACTGAAAAACTGCAAGCTCGTGAAGGCATGGTTACTGATTTAAAGAATGAATAACTGGAAGCTCGTGAAGGCATAGTTACTGACTTTTTTTAAAGAATGAATAACTTCAAGCTCGTGAAGGCATAGTTACTGACTCTATTTAAAGAATGAATAACTGCAAGCTTGTGAAAACATAGATATTGACCCTATTTAAAGACTGAAAAACTGCAAGCTCGTGAAGGCATGGTTACTGATTTAAAGAATGAATAACTGCAAGCTCGTGAAGGCATAGTTACTGACTTTTTTTAAAGAATGAAAAACTGCAAGCTCGTGAAGGCATAGTTACTGACTCTATTTAAAGAATGAATAACTGCAAGCTTGTGAAGGCATAGTTACTGACTCTATTTAAAGAATGAATAACTGCAAGCTTGTGAAGGCATAGTTACTGACTCTATTTAAAGAATGAATAACTGCAAGCTTGTGAAGGCATAGTTACTGACTCTATTTAAAGAATGAATAACTGCAAGCTTGTGAAGGCATAGTTACTGACTCTATTTAAAGAATGAATAACTTCAAGCTCGTGAAGGCATAGTTACTGACTCTATTTAAAGAATGAATAACTGCAAGCTTGTGAAAACATAGATATTGACCCTATTTAAAGACTGAAAAACTGCAAGCTCGTGAAGGCATGGTTACTGATTTAAAGAATGAATAACTGCAAGCTCGTGAAGGCAGGGTTACTGACTCTATTTAAAAAATGAATAACTGCAGGCTCGTGAAAACATAGATATTGACCCTATTTAAAGAATGAATAACTGCAAGCTCGTGAAGGCATGGTTACTGATTTAAAGAATGAATAACTGCAAGCTCGTGAAGGCAGGGTTACTGACTCTATTTAAAAAATGAATAACTGCAGGCTCGTGAAAACATAGATATTGACCCTATTTAAAGAATGAATATCTGCATGCTCGTGAAGGCATGGTTACTGATTTAAAGAATGAATAACTGCAAGCTCGTGAAGGCATAGTTACTGACTCTATTTAAAGAATGAATAACTGCAAGCTTGTGAAAACATAGATATTGACCCTATTTAAAGACTGAAAAACTGCAAGCTCGTGAAGGCATGGTTACTGATTTAAAGAATGAATAACTGGAAGCTCGTGAAGGCATAGTTACTGACTTTTTTTAAAGAATGAATAACTTCAAGCTCGTGAAGGCATAGTTACTGACTCTATTTAAAGAATGAATAACTGCAAGCTTGTGAAAACATAGATATTGACCCTATTTAAAGACTGAAAAACTGCAAGCTCGTGAAGGCATGGTTACTGATTTAAAGAATGAATAACTGCAAGCTCGTGAAGGCATAGTTACTGACTTTTTTTAAAGAATGAAAAACTGCAAGCTCGTGAAGGCATAGTTACTGACTCTATTTAAAGAATGAATAACTGCAAGCTTGTGAAGGCATAGTTACTGACTCTATTTAAAGAATGAATAACTGCAAGCTTGTGAAGGCATAGTTACTGACTCTATTTAAAGAATGAATAACTGCAAGCTTGTGAAAACATAGATATTGACCCTATTTAAAGACTGAAAAACTGCAAGCTCGTGAAGGCATGGTTACTGATTTAAAGAATGAATAACTGCAAGCTCGTGAAGGCATAGTTACTGACTTTTTTAAAAGAATGAATAACTTCAAGCTCGTGAAGGCATAGTTACTGACTCTATTTAAAGAATGAATAACTGCAAGCTTGTGAAAACATAGATATTGACCCTATTTAAAGACTGAAAAACTGCAAGCTCGTGAAGGCATGGTTACTGATTTAAAGAATGAATAACTGGAAGCTCGTGAAGGCATGGTTACTGACTTTTTTTAAAGAATGAATAACTTCAAGCTCGTGAAGGCATAGTTACTGACTCTATTTAAAGAATGAATAACTGCAAGCTTGTGAAAACATAGATATTGACCCTATTTAAAGACTGAAAAACTGCAAGCTCGTGAAGGCATGGTTACTGATTTAAAGAATGAATAACTGCAAGCTCGTGAAGGCATAGTTACTGACTTTTTTTAAAGAATGAATAACTTCAAGCTCGTGAAGGCATAGTTACTGACTCTATTTAAAGAATGAATAACTGCAAGCTTGTGAAAACATAGATATTGACCCTATTTAAAGACTGAAAAACTGCAAGCTCGTGAAGGCATGGTTACTGATTTAAAGAATGAATAACTGGAAGCTCGTGAAGGCATAGTTACTGACTTTTTTTAAAGAATGAATAACTTCAAGCTCGTGAAGGCATAGTTACTGACTCTATTTAAAGAATGAATAACTGCAAGCTTGTGAAAACATAGATATTGACCCTATTTAAAGACTGAAAAACTGCAAGCTCGTGAAGGCATGGTTACTGATTTAAAGAATGAATAACTGCAAGCTCGTGAAGGCATAGTTACTGACTTTTTTTAAAGAATGAAAAACTGCAAGCTCGTGAAGGCATAGTTACTGACTCTATTTAAAGAATGAATAACTGCAAGCTTGTGAAGGCATAGTTACTGACTCTATTTAAAGAATGAATAACTGCAAGCTTGTGAAGGCATAGTTACTGACTCTATTTAAAGAATGAATAACTGCAAGCTTGTGAAGGCATAGTTACTGACTCTATTTAAAGAATGAATAACTGCAAGCTTGTGAAGGCATAGTTACTGACTCTATTTAAAGAATGAATAACTTCAAGCTCGTGAAGGCATAGTTACTGACTCTATTTAAAGAATGAATAACTGCAAGCTTGTGAAAACATAGATATTGACCCTATTTAAAGACTGAAAAACTGCAAGCTCGTGAAGGCATGGTTACTGATTTAAAGAATGAATAACTGCAAGCTCGTGAAGGCAGGGTTACTGACTCTATTTAAAAAATGAATAACTGCAGGCTCGTGAAAACATAGATATTGACCCTATTTAAAGAATGAATAACTGCAAGCTCGTGAAGGCATGGTTACTGATTTAAAGAATGAATAACTGTAAGCTCGTGAAGGCAGGGTTACTGACTCTATTTAAAAAATGAATAACTGCAGGCTCGTGAAAACATAGATATTGACCCTATTTAAAGAATGAATATCTGCATGCTCGTGAAGGCATGGTTACTGATTTAAAGAATGAATAACTGGAAGCTCGTGAAGGCATAGTTACTGACTCTATTTAAAAGAATGAATAACTGCAAGCTCGTAAAGGCATAGTTACTGACTCTATTTAAAAGAATGAATAACTGCAAGCTCGTAAAGGCATAGTTACTGACTCTATTTAAAAGAATGAATAACTGCAAGCTCGTAAAGGCAGGGTTACTGACTCTATTTAAAAAATGAATAACTGCAAGCTCGTAAAGGCAAGGTTACTGGCTCCATTTAAAAGAATGAATAACTGCAAGCTCGTGAATACATAGTTACCGACCCTATTTAAAGAATGGATAAATACAAGATCGTGAAGGCATAGTTACTGACTCTATTTAAATAATTATTAACTGCAAGCAAATACAGAGTTATTGATCTATTTAAAGAATAAATTACTGGTAGCTCGTGTGACTCTATTTACAGAATGAATAACTGCAAACTCATGAAAGTAGAGTTACTAACAGAACGATAGAGGTTTTATTTAGGAACACGACAGCGTTCCGAAGTAATAGGGATTACAGTAAATAATAGTTTTCTTCTATATAAATTTTTCTTAATGGTTATGCACTATTTATTTATAATGTATGTACACAGGTTGATTATTGGTGTTATATGTATGTTTGTTTTATTACATTATACGATTGATAGGGGATGAAGTTTCTAAACATGAAATTAGGAGATGGAGTCGCCCAGAAAAGCAGAACATCCTTACTTTAACGTTTTGTCGCTAAAGAACGGTCACAACTAGTGTACAACAGCAGAATAATAAACTTATGCCAAGAAAATTGCATTGATAAGCTTATACTTGCAAACAGTTGACATCGGCTTCTAGTAACCTATCTTTTATGTTTTATCTCAGTATATATGCAAAAGAAAATTTTTAAGATAATGCCATTTTTATAATTCGTAGAAATAATAAAATCATTTCACGTGTTGGCAGTTTTCAATCCCTTTAGTTTATAGTGAATTTTCATATACAGCTCAAAAACATCATTAGATAATGTTGATAATTTAAAATTTGTGTTTTCAACATACGTTACTTTGGTTGTTGGCTATATGGACAAATTTCCTTATGTTCATCAGTTTATCCTCAAGGACTTTCTTCAGTGAGTACGGGCATGGCAATCCCGAGGTAACCTAGTTGGGGATCATACCCCTTTCACTTAATATTTTATTATATACCTCTCCTATCAGCTCTCCCTAGTCCAACTCTTGTTTTCTTTCGTCCCTGACACTAGTATTCAAGGGCTATGGGTCAATTTTAAGTTCTTTTCTTTTCACTTTAGTATGGCCATGGAGGAGGTTTTTCGCCTTTAAACAAAAAGGGAAAAATACTCCAGTTGGCACGCACAAAAGTTCTGCCCATTCGTTTTTATCAATGTTGTAAACACAACCTTAAAAAATTTATGAATTTTATAACAGTCAATCATCTAAACATATAGGTTAGAATCGTTGTAAGTGTAAAATGATTTTAAAAAAATCTGTTTAAATCGTTCTAAATTAATTCTACAAAGTTGTTTATGGTTTCTATTGACTATAAAATTGGGCTTATGGAGTTACTTTGAAATTAATTAATTACAAAGAGTGCTGTTGAATTCCTTTGCTTAGTCTTTGGACATTAGGGTAGAGTTTGGGTTATTCATTTTTATTTGTCAATTTATGTCTGAACTTTTAGAGTTTTGCTTCGCTGTCACCATCATTACCCTAGGTGTTAGGCTATTGCATAACTGCCGTATTGTAAATATATAGCTACTGTTAGGAATAAGTTAGATAGCATATAACAATAAACATTACTAAAGGCGTCGCTATAGACCTAGACTAAAAAATGGTTATTTTATCAAATAAAAACATTCTACAGTGCATTACTCCGTATAATACTAAGCCAGCTAAACGGCTTTTCAATTAGGTAATGAATAATAAATGGTCAGTACATCGCCTTCATTCTAGCTTTCCGTACAAATATTAGTTTCCCACTTTAACTCACGACGTTGGGTCAACATCATAACTTTTGTACCCCCACTAAGTTTGACCGGGTATCTTCCGCTAAGTTAGACCACTACTCATTACATCAACCAGCAGTTCAGCAATAATTCTTACACGTTTTTTACCAGAAAATTAGTTCTTGGCCAATTTCGTTATCCAAAACAAATCGTAACTTACTTTTCACTCTACCTATTAAAATTTCGTGTAAATATGAAAATGTAATAATAATAATACCTTTTAATAATATAAAAATCTGATTATGTTTATAATTAATAGTTATAAAATACTATATTGTATCTATAGAGTTAATTAGGCTATTTGCATTTATTTTTTTAATGGTTTCAAACCAAAAAGAAACTACTGTTCTTTTGACACCTTTTCTAATTACTTGTTTTAATGATTTTCTTTTTCAGTTGTCACTAAAGGCCGTTAACCTAAAGACCACACAGGCAGCCCCTAAAGTAACGGTTCATTCTAAGAATGAGGTGTCCAGTGCTATTTGTCATTGTTGAAATCTGTAAGTCCGGAAGCCTAACATTCTAGTTTAATAGTATTTTAATCATTTATGTTTAGTTTATATAAAATAATAATAATCACGCCTCTCCGTAAGGAAATGTAACAAATCCTATCTGTCTGTGGATTTTATTTTGTTCGTATTATATCAAGAAGATTAGTTAGTGTCACAGGGAACTTAACTCTTCCACTTAACCTCAATAATTACAAAATATATTAACACCTAACTCATAACCGATAGGCCCTAATACGTACAGTTATTATATAATACTTATATTGGCAGATTTTTATGACAATAAAAATATGGCGATATCGTGTTGGTATTTTAAACCCTTTTAGATAACTTTTAGGTTGTGTTCAGAATAAAGACTGAATAAAAACCAATTTGTGCTTCTCTGGAGCGTTTTTGTCACGCATTGTCGTAACAATGTATTCGAAATATTGGAGTTTTGTGAGTTGGCTGTCTAAAAGAATTTATTAGATTTTTACGGAATTTCTTAAAAGCGGACCCGTAGGTATACTATTTGCGAATGTAGTCGAAAATTTGCCTAATTTGGTCATTAAATTTATAACGCTATGTGCCTATGGTCTTTTATGTGCTTCAAATAGGCATAAACGTTTGACTGTATGAACTAATATCTTCATCTCGACAGTTCTGTTAAAATGACAAAACGTCCATTATAGCGGTGTAGGCGGTAGCCATATGAATAGACAGACGCTTAATCAATAGGTACTAAAGCGTAATTATTTTGAATTTTTAAAAACAAATATTAACTTATATTCCAGCTTCGATAAACATTACCTTTAATTATACACACCAAGAAGAACTTTGTTACAGGCCTACACATTTTCTAAATTATTTACTCTCTCATTTCTTACCTTTTTAAAAACATTACTGTATAAGCCAAATACATAGACATATTTTTTTAAACATTTGATAAATCTCTGACTGTCGTGCGTTTATACAATTTTATGAAACGGATAGACTCACTGATGTAGGCTACTCAAAATTGTCCGACCAAATATGTAGTTGACGACAGCAAAATTCTCTAAGAACATGTTTTACCGAACAAAAGTTCGACATATAGGCCTACCCACACCCCTAACTCCTCAATTTGTCCGCTAATGTCATAACTAAACAATTATAAACCTAATAACACTCTTTTCTTAACATTAAATTACATGGTATACATTACAACAGACTGTAGGGCTAATAGATAGTTGAATGTCTACTTACCTGCACTCCACAGTTGACTAGCCTACTCACAAAATATTAACCCTAGGAAAAGAAAGTGTGTAAGCTACAAGATAACAAGAGTGACTGACGTTTAGTGTGGGTGCGTACTAAAATGTTTAGTAGTGAACCTTTCGCGCTTAAGAAACCTTTCCCAGGACGAACACTCAAAATTCTCCATTCCTACACTCCACACATTTCCGTAATTGTAATGTTTAACTCAAGTCTAACATTCGCAAATAGTTACGGGAATACTAGTTTAAAGGGGTTGAATTAAAATAGGGTGAGGCTAAGAAGTAGAATAATTATACTTTGCCCAAAATTATTTGAAGGATTGAGGAGAGTGAAAATAGGGGCAGTAATAAATGCACGTTAAATTTTAGTAATAGTTTGATTTTGAACAAACTCATAATATCAGGTAGCCTAAGTATTTGTTCCTATTTCATTTTGAAAAATAAATATAACTTGATTTTTCTCCTCTATTTTGATGAGAGTTAAAATTATTATGTCTTAGTGCCGTTATGTCATTAATGAAAAAAAAGGCTATAACCCCTACCGTACAAATTTTATTTAATAATCTACAAAAGGCCAATAATAAACGGCATATTTCTTCCTTTTTATTGATGTTTTACTAGTGTACTCCAAATGATTCGTAGCTAAAATTAAAAAGATAGTTTTTTGTTCTTAGAATGATCTCTGTTTGTCGATTGTCTATGTGTTATCAGTACCGTGATCTACTCTTCAAAGTGGTGAACCAATTTTGATCAAACTTTGTATGTGGGAATAATTTAACTATATCTGGAGACCTTTTTAAAAACTCAAAATTTAGCCGTACATATCGTAGGACCAAAATTTAAATTATTAAATTTTCAAAATTTGCTTTAACAATTTTGATTGTTTTTTCTGAAATATTAGCTCCTAAAAAAAACGTAAACTTATTGGTCACCATCATACCAAAATTTTTTTCAAACGTTGGCTGAAAAAAACAAAACAAAATAACTTTGTTTGGAATTGATATAAAAGGCATAGCCTATCTATATTTATCAAGTCAACAGTGGTGAAACATGAAGATTAATGACCCATTCCTCTGTCCAAAGTCCGAGTAAAAGATAATTACGGTTCAGGAGTAGCCCTAACTGGAAAACAAATACAACTTTTACCTCTAGTTTAAAGTACAACCATAACAAGTATAGAGGAATACCTAATTTATCAAATCGAAAGTAGGGAAATGTGAAGATTAGTGACTCAATCAGCTGAGCCAAATTACGATTAAAAGGAAATTACAGTTTAGGATAATTGGGAAAAAGAAATTAAACTTTACCTCTAATGTAAGGTAGCCTACAAGCGAAAAAAGTCTAGGGTTCTGTTTAAATATATTTTGAAAATAGACTTATTTTCATTGAAAAGGTTTATAAAAATGATAATGAATTTATTTTAGGACCTACCAACTTATCTCCTATCAGAAATACAAGGAGGAAAATTCAGTAGGCCTAATGAAAAAATACATTTTCTTTTATTACTACCATAGCCTATAACAGACTCATAGAGTCATTTTTGGAAAGATAGTCTATCAATGATTATTTTGTATTTCATTATTTGGTTTTGTTCATAGATGTTAGTTTGATCTTTATACACAGTTATTTTAAATTAAGGCGATAAACTGTTATTCGTTATTAAAACAGTGATCTTTTCCTTAATAACCAACAACTAAACTTTACGGTATCGAGACTGTAAGGAAAGCAAACAAGAAAACGAGCATTAAAAACTGTGATTTTTACTTAAAACCTTGTTATAACAACTTAAATATTTAATGAACAAAATGCTTAGGAATAACATTTAAAACATACTGTAATTCAATATAGTTAATAGGTATACGTTTATCAAGTTCAAAGAAAATGTAGTATTTTCATTAATTCATCCTCTTTCGTGGAAGTCTTTTTGCGCATTAAAATCTTTCTCTCGAAAAAACGAAAACGTTTAATTTGAAAGAAATAAATAGTCTACAAGTCTCAAAACCACTATGAATATATATTGACAGCATTCTTGTTAAAAGAAAATTAAAGTTGTAATAACTTGCTATATGTTGACTTTTATTTAATGAAATATTAAAACATTTTTATGTGGTTTACAAGGGAAAACCCGTTTCGTTCATCATCCCCTTAACGAAAAAAAGCAGAAAATCGATAGGGCCTACTTCTAGCCATGGAATACTCTAAGTAGCGTTATAGGCCTACAATACAACTAACTCAATAAGTAGTTTAAAGTGTAGTCTACACTCAATAGTTAGGTCTCTTATGTAGGCCCTACTATACTGATTATAGGCTTATTCGTTTTTATTATTTATTTTTTGTTTTACTTATGTAGGGTAGGCTACAATAACACAAAAAAAAATTGTTTATGATTTCTATTAACTATCTGTTATCCATATAGTTATCCATCTATTGCCCATACTGTGAACCTATTTTTAATAAACTTTATATGTGGAAATATTTTCACTGCTCCTGGAAACATTTTTAAAAACTACAAATTTAGTAGTCTAATGTCAAATCTTAAAGTTAAAATTTTCTCAAAATTGGGTTTAAGCCTAACGATTTTGATTAAGGATCTCTGAAATTTTATCCCGACAGTCCTATTCAAATCATAGGCCTATTGGTCGCCATCTCCCAATAAATCTCATTTCGGGAGTTAGATGTAAAAAAAAACAAAAAAAACTGTCTATGGAGCTGTTATAAATCGCATAATCCTAAAAGTAGACTTTTAATAAAATGTGAGTTAATGACCCAATACCTTGAGCTAAGTTAGTAAAAGAAAATTTAGGTAGGCCTACAGGAATAACTGGCAACACGAATTAAATTTTTAGACTACCTCTAGTTTAAAGCACAAGTGAAGCAAGTTTAGGCTCTTGTTACATATTTGTTAAATAATCGTTTCTTATAAACCGTTGATAAGGGTCGCCGGAGCTTTTCTACAAAGCTACCAACATCACTTAGGCTACATAAGAAATACTTTGGGTAAATTCAGTGATGAAAACATTACCCTCTTCTTCTCTCCTTCCGTAGCTCACAAGTAATTTTTTATTTAGCATAAAAGTATGTTTTAGGATATGGCGACGATTATAATTTGTTCTTATTATTTGATTTTATTGATGGGTGTGTGAAAAAGTTAGTGCGATGTTAATTAGCAGTTTTTAATTGGAGTCGATAAATTTTATTTGTTATTACAAAACTTCTTCTTTCAATAGGGATGAAGAAGTATTGAGACTGCAAGGTAGGCTAATAACCGTAACTAACAACCGATTATTTCCTGTTTGTAATCAGTCAAGCAAACGAGCATTAAAAGCTGTGATTTTACTGAAAACCTTATTATAAATATTTAATTAACTCTTTAATGAACAAAAGGGTTTAGGAATAACATTCGGAATATCCTGTTACTCGATGTATTTAATATAGGTAAACATTTACCCTATTATGAACAAATTAAAGTTCAAAAGAAAATGTAGCCTTACAAATATTTTCATTAATTCATCCTTTTTACATCGAAATCTTGTTGCGCATTAAACCCTTTGTATCGAAGTCAACAAAAACGTTTCTCTTAAAAAAAAGAAAGAACAATACATTCAAGTCATAAAGTCACATGAAAAATTATTGAAAGCATTCTTGTTGCAAGAAAATTAGAGTTTGTAATAACTTGGTTACTCGGTTATAAGTTAGGCCTATAGATAGACTATCTTAGATTTTAATTACTTAAACAAATTAAATTGGCGTTTAATTAAAATATCACTCCAAATGAAAAACACAAATTAGTTAACAAACACTTTATTACGTTTCAATTACTTCACAATCATCATCAGTTGTTTACATGTAGGCCTAGACTAGTTTTGGCTTGGGGCGTGGCTTAATTTACTAAGTGTTATTACACACGTGAGGCGGTGGTTCAGTTGGAATACAACTTGTGCACCTGAAAACAGTTGAAGATAGAATTGTGTTTCTTTAAATAAAATTATGGATTGAATTATACAAGTGGCTTGCTCGTTCTAAATGATTGATGATTTTATTCGCTATAGACGTAAAAAAAGATAAGATTATCTACAAATGTAGTTAAAAGGTTTTACAGTTGTCTACTGTTTCTAAAATGTAGATCCTAGTTCATCTAAATCTACGTCAGACCATTAAGTAGGTTAATGTCAAGAAATTCAAAAGTAGCCCACTTGCGTAAGTCTGGACTTAGATTAACATTTAGCCTATTTGGGAGGGTGGAGTGTGCGTGTGTTGGTTCGAGCATGCGTGATTGCGTACTAGAATTACTCCACCCTTCCAAATGAATGTTAATCTAAGAGGTTACTTTTTAATTTCTTGGCAATGATACAATTAACTTGATATAGTAAACTATTATTTTGAATCATTTTTATAGGCCTAAAACAAAAGATAAGTTCCAAGGCAATTTTTTTTTGCCAATAAGTATCCTAATAATGTAGCCTATAGTTGTGAAGAAAACTATTGTTTTAATTAAAATCACTCCGTCGTGTGAAATGATGCAAGTTAAAACAAAAATGTCGGCTACAGCATTGTTTAAATGAGCGTAGGCTATGGTCTGACCAATTATCGCAATTATCATAAAACCGCAGAAAAGGTTAATAAATTATTAATAGTTCTAAATATAGTGCAGATTAATTCAATTAGTAATTATGATATTGGAAAATGAAATAACTTTAAATCTATAAGTTACAACCCGTACACAGATAGGCCTTAATAATGACGACTTTTTAAAAGTTTGATGAAAATTGACAAAGATATTTCTGAAACATAACTTATGGACTTCAACTAGGCCTAAGCTTAGATAGAGCATGTCGCTAAATTCAACACATTGATGGATCTGATTAATATTCGTTGATTCATTAAGAAAATCCTGTTGTCCGAGATTAGTTCCCAATGAGACAAATCCACCGAAATCGGTATGTTTGATAAATGTGCGGTTCTCTATAAATTTAACTGATGACTAGAGACTATAATATTTCTTAATTAATTAAGATTTTTAATTGAATTTACAGACGCTTTTGATAGATTTCCGATTCAATTGACTTAACAATGATTTTAGCGTCTTGAATAATGGCTATCCATTAATACTTATCCTACGCCTGCACAGATTTAATAGATATAAAAACATAATGACAGCTAGCAGTTCTTTTATGCATTTGTATTGTACTGATTTTTTAGGCCTATTAAAATAACTTAAAATTACAATAAAACGTCTTAGTTATCGTAGGCTATTAACACCCAATTAAGAATGTATGCTCTTTACCCCATATTTGTTTTATGATTTGACTATGATTTGCCCAGTCTAATTTTTAATGTAGTGTATATATTTGATGGATTTGGGGATTTTCAATGCCTAATGCTACAAAATACAGCTTGCAATGAATTAAAACCCCTTCACCCCCCCGCCCATCATATTAAATCAAAATAATTCTTTTCAGTAGATAATAACCAGCTGGGAAGTAGCCTATGTAAGGTATAGGCCTATGCCTTACAAAAGAACAAAATATTAAACTTGGAAATAACATTGAATACAAAACATGTGTTTTCTTGTACCTGTAGTAATTGATGGGAACATATAGGGATATTGTGTTAAGTATGACTAATTATTATTACGAAACACCTGGAAAGCCTTATATAGGCCTAATGGATTAAATTATTGTTTGTGCCGTAAATTACTATCACCTAACTTTGTATCTCTATTTTGTTCTGTAATTAATACAATTTGGTTGCTTTGATTAAACATGTGGCCGATTGTTTCATGATCGATTAAGAGGTTGTTAACTGTTAAACAAGTAAAACAAGAAAGACCAGTAGCTTAAGCAATGGCGCGTGTAGAGTCGAGGCGTGTCAATGGGCGTTATTTGCCCGCCCCTCGCTTATCGATCTCTGTCTGGCATGTGGCTCTACCTAGCGGCTTTAATCCAAACTGTTCTATCTGAATTTCATTCCAAGGGAGGAAGCCTAACAAATTTGTAGGCATGCATATTAACCAATATTATATGCCTATAAATGTATAAACATCTTTTTACCCCCGAAAACCCGTACGTGTTATAACCTTATTGTTGAAATGTGTAGAATGAAGTGTAACTTTTTGTTGAAGTATTGAAAAAATGAATCAATGCCATCTGCAAAATATCTTGTAAATTTAAACAGTTTAGGCTAATAAGCTTGAAATGATCCAATTTCTAAATAGCCTATTAAAAATCAATTCAACTTTTTTCGCTCTGGAATTATTTGTTGCTTGAGAGTCGATAACATTAAGTAATTTAGAATGGCAACAAATTAAACAATCTTATTGTTATAGGCCTACTGAGGATTTATAATTCAGTCGAGCATTGGCCTATTATGGAGTAAAACAACCAATTGTAACTGATCTTTCCATTCCCTCACTAAACTAGCCTACTATTAAATGCATTTGGTTACAAGCTACTCAGTGTAACAGTTAACTGTAATTAAAACAAGTTTGGACCTTTGGCTTTACAAGCCAAAGCCAAAGGATCTGGGTTCGATTCGCAGTCTAGGTCGTAAAATTTTTCCCTTGAATTATTTAAAAAAATCTTTCTAAAGTCCAAGTCATACAAACAAATCCATACAAATAAATTGAGGGTATCAAATGTTTCCTCAATGTTAATTGTAGGGGCTGCATTATAATTTTATAAGTTGTATGTCCACTTTACATAGAACAATAGTCTACAGTTTTTTAAATCAAAGTACACAATTCCTAAATATTGAAAAGCAAAATATGGTCAAGTTCTGTTTGGGTGCATTGAAAAGGACAATTTCATAAAACCCTTGTATTGAAGAATGGCAGAAATACGTTATATCCTAAACAACCCCCCTACTAAAATCTGCATTATATAAGCTTTGATACGGGTAGGCTATTAGTTAATAATAATTATATGAACAATAGACCTCACTCCAGGATGTTTTAAGACATTCAATAAATCCTTAGTACTGCCATGCTCGCTACGTGACGCAACAATAGGCTATTCATTGAACAAGTAGACTAGTAGCAGTATAACCACCACTACTGTACACTTGAACAAAATACCTCAAAGTGGGAAAAAGAAAAAAGAAAAAAAGTAAATGCTTTACCCACGGTTTGCTTCATGCATTGCGATTGTGATTAAACACTCCGATTGGGATGACAGTGGTGGTAAATATTATATAGCCTAGTAGGCTACCCATCGATAAATGTAAACCCTGGAATGCTGACTACTGAAAAACTAATCTTTACCTCCACCACTGGTGGACCTCTGTGGCTGGTGACTCAGTTTTTGAATGCGAAAACTATCCAACAACTGTTTATTTTTACTGTAATTCACATTGTTGCTTGTATGTTAGGCTACATAAAATTTATTACGTTTTAGAGGAAATCAGGGAAACAAAACAGTTGCTGTTTAAATAATAATTTAAACATTGTTGTAACCCTATTAGGTTCGGAAATGTTATGTCTTACATAACTCAATACATTGGCAGTAAAGAGTAAGGAAGTTTTTTTAAACTTTTTAAGGTGAAATGGTTCCGTGGGAATATCAGATTTTATTTTTCATTGGAAGTTTTTTGTACTTCGTTCACACTATTGTAGGCCTATTTAGGCTCTAATACTTCGGTTTTATTTAGTCGAAGTATCGGTGTCCAGCCTTTTTTATTATATGATTTATATACTTACAGGATCAACATAGAATCATACAGTTGAAATGGGTCACGTGATATTAGATGAAGTTATCTTTTCAAAAAGTAACTTAACAATTGACACATACGATAATATTAACTAGTTTTTTTTTATTTATTAAACACATTGATATTTTTGACGTAGGCCTATATATAGTATTCAATTCAATATATCTTCAATTTCAGTAGTGTTTCTTTTCAATCTCCTTTGCCCATTATGATTTAATAGACTATTAAGTGTATGTTGTTTAAGACAGAGTCAATGAATGGTGGATTTTTTTGGTTAGTTTGTGTATAGTTTCTTGAATGGAACTTATATTAAAACCATTGAACAAGGAAAAATCCCAAACCACAAAATATTTTTATTTTGTGGTTTGGTTTTTTCCTTGTTCATATGAACAAACCACAGTGCTCTAGTGATTTGTTTATTAAAAAAATTGTGTAGCCTAACTGTCTATTTCTAATAAACCAGGGCAAATTTAAGCCAATCTGCAGAATTTAGTTTTTTTAAACATTGAATATTGTTATTTGAAGCAGTATTCCGACAATTGGCTACAACAGAGTAGGCTACATTTTGTTTTAATTTTTATATTCTATTGATTATGGAATTATGGAATAAGTTAGCTATATAAGGGCAAGTTTTGAATAAGTTTGAGATAGTTTGTTGTCATTATGAATAGACTACTTCCATTATAAGGCTTAGATTTTGTATTGTTTCTCTGTTTAATTCCACAGGATATTAAAATTGTTGATGACTAATTCGGAAGGTTGGTAACATTTTCTGAGGGTATTTTTTTGTGGGTTGGATTTAATCTTAACCTCCACTTTTGAGAACCAAACTGTTATAGTTTGAAAATTTCATTGCAAGTTATTTCTTTAGTTGGCACACTAAAGCAGTCTCATCAGCATACATAGCTATTGGAGATTATACGTGAAAATGTTGTAAAACGTTAGACCTAAAATTAAACCCGGGAGTTATATAGCAGAGCTGCCTCACTTCAAAATCAATTTTTAAATGTTTTATTCGTCAAATAAATGTTGGAAAAATATTTTACTATCGAAAAAAAGTGTCGGAAAGATGATTACATAACATAATTTCACAAGATTACACAAGAAAATCTTAATCAGAGTCAAATTCTGCTGCAAATTCAGTAGATGAGTAATTTATTGAATTTAAATGTATTTCACTCGTAATTCGCCATAAATGATGAAAACGAGTATTATACTCACTGTACTTTCTCTTAAACATAAATTCGGCTATATGGCCATGGAAATGTTGTTTTGAATTTCCATATCGTGGCACATTTCCTCGCACCTCCCTCCATTGACGTTCAATTGTCTGCGTAGACCTATGTGCTTCAGTGTACGCATATGTAGGGCTGTATTATTATATGTCACGAAAGGTTTGGCCAGGTTGCTATATATATAACCACCTGGCCAAACCTTCCGTACGTTTATTGAAGTGAATGTCATGAGTATGAAAGATAACACAGAATTAATTTTTTCACGAAAAAACTACTTGTGTAATTGTATTATTGTATTATGTAATCATCTTTCCGACACTTTTTTTCGATAATAAAATATTTTTCCAACATTTATTTGACGAATAAAACCCATAAAAATCGATTTTGAAGTGAGGCAGCTCTGCTATATAATTACCTTAAACCCTGTGGAACTCCAGTGAAAATTTTTCAGGTATAAGAATAAGAACACTTTAATCGTACTATCAAGGTCTTGTTTGATATAAATGACGGAATTATGTTAAACATAGGCCTATAGGTCCTACAATGGAACGTCAATCTATAGGCCTACAGTTTGTAAAGACCTTGCTCTCATACTCTGTCAAATGTAGATGTGATATCTATAAATTTCCCTACTTTATGAAGTTTCTGCTTTAAGCCTAATTCTATTTTCTTGTAACTCTGAGATGTTGAATGATGCTGTGACCTATGCCTTGGAACCGTGAAGTAAAGTCACCGAAAGTTGGTCTCTATTTATAAACCAAAAACTTCGTAGAATTTGTGAATTTTCGAACAACGAAAGGTGCCGACTATTAGTTGAAATATCGTTTTGTTAAAAAAAAAGAAAAAAAAAAAAAGTTTAGTTGTAGAAATGAGCATGGTTCCTTCATTTCTTAAATGTGTTATTCAAAATTTTGTTGAATAAAATGTAAATAAAATGAATGAAAGTTATTGTAGATGAACTCCCTCATAGAAACGTCGACACCTGAGATTACGAATGTCCCTTACAGTACCCAGTAAATTTAGTTTATATCCATAGGTATTGGAAGAGTGCGTTAATCCAAAACTTGCAATTTTTGAAGTCAAACAATTCTTTTTTTTTTTATTTAGGTTCTACAACGACTGACATTAGCATTTTGAGTAATTTAAAAATCCTACGATGTCAACATGCATTTTCGATGATACAAAAAAAAGAGTTAACACTTAATTTACCTCTCAGTAGCACAACTTCAAAATTAGAATACAAATACAGTAAAAATTACTAATAATGTTTCCAATTTTAGTTAAATTTTGATTAAACATAATATGTAAAGTAAGTTTTGATATGTCTATTTTAAAATATAATAGGTTGCAAATGTGAAAATGACTGAGTTTGTCTTTTTATGTTTTCTGATAAATTCAACTTAAATAACTTGAAAATTAGTTAACCAGTACAATCGCCTTCATGACAAAAACTGGAATAAACACTATGAAATGTCGATCGATCATGATTAGTGAATAGGCTACGTATCTATAGGTCGTTTGAAGGGGCCGAATGAATTCCAATAGAACATTAAAAAATATCGGCACTTTTAAGTTGCACTGTAAGGCTTGCTACTCATATTTCGTTTCCAGTAATTGATGCTCTTTTAGGAGATCATTAATAGGATGTGTTCAGTGTGGTTGGATTTAACATGGTGATGGAGGAAAGCCTTTAACATTAAACATTATTTCGACATACTGCTTCAAAAACAGCTGTTTTCAATACATGCATTGAGATGCTAAAGTTGTTATTTTTCGTCCTAGAACCTAAAAACTTCAGCTGAGGTCGAAATCATCAGGTGTTACTTCGTTTATACGAATTAATTAACGATTGTAAAGAATCTATAAAAACAACCGATACTCACGATTGTAAATAACTGATAAAACAGCAGTTACCATCGATTAGCAGGTTATAATATTTTAGTTTTTTGTGATATTGTTTGCAGTAGGCCTATAAAGAAAAATATATTGCAATTGGAAATCTAGAACACCGGATATGCTTATAAATAACTTTTAATATGTTACTCACCGCCAGCAATCCTTTTTTTTATTTATTATTTTTTTTGTTAAATGCTTTTAATTGTGTTTTGACCACCCGACGATGGACGTAAAAATTCCGAAACACGTGTAGTGGTAATATATATGTACTGAAAGAAAAACTTCAAAAAAGGATTGCTGGCGGTGAGTAGGCTAACATATTAAAAGTTAGAAAAATGTAGTTCATCACTAGAACCAAAAGAAGCTTTTGATGAAATATACTATGTAAGCACACAAATTACGTAAAACTGCACAAAATCTAGGCAATAGAAAAAGTCTGAAATTCAAAACAGTTATCAATAGATGTCATTGTTGCGGTTGCTATGGTGATGCGTGTTGTTCCTTTACTTACTAAAGTACCTGTGATTAGTTGGCATGCATGTACCAACAACTCTTGAACCGCGTGTTTTTATTGTGAACTTGTTGGTTGTTACATAGAGATCCTCTCAGATTGAGCTTGGTGTCCAGGACATTCCAAACAAGCCAATTATTTTATCGATCACACAGAAACTAGAAACAAATGAATCTCTCTTCAGTGAACATTTCGATAGAGAAATGGTATGCGCAAAGAGCGTGTTAATAATCTTCCAAATAGCTTATTACCTAGATAACATTGAGCCGATTAAGTGAAACAACTATAAAATCCCAAGGAACGTGCCGAAAGCAACCAAGAAGCAAAATTACGCCCGTACAAAGTTCATGCTAAGCAATAACTGAAGAAACCAAATAGGTAAACAGGAACGTGTTTGGTTCAAGACTTATCAGTGGTTAAGTTCGGACATTCTTTTCATCGCACGTTTTTCGGACGAGACTTGGTTTCCCTTGGGCGGCCGAAAATACACATGCAATATGAACATCCACTGCATTTTGAAAAGGCGCGCGATATCTGCTCTGAGGATTGTTAAAACGAGAAGTAGAACAAAACGGTGAAGCATATAACTAACCTTAATCAGTTTGCTACGTATCTAGAAGAAGGAAGGAAGTTCTAGAGTTCGTTTTTAAAATGCTAGGAGTGTTAGGTGTAAAACACTTTTAATAAAGAAGAAAGTAAGAGTAAAAGTTTGGTTATCTTCGATTATGAGAAGAAACCCAGAACTGAGCATAAGGAAATCTGAAGGGATATCGAGAACTGGATCTGAAGAAATGAACAGGAGGGATATTTTTAGCTACTTCCAACTGTTAACTCATACCTTAACAGAAAACGCATGAACGAATATGGAATTAAGATGAAACTGGTATAGAAAGGAACAACGCTCTAAGAGATGTTGTATTTGCTGCCAGAGTAGCATTGTAACCTCTTCAGTAAGGGAGAAACAGATAGTTGCAACACTGAATAACAATTTTACAATCATAGTGCATCGAGAGGGAAATATAAGAAAACATCAATATAAGAAATGTTTACAATCAGGGCGATCAAAATGAGTCTTGAGACTTCAACCTAATGATTTGTTAATGGATCGGATGGTTAACCATTTTTCACTTCTTAAACCAGAAGGAAAGGGTTTGCAAATTAGACGAGGGCTGACGTGCTTGAAACGGCTATAGAAATTATTTTTGTGTGTAGTCAAAATACTCATTAGTGCATTCATTAAAGGTGACGTACAAAACTATTAAGACTGTACAGGAGTTAGAAAAAGACCCTCGCGTTTACCTTGCGTGGGTTCGATCTAAACTAAAGACTTCTGCATTAATTGCAACTGAGATTCATCCACTCAATGAGGATGTCACCTAGTTGATTGCGGCACTACAAATAGAATCTTGTTAACTAAACACATTTCAAAATGTCCACGTCTGGATTAATTAACTGCAACACCGCCAGGGACGTTTCAGTCTGGATGCAGTTCCCAAAATAAAGAATCGGCCTACATGGAATTCAATCTCTGTCTAAATTGGATTGTTCTCAATGCATTAAATACGGTAGATAGCTGACTATAGCTGTACAGTTTATTATACGCGGAAGAAAACAAAACCGTTAATTCTTAACTTCACTATTTCCTTTTGTGACATTTTAAGTTTAAATGTAGCCTACACACTTTTTAAAATATTTTTTCAAAAAATTAAAATTTTAATCTTGATGGGTTTTTAATCATACTTACTTAATCTTATTAATTTGTAATGTAAATTACTTGCACATTAAATTTTATAAAATATTTATGTCTTTCAGTAAGCCTATAGTTTATAATAGTCTTCTGAATCTCTAATAATTACAGTTGTTTTTATGTTTTCCCTGAGCATTTCGCGTAAGACGCCTCGTATACCCTATCAAATCAAATTGCACAAAGAGCCTTACTCATCTCCAAAACCAAAAAAAACTAATTGTCTTAAAAATGCCAGTTCTATAATAGGTAGTCAATCAAAGCGTGAAATGAACCATGTAGAAAATCTTTGAGAAAATATTTACATAAATAGGTTCCTCAGCGTAAATAGTATTTAATTAAAATAGAGTGTTTTTAATGATGGAGGTTAAGGTTCATTTTTGGTTTTTTTTTGCCAATTATTCCTGAACCGTAATAGTATTTTACTTGCTATTTTAGCTTATTTCACATTTCAATAAAATTTGAAAGAAATCAGTTCAGCTAATTTTGAGTAATTAGTCTAACTTACATATTTTAGAACTGTCTCATGATATTTTGGGGTTTTTTTTTACCGATGAATCAGAGTTTTTGGAGTTGAATGGCGACCAATAACTTTTGTTTGAGTCCTTAAAGACAACACTTTAGAAAACTTGACTATCAGAAAATAACAATTTGTGTTTTTTCTTACGGTAACTATCCCATTTAATGAAGACATTCCCTAGCTATGACCATAACATATACCAAAGTTACGTAGATACGAGAGACTACAGTCGGACATCATTCCAAAAACAACTTAGCCTCAGGGGATCTCAAAACTAATTTGTTTTAATAAAATATGTTCCCAACTTAAAAATGTAGGCCTTTACCACCCCCTCACCACCACCCCTCTAGGGATCATTGGAGAATCGCACAGTACTGAGGTCTCCTGAATGGAAGTGTAACGTCAGACGTAACAAGTATAGACTTGATTTTGAACGATAGACTTCCACGGCCACAAACATCATTATGATCTTGTTCTTCGGGGTTCGACTGCGTCAATATTGTCTGCACGTTGAGTACACTTGACATATGTTAAGCCTTGAGAATGGACATCTGTAAAGTGCCCGAAACGTCGGCTGTACTCATATTGACGCGGTCGAACCCTGAAGAACAAGATCATAATGAAGTATAGACTTATACAACTAGATTTATTTTTATATATAAGTAAGCTATTACGACAGTAGCACTATGTATAATTACAAAATTCAGTAAACTTGTCAAGGTAAGTTTTCATGACACGACTGGGTATGTACTATGATTACGTCGTTCGACTTGATTTTTCTCTCATAAATCAATTTTGGGATTTCCAAACGTTTAATTTGGCACACATGATTTATTTTTTCATTTTTATAGATGGCGACAAATCAAAGCATAAATTTGAGGGTTTAAAAAGAGAGATTTTAAAATTTGAGGTTTTAATATGCGCGAAGTCAAACATTGTGTTATAAGAAAATTTAAAAAAAACTGTTTAAAATCACAACGGTTGTTTTAACACATTGTTTTAATGGTTATTTATTTCACAACTATTTCAACATTATTGAAGAGTAAACACTCGAGTTCTTTTTTCATATCGTAATATGATGCTAGGTATCAGACCATCGATTTGTTTTTATTTCTTTATTTTCAAAATAGTCTTTAACAATATTCGTCTTATACTTACGAATTTGCACATTGTTTGCGCCATAAATCCTTACTCCAAATTTAGATTTATAATTCTTTGGGCTGATTTTAAGGTGTTCAATCTTTTATACCAGCATTCTTCGTTCTACCTTTAGAGCAAAAACTCTTGAACCTGATTTTTGTGGAGATGAGATACCATAACGTTTTGTTTGGTTCCTTCCAAATTAAAGGCTGTAGTTTAAGAAAATTTGTACTAAAATGTTTGAGTTGATGTTAAGAAAAAGTAAATTATTACGACAACCCGCAAATTTTGAGCTACGGAAAAAGAAACTTCAGATATTATGTGATATCCCAACAACACCTGACAATACGATTGCCATATTTGTGATAACACTGCCGTGCTATGTTGCAATGAATGGTATAGTTTCCTGGATCAAGATGTGGCTTATCAGAATAAAAGAATCAAATCTATACATGTAAATTTTCCAATAAGGGGACTCAAAAAAAATCAAATTTGAATATCAATGTTAGTGGTTTGGTGGATCCTCATTCGAATACTGCAAAATACCTACAAATGGGTATTACTTTAGAGGTAAAATTATGTTGGAAGGAACATATCAAGAAGAAATAGGTAGAAATTAATATTAGATTTAAGAAAAATGCACTGAATTTTGGGAAAAAAATCTAAACTAACTTACGCAACAATTGGAACTACATAAAAAGATTTTGAAACCTGTTTGGACATATGGAATTCAGTTCCAAATAATTCAATCGTTTCAATTAAATCTTGAGAATTATAACTAATGTTCCATGTGATATATTAGAAATAGTAATCTTCACCTGGACCTAAAAATACCCCAGAGTTGAAGAAGAAATCTGTCGACTTGCTCAAAGCCATAAACGACTGATTCAACACCATGTAACGAGGAGGCTTCTCAGCTGCTCGATAATGATTTAGAAAACTCAAACTGACAGAGTCTGTTGAATTTCCAATCAAGAAATAACCTATGGGCTATCCTGGGTTGCCAATTTAAACTGATGGTTAGTTGTATTTTAACTAGTTTCAGTAATAAATAAAAGATGACCAAAATATTCCCATAGCCTATACTGAATTTGATTAAAATCAGTCCACTCTTTTTTGCTGTAGAGTAACACCGACAGACAGAACAGATCATTCCAAAAAGAGTTTTTGGACTCAATTAAAACTGATTTTTTTTTGTTAAAACTAGACTCGATTTATTCTAACATAGGCCTACCTTTTCTCTGCTACGTGTACGTGAAAAAGTACAATACAGAATAGAAACATTATGCATAAACTTTCTTAGGAAGATAAGTTATTCATAAAACCCAACGTCAATCAGTCTCAAAATTAAGAGAGAGTAAAACTAACAATTCATATTTTTTCAAGAACTCCATCCTCTATTCGTTTTCACTTTTTAATCAATAACTAACGAATCGATATTTTTATGTGAAATGACTACCAGCAAGTTTTGTGTTGAGATCTTATTAGAAGCTAAATCTTTACAAACTTTAACTTGGTTGTCATTTCGAAATCAAATTATATAGACTAGAGTGGAGCAAGTTTTTTGAACCGTCTTTAAGAACTCATTTCGTTTAAAGAAATCAATTTTTTCTTAAGAAGTTTTCCTTGTGAGAGTTTGTGTTGGAAAGTTTGTCATATAAACGACAAAAAAATAATAAGCCCATTGTGACAACAAAAATAATATATATTATAATGATAATCTTTCGTGGATCTATTTGGTTAACCTAACCTAACCTAACCAAATTGATTTTATGGTTATTATAATGAATCAGTCTTCAAATTTATAAACTTTTTGTAATGGCAACGAACGTAGAAATGGTTTAAACGTTCAAGGAAACTGATATCTTATTTGTAAGTAGACTACCTATGGGCTTAGTGTATTGCAATCAAAAATTTAACCCTAAATTTTGAGCTTGGTTTGTATTTGATTTTGCGTATGGATTGGAATGAATCTGTACACCAGTTATTCTCACATTAACTCACCACTCACCTCACATCATTACCAAGTTGGGGTGAAATGAAATGCCTCATTGTTACACGAGTGAAGCCCATCTTGAGGTGGACAGAGGCGCGCAGGCGCGTGACTACAGACACCATAATCCCGACCCAGCTCATCAATCATACAGTCGTGCCAACTTTCACATTAATTACCTATTTACTGAGAAGGGCTTTCGACCTAGTTTTTTTTGTAGGAGCCCATTAAATCAATATGGATAATTAAAGCACGACCGATGCATTAGCGCCTGTGTGTTTGTCAACACTGCTACTGAGTTATAGGTTATGTGGGAACTTGACGTAGGGAAAGTTTGTAATGGACCAATCAAATTTATGTTTTATCAAATCTTTTATCGAAATATCCGTTTAGAACTCCCAAAATTGATTTTTGGATTGTAATTCACGCTGTAGGCCTATTCTACTGGTAGACTGATTTTAATCACAAATTTAATATTTTTTCTCGCTACGGACCAAAATTGTGCAATTTTACACAGATTTTTACATATTCTCAGTGCTATTCTTTTTTTCATAAACAACAAAATTTCTGTAACTCGCGTTTGTTTTGACTTTATTTACATCAATTATCTCAGAATTAAACAAGTTATGTTGAAAGATTGTATCCATTAGGCTATTAGCCAATTACCAAAGTTATTTTACGCCAAACCTAAAAATATGTTTTTTTCCGACCCATATTCTTGTTTTAAGGCGAAAAGCCATCACAGTATCATAGCCTCATTTTTTTTTTTTTTTTTTTTTGGACTTATTGTATTCATATTTTCAGATAAAAACAATAATAGGCGAGGTTATATAGAACGAAAATGAAACGTTTCTGTGATGAAATTTTGGTTTCCTAATTTTATTCATTGAATTAGTTCCCGAAATATTGCCGTGCAATTTTCAATTATCCTGTACGCAAAGAACGATTTTTAAATGTTTGTTTTAAACTTTAAAAAAATGTACAAATTCTGAAATTTGTTTTCAAAAATTCAGGACAGTGAACTGTTTTTTTCACATCTACATATTATGACAATTTTGGTTTTTTTTTATATCGATAAAATTTCGCTATTTCCAGAATCATTGATACCCAGAAAAAATATATAGCATTAAGCTTAACTTTTACGATTTTTCCATCTTTACTGGAAAATATACAGTAGTTGGATTAGTAGGCCCTATTCATAAATTATGTTTTTCTAGTACTACGCTAGGAGCTCTCAGCTACAACTTATTGGAATTGCTCTAACCTATCTAATACATTCGTTTTACTTTTAACTTTTAATATAATAATTCCCAGATTATTTTCCTATCTTTATTATTCGAATTATCTGTTTTCATGTTTAACATTGATTCTTATTAACATAAAATCTAAAATGGCGGTTAGGTTTTCATAGCTACTATCAAGGTTTCCTTAACATTTTGAACTCCCTTTACAAGGAAGCTTGAGATCAGGAAAATGCATGCTGCACCAAATTAATTACTCCATAAATTAGATCCCAAACATTCCCTCCAGTATAGCAAGATTTACTTTCAGTGCGCAGAGTGTAGGCTAGATGTCATTGGACGGGATTCCAACTTTAGGTTGTTCACACTTTGCAGTCAAAACCACTTCAACTGTGTCCTAATTTTAATACTATTTTAAGTATAAAACCATTGCTTTATCGTGAACCAGAATCTTGTGAGTAATGTACATCTCTGTCTCTGTCTCTCTCCATGTACTGTAGATTCCCTTTCTTTCGATCTGTGCACTCTCATCTGTGCTTCTGACATTTCAAATTTAGAATATAGAAATTCTAGCTTCTATATAAAACACCGATATTTCCGATTATGAAATGGCCACATATCCAACCAATAGGAGAATTTGGTACTATTTTTGGTCATCTGTATAGGCTTATATATATTAATCATTTGTGTGCTTTAGGAAACGCTCTAGTAGTCTTTCACCATCTTTAAAAGCAAATTACTTCTTTTTTTAAGCCTGAAATTTGGCGATCTTCTATACATAATTTTTTACAAACTTTTTTTCAAATACATATTACAAAATGAGCCCTACTTTGGCAGTAGATACTGAGAGCTAAAGTTTATATTACTAGAATATAAAGCTAAATTATGGTTGATTAAAAAAGAAGTAATATAATTAGTTTTACCCATAAAGCTATTTCTATGTTTAACACCAGTTTTTATATAATTTAAACAACAACTTTTTTATAAATCATGTTGCAAAATAAAATGTAAAAATTAACATCAGAGTATTATTATATTTTTTTGAGCATAGCGCCTTCCCTAGCTGCTCGCAACCCAACAGTGAAAAATCTCTGTTATAAAAGTAACATAACAATTTTTGTAGTATTTTATTTAAATTTGGTTTGAGAATCAAAAAAATTAGTACAAATTCGTAAACAGAAAAATCAGTTTATTGTGGCTAATTTTCAAATTAAAAAATGTTTTTCTGAAGTCACTATAACGTCCTGTATTTTGTGCATTTTTATAGTCTGCATCCAATAATGGCCAAATTTGTGTTTCTACAATAAAATAGAGACTTATCGCAAGAGAACTTTTAACACCCTAACCTCAAAATAAAAACAAAATTGCTTCAGACGCCTGAATTTTATCTGAATTAATTATTATTAAATTCGGCACAACCAAGAAAAGGTTCTTTATGACATTTTCCAATTAGGCCTACTCCTGGATCATAATTACCTTTTACCTACATTTTGACGTATTAATTCGAGTTACAAAAAACTCTCACATGTCTTCAAAATTTGATTGAAATATCTAGGAATTTAATTTTATATAAGTCGGTGTTCTGGCTTTTTTTATGGATGATTCCCTCAGGGCATTTTTAATGTAAATAATTTGAACAAATTTTGATTAAAATAATTAGAACATATTACGATAAAGAAGAAATTGTGGGTACACAGACACCCCGATATTTAGAGTAAATAAATATAAAAAATAGTTTGGAGGCATGGCCATAACTGCCTACGTACCAAATTTGAACAAACTTAGTTGCATTCGTTTCGAATGACAGACAGGTTATATTGAAAATGCTTCCTTTTTTTGGAAATTTCAAAACAAATATTTCTATGAAAAACTGAACGTTGATTTTTTAAATTCTAAGTAGCCTACTTACATCATAAGCAGCAGTTGTTGGTTAGTAAACGCCTTTTTATATCGTTACAACTATTTACCCCAACATCAGTTGAACAAAAGCACATGACACTACTTTACAATTAAACATATTAAACATTAAAATGTTTGGTAATTTAGAACACGTCAAGATATAGATTGTTAATACAGACGTTATCTGGCCACATCCTACACTTACCGACTGTTGTAGATAATCAAACAAACTGAGAGTTGTAATCTATGTTTTCGTGTGCTTGTTATCTGTGACAAACCTTTGGAAGCAGAATTTAGTTTATCATTTAACAAACTATCCATGTTGATTTTAAAATGTTTATAATTTTGCATTATTTGTTCATAGTTCTACCTTTATTTATTTTGTGTGAGGTTTTTAGATTTTGTTATACCGGTTTTAATTTGATAAGTGTATCTGTAGTTACCGACTTTTTGCAAGGTCTTTGTTAGAGGAACACATTGCCGCAATCCCGATTGAAAAAGGACTATTCGTTTGGAAATGGCAGCCTTTTACAATTTGTTAACTTTACGTTGCGAATATTAAGAGGCAGAAGTGAATTAATACTCAACCGTGTTGGTTATGTTAGTGTTTTAGCTATGAGAATTCACAGCTGGAGTGTGGAGGGATAGGAAATATCGGTAATGGTCGATTTAATCGTTTAAAAACGTTAGGAGTGCACAGATGTAATTGGGGACAATTATCATTATTAATCAAATTGAACAGTATGTCAGTTGTTTATGTTTAAATGAGGTATAGACTTCCTCCACAGGACATCCCCCCAAAGCGAAAAAAGACGTTAAAAGGAGCAAAAAGTCGGTAACTACAGTGAGGACGTAATCCTAGAGTTTCATTGTTCTGCGTTTATTAATAAAATTAATATTAAGAGGTTTCCAAACTTTTTGAACACCCGGTATATGGTCAACATATCTCCAAGGAACATAGGAGAGCTTAAAGTCATTTTTAGTGGACTCTGTTTGAAGTCATCGTCTTCACCTCTCCCTAAATGTCAACATTTAAAAGTTAAGGGAGAAAACTAGGTCAGAAAAACAGCAAGCTTGAATACTTGTGACAGTCTTAACATTCATTATAAGCCTCGGAAGGATGGAATATATCTGTGATACTATTTGTTTGTAATATTGGTTTTTAAAGTTCAATTCAGTTTCATCAAGAAAATCCATTTTTTTGCAAGTAGATTTGGGTGTTAAATAAAATGTAGTTTTACTGGAGACATGAACTTGTAGGTCAACTAATTTAGGTATTCCTTCTTCTGTTACTGTACGTTTTGAGGTTATTATTAAGAACTGTTATAATTTCGTTGATCGGCACATTACAGTTAAAGATTAGTTATCTTAAATGAATCTATATTATGATTGCATATTAATAATTTTAGTTACTAAATTTTCGAGGCTATCTTGCAATTAAAGTTTTTTTGAATTCTTTCTAGAAAATTTGATATCATATATGAAGTAGTTGTGAAATGAGTTTGGATTTATGGATTTTGGCCAGAGCTCATAGTTTTGGTTTTGAATGTCTCATCATTTTAATTTTAATTTTTACATTCTGAAAACCAATTTAACTTTTGGTACTTCATGTAACTTTCTCTATAATGACAAAAAGTAAAAAAACTTATTGTTGTATCAATCAACGGAAAATTCTAGTTTATCTAAAACAAGAAAATTTTAATTAATTTCAAATTGAATCATGTGTAATAATGAAACAAACCTATTTGATATTCCACTGAAACCTAACCTTGTTCTTATTAGCATGGATGGTTGCGACACAGTAGGTAGGCTTAAGTGTGCAACCGGTTTCGACGATAGATTGACTGATAACCCAATTTTTATTGAAAACTATAAATGTTTACTTTTATATTTTGAAGTTTTACAATTTTGTGAAACTTTTAGAGCAAAAGTAAGATAAGCTAAAACCTCAGCGGGTCGCTGATCTATACAGCAGTAATCACAAATTTCAAAGTTGGGGATGAGTAAGCAGTTGTTACAAGTATACAATAAACTGAGCAGTTTTGTGTAGGCATCAATCGATAGAGTGAATGTATCTTCGGAGGCTTGTCTTAGCCCGATGGAAAGTCCTCTAGTAAGAATAGGCCAGTAAACCATCAGGTTTCAGGGGTATTCCAAGCGGTAGAAGGCATCTCTCAGGAACATGAGGGCGAGTAGGCTATGTCTAGTTAACAGAACACAAAATGGTGAATTCTTCGGGAACTTTTATTTGAGATTAGACCATTTTTTCTCTATTTCACCTACCTACCCAGTTATTTAACCT
The DNA here is from genome assembly GCA_963513935.1 of Aphrophora alni. Taxonomy (NCBI): domain Eukaryota; kingdom Metazoa; phylum Arthropoda; class Insecta; order Hemiptera; family Aphrophoridae; genus Aphrophora; species Aphrophora alni. Next base: position 30,037,906 of record OY740771.1, on the reverse strand, counting down.
GGAGGTTTTAGTACAAAAACCCACTGTGTCTGAAATATGATCATAAACCAGAATCCAATTATGTTCTTAAAGCACAAACAAATTCAAGTTAATCCTTACTAATCAAACACCTTGTAATTACAATCGTTGATTCAGTTTCACATTCCGTTAACCATCTGTGATGAGTGTTACCCAGAAGTCAGCTACAGATATTGGAGAAAAAAAAATTCGTTTCAGCTGAATTTGAGAAAATAAACAAAATAATTGATTTGGTTATAAAGCATGTACTTTCAAATTTTGAACATCTTCAAACAACATATCGCTGTACCGCTTCAATATAACTTACCCATGTACCATATTTGGTCAAAATCGGAATGGCTTTTTATGCGAGCTACACAGACTATCATTATGCAAGAGATAGATATTAAAAAATTCACAATTAAATTTGATTCAAGGTGCTTTAAAACTTAGGTTTACTTGAACATCAGAGGAAAACAGGAATCGAGTGATATTCCATAACGTTTAGAAAATCGCTGGAATGCGCTAACTTCTGACAACTTTAAGCGAATTTTAATTTTAGACACAAGAAAATGTTGATGAATTTTCCTATGTATAATTCGTAGACATCAAAACATCGTTAAGATGATAAGATGTTTTCAACTACTTCAGTCTAATGTAGTGTCTTCCCTAAATTTCATACAAATAAACATCAGTAGGATAAATAGCCTATCTAACAATAATTTAAAATGTGGGATCTTCTACAAATGTTAGGAGGTTTATTATTATCAGTTTATTTTGACATCTTTATAAAGAAATAGTTAAAGGCCTAATGACTGAATTGACTAATTTACGCCACGATTAATATAAAAGAATGTTACAAACTATAGCCCTTCGTCCATAGACTCTATCCATTGGTGTCTTACTGTAGGAAGTTTCTTTCATTTTAAAGTATACTTCCGTAAGTGCATAGCAACCATAACAACTCGCAGTTTAAGCAGATATTGAAATCATTACTTACAACCACCCTAATTAGAATATACGAGACGGAAACGCAGAAGCCTGACGTCATGCAGTTCAACGCTCAGCTGTCAGTTGTAGGTTTCCCCCAATTGTTATGTTCTATTGTTTGTTTACATGTGTGTTCGTTCTTGCGTGGTTTAAATTATTTCCAGTCATAAATAAAGAAAAGTAATCAGACATTGTAACAGCTTAAAAATTTAATCAAAATCAAATATATTTATCGGCAAATAACTGAAGAATGTATCTGGTAAGCAGTGTACAGGTTTCACACAGCTTGAAGCGTCATAGAAACTATGAATTTGAATGAACTAGAAACATAGAACTATGGCGGTCATTCTCGAAGTTTGCAAAACGGGTTTTTAATTCCATGAAAAAAGAGGAAGCTTTCCCATTTAAAGTTTGTGAGATACCAAAAGTCCCCTCGATAAAATGTCCACCCTACTTACAGATATTTTTTACTTGATCAGCTGTTATAAATTTATTAGCTTATTTTGAGGTTATGATTACATAAAAATGAATGCACAGAACACCTGCGCAGGGCCAGATAATAATACAAGAATGGTAATCGTAAAATAAACTGTTCAAAAACGTTACACTAACTTTCTTACACAAAACCTAAAAAATATCAAATCAAGAATGTTAATTTTCTTTGTTAACACGTTTTTTGCCCATGAATTTCTTAGAAAAGTCCCCTCTTATCAATTTTTTTAAAAATTGATTAAACAAATATTTTTAGGATATATATATATATATATATATATATATATATATATAAATTTAGACCCTTATTTTGTTTATTTCTAAGAAATAAACAATTGTAAAAAAGTGATAAAAGGAAGGGAAAGTTGCAAAATTGGAGATGGTATTGCACGCACATCCTTAATAGGCCTATTTAACGTTAAAGTTACATTGTTTTACAAAAACCTAAGACAGGAATTAATATTTAATGATATAAGAAATAAAATATTTGTCTGCAACTTAAACACTCACTAAAGATAGCAGCGTCACTCTAATCATCCACCAAGATCACAGAAATGACATTATAATCGAAGTGTTTTTCTAAGCATGTTAAAAAATTGTCTGTGGTCTGTCTTTGACAACTTCAGATGGGTCACTACAAACAACAGGATGGAAATGGAAATGGAAATAGTTGTTTTTTGTAAGAAAGCATTCTTGTCTTAGTGTCAGAGAGATAACGTCAATCATCTTAGTTTCATTCATGTGCATCTCTAAACTTTGTTCATACAAAGATGGGCATTTCGTTCTGCTGCATTTGAAGAAATATATTATACCACAATGTGATGAGTATTTGTCTGTCTTTCCAGACTATTTCCAGGGTAAAATTTTGATATTACTGAAAGTAAATAAATATCATAAAATTAGAAATACATGTGAAAAATAGGTTTAGAAATAATGTTTATTGTTCCTTTTCTCCTTCTTTGATTTGACTAGCTTCTGCACTACTACAGGGATAAAACAAGTTGATGGGATCATGGTACTTACCCAGCTTTATCATACAATGTAATGCTCATCTTGCACTTTGTAGGAAACGTCAAATGGTATTGGTAGGCTATATATATTTTAAGTTGGAGTACCAGGCGACAACGACGACAGACAGACGGAAAAATTAAAATCATTTTTACCGTTTCTTAGGCTATGAAACGTTCAGATAAGTCAAAAAAACGGAGCTCAATTTGTTTTGGGATTATCAATCAGAAGAATGTCATACAGTACCTATGGTCTTACTTTTGCCATCCTTACTTTTATTTTTAGACATATGAATTCAACGGTAAATTTTGGAAAAAAAATCAATGTATAAGTTTATTCATAGATATCAGTCGATAGTTAGCTTTTTTAACTACTTCAGCTTAAAGTGGTGTTTCCACTCCTTACTTGTTCCTATATAAATATCCTAACGTAATATTGACAATTTACTAGGTCGCCTTCAAATCTTGTAGACGAACCTATGGAAGGTTTTTAGTTAAAAAGGTATTTTAATGAACAATTATTGTGCATAAAAACCCTTCAGGAGTAAAGTTTTCATTTACATAATAAGTAATAAAATGTAAATAAGCATTCAAACAACTAGAGTAATTTGTTGAACTCTTATCTTATCTCGGACTTATTTACCTTCATAAAAAGTGATAATGAGAAATGTGGATCAAACATAAGCCCAAATGTTTTCACTCTCGAAGCAGCGACGTAAGTGAAGCCTTGAACAAACTCGGGGTTTGATTGAAAGTAGGGCTACATTACTTTAAAAGAACTTAACCCTCGTCAGTAACTCGATGTCTTACATTTCTTTCGTGTTGTTTAAAGGCGTTATCGTCTAAAAATGAAAAATATACCATAAAATAGAAATCTCCAGCCTTAGAATACTCTAATAGCGTCAGGGTCGGAAGAAAATAATAGTTGGTCAAGAGAGACCTGATAGGAAATATGAATGAGAGGGATCTAACCAAGATTTCATCGGGATTCTCACAACCTTATTCACTAGAAGTGACCTCGAAGTTTCAGTGTCGTACAAAACACCATACTTCTTGTTTATAATTAAAATATTTTCTTATTTACGCGATTGTTTTGTCATCTATTAGAGGACAACATAGTCTAGTCTACTATAGCACTCCATGTGGCATATCAGAAATAATACATATTATGATTTAATGTTTCGTTGGTTAACTAAACAAGTATCATAACATTAAATAGGCTATACAGTATGATCCAAAAAACAGAAGATATTTTCAGGATTTTTGCCTTTTTGAAGATGAGCTACGTATACTCAATTTTTTTGAAAATTATTTATTAATTTTTTTGTAAGATCACGTTTACATATAATTACCCGAAAAGCCTGATTGATTTGTTTTTTATAACGTTACGTAGATTTAAAAACGCATTTTGAAATATTTTGATATTTTAGATTCGGTTTAATATTTTTTAAAGTCGCAATTGTTCATGTTGTTAGAAAATAGTATTCTCTACAATAAAGTATAATTTCTATATTAGTTTAAAAAAGAAAAAAAACTAATATTTGATGGTTTTCTAAAAAGATTTTTTTACTCTGGAACAGTAAAGTCATAACATTTTTATTCCCCAGTAGGTATATATGTTATTGAATACACCTTATAGCCTTTACAACAAGAATTTGGACTCAAAATGTTTTGGCCAATTTTTGTTGTCTCTGAAGACTGGTGTATTCTAAGCAATTATTTTAAAAAAATATTTATTTATAATCAACTTTAAGTAAAAAAAATTGAACATCAGCAAAATTTACGAGAGAATATAAAATATTGGTTTCCAAATGAGAACGTCCACCGTATATACATTTGTAGACTATAATTTAAATAAGTTATAGTTTAGTTATTGCAGCTCTTATATCACGAGGATGGCGACTTTGTCGTTTAAATGCATTTGATTAAGTAAACGTAATTTTTATGAGATCTTGTGCTCGAATTTTATTCTATCTAATATTATTTCACAGGTCAATCTTAATATTTATTTATATAATTTAACTTATTAATCAATTAAATTGTGGTCAGAATGCAGCATCGTTACTTCCGGTTAATGTAGACTTTGACTTTCCTTGTGTGATAACACAAATTACCTTAGCAACGTGGACACGTGTAAACAGAATTCGCCAAGAGTAGGCCTATTGTAGGATCGGATTTGATTCATGAGATTGGTTAACTGAACATAGAGATAACAAGCTATAATCTATATAGAAGCTAGTTTCAACTGAATGGTTTTCTTGAATTATACAAGAACTTAGGAATAGACAATAATGAACCGAGTTTTATAGAAATTGTAGAATTGGTGCAAAAAAAATTGCACAAACTTTCTATCACATCCACAAACACATACTAGACTACTTCAAGCAATAATCGTTGCGATCTGCCCAAAAATTTCTTAAACATTACTTATTTTAGGTATGAAAGAAAATGTAACTAAGCCTCCTTCCCCGTATATTATTTGCGATATTCTTTATAATTATTTTAATTTACACTCTGGATTCTGTCATTTATCTTATTTTGTAATACAAAGAGTGTTGTGAAAATAGCATGAGTTATTTTTGGTCTTTTCACCGATAAAATCGGCGTTTTTGGGGAGAAATTTTAACGAAATTTGATCAAAATCAATAGCGCCAATTTTGAGAAAATCTCGTGTTGAGTTTTGATTTGTGGAATATACCAGGAAATTTTGAGTTATCGAATTAACGGAAAAAAGCTCCTAAGGATATGATTAAAATATGCAAAATTTATTTAATCTTGGTACACTCATATTAAATTGTAAAACACAACAGAGACAACAAATAGTTACTTCGAAAACTGCTTTTTGGTCCTTACGAAACCCCAAAACGGATATTTTCGCTACAAAGTCAACTTTGATTTTCTATCAGTCAATAAGGCCTACTTAACTATGTTTCTTATTTTTCAAAAAAAAAAAATAAATGAAATATTAAATTTGTTTAAAGTTATTGGATAATGATGGATTGTTTACATTATTCATATAGCCATTTGTGTTTATAAAACTAATTCACGACTTTCGAGAGTGCAGATCAACTCTCGTTATCAAGTCAAAAAACCTGAAACATGATAAATATAGAAAGAACCAACATCACCTATTATATTAGGGTTATGTTGGAATCTAAAGCTAGTAACCTAAAAAAAGAAACAGAGTTGTCACAATGACTAAGGCTACATACAAATATGATCAGAAAAAATAAATACCAAGTTGAATCTAGATTACACACTGGTAAACTACAAAAAGAAGTTCCTTTAGTTCCAACAGTCTAGGGGTGAAAAACCTTTTACCCCTCTCACGAGTTTAAAACGTGACCTTGTAGTCATGCCTTGCTGTGATTTAACCGAACAAATTACAGTTTTACTTAGATTAGAGGAATTTGTATTAAACATTTTTAATTCACTTCTTATTAATGGAAGACATAATGGCCTTATTTCTAGGATACTAGGCTCGTGACCCTTTTCATGTTTATTATGTTCTAAGTTTTTTACTTGATAACGAAAGTTGATCCATAATTTCGAAACGTTGTGTATTAGTTTTTACAAACACGAATGAAAGCAAATGTCCAAATAAACTGTATCAAAAGATATTAATAATACTCTATTCTAACAGTCTAACAGCAAGTACATTTTGAACAGCAAGAGTTGACAGATTTGTTCAAAACTAACGGGTGTTTCAAAAAGGACGTAACCCAAAGGTTAAGAAGGTATAAGTTACGCATAGGTAATTTTTTTCTTCCGAAATATCAGTTGGAAAAATTGTTCTCATTGTTGACTCGTCATATGTTATTGTAATGCACAAGTGCTATTCCAGTATGGATTTGTTTTTTAAGTAGGCCTATGTATATATATATATATATATTTAACTATGTTTTTTTTCCCAAGGATGAACGTGTTTATTATTGAGACTTATTGTGCGTTTAAATCTTACAAACAAGTAAAAGACGAGTTCCAGTTACAATTTTTCAATTATTCAATACCTAAAAATTCAACAATATCCCGTCTAATTAATAAATTTCGTGAGACTGGCAGTGTAGCACAGGTCGACCATTAGTGTTTTAACAGTGGAAGTTCTGGAAGATGTGAAAGAACGTTTGAATCGCTCACGCAGGAAATCACTTAGAAAGTTATCTTCACAGGCTGGACTTTCACTATCTACCCCTTTTAGGGCTACTAAAAATATTTAACTGCTTGCTTACCGCATCGTGTCGTTCATGAATTGAAAGAAGTTGACCAAAGTAAACGTCTACACTATTGTCGTGGGGTGCGTTCTCTTGCTAATGACAAAGGTATTGAAATGTGGGATCGTGTTTTTTTTTTAGTGGCGGGGCATATGGGTTCACTTGGATGGTTACATTATCAACCAAAACTGCCAAATATGGAACGCTGAAAATCCTCACTCGTTTCACGAACGATCATTACACGCACGTAACATTGGTGTTTGGTGTGCGATCTACCGGTGTTGTGTTATAGCCTATATAGTGGCTTTATTTTTGGCAAATCTGTAGATGGTGTGGTTTACCGCAACTTAATTAAACAATTTATAGCCTTGTTAGATTTACACAAACGATATTGCAGGTTCCAGCAGGATAACGCAACGTGTCATACTTCTAATGAAACGCTGGATATATTACGGGAATTGTTTGGTCATTGTGTGATATCAAAAGGATTGCGGCTTCCAAAATCCCCAGATCTCACTCCTGCACACTTTTTCCTTTGGGGGTATATAAAAAGTAAGGTTTTTTTAAAACAATCCTCATACACTTAACGAATTGAAGGATAACATTGAAAGTGAGATTTCAAATATTACTGAGCAAACACTACAAAAAGTGGCAGCAAATGTTATGAAACGTGTTTGAACCTGCATTGCAAACGGAGGAAGTAATTTTGAACATTTATTATAAAAGATTAAAAGTAATTTTTAAAGTAATAAATTCACGTCATCAAAAATATGGTTGCGTCCTTTTTGAAACACAGTGTATAAGAAATTTGCCAATATCTGAAAAATCGATAAAATTATTGTGAAGTAAATTATTATTATTTTGTCTTTAACAATTTAAAAAATATGTTATTAGCAACCGTCTATTAAACAATGAGGAATTAGTTTCTCATAGCAAATTTTGTGATATCCGTATTATTTCAATGTTAATAAAGAACAAATTCTCCTACTGATATTCAAAGTGGGATTACACGTGTGCCAAATGGTGTATGTAAAGATTGACAAGTGAAAGACTTATATCATCCAGCCTGAGATAGTTTTACACTCGTCTTTTCCTGCAGTTAAGTATAAAAGTATTTTGAGATTACATTCAGAGCGTAATACGCCAACGTGATATGTTGGGAATTTCGTTTGATGAGATTAGTGGATGATTATCTCGATTATAATGATACAAAATGTATTTATATAATTTGATACCTATAATAATAATGTAATTTACCATCCATCCTTTCGATAACATCACGTATTTATTTACGTTTAAAAGAAATTAATAAGTAATTGTTAAAAATTATTAAACAAAAATTCATATATAAATAAATATTGAGCTTGACTTGTGAGATTATATTAGATAAAAAAACTCGAACATATGATCTACAAAATTACGTTTATTTAATCAAACGCGTTTCAACGACAAAGTCGCCTTCCTCAGTGATACATGAGCTACATGTCATAGTTTTGTTATTGTAGCTTATATATCACTGAGGATAGCGACTTTGTTGTTGAAACGCGTTTGATTAAATAAACGTAATTTTTGTGAGATCTTGTGCTCGAGTTAAAAAAAAAATCAAAAATCCATATAGATTGAGCCTTTTTAAATGAAATATCTTTATTAGTCAACTATATACATATACATGTTCACATTACAAAACTTTACAAACTTAAGACTAATAAAGTCTGACCCCGAGATTTATAAAAAAAAACCTGTTTGGGGTGATACACATGAAACTTAGAATCTATAAGACAAGAGCTAGAGATAAAGGTGGCGGCTGATCGGTTACATTTGATGATTCACCGAACTTTGTTAAAATATGTTCATCTCTTAACATGGAAGAAACAACAAAAGACAAAGGCTACTTATTATTTATACAGGACAAACATTTATATATATATATATATATATATATAAATAATATTAATTATGCCAAAATAGAAAATATATATCTTAGTTAACACAAAAAAAAAAAAAAAAAAAAAAAAAAAAAAAAAAAAAAAAAAAAAAAAAATCTTACCCTAAACAATTAAGTATTTTTAAACCTAACAATAAAACAACACAACAAATATTCCTTATAAGTCATATCTTATTCTAAACAGTCATAAAACATAGAAATATTATCATGAAACAGAAGATATGTTTTTAACACTCTTAAGAATTTACTTAACTTTTTAACAATTTTAATTTGATGGGGCAAGTAATTATAAAATTTCGGAGCAAGATAGGTGAAAAACTTTTTATATAAAGTAAGTCTAGGTCTTGGAACATACGCATTCAATCTATTTCTAAGGATTACAGTAGGATTTCGAATATCTTCTCTTTGTTTGTTACTCTTATTATAATAAACTTTTAATACCTTATAAATATACAAATTCTTTATAGGTAGAATCTCAAGTTTTCTATAAATAGGTAAAGCGTATTCTAATTTTGATTTATTATCTATAATACGAATAAATGAGTTTTGTTGAACAACAATTGCTTTCATTGTAGTATTATAAGTGCCGCCCCGTAAGGTCAAAGCATACTCTAACTTCGAATTAACAAAGGCAAAGTACAAAGTTCGTAATAAGTCCTGACTACAAAAGGGTCTAAGTAAATAGAAAATCCTTGTATATTTAATAACCTTATCTTTTATGTAATTTATATGAATCTTCCAACTTAGCCTGCTGTCAACAAATAATCCTAAGTATTTAATTTCATCTACAAGAGTAATAGGTAAACAGTTGCAGTTTGGTGATGTACAGTCAACCTCATGGTATTTGAGTAATAGGTTTACACGTTTTTTGTCATTTAAGTTAAAAATTAACGCTTGGGTTTTAGGGCTCATTGCTAAACAATTTTCGGTAAACCAAAGTCTAAGCAAATTAATATCGTTTTGCATACTGTTTTGTAAAAAATAATCACTATCCCTCAAAATGTAGCATATCATTTCATAATATACTCATTACATTGTTTAAATAATATTTTGGAATGTTTAAGATTTAACAACAAAGTTAAATATTAAAACCAAATTCGAAACAATATTAAATAAAAATTTAAATAAAGTATCTTTTAAGAGTGCTTCAGTAATCATAGAAAAAACAAAACAGGTTAAATGTTTTAACAAAGCGGACAGTTTTAAATAGACAGGGTTCGGACACCGAATAAATATCACACAATGACTCCATTGTTATACCGAATATTGAACATCGAAGAATTACCTCACATGAAATCAATGTGATAAATAAATCTAATTTAATGAGTCAATTATTTAGCGATGTATCTATTTCCATCACGATACAAACTTTAAAAATGTCTTTGCACACATTTCATCTTCATCAACATACAATTCTATAACTGAACTGTTTATCGAAGTAAATAGTTATTTAAAAAGATAAACAATAACTGAACAGAAACTGAAGTTTATCCTCGTAAAAAGATACACGAACTGTAATGACTAATGAATATTTTACAATGCACTTATCTCATTCATTTATTATCAAGACAAAAAGATGAAAGAAACAATACATTATAGTTTACAATAAAAGTTATTTTCTGAGTATCTTCTTGCTCTTTTTTCTAGAAACAAACGTTCGACCAAATTCTTCCCTCTTTAAAACAAAACGACATCTTTAACAAACACTCATATTATCTCTTCTATTATTCTCTTTGGTGGATGACGAGAACGTTTTGAGAATTGGCTTATCTTCAACATTTGAATCTATTCCTTCTGAGGTCTCATCTTGCTCGGTATAATGTTCGTTGTTTTCTATAGTTGCTCCACCATGCAACTGAGGGAATGAGATTAGAGTTTATTTGGTCTTTTTAACGTTTAAGTCAAAATTTACAAGTTTTAAATCATTGTTTTTAATACATTCATGGTCACTTCTAACTTGATCTAGATGGCGAGAGATTGGGTACAAAACTTCAATTCCCCATTGTCCAATGACTTTCACCATTTCAGTTTTTAACCATTTTTTACTAATGTTTGAATATTTCTGACCTAAACTTGATCACCTTTCTCAAAATTATTGGTGAGTGTAGTTTTTTTTATTTGATTCTCTTGATGTTCTCGTACATTATTAGTACTGATCAGTTCTGCGAGAGCTGTCCTTATAGCTCGCTTTATTGTTTTAATTTAATTTTCTGCAGTCATTAGGCCTTCGATGAAAAATGTGCACTTGATTTAAACTTTATATTATTTCTCAATAGAAATCCTTGAAATTCCTCTGATTTAATGATTTGTAGTTATTTGACACTTTTCTTTCGGCAATCCAAATGTATCAAATATTTGTCGTAAAATTGTCATGAGAGTTGATGAACTCATAGATTTTGTACGAAAGCGTCTACCTACCTAGAATGACTATCTATAATTACAAAATAGTAATGCCCATTGGATGGACCCAATTAATCAACATTATTTGCCAAGGGTTTACTGTCCATTCCAAAGGTATGAGTGTGCCTTTTGTGGTATATCCCTCTTGGAATTTCTAGCTACACAATCAGCCACAATTTTTTCAATGTGGCGAATTATATTAGGCCACCCCAAATAAGCTACAAGCTATGGATTTTACTTTAACAACTCCGAGATGCACGTAGCTCGGACAGTATTGCTTGCCTCAACCTAGTCGGGACTGTCATTGTTTATCCCCACAATAATATGTCACGTTCAACACGAAGCTCTTCTTTATGCCAAGATTAGTTGGACATTCAAATTTGAGAAAAGTTATCACTTTCTTTAGTACGTTGTCTTTCTTTGTTGCGGATAATAATTGCTTGAAGTTAAAGTGGTAGATCATGATTATCTTCTATAACATAATTTAATGTTAAATATATGTCTTCGCTCCTTGAACTGTCAACTGAAAGAGGAGCTCTTGATAACAATTCTGTAATGTTTTTTGTTGTACTGGCCAATTTAGTATCAATTGATAATAACAGAGCCCAAAACGCTGAAGATGTTTGCAGCATAAGCTAAAATTCCCTTTTTTAAAACCAAAATATACAGATACATGTGAAACGTTTTCACTCCAAAAATTAATGTAAATGCCTCTAAATGAAGCTGTAAATATTGTTCTTCTGCTTTACTTAGTGTTCGGCTTACAAATCCCATCAGTCTGTCTGGCTATTTGGATAACGTCGTGAAATGACTGTTCCCAGTCCTCGACTTTACTCATCCATTGTCAAAGGAATAAGATATGGTGGGTTATAAACCTTTACCACTTCTTTAAAGGATTCATCCACTTTTGTGTAGCTGCATCACATTCTGAAGTCATATTCCAATCAGCATTCTTCCACAAACGTTTATAAAGAGTTGATAGTTTTTGTTACAGTGAAGGTAAAATGTTGACAAGTAATTGAAAACTTGAGGTTTTTCTAGAAACAAATTCTTGAAGGTTAGAAGATTTCCAAATCTATTCTTAAATATCGTATACATATTAAGGTGGGATTAAAAAAAAAGTTTCAGATAAAAGTATGTAGTATCTTTTTAGTTTAAAAAAATGAATAAATCTAAAATACAGGTTTCTATTTCAAAAATTTAGGATGACCTTGAAACTGACCAAACAAAAAATTAATATGCCACTTTAATTCGTTATTTATCGATACCAAATAAATTTGTAGGCTATATAACTTTGTTATTCAAAACTTAAAATTTGAGATAGCCTATTCACGTGTCTTGCTTCCATTAATTTTAATAATTACCTAATTAAACAACCAAACATTACTTACATTCATTATATATATATATATATATATATATATATATATATATATATATATATTATATATATATATATATATATATATATATATATATTAATATGTGAAAATAACAAGAAATGAGCTAGCAGATCGTCTAAAAAAGATCCATCTTCTAAAAATGGTATTTCTAAAAGAAACACAAACCCTATAAAAAATTATATTTGTAAACACTTAGAAGATGTTTTGAAACACAATAAAAACAAACCAAAAAAATGTTCTAGTGAACTATGTTAGAACAATTACCACACGATGATAATAGCCATCACAGAGTTAATGCAGAGTAAACTTATTTAAATTATTTTTGGGGTTTTATTTATACTGTAATGTTTTTTATACATAGAGTGCACAGATAATTTTGATTACCCTTCACATTGACTTGAACAATTGGGTTAATAAAATTGAAAACAAACTATGATCTTATATGGAGCAATTTTCAACTAAATATTTATTAGAAACTTTAAACCAAACTTGCTTATTTTGTCACAAGTGTAGCTCTACTAGCTAGATTTAGAAGTAAACTTGCTCGTCATATTCATATTGTCGATGACAGTAGATTATTTGAATAACTCTATAACTTGTTTAAAATATCAGACGTGACTGACGTAATTCTGTTCAGACGAAACACATGAATCTATGAACCACATTCTGATTAAATCCAATGACGCATTACTAGCGTTATTACTGAAATATCACCTAAAGTAAAAACAACATTGCCAATAGTAATTATTGGGAATATAGTCACCTAACAGCTTTGTTACAGGAGATCATTATAATTATCGCATAATGTATTTTTAGATCGAAAATGAAAGTTGATAGATAATATACAAACATACGGTGTGATGTTATTTTATAATGAATGCAGACTGAATAAAATGTCAGCAACAATCAAATCAGCTAATGCAATGTTTAATTCGTATCAATTTATAAAGGAAGTGCTCTTGTTCAGTTTGTACATGACAATTTCGATGCCCAAATACATTCACTGAAAATACAATAATAAAAATCTGTAGTTAGATCCCATTGCGCAGTAGAGTTCCGTAGAAACTATACAAATTACTCAAAAGAGCTTCTGCAGAAGGTATGTTTATTATTATTTGTAACTTCAGAAAAGCAATGCTTTAAATGAGGAGGCTTTAATATGAATAATCACGAAAAATATTCAAAATGGAGACAAAATTAAAGTTGTTTATGTTCCTTTTAGGATATGATTCTCGCCGAGCCATATACAATGAGAATTTGTATCAAAGACAACAGAACTATAAAACTCGGCATCTAACAGGCATCAGCAAGTCAGAAATGCACAGTTTTTACTAATCACCAACAAATGAGCAAAAAAAATTTCGACATTTCAAAATCACAATAGAGACAACATCGATGGTGCTACCAGCTATAGAGTTCAGCTGGTTGTTATATCCTGTAAACAAGTATAAGCATCCTTCTTATTTTTCTAACCGACAAATCTAATTAAACCAGGATGATGATCACGAGCGAAGAATAAAGTTTTGTGAATGGTGCCTGGAAGGGATTGAGAACTACTCACAGTTTCTACGTAATATATTGTTCTACGAAGCCAACTTTTATTTCAAGGAATGATTAACCACAAAATTTCTCTTGGTGCTTCAATAACCAGCAGCTAAAGACTACCAGCAAAATGTAAATTCCAGTAGCAAATGGTTAGCCATGGGGCGAGATCATTAGTGGACATTTTTATTAACGAGAACCTAACTGCTGATAACTACTCGAACATGCTGCATGAATTCAACGTGGCCAAGGTTCTGAATACATAATCTCTGTTCCTCGAATAATTCCAACAAAATGGGGATCCCTCACATTACGGTAACAATTTTCGCTACCAGATAATCGCCTTGATATGATACCGCAACTCTGCAATGATCTCCGCGGTCCGCCTAGACCTTTACCTCTGGGTACACCTTAATACACCTCTGGGTACACCTTAATACACCTCTGTGTACACCTTAATACACATCTGGGTACACCTTAATACACCTCTGTGTACACCTTAATACACATCTGGGTACACCTTAATACACCTCTGTGTACACCTTAATACACCTCTGGATAGACCTTAATACACCTCTGGGTACACCTTAATACACCTCTGTGTACACCTTAATACACCTCTGTGTACACCTTAATACACCTCTAGGTACACCTTAATACACCTCTGTGTACACCTTAATACACCTCTGGATAGACCTTAATACACCTCTGGCTACACCTTAATACACCTCTGTGTACACCTTAATACACCTCTGTGTACACCTTAATACACCTCTGGATAGACCTTAATACACCTCTGGGTACACCTTAATACACCTCTGGGTACACCTTAATACACCTCTGTGTATACCTTAATACACCTCTGTGTACACCTTAATACACCTCTAGGGTACACCTTAATACACCTCTGGGTACCTATAGTGAGTACGAGCCTGGCAATCCCGAAGGACTCTAGCTGGATTACCTTTTTTATGTATTATTGTGTTAGATCTCTCTTTTTCGTCTATGCCGACCCTGACACTAGGAGCTATTAGAATATTCAAGAGCTTTAGTTTATATTCTTTTCTTCCTTTTGTATCAGGCGAGATGACAGAGAGGTTTTCGTCTTCTCTGCCGACCCTGACACTATTAGAATATTCAAGAGCTTTAGTTTATATTCTTTTCTTCCTTTTGTATCAGGCGAGATGACAGAGAGGTTTTCGTCTTCTCTGCCGACCCTGACACTAGGACCTATTAGAATATTCAAGAGCTTTAGTTTATATTCTTTTCTTCTTTTTTGTATCAGGCGAGATGACAGAGAGGTTTTCGTCTTCTCTGCCGACCCTGACACTATTAGAATATTCAAGAGCTTTAGTTTATATTCTTTTCTTCTTTTTTGTATCAGGCGAGATGACAGAGAGGTTTTCGTCTTCTCTGCCGACCCTGACACTATTAGAATATTCAAGAGCTTTAGTTTATATTCTATTCTTCTTTTTTGTATCAGGCGAGATGACAGAGAGGTTTTCGTCTTCTCTGCCGACCCTGACGCTATTAGAATATTCAAGAGCTTTAATTTATATTCTTCTTCCTTTTGTATCAGGCGAGATGACAGACAGGTTTTCGTCTTAAAGAATATGGGTAATTGAAAAAAATGATACCATAAAACTATGGTGTATCAGTAGAAGATCCAAGACATGGCTCATCTATAAAGTATCAACGTGTTTTGCGAAAAGTTTGCATGATTGGAGAAGCAAATGGAAAAATGTGCCATACCCTCAGATGTCAACATATTGAAAACATTTTGTCCACTCTGTTAATATTATTTTATAATGATTATAATAAATATGATACAATTTGGTAAATAAATCCTTGTATAGGCCTATCATTAATAAAGACTTTTGTACTATTCAATTTATGAATTAGCACAAGCACTCAAAGAGTTTGCAAAAGGAAAGGGTCAAGATCAGTACACACTTGATGGCATCGACTTGTCAGTAAAGAATTTTAAAAGAAAATGAAAATGTATTTAGCCACCCCATCACATCAGATTTATCCAACCATATAATCAATAACACGGCAAAACAAACAATAAATAATTTACGATGAACAAGAGTAGGATGCATACGCTAAATTGAATTTTAAGATAAGGACTAGGAAGGGAAACTGTGAGAGAGAGGTCGGGAAGGAAGGGGTAGGCTCATCACGCTTCAAGTGTCAAAACAATCGGGTTTATCCCGATTTATTGCAGCTGTTAGTACCCATGCATCCCCCCCTCATTCCTCTGTTACTATTTAAAGAGAAAACTTGAAATATTTGCATAGTGTCTCGTCTCACAAACTTCCTCTTCTCTATGGTTGCCCACGACTTACAAACCTCCAACTTCTTTACACCTCTTTAAATAAATTAAAGAAATATGAGAGTAGACTTACTCATTTATATGTATTTTTTTACCTTTGTTTATGTGACTGTGTTTAGTCTAGTAGTTATTGTTATCGCTTAGTCTGTGATAAGTTGGGGCATTAGCTTCATCCCTGTGGGGGGGATAAACTATTTTGAAGTTGACCTGCATTAGCATCGTGAAGTAAAGTGGGGTGTTCCGAGTTTATTAACGAATTCTGGTTCGAAGACTTGATATGTGACGACGGGAACTTAATATATTGCCAGACAGTGCTGTAGGATTTTTCGGCCTCCCTGTGTGTCGTGTCAATTTGTTTCGAGAATCAAGCTCTCTTGAAACCCTAATAAGCTGGTCTTGTGGACTTGATTGTAGATGACGAATACTTCTTATGTATTAACAAGAAGAAAAACGAAAGTAATGTTGGTACTCTTGACATGAGAAAAAAATGAGATTAGCAGACGAGATGACAAAGCTGTACCCACTTGATTAAGAGATACAATCACCCATGGTGTCACGAGCAGTAATATCAGAGGTTAATTGCAGAAGATTACTTGTGACATGTCTTGTAGAGCATACAGATAGGTGTGATCATGAAGTGTTACACCGTCATGCATCTCCTAAAGGAAGGAGTCAAGTCTGTAAATAAGAAAGTTTCTTATTCAAACATATCTTCACTTTTTCCCAATACCAGCTAGTGGGGTGGTGAAGTGTTGATCTGGAGTTGTGTTCTGCACTGAACTGAGAGTAGATCTCGACCAAGGAAGTTTGACTTGGAAGTGGCGGCAAGCCTATTGTGAGTATCTCAAGAGGTATCGTAGAGTAGTGAGTACCTGAAGTAGTCTCTTAGGGTATGGAAACCTGAAGGGGTCCGTCTGCCGAGGGGTTTTGTTTATATGTTTTGGCCTGGGTGCCAATACGAAAGTGGCAAAATCTTTCGTGGCCTTTGAAATGACTACGAGCCATACAGAGGCGAGTTAGTGATTTCAATTCTAAACTTACAGTAGATTGTACTGGGGAAATATGAGAATGAATTTGGAAAATCTGCAAGCCAATCGTAGGCAAGCAAGTGTTTACGGGAGATTTAAGATTTGACATGGATTAACAAGTGTCGGAGAAATGCTCAGTAGTTGTGGAGTGTGTTTTCTCCGCTTAGATCACTGTTCGAGTGGAGCTTAACGTGTAACTTTTATCGTGCGGAATTTGACTGTGTACGTTGTTGGGCTTTAGAAACGTAACTTCTTGCAAGTTTGTTCGTGAGGTAGTAGGGTGAATTCAGTTTCCATGTAAGGTGTGGTGGTCAGGCAGACTATGAAACTGGTGAGAGGGTCTGATGAAGCCAGAAAAAGGTACATCATCGGGATAAATAAAGGAGATGTTTATTTGGTAATTGATCATTTTAGTTTGGCGAAGAGAGCAATGTTATCACACACACATCTTAAGGTAATATATAGGAAGTATGATTTGTCTTTTGATAGATATGGGATGAATGCTACTTCGAGTGGTGGAGTGTCCCGGAAATGATTGATGCTGTGAAACTAATATACAAAACAAAGCTTGTATATACAACCTGGGATATTAGCGTGGGCCACGGGTAGATTCGAGAAGTATAATAAATACTCTTTTTGGTATCTACTGAAGGATTCATCACTATATTCAACCTAGTTGAACGACTTTACGTGCCACTATACAAGAAATTACGTGTGGGTATAATTGTAATATTTACCTTTGCTTTGAGAAAACAGATATTTTACAATAAAATTTAACTCAATGTCAATAATTCTAGTCCTGAAAATTTTTACCATTATTAAAACTCTCATGATTTTATTATTCCAAAAATGTAAAATTGGTTTTAAATTTTAAAAAATAATAAAAAATAATTGATCACATATTTTTACATAAAAATTTTAGAATCATGTTAAATATTTAATGACGTTTGGGGATTTATTTACTGTTTGGAAACCCTTTTAAACTAACTTTACTTGTTAACTCCCGATGTCATAGGTTTACGTGAATACATTCCACTTATCCCACACAATTTTATAAAATATCTTGATCTCAAAAGATTGATTGTTATCGCATTTGATGTCGACATAAGATCTAAAGGAAAATAAATCTATCGTTTAAGAAATGGCGTGCAATAATGGATAGTGAATTTAGCTGACAAGTTGTCTAAGAATGTCAGTATTCCTTATACTTTAGACAGCCGTAATGAATATCAATGGCATTTGCAGTGAAAGTGTCTTTAGTTTATGGATTATGTTGTATGCAGTAATGCTCTATCTTTGTTGAACCTTGATCCTTTCATTGGGAGCTAGAACAATTTAGGTCTACAAGAATAAACGTAAATGATATTAGGAGATTATATATATAGTTTATTCCAGCATTTGTCACCATTTGTATGTATAAAATTAATATACAACGATTGGAGTGTTTGGATCAATTCTCGTTATGAAGTGAAAAAAACCAGAAACATGAAAAGAATCAACATATCCTGGTATAACCTAGAACATGAAGGAAACTAAAACTAATAATTTAATAAATGAATCCACAGCTAAAACTAGACCAGCGTACCTATAGAAACTTGACCAGGCAAAACCACAAACCACCAGAACTAACACAAGAAATGACAAACAGCAGGTTGGCGCGAGATCATACACAGGTCTTAAAACAAAAAGGGATTCATTGCTAAAGGGGTGGTTACGTAACGGTTTTATCGGAGTGAACAACCTTTTGTCCCCTCTCTCAAGTGTTTAACGTCTGACCTAGTAGTCTCGCCTTGCGGCGATTTAACCAACAAAATTAAATCTTACTTAAAGTAGAAGAGTTTTATTTTCATTTTTAATTCTTTTATGGCATTGAGCCTCTTCGTGTGACTTGTGATTTTCGTGAACACGTGTGACTGCTTAGGCCTACCTCTTTTAAATTACTAGATTCACTTTTAGTTTCTAACTGAACTCAAATTAGTTTATATTTTGATATTTCGCCACTTTATATGTTTGCCATGTTTAATTTTTTTTCATTTGACAATGTTGCATACTCTCAAAACAATGTGTATTAATTTTTGTAGAGGATACAAAATTATGGCAAATATCAAATATATCCAATAGGACAAATAACTTTATACCTGGAGATGTTGTAGGCTATAGTAATAAGTACACATTAGCGTAGTAAATTTATAATTTAACTTTTTAACTATTGCAATTGTCTTAACGCCTGACACCAAGATTGAAATGTCAACCGAAAGAAGTAATTTTGCGGCATTTTTGATTTCCCTTTATATTTATGGATTTTGAGAAAATCTGGACAAAAATCCTCCATACACGAAATTTGGTCGAAAGTTAGGTTTTGGGGTTACTTCAGTGGGGGAAAAAAATCGGACACTCCAGCTCACCGCTGGGCACCCCCCCCCCCAGGTGTTAAGAGGTGGAGCAAAACAGTTTTTTTGTAAATATCTCAAAACTAAGCAAGATATCAAAATAATAAAGGTCTCAACTTTCAGCGATATCTCTGTCCAGTGATCCTGATAAAAAAATTCCTAGGTCATTTTTTAAACTTTTTTATTATACTTTTTTGATATCTTGCTTAGTTTTGAGATATTTACAAAAAACTGTTTTGCCCCACCTTTTAACACCAGGGGGTGCCCAGCGATGAGCAAATCTAACTTTGCACCAAATTTCGTGTCTGGAGAATAATTGTCCACTAAAATTTTTTATTCAGTTGTGTAGTATGTAAACTTGATTTTATTAATCGGTTGACAAGTTTGTTAACTAAAAAAAAGCTGTCAGTGAATGTCAACAAGAATTGTAAGAAATTCCCATTTGTTGCAGATGTTTTTTTACAATAAAAATAAATGAAAAACAAAATTATTAAGTAATAGTTGTAATTTAAGTTAAATTTCATTCTATCTAGTTTTATTTTAAATATTAATACTAGAAAAAGTTCAAAAATTCAAAATGGAGGCGGTTTGAAACAGTTTTTCGGTAATTTATCCTTATTTAGAATCTAAATGAGACTACTATTGTGCGTGAAGGCGATCTGTAAATTAATGTAAATGAGAAGTTATTCAAAAATTACCTGAAGAATTTCAACTACTGAAGTTAGCATATCAGCTGATTGCCAAAAATTTAAAGTTAAAAGTTTTATGTTTCTGTAGTTTTTTGTTTTATATATAATGAACGTATACACATTTAAATAAATTGAGGATCAATAATATTGAACTCTTAAAGAAATCACATTTGTAAAAGATTGAAATTACTATCCTCGAACAAAAGTGGAGGTGGATATGGCACAATTTGACAAAGTATTTACGATTATATTTATACGAAAATAATAACTAATATAAGGTACATGGGTTATAATTGTGCTGCTGTTACCGCAAATATTGATGATCACAAAGCAGATTTATTTAATTGCCGATTAAAAAGTGAAAGTAATGCATGAGTTATATCTCGCTATTAAACAGTGTTTAAAATCCTCCCCTCCAACCTTCCCATCTAGTTATTGATTCTGTGTTACACTGCTTGACCAATGGAATGCCACATCTTTGTCATTTCCTGCATTTACACGAAACGAAGTGTGAGAGTTATGAAAACTTCCAAAAAACACATTAAAATTTTGCTTCAACATATTCTTAAGGTTTATGTATAACTTAGAACACACAAATTAATTAACAATGAACAGTGATTCATTCTAAAAATTAAACTAAAAAGAATATTTTGTACAAATCAGTCAACATAAAAAGGTAGAATCAAAACAACCAAGTAGTACGGTGCTAGCATGTGTTTGTACACATGTGTTGTGATTTGTGAATAGTATTTAATTTAATGAGAAAAGTAATTATCGGGTCAAAGGAATAATGTCGGAATAGATCTGATGTCAGCTCACTACCGAAATTAGTCATTTTTTTTCAACTGAAGAAGAAGAAATAAATAAATAAAATGATGTATAGCTCGATGGTGTTTTGCATATGAAAATTTTGAGTTGCATTCCAACAATCCCACTTTGAAGTGAGGGGTTAATTTACCTCATTATGCCAAACAATATGTTGTTTTTTGTTGTTGTTTTTTTTTTTTTTTTTACATCAGACATACTTTTAAAGTTTCATTTTTTCCTAGTTTAAAAGTATTTATTACTCAATTGATTTAATATTTCAACCAAATTCTACCAAACATAATTACACTAAATTTCACGTTTTCACAAATTTTTAATGTTGTAAATTATAGCCACTATCATGTTATTTAGACTTACTTAAATGATGATTACTAACTGAGCCAATTTGCTTGAATTGAACGCAGTGGGTTTTATATTGAAAATCTACGTTTGGTATTGTAAGAGAGAGACAGAGGATGTTGACTCAGCTTGTGTATAAGATTGGAAATGGACTGTAAAACAGAGATAAAGATTCACTTAATACTTATCTTATAAAGTTCACTAATTTGCACTATCATTCAACAATTTAAAAAATGAACATAACTATCTTATAGGTAGGATCGCTAGATATATCGGGTGTCTGGGTTTACATGATCGATATTGCAAAAGGTAGAATGTCTATACGTACTAGAAAGGCTCGTCAAAACTTGATTTCTCAATAGTTTATTAAATAATCGATTTTTATTCGAGTAATAAATCGAGTAAAACTTCTTCAAGTTATTTTCATTGACCAAATATAAATTACAAATAGTGGAATTTAAATTATTAATTAATTAGAATTAATTTAGGCTAGTAATAAAACAAATTAATTAATGCTTTGCAAAAAACTGAACTCAAATTACTCACATTGGGAACGGCTGTTAAATGATATCTGTGAGAACATGATTGCTGTTAAATTGAACAATCAGAAGAAAAGTAGAGGAAGTGATGTCGATGATTCAATTGAATGGAGCTGTGAAGGGCTGATAAAGAGCTTAGGGCAATCAGGAGCATGCAGACAGGGTACAGGATAACATCAGTATATGTATACTCGCACGCTCTCTGGCCGCCCATTCAAGGAATTGACATTTCGGGTTATCAGTGGAGTAACAATTAAATCATTGATTCACTGTCATTGAATAATTGGTTCAGGATATAAAAAAAAATATTATAGATTTTACTTCAATTTTAAGCGTATATTCATAGAGTAAGACTTAGTCCAGCGACCAATAAGTGTGCATCGAGCTTAGCCTTTGAAATACTCTAGTTATGTATTTACACTTTTTGTCCCAAAAGTCCACTCTTCACCTTTCACATTTTGATCGAATAATAACAAAAAAGTGGTTTTGAAAAACATTAGAGGATTAAAAAAAGCTAACTTTTGCCATTTGTTGCAATTTGTCCCAAACTAACTATTGAACGCAACTCCAAACTTTTAAAAAGTAACCCTCATAAAGTGACACATAATTTTAAAAAGAATATCAAGCCGAATGGAAACTTCGTACGCTGGAGGTTGCTTCCTTAAAATAATAATCCATTGAAAATAAAGATATTGCTTTTTAATTTATTTTAGCTTAAATTTAAAAAAAAAAACGTTGATGATTCCATTTGCAGCTGAATAATTACAGAATAATCATTAATAACGTAGCCTTTCCCAGAATAAACGGTTAGTGTTGTGGCCAGCCATAAAAATAAACTTCATGGCTCAATAGCGTTTCATGGGCCTACGCCTACTAGACGACGATTTAGTCGGATAATATGTGGATTGCAGATCGAATTCCCCGGTTGTAGCATTCTCAGAGTTCGCTACCAGTAATTGTAGCTACTCCAATCAGTGAGTTAATAATTGCAGAGATGGACTGTTCCAAAAACATTTTAAGAAAATATTTTGTATTGCACTTCATTCAATAGCTCATTTAACGTTGTTATGTGGGCCAAAAGTTAGTTTCTTTACTACCATAGCATTCCCTAAAAAGTAGGTTTAAAAAAATCGTTGACCATTGTGGGGTCTACATCCGACAGATGGTATTTTATCAGATAATGTGAGATCGACCCATAACGCTCTCGTTGTCAACACCGATCGTAGCTCCCGACTTTACTCCTACTTTATTGCGTAAACACGGTAAATTTTTACCACCAACGAAAAACTACTTAACAATCAGCTGTTGTTGCATGTAGCATGCCTCTTTTGAATGTTTATTTCAGATTCGAATAGGCAGTAGATGAAGATGTTGCGAAGCAGTTCCATATTAAATTAACTAACGAGATATTTGTACGGTAATCCTATCCTCACTTTCACAACACCTCAACCAGGGTTCCTGCATGATCTGTTGCTAGGTAATC
Source organism: Aphrophora alni (assembly GCA_963513935.1). Taxonomy (NCBI): domain Eukaryota; kingdom Metazoa; phylum Arthropoda; class Insecta; order Hemiptera; family Aphrophoridae; genus Aphrophora; species Aphrophora alni. Next base: position 30,014,291 of record OY740771.1, on the reverse strand, counting down.
CCTGTCTGAGCTTTGTCCCAAACAGGTCTTAACCTCACTTTTCGTGCGGATGTCTAACGTTCTGATATTTCACATTTAATTATTCCGACATATCCGTCGAAAGAGCTAATCAGACTTCTTGGAAATCTATGTCCTGAATCCATATCCTATGCGATAAGAAAGCAAGGGGATTTTTAGTGATTAAAATTCTCATACAATAGTGTGTAGGGTTTACCGGATTCTTTCTGCCTTGTGTAATATTTTCTACCTTCTACGTAAAAAAGGATGGAAATCGGAGACCTGAAAGCTTTTGCAAATAAAGTTAGTATAGTAGTCGTCACACACTAACCGAGACTTTGTATTTTTGAATAATGTAACAGACATGAGACATGTCTGGATTTTATTTATTATTAAACCGTCAGTATAACTGGGTGAAAGGCACAATTTTTGTCCCAATTTTATTAAAATTTTGTATGTAGTTTATATTATACAAATCATTTTTTAACTCACTAAACAGAAAGTCAGTTAATTAAAATTTGTCTGTAATCAAAAATTATTTTTAAGATACCTTTCCAACCTGTATATGCTTTAGAACGCCCTGCAAACAATGTTACCCAAGCGAGTACTGTAGCAAACAATATAGTTCTTACAAAATTGTTAACAAATATAACCCAAAAATGAGCATAATTATCAATAATCTTGTTTTTTAGAGGAATTTTAGCGAAACTTATTATGCAAACTTTACTATTCATCGAAATACGATTGAAAATTTGATGGACCTTTGAATTGGGTTTTGGGTTTGTTGTTTTTTTTTATCGAAACTTCCATGTGTTGTTAAATACCTAATTCTGTACAACTGGCTATTTAAATTTGTTAATGCGAAAGTCGAGATGAGCAAATGAGTTTACATAAAAAAAACTAAACGAATTTCACGTTCTAAAATAACGCGTTCAATTTATCAATTGCGTGCCGAGATTTTTGTATTCATTAATATTTTGAGGTTATTCAACACATTTAATTAACTACCGACTTACTTTTACACTGTTAGATTTTTAAAACAGCCATAGAATTAAACACATGTTCCAGGTTGAAAATTCCAACAATCAACTATTTATAAAACGACCAGTACAAGCAGCAAGAAGAGAGGCATGTCCCTGGATAAATAAAAGGCCGCGTCATAATTTAAATACTGTAGTTGATTATGTCGCATTGTGGACAGTGGCTACCGTACGCAACGCTGTGGGTGGCAAACTACAGAAACACAATACAATGCCTACTTCTTTCAGTCCCATTAAACTTCAAACAATTCTATAAAGCGATCCACTTCAAAGTGAATTGCCGAAAGAAATGTTCAACTCATAGATCTCTAATCTGTCCAATAAAGAATCAAGAGTGTTTAAGAGGGTGGAAAAGCCCGTGGCCGGCTTGATCGACTGAGATAATTTCTTAACAAATGATCGATCTTCTTCAATTTAAGAAATCGATTCACTGTTATGTACAGCTGCAACATTGTCCAGCTACAAAAGACATATTAGTATACATTTTATTAGAGTATTGCCGTATAAGGTTTACTCTTAGCCTATATCTGGAGATTATGACAAACGATTACCATAAAAATATACTATGTTATCATTTAGTCGTAAATGGTAACTATGTTCCTTAGTTAATATATTGATTTCAAATGTAAAAATAATTGTACGAAAAGTATTAAATCTAAAGATTTCATTTACCAAATTAGGTAATAAAATGTAGATTGTTGGAGTAATCTATATAACTCATGTCTCCTTATGAGAATCGATATGATAAAATTTTGCGATAGGCTAGTCATGTCATCTGAAAGACAACAAACATAATAGGCACAACAATATATAATGATGTTAATCTTTATTGGATCTAGTTGGTTAACCTAACCTAAAATTGATTTTATGGTTATTCTAATGAAAAAGATGTTATTAATTTTAGTTGTTATGGTACCAAATGTTTCAATATTTAAGAAATAGATTATTGTTGTAAGTTTCTGTAGGCTTAGAGTATTTAAAATGTTTGTTCAATCGGTATTTTGACTGTAATCAAAAATTAAAAATCCGCCTTCATCACGATCTAGAAGTTGTTGAGTTCTAATATATGATTGTTCAAAAAGATTTTGAGACGTGGCTATAGCTACATTTTCCTCTGCCGAGAGCCTCCTCATTTAAATTATAGACCTGTAGTGACAAAAATTAAATAAACTTGTAAATTTTTAATTACACCACTGTCATTAAGTATCGATAAGGATGTGCACCTTAAATTTTTTTTAAACACTAAGCTTGTTCAACGATAACAATACAACTAAATTAAAATTTGCCCCCACTAACACATAAAACAAAAAATGAACATGGTCATTAACACGGTTAAGCATTTATAATAGGTATTGGGAATAAAAACTACAACAATCTGATAAATCCCTATGTTCCTGCCTTAACACAATTGCGCAAAATGTATAAACCAGATCTACCAATCAAACCACTTGTCAACTTTAAAAGTGCACCAACTTACAGAATGACACTAAACAAAATAATTAGAAAGAACATAACATTCAAGATACAATCTAAAAAAATACTCAGGACTTAACATCGAATATCAAAGAAACGCATATAAAATCAGTTTCCAGTTTAGTATAGTTTGTAAAGTTACTGCTAAAGAAATCCTTTTCAATATTAATTGAACAATAATTGCAAGAGAACAAAACCATGTCAAAGAGGAAAATAACTGAACTGCTTAATTTATTTAATATCTACCTATTTCAAAATGGTTTTAAATTCAACAATGAATTTTATAATCAAAATAATGTTTTAGTTATGAGATACCATTTATCTAACATAATGGCTGAAATATTTCTAAATTGGATAGAAAGCAATAACATAATCACGAATAAAAACAAACATTTCAAAACCATCACACTTTGACGAGGTTGTTTTATGTCAGGACACAATATTAGATATCCTTAATTTTGCAACATATTTAAATGTATACTTAAACACCATATATCTTTCATTAAATTTTACAAATGAACTAAAAACAGCATCAATTATCTCGATCTCACAATAACAAATTCTAACCAAAAACACGCTTTCAATGTGTACAGAAAACCCACTCATACCGACCACACAATCCACATTTCTTATAACCATCCAAATACCGCGTAAAATGATCGCTTTCAACAGCTTCCGTCACAGACTGCGGAATGTCTCATGTCAGAGGAAGATTTTCACGAGAAATTAAAAATAATAAAAACATCGCCACCCCAAAACGTCTACAACCACTCAATCATGGATAAATTATTCTGAAACCATGTAACAAAAAATATTAAACAATTAAAGCCTTACCCACAAAGGACAACTTTTCAATGTTTAATTATTATAAATAGCTTGAAAAGACATTTAAAAACGTGCTCCATATCATATAAAATTTCTTACAAAGTCAACAACAATTTAATTAGTTTTGTAAACGCTAATAATAAAAACAAAGATCCCAGCGATAAATTTGAAAGAACTGGACTATATGACTTATCGTGTAACAATTGTCTAAAATAAATATAGGACATACAGAATACGATCATTTAGAATAAAATTTAAAGAACGTATCCCATTATCCAAACGAAATGTAAATTCAACAATAACAGAATACAAATTTTCCGAAGATATCATTGAAACGCACCATAAATACTACAGTCTTGAAGATTCCTTCAAAATACTGCACCGGTGTAAAAAAGGAGTGGATTGGAACAGTTAGAGAAACATACGAATTTTAAACAAAACAGTGACCTGTTTATTATTAATTGAAAAACTCGACTTTGATTCTAACGTGGTGTATGGTACTGTAGAAAGAAATAATAATGGAAGAGATAACAACCCCTTGTCACACATTACCTATTGTGCATCGTCCACAGTAGCCTACATATCAAGATAGTGGCCCTTACTGTTCAACTATCGACGTGTTTTTTAAAACTCTATTTGCGCGTGCGTGTAAATACGAGTTTTAATGAAATTTATACCCACTGCAGAGTGGTAAAACCCCAAAATAACGAAAAGTTTATAGAGTTTATTAAAATGTACCTTTAAATCTGGAGATTATCAGAATCAAATTTTGCGGATTTTATGCTAGGATCTATCACGGTAATATACACAACAAATCCCACAAGTCACAAAAAACCTTCACGTTTTATAAAAACTAAATCGATCTCACTAATGTCCTTAAATCTGGAAATTATTAACATAATCTATTTCCACAGGAAAAATTTCCTACAAGTAACACAAAATTTCATATGACACAAATTTATATTTTCTTTTAATTCCATACATCTAAAGACACGATTTGTTTATGTTTGTGCTAACAGTTTACAATGAGTAAAAGGCCTTACTGCAAATAAAATGAAAATATTTGTTTAAATGCCTAATGACCAACGTTTTACATGATAAAGTACCTAAATACCCATTATTAGTCTCCTTAGTTTTAGGATCCTCAGAACCGATTATCATGAACTTAATGTTTCCTTTAATTAAAATCTTTACATATATTTGAAAACAAACTTTGTGGAAAACCAAAATGTTTGTTTCTGTCGAATGGAGAGAGAAAACGAGATCGGAAAAATATATTGAATAGATCAAACTTATTAAATAGTTAATAAAAAAGTACGATTTAGTAGTTGAATGGACAGAGATCCAAAAAGCGTCCTGTCATCACCATGCTTCGCACTCGATACATATTTAAATAAAAACCAATGAGTTGAACGCAAAAATAAGAGCTTATAAGACAGTAGTGAGACCTGCTGCTACCTATGAGACGAGTCCGTAGCAACACAGCAAGATATCCAGTTTCGGAGATGAGAAAGACGAATTCTGAGTATATATAGCATAGAGCGAATGAAGAACGAACGTGGATAAGATGGAAAGAAGTTTGGAGAGATTGTAGGAAGATGAAATTTTTGTATAGATTAAAACGCCCAGAATAAGGTTGGTTCGTCACTTGTAAAGAATGTCAGAAAAGAGTATAGCAATGAAAATATTCGAGGGAGGAAGATCGAGAAAAGTAGTTGGTTGTTCTGGAGAAACAACTCTGAGAGATGGGAATCCTGAAGTGGAGACGAGTATCGGAGAACCGAAAAATATTTGCTGCCCAGATCAATTAAAGTTTAAAAAATTACTTCAACTTAAAAAAATAGACCCAAAATAGTAAATTATTGTACGGCTTTGAAATCATAATACTCTTCATCTTTTTTTAAAAATAATTTTCTCTTATACTTAACAACACCTCGACCGAAATTGGTAAAAATTGAATCATTCCGTTTACACCAATTCTAAATCTAATCCTAACAACCACTGTACAAATTTCTAAAATAATTGGAGACAAATGTAACATAGACAAAGATATTCAAATAATTATTTAAATGCTCAATACAATAAATGCGTGTTTACGAAACTTTCATTACAAAGTAATTAGAAGTGTAATTAGATATGTATATTGTCTGGTATAAAATATTACATTTTTCTTTATTAAATTAGTTTACCAGACTCCCCGGTTAGTCTAGTGGCAACCGCATTCGTTTGATATGTGAGTTGTCTTCCGGTTCAACAAATTTACGGTGTTGGCCTATCAATGTGGGTAGTGGGGAATTATTGTAGCGAATTCTGGTTGCAAAGACTAGAATTATGACGAAAGGAGCTCGATTTAGTTGTCATACTTTTCAATATACTGTAGCAGGGCTAACGTTCATAAATTTTTGCGCCACATTATTATTATTATTTTGTAATATATTTGATTTCATAAAATACTTTAACAACAAATATATAAGCCAACATGTAAAATTATATTTGTAAAGCGGTGTAAGCCTATATGTTTTCTTATAATTTTTTTTATTTAGCTGCATAAAATAAAGAACAATTTTATATTATTTGATTGGTAATTTAATTACTTAGTGTCATTAAGGTCATATACCTACATACTAAAAAATTAATACAAATATAATTAATTTATATTTGATACATTAATAACTAACTAATTATTTATTGCGTACAGTTTACATGACGTGTCGATATGTAAAAAGAAACTCAACGATCTCATCAATTTTTCTTGCCGCAATAGTTTATAAATAAATATTGAGCTTGACTTGTGAGATAAATTAGACAGAATAAAACTCGAACACAAGATCTCACAAAAATTACGTTTATTTAATCAAACATGTTTCAACGGCAAAAGTCGCGATCCTCAGTAAAACATGAGCTACAATAACTAGACTATAACTCAGTTATATATTTGTGAGATCTTGTGTTCGAGTTTTATTCTCTCTGCAATAGGTTGTTTTTGTAATGTTATCGAACGTCTGATAAAATATTATAGCTATCAAGATTTCCTTCATACCGAGTTATAACTAATTATTGTACATCGAAACTATACATTGGAGTAATGTTAGTTACACACAAACGCGATTCCAGTATTAAACCACGAGATATTTCAATTTTCATCTAATTTAATTTAATTAAATAGACAAATCGTTAGGCCCATTTTCACATTCACAAATTGTTTTGAAGATAAATTTGTATCTATATTCCGAATAACTTACTCTAAGAGAGCATTACGTACAGCTTTAAAATTTGCTTTTACTAATGGTTCTACGACAATAATAGAAAAAAATTAGGTAAGCTGAAAACGTTAATAGTTTGTACTTCCATTATGAATTAGCTAAAAATCTCATTTTGTGTATTAATGATGAATTTACGATCCAAACGGAATTTAGACTCAGATAGGCAGAAGTACATTTTAAAAGTTGAATTAATTATCAATAGACCACTGAAAAAAGACAGATTTTATGAAAATTTGGACAAAAATTCTTGACTCGAAATTTGGTGGAAAGTTAGGTTTTGAGGTTACTTCAATGGGGAAAAGGTCGGACACTCCAGCTTACTTCTGGGTCCCCCCTGAGGGGTTAAAAGGTGGGTCTAAAAGTTTTTTTTTGTAAATATCTCAAATACTAAATATCAAAAAAGAAGTTAAATACAAAAGTTGTAGCTGATTAAAGCTCCCATCAAAATGGCCCTTAGTAATATTTTCGTCAGATGCATTGGGACTGAGATATGAGGGCTCAAATATTTTGGAATACTTTGTATGAGGCACTTTTTCGAAAGTAAAAAACTTACATTTTGTTGAGTTTAGGCCAATTATTGTATAGTAAAAAGCGCTAAATATAGGTATGTAAGTGATTGTACATGTAATACCAAGTTTTTGGATATAAAATTTTGCATGTACTATAAACACACACTACTACTACAAAAACGTGCATTTTTTAACGTAAGGGTTTTTAGTTGTATACATGTACATACATACACATATATGTACAAATATCTGTACAAATATTTTCGCGCATAGGCCTATATATTATACTTTTTTAAACCGAAAAATGCACATCTATATGCATGGCTTAGTCAGTATATGGATGCAAATGTGGAAAATGTATAAATGCACGTTTTTGTAGTTATAATGTATGTTTAGGTAGGCCTATATGTGTGCGTTGTAAGGTATGTATATATGTGTGCATAAATATATACATGCAAAAATGTATATCCAAAGACTTGGTATTACATGTAAAAACACTTACATACCAATATTTAGCGCTTTTTACTATACAAAAATAGGCCTAAACTCAACAAAATTCAAGTTTTTTTCCCGTAAAAATACCTCATACGAACAGTTGCAAAAAAGTCTCAATCTTGAGCGCTCATAACTCTGTCCCAGTGTGTCTGACGAAAACATTAATAACAACAATTTTTATGTTAAATTTAGTAGCAAACGGTTTTTGATATCTTGTTTAGTTCTTGAGATATTTACAATAAACCGTTTTGCCTAGTTTTTAACTCCCCTCAGGGAGGCCCAGCGGTGAGATAGAGTGTTTGATTTCTCTCCCCCCCCCGTTGAAATAACCCCAAAACCTAACTTTCCACCAAATTTCGTGTCTGGAGAATTATGGTCCAGTGGTCTAGAATAAAAACCAAACAATTTTTTCAAAATTCAGTGAACAAATTCAGTTCTGCATTGGATGATATTAACACTGGTATTTTATTTTTGTAAAGATTAAAAACATCTGGTTTGAGAAAGTCTTTGTAAGGGTTAATCTGTAACAAGAAAGTGGAGTATTTCCGTCGTAACCTTCAGTAGTGTTATATTAAGTATTTATTGCCGTTAGACGACAAACGTCCTTTACAAATGTATAGCTTACTTTTACTAGCCTCTGTTAAACATTGTACGCAGAGAGTTTAGCGTTAAATATTGAGATCTACTGCAATACAAAGTTTGAATTATTTAATTTGATACAGATGGAAGGTGTGTCTAACAACAGGGCGACATATCTAAAACTTCCAAGATAACAATATCAATATATTAATAATTATTTTTGTCAGAATATTCGGGTTCTAGAGAAATATCGACAAAAATACAAACAAAAACATTTTTAAACAAACTATTTTAAATACACAGAACGAACAACTTAAAATCGGCTTCAGATTGACATTCACGATTGTGTAAAAATCGGCGACTGTAGGGCTACTACAACTAGTTGTACTATCGTCTGTTACTATAATCTTCTATTGTTATCATTTCAAGATTGTTAATGCTTCAATAGACTATCATCTGCTCTGCTAGAATACATTGCAACACTTGAGCTTATGCTTGTTCAAGAAACACGGCGAATATTTGCAGATAACTTTCCTAATTCAAGCATTCTAGCAAATAGTAGGATTGTTTATATATATTTTTAATTAATGGTTAAAACATTTCGTACTTCTGGATCCTGTTGCAAAACGGATTAAGAAATTTTCTGTTAGTAAGACCGTAACCTCTATCAATACAGAATACGTAAAGATACTCTCCTCAAGTACGTAAAAGTCTGTAAGAGAATTATCAAAACAAAGCGTATAAAATACACATCGCAAGGTGCAACATCTGTTCAACAACTGAAAAAATCAGACAAACTGAACGCTTCTCAGTAAAATTGTTGGTGATGAGTTAGACCCAATAGTGTACTTTATGACTGCCCAGCTTTATGAGCATATAAGTTGACACAAACATCAGGTATTGGTCTAATTAAAATCTTCAACACCTGCATGATAAACCACTTCAAGATGAAAATCTCTGTTTGATGTTCTGGTAATTGATATTTCTTGACACGACTATCAAATACCTTAGAAATTTCAAAGAATTCTAAGCCCAGATGACTGATGGTGAGCTGCTTCTTACAACTGGAAGTGACATGACATATCTTGCGCTTCACTGGCTACCGTACACGAGACTTTTACAGAAGAACTAATCGTTATCACAGATCTGTGACTTTCAGGTTCCCCGGGTTTATCTGGGGTTTCTTGGAATACAGTCCATGAATGAAATTCACATTCTTTGGACGAACTAATGGCGAATATTCAATGTTGTCTAAGCACTTGATTTTACGTTTTGTGTTGGGTGTCTCTTAAACGATTACTCGATCACAAATATACATTGGTGCACAGGTCGCTCACTTCCGTCATCTTTTTTAAACAAGTTGATGCCGCAACTATAGTACTTACCCAGTCCCATCACAATCTAATACAAGCAGAACCACTAAATGTAATTTTTAAAGTAGGGTCTTGTAGTAAATGTTAAATTAGTAGAAGTCTTATCCAGAAGGTAAGTTTGTTTAAAATAGTTGTTACTATCTCATATCAGTGACTCGGGCCTGCCAAATCTAATAATTACATGAATATCACATTTTCTTGGGAGATCAGAGTTATAAATTACCGACAATAACTTCGCTATTTGTAGAAAGGTGAGGTTAGTGCCATTACAAGCAGAAGTGAAAACTACAAATTTTGATTGTTATAATATGACTAACATAAGAGATATGATCAAGACTGTCTAAAATGGCAGCCATTTTGATTCAGAATTCCAATAGGTTTAATGTGAGCTCACTATACCAAATTTCACGTTCCTATATTTATTTTTCCGTGATCGAGGTTACGCACAGAAGAACACGATAACGACGACGGACAGACGGCATGTCGAAAATCAAATTTTTAAAAAACGGAGGTAGAAAAATTTGACAATTACCAAACTTACGCCTATACTTCATACACTGGGTAAGTAAAATAATTGTGCAACCTTTAAAGAAAATGCGTAAATATTAATGATTTTTTTTTTTTTTTTTACATTTCATTACTTATCTTATTCATAATAGCTAAATATATTGTCACGTGAGTGGCCGTTGGTTGGAACTCTCTTCTTCGGGCTGAATTTAAGTTGTTCACACTGTAGGCCTGTATTATTTACTTCCTTGTTAAAATTAAATAAACAATAAATTTATATGTGTTTATCAGAAATGTTTGCTTTTGCTTATAACTATACAATATTTACTTACCTCAGTGGATTTATTATAATATAAAGCGTGATATTTTCTCAGATACATTTTCCCCCAGAAAGGGAGTTCATGATTTTCTCCTCTCCTAATATTACAAAGCTTCTTCATTTATAAAGAACAATGAAGCAATATTATCGTTTAAAGTTTTTGACGTAAAAAACAAACAAAAATAAATTGTACTTCTTCGCAGATGTGCTCAACTAATATAGCACAAAGGTAAGACGGTGCGGCGTTCTCTCAAGGGTCTGTCAGCTGACACAGATTCGACGTGTCCAATCCAACAATACAGACTGCTGAGCATTGTTGACGCTTAATTGTTAACTGAGCTGTTGAAAAGCAATCCATCTGAACGAAACCAGGGGTTGGCCTATTGACGCACCCCGCCCCCGCCCTCGCAAAACTAAACAGATCCATCCGAGTGGATGATTACATGCGGGAACAATTTCTTAACATAGAAAATAGTTTTCAAATTTTGTGGTGTTAGGGTGGGGGTCAAAACACCCCAACAAAACACCCACCGCATATTTCCTTTACTCTTGATAATACTGTATCGCTTTTGTCAAATTAGGGTCACGTCAGTCAAATAGTCCTCAGTCCGGTGTTGTTTAGCCTTTACTAAAAGGGCGTGCAATGTGTTGTCCAAATAATATGTTCGGTTATTAGATACGTGTTATTCCAATACGCGTGACTGATTCACCTCCTTATTAGTTTTCTCGTATATACGTTGATCATTAAACCTAAATTACAATAACTAAATGGAAGAAATAAACATATGTCGACAACTAATTTGAAGCATGACAGCGTTTTAATGTCTTTTTGTTACATCTACTAAAACGTTTTCGGAACTACTACATGTTTGTGTACATGTAATAACTAAAGATGACGACTTGATAATTGAAACGTCTCCTTATTATTGAAAATTGTATATTTTCGTTCATTTAATTTGGTAACTGAAGTTTCCACAAGTGTTGCTAATTTCTAGTGAATCAAATTTTAATCTCTGGAACTATTTCTTGTAGAATTATTTATAAACCAAATCAAAGCGAGAACTAAATCCATGAATTAAACAAAAAATAAAATCTAAAACCAAATTCTAATTCCTAAACAACAACACACTATCTAACTCACATTCAAAGATTACCTCATTCACAACCTAAATGGTCGACTCTCCTACTGCAGCTTTTTCTAAGTAGATTCACATTCTTTAAGTAGATCACGTATATCATATTCGAAGTCAGAAAAAGAAATTCAATAACAAAATTGATACCTCCCAATGCAGCGATAGTAGTTACGTTACGTGTATTTTGACTTATTTTGAGTATGACTATAGAGTACTGTCTTTATGAATTTCGAGCTGTATTTTAATTTGATGATGTCTAGAGCAACCGACTTGCCTAGTGGGTTGGACTCTCGCTTAATGTGAGGAAGATTCAGTATTTAATACACTAAAAAAGTTATAGAGTTGACTAAGCTTTATAAGAAAAGTGGAGAAAAGTGGTAGTAAATTTTAATTGACAAGGCTACTAGGTGCAAATTTATCTAGTTGTCATTATTTTTCTTCTAAACAGACTTTTCCAATAAGATAGGTTGCCGTTAAATAATCTAAATTTGCCCCTTTACTTTACTTTAAAAAGTGGGATTCTAAAAGTTTACCATATTAAATAGTATGGTGGAGGTATCTAGTTGATATGTCAAGGCGTTTAAATTTTAGACACGTGTAACAGGACTTATTTTACACTCTGTATTCGTGTATGTGTAGATTAAGACTAAAAACTGTCTGTCTGATCCCCTCATTCCCCTCCGTGACAAGAGTGAGTATGTATGTATTAGGAATTGAAATCCCAAAGATGTAGGCCTAAATCATTTCTTTATTTATTGCTCCTTTCAAAAGCAAGTTTTGCATTATTTTAATACTTTAAATTCTGTAAAGGTTATGTTTGCATTATGCCATTATTCACAACCATATATTTAAACACTTCACGTAAAATCAACGTCAGATATAAAATACTTATTTTTAGCAGTTTGAAATACACACCTAAGCAATGTCCACACTTAACACCTGTTGACGTTTTAGGATGAAGACAAATTTAAATTTTAAAATACGACAGACACAATAGTCGAAGTTTTGGTGAGCCGATACACTAATAGTACCAAGTTTAGCAAGAAATGAAGCACGTTGTGGAGTTGCTGCGTCACTACAGGGTACAATAAAGACTTAAGTTACGACCAAAGCAAGGATCCGGCTGAAGACAATGCATTCATCATGGTGGCATCTTGTTAACTTACGACCAGACGTCACCATTATGTCGCCATTGCATTTCGATATTATGTGACTTTAGTGGGCGCACATATCGAAGAATATTATTTAATTTATATCCAGCTATTGTGGCCGGCTGTCTGAGGACGCGTGAATTTATAGACCGCGTTGCCAACAAAACGGTCTACAGTCGCGTCGGACACGCTCATTACCAGATACCTGTTTCCTATTTATTAGGCACTATTAAAATAAGATTTTATAGCCGTGACAAAATACATTACTGCCTATTGATACACGTGTTGAATTTTGGTAAACTTTAGCGGGATTTTAAATTTTTGTTGCAGGTTTCATTGTTGATTCAATTATTTGTTATTTGAAATTTTGTGAAAAAATCGACTTCCAGATTTTAACGGAAATGACAGTTTTTAAAGTTGCTTAGAACAAAAAATTATTTAATTTTCTGATTTTACAGAGCAGGGATTTTCAAAAAAAGTTTTGTAGTCGAATAAAAAAAACTGTTTAGATCTTTATGGAAATATGTTTTGAGTACATAAAATTGGTTTTTGAAAAGATGTCTGTCGGTCCAACCTAATGGAACGATTTTCATCTCATTTGAATTTTGGGTCTATTTTTTCCCATAAGTTATCTAGAGGTATTTTCTCCTTCAAAGTTGTCACATAACAATCAACTGACATTCTACCGGAAATATATGTTTTCAAGATCCTTTAATTCAAAGAAGTGTTTTTGAAATAACTCAGACTAAGCATCTGCTTGTCTCTGAAAATTTAACAGATTTCACTGATATTTGATAGAACTACAAAATCACGTATTATTTCCAAATACGACACAAAAACTCTCAAAAAGTTTAAACTCAAACCTTTGATGGCCTGTCACAAGATATAAAAATGTAGATTTTCACAAGATGTCTCCGTATACAATCCATAATTACTTTTCCACACAAAATATAGGCTACTAATTAGTAAAAATGTAAAACTGCTAAAATAATCAAGTTGTTTGAAGAAATATCAGTTTTGAGTTCTGATAAAATAATTCTTGTAATTATGTCTTTCTATCTATCGATTGTACAGTACTCGTACTTTACATCTTAAAAAAGTTTGCCTATTTTTTATAAAAATGTGTTTTAGTGCATAACTTCATCATTTATAGAGGTGATCACATATTTATTCCACAATTCAAAATTTTTGTGTAGGTTTCATATAAGAACAACATTCAAAATTACGATTTTTCAAAATAGACTTAAAGGTTTAATAATATTTTGATAAAATGTAATCGCTTTGGATCCTCCGAAACATATCGCCGAGTCTGGAGTTATTGTTAAGAAACAAACACAATCTTCCTTTAAAGTTGTTATAACCAACCGTACAAAGATTACGTATACATTTTGATGAAATGTGAAGATTAATGACTTAAATCTATATGTCACATCGCAATTGAAGGAATATTACGGTTCCCGAATAATTAAAGAAAACAAAATCTCGATTAACGTCTACGTTTAGCACACAAGCGAAGCTTAGGCGCTATTAAATATACTACGCACATGTCTGTCTCTCTGTCTGTAAGTCGTAACCCGTCTACACAGACAACACAATGAATCCTATATATTTCAAACTTTGTATTTATATTCTTTGTATTACGCCGTATATAGGAAAAATATAGCGTCAACGAAAATTGACCTTGGGGAAGTTAAGGGGCAAAAAATATTTAGTTGAAATTTTTTTTGTTGTTAAATTATATGTGGAGTATCAGGTAAAACTAAAGTTATTCTAATTACGAATATGTACATGTTTATTTGAATAAATAATTAATATGTTGACTCTAAGCCGCTTAAAAGACTTCGAATCTATAAAAATAACTGTCCCTATATACCTACGTACCCTAAGTCATGTAGTTCTTGTTAAATTTAACAAATATTTGTAAAAGACCTTTCTATACCAACTTATATCTCATAAGAAATGTACGAGGACGAGGTTAGTAATGAACAAAATTACATTTATTTATGTCTCACGTTATGCAAACATTTTGAGGATATAGTAACGAATATTTTTTGGTGGTTATGTTTTTTGGATTGGTGTGTGCCGCAAGTTAGTGAAATATTTTTGCACAGTTTATTCTACATAACAACGTTGATAATATTACGTTCACTTCAAAAACAGCCGCAAGACAAATTTCGAAAATACAACTTTAGAATTAAGTAAAACATGAGTAGACCTACTACGCCGTGACTTGTTCTGAAAGAAAAAAAAACATATTTTTGAGGCGTCTGACATTGTTTGTAATTAAGTTATCGGAGGCAACGCAGGCAGCTACTAGTATTGGTTCGAAGACAGCGAGCCGACGTGTTTGCTGATTGAGATGCCAGCATAGACAACCCGCTGCTACTCACTTCCACTCCAAGACATTTAATTACTCCCTCATTAAAATATAATAATCATTAAGTTTATTCTATCACGAGAGAAAGATGATTAGTTTTGGTGACGTCTTTTTGTGCTTCGAGTTTTGTTTAAAATGTCCAGTATAAGATCAAACAAACGCAAAACCTTCGCACACATCCATAGATACTAAACTGGCTTTAATGAATTTGACCATAAAATGTAACCTCGAAGGTCCAACATATATTAGTTCCCCATCTCCCCAAAATAGCAATTAAAAGAAAGAAATGAACTATTTTGTAATAAATCTAGAGGCAAAAAATCCTGAGATAAGGTCAAAATATGCGCACATACCAAATTTTACCAAAATTTTTCCCATAGTAAACTCCAAAAATGTTGGTTAAATAAAAGGACCATGCGTGTGCTAAAACGACACTACTTAAGTATATAGAGAAAGTTATTTTGTATAAAGTCGAATAGTTAGAATTAGTCTTCCTAAACAGAATAACTTCGTAGTTTTATTTAATACCCTACACATAATATGTCAAAAAAAAAATTTACAACTCAGTAACTACCCCAAGATCATTTTTCGTTATCCCTATATTTTTCCTATATGTGAAACAATACAAAGAATATAAATGCAAATTTTGAAATATATAAGATTTGTAAACTGATTGCGACTTGCAGGCAAACAGACGAATACGCTCGTAAAATTATAAGGGTCCTGGGTATTATCTACGGACCCTAATAAAAAGAAATAAGTGAAAATCCAATCCATCTTTTAATAGATATTGAATTGTTCGTCTCACATCACGCTACGCATTTCTCATCGTGTTATTAAATTAGGTTCTATTCGTCGTACTATAATATATATACGATTTCACACTGGAATTTAATTTCAAATCCAAATATTTGTTTTCAGATTTTTTGTCATTCCGTGTTCAAATTAGAGAGGGAGGTACACGTGTTGAAATTAAAGGGGGGATACGGTACACTTTAAATTTGATCTAGTGCCAAATATTAATTTCTTTGTCAAATAAATTTGGACTACATATATTCTTAATCAGAATAACGTTTTATTTGTTACTCCACACGTAATATTAACAACAACAAAACCAACTCTATTATTTTTACCGCTTAACTATTTTTTGTCACCCCTATATTATACCTATATGTGGGACAATATAAAGAATATAAATGGAAAGTTTGAAATATATAGGATTTATCGTTTCGTCTGTGAAAACGGGTTGCAATTTACAGATGGCAGACGGGCAGAAATAAGGGTTCTTGGTTATACCTAGGGACCATAAAAAGGAAAAGTAACCATGGGTTAATAAAAAAATCAGCGGAAGAGATTTCCATACAAATTTGGTGAAAGGTGAAAATTTGTAACTCAAACCAATAGAGGAAATTACGATTATTGAGTAATTTAAAAAACTAAAATTAATCCGAAATTGGCTAAAGTTCATTTTGACATTTTCAAAACTCTTCCCAAAAATGCTGGCTAGAAGGACGAGATAAACTAGGTCAAAAAATTTTGAGTTGAAGAGGAACCTCGAGATAAAACTAAAATATTCCCGTGAACCAAATTGGATAAATATCGGTCTACTCGTTTAGACTGTATCACTTCAAAGATGACGGGCACTTATCTTCCTGTACTTTTAGAATCAGGAATTCTTAAACGAATGTTTCAAATAAACAAAATTCATCTTTGATTTTCCACCCATTCCTTAGATATAAATATGAGAAAGTAAATACATGTTCTATGACGTCGGTATTTCACAACAACTGTACTATTTTTGTGTTGTAAAATTTATTCCAAAATGAAAAATCTTCTCCAATTTGATTCTTTATGAGTGTTTTATTATTTATTCAATTAATATTGTGAACATTTTAAATTGTCTTTAGTGATAAAGATGTGAATGACTGTCATATTCCTGTCGTTTACTGAATTTTTCAGTTAACGCACTTAACTGAAGTTTTTATAACATTTTTAAACCGAACAAAAAGTTAATGAGTAAAAAAGATCTATTAAAACAAGATTGAGGGAATGAGGATAGGCTAAGAATACGTTAGTCCTATCTACAACTAGGCCTACTTGATGCTCATTTAAAACCATTATTCGCCTTCATATTAGCAACTAGTGATAGGTACAAAATAACCTTTGAATAGGCCTACATTAAATAATCTGTCTCTCAGGGTTCACTTATAGTGAGTATGGTGCAGCAATCCCAAGATAACCTAGCTGGATTTACACCTTTCGTCATATGGTATTGGTTTAGATCCCTTTCATCATTGATCTTTCCTATAAATTCTCTCGACCCAACTCTTATTTCTCTTCTGACCCTGATTGCTAATTAATTATTCGAGTGCTAGGCGTCTCTATTTTATGTCCCCCCCTTCTTTTTGTTATAGGTGACAGAGGTGTTTTTTGCCTTTAAACAACAAGGAACAATTGAATAGACGCTCCAAAAAAGGACTAACTTACCAATCCACAAATCCTATTTATGGTGAGAAAGAAAACAAAACTGTTATATACATCGTTCGGTCTAGTTACAAAAACCTTATTTCTAATATAAATTGCAATAACAATCGATACTCGCGTTGAGCCGCGTAAAAACAAACAAAATGTCAAATGGTTGAGTTCAAATAAGACCTCCATTAGCTAATGAAAATTCACCAAAGCCCTACAGTTAACTTTTTAATAACAATGAAATGTATATTATTTGTTTTACATTTATTATTAATATTGAATACAACAGATTGATAAATTGATTTCGGGATGTAGGGGGTTAGCTCACCACAATTATCTTTCTTATACGTAGTTATGTAAGGGGTTAAAAATTGATATCTTGCTTTCCGCGAAATTATCTGTGAAGACGGTGTCTGTCGTCTTGTACAGTGTTCTACAGCCCATATTGACAAATTTCGATTTGGAGATATTTTGTCCATAGAGATTTAATTTTTTTTTCTCTCTTGCTAAAATTTAGTGTAACTCGTACAAGACCACAGCTCAAAAATAGGATTTTCTTAAAATCTGCTATTACTATTACTATCAGATTTCACTAATTTATAACCTGTATGGACCCAAAGAATAGGTACAAGTCCCTTATCTCATATCTTGTATAATAAATACACGAGGAATAAGGAAAAGTACATTTTGTTCATATATCTAGTTTCTAAAAAAAAAAAAATTCCCTCGATAACAATTTAGGTGTAGCTAGTGTAATTTTTTTTTTACAATTATTTTTATGAAAGAAGCAGGTTTAACCCCCTCCCCCCAGCCACTTCAGCCTATAAGACTTGTATACTTCTCTTCCTGACTAGCTTATTTCTATGCCCTTAGTTAAGGATAAGATTTTCCTAGCCATGTTCTGTTGCTTTAAAGTTCACATCCGAGTAGAAGATCAACCCAGATTTTCTACGTCCTAATCATTCACACTTTAGAAGTATATGTTCTACAGAGTCTAGCTGCTGGTTACATAGTCTGAATTTCAGATTTCCTTGGGATAATCCCATGGTAATAAGATGCTTCTTGAAATCGTCATGACATGATACAAAGCTCTAATTTCGTTTACTTTGTGAAGTGACGAACTTCGAGGGTTTCAGATCTGGTTAGACCAGTGATTCGTAAAGTTTTCCTGTGGAGTATTTTGACCATCATTCCTCTAATTTGTAAGTTGAGTCATTGTTTTAGACTCTTTTTTGCTACTGCTCTAGTTATACCGCATACGGATTCTGGATCAATGAAGGATTTCTTGGATCCATTTTTTTCCAGTTTATCCGTCAATTCGTTGTCACTGTGACTTGGTATCCAGCCAAGTATTACCTAGTTTTGGGTGGAAAGGTTAATTAAGGTTCGGTATTAATCCAACACCATTATTCTCAAGGGCATTTTCCAATGGCTTGTATTTCTTCTGGAATATAGTGAATTTACCAAATCCCAGGTAGGCTTTCATATATGCTGCTTTTAAAGCTAGTAAAGAAGTATTCTCTATCAAGACCACTATGGTTTGGTGGTTTTCTGTCTTATTTGATCCAATTACCTTACAGTCGTCGGTTTTTATGGACTTATTCTGCTTACTAAGCACTTCAAGAATCTTGGCGGGATCACCTTTAATTAAACCTTAGGAACTTTTAACATCACTTTGATAACTCGCAGGATGTCCTTTCGGTCACTTATCCGCAGTTTAACAACATTCCAATGTTTTATGTTTGGGATTTTTCTCTCCAACGCACTAACCAACATCTTGGTTTCACAGTTTACACAAAACATAATACGGGGTCCACAGCTAGGGAACCCTCAATTTACTCAAACTTTTCTATACTTAATTTTTGGTCTGGATAGTTTTCTTCAACAAAGCCATCTTATATGATGATATTGTTTCTTTGTATTTATTTGTAACGGGTTTCTTTGTTTCTGCTGTTTTTCTTTTTTCTTTTCACTCTATGTGGGGTACAACAATCTAAGCGATTTCTGTTTAAGCTGCTAGCTTTTATTGTACTTCCTTTAGCTTTCTTTTTGTCTCTTCCCCACAGTTTAGGATTCCATTTAATGACCTATCCCTGCGAGTCTTTACAAGAGCTTTTTTCTTTCTTTTCTGCTCTGGTATATTTTACCTTCACTTTCATCTGTTTTATTTTCTCAATTGTTTCAGTTGTGATGGTCTCTGTTTCCAGCATCATCTCCTCTTTTTCAGATGAGATTTCAGTATTGCTGTAACCTTCACTCCACTTTTTCATTTGACCCAGAAGGAACGAAGTTATTTTTACATCATCATCAGTAGCAATGCCTGAGCACGCTACAGTATTTGTTTGTTTGTTTGATTGTTTTGTGTGTGATGAATCCATAGTTATTCTTACAAGAATTGCAATAACATTTGTAAAATGACTAATTACTATGAAGGGTCGTCTAGTCGTCCATAGACTCCGTTTAATTCACAATTACCCTAGTACAATTCATCCATCGGCAAGGATTAACCTTAGGATTACCCTAAGGACACTTTACACCTTAGATTGGGGAATGTTTATTAACCTCCCGGTCTAGATCCGCTGTGTTTGGTTGAAGCAGGGTCAACTCGAGCAGGATGCGGCTTTTCGCTACCGCACACGGTCCTAAGAGTAGCTTCATCGGATGTAGATGTGATTATCATCCTCTGCTTCCCTCTGGAATTATTTGTTCTTAATCCCTTAACCCTTGCTGTAAAACTAAAACTGGCTAAATTATTACGATCAATTTCGTTTATTTATAGCCTATATAGACCCAAACAAAAGGTATGAGTCGCTATCTCGTATCTTGTATAATAAATACATTTACAATAAGGAAAAGTACATTTTTCATATATATCTAGTTTTTATATTTTTTCTTCTCTCAATAATTTACAATTTAGGTTTAACTGCTATAAGACTAAAACTGGTTAAACTATTAGGATCAAATTTCGCTAATTTATAGCCTACATAGATCCAAACAAGAGAAGTGAGTCGCTAACTCCCTAAAATGTCGGTTCAAGATTTATTGGTAAAAAAAAGTTGACCATATGATAGTAATAGTTTCTCAAAACCTGTTCTGTTGAAATATAAAAATAAAAAACCAACCTAGGATAAGAAAAATACAAGTGAAAGAAATTTATTGTTCTTGAACAAATAACAAAAACGAAAATGAATTTTGCCTGACGACATTTTTCTTCCACAGATAAATAGATGTGTGTGTAAAAACAATAATACAGTAATGTGTTTGTTTAATAAGGGGAGGTTATTCATAGCATTTTGTATCCAAATGACGAATATAAAAACGACATTTACATGCACGCAGTCATTCGCGAATATGTATATTGTGTGAAGGTGAACCACATCAATTTTGAACGCTTTCTTTTTTTTAATTTAAAAACTAATTTATTTCTTACACAAATTTTACGGCAGGATCGTTTAAAAAAAAAAATCTATTGAATTCAGTTAAAAGGTTGACAGAGGCGGGCAGAGAGAGGAGCAAAGCAAGGTATGTGGTCGAACAGGTGGCATCCTGTAATAGACATATAAATATGTATATAGCAGTAGGGTGAGTCAACCCTAGGCTGACACCTTTCTGATTGCTTAATATCTTCTGCAAAGGTTGACCCACGGAATCTTTTAATCAAATCTAACATGACCCCCTCCCCCTCCATCCTTCTCAGAGTATGGTTAAACTAGCGACGAAATTTTAAGAATTATGACGGTTTCGACTTTCTACAACTGAGGTATTTATTTTCATTCATTCATAACAAAGATCAAAAAATGTGTGAGAACTTTCATCAAATCTGCAAATGGAAATACATACAGCTGGTACGCTCGGGTCGTTTGAATCATTTTATGTTAAAAGCCTGCCAATCTTCCTAATATATTATTAATAATAAATAGAATGAAATTATTAACTCATTTTGTTTCACACAATTCTTAATTAGTTTTAAAAAGTAAGATGTTCATAGATATATAACCTAACCTAACCTAACCTATCAACTACCTATACCTCGTTTCACATTTGGGAGATTACGAAACGTAATTCAAATGGGAGTTTCAGCAATACTAGCCATAATACAAAAAGTAGGATTGCTACACAAATTGAAGTTCTCTTTGAAAGAGGAAGATTATTTACTTCATGAAGTTTTGGCACCCGAAGATAAAATCTTGAGTTCACACGATTTCTCCATTGGTGCTTATCCTGTGTCAACTGTATCCATTTCATCACTTCGATTCTCACTTCCACCAGATCAGTCCTAATAAGAGCTCTTGGGTCTTCATAGTGATCGTTCTCGTTGGTTTTCCTATACAAACTTTGAAAACGTTCCTACTGTATTCCATTCTGATCCGTAGATTTAATAACCCTGATAAATATGTGAAGCTTTCTCCATTTCCCATCTCCGTCCTTCGGCGAGTTCATGTTTAGTTTTTAATCCAATTCTGATGCTCTTGTGTTCTTTTCATAACTCAACGTTTTTGAATGGTGAAGTTATTAACCTCACACTAAACCCTCAGGTTAGAAGACCACCCCACATTGGCTGTCCGATACTTCAATATTAGTAGTTAACATCCATATCTGAAGGCTTATTCCTCTCTCCGCAATCTGAGGACACGTTATAACATGATACAGAAACCCACACGTACTTTTTTGTTTAATCTTTGGGGTGTCTTCCCCCAGCCTGAATTGGTCCGCGGAAGGTAATACATTTCCTCTGACCACCTATATATTGAAAGCATTCCACTAATCGTCAGCTGGGGATCAGAAACTTAAAGTTATTTTTAAAGAGGAAGGTTACTATTATGTTTTTATTATTATACGCGTATATTTATTTTTGTGTTTTTTTTTTCAGGATACATACGGTTTTGTACACCTGTTGTGTTTAATTTAGACGATGTTTTATAAACTCGTATTTTTTTAATTTGAAGTTATTTATTAACAATTACTTTTAACTAATAGTTAAACCTAATACGCTTACCGAATTAAGGATTTAAAAATAAACTGCGTAAAATTAGTTTTTTTAAGTTTGATTAAATTTAACTGAAATCCGAGTCATAGATATACAATTATTGAATTTTTCATATTTGTAGGTTATGGGATCAAAATTAAGGTAATGGCGCTCATAATTTATAATAGGCTAGTACAAAAACAAATGGATATTATTTGACTCAGATTTCCAATGTGCCAATGTGGAAAATAGACGTAGATGTGGAACGTTATTACAAAGACAAAAACCTATTTAATAATTATACCCTTTTAAAATTTGATTTATTAGTAAGTAGTAAATACGTTAAAGGAATAGTAAAACCGAGCTCAACTTAAAAAACACGATAGACCGATAAAAAAAATAAACAAGGCGAAACTACATCCTTAATAACACGAGTGGAACTAGCACCTCTGCCGCAGTTGTTGAATAAACGAAAGAAATTGAAATTATAGTCTTTAAAATAGTTTTTAAAATAATTACTTATTAAAAATTAAGGATTTTAAACATTTTGTTTTATAGTTTCTTAAAAGTTTTATTTATTCTTACAATAAACAAGTTCAGATAGTAAGAATAAGGCAGTAGTCGGTTTTATGGAACTCACAGATATTAAAGACATACTTTAAAAACTACGGCAATCGAAAGATTTTTTTGCATATTAAACAAACTTTTGACTTTTGTTATTATTCTTTTTTTTATGACGATACTAAAGTTCTATATAGTCTACACTTAAATAATGATTTCAAAATACACTGCTCACACATTAATATAAAGACAATAAGACAGGTACGTTGAGTATTTCTATATCTTTCCATCGACATGTCGTTTCCACTCACCCGCTATGTTTAATCTGCGTTTATTACACTGCGGTCGCGTCCGGATCAGCTGTTCAAAGATTTGATTAAAATGAATTCAGAGCATGTTAAAGCTATTTCCTTTGAGGGCAGATGTTTTAATTTTTATTTTATAAGTTAAAAGTAAATGCCTTATTATTAAGCAAGTTACGATTTTATGACAATTTTGAAACTTTCCTTATACTGCAAGTAAACACAGATTAAAAATCAAGTAATTATGCGAATTCAAACCCTCAGAACGCAAGATTAGATTTGATATTTGTGTTTATATAAGTAACACTCATTTTATAAAATTTTGATGCGTACATCGTAATAAACATGAGATTTATTTTATTTTATAATTGAACACTCAGTGCAGGGAATTTAGGTATGAGAAAACTATTAAGGATATTATAGAAAAATTAAGTTTATTACCTTCTTGTTTAACCTGTAACATTTAACAGTTAAAGTATTGTGTTACACTATTTGCAATTATTAAAAAGATTTCGACCTTTTTAAAACCACAATTTTACAGCTCACCTCATTTAGTCAGCTATGATGACCTTGTTACACTCACTAGTCAAGAGTGTTACATGGTAAAGGAAGAAGGCGATTTCGATTGACAAACCAAGTATTTTCAATGCATGTGGGTTTGAAAGCATTTATACGACTTTTTACTATTAAAGTGTAAAATATTATCATTCTATACTATACTATAAACACTAACACATACTATAAATTCTAGAAACATCCCAAGAAATAAGTTTTGTAGCTCCGTGCATCACTGAAGATGGCAACTTTGTCATTGAAACGCGTTTGAATAAATAAATATACTATTTGTGATAATTTATATTCAAGTTTTAGTCTATTCAAAAAGAAGCTAGATCTTCCTTTCTTGTAAATTTAAAGTTTTTACGAAAGAGAATATCCACCAATATTGCCATATATTAAAAAATGAGTTTATGTAATATCATTTACATAATGTTTACTTTATGTTATTACAGATATTACCAAAAAGATTCTTTTCAATAACGCAGAACTCGAAGTTTAATCTAATTTTTTCTAACTCGAACCCCTATAACTCGAAAACTCAAACTTTATTATTCTCTTGAGCAAAATAAACAGAACATTAGCATGTAGGTTAATTTACGTCTGGAGTTTGTTGAAAATATGCCTATATAACTTGAAGGTAGTCTCTATTATAAGAATTGTATGAAACTTAACCTCTTTAAGTCGAAAATTCCCTCTACTGTTAATAACTTCATAACTCGAAATTATGGAACAAAGATTGTAAAGAAACATCGCAAAAGACATTTCGTTAGAAGAATTTGTATTTCTTTGAACGTTTAAAATTTAAAAAAATAAAACAGTGGTGTTGCATATTTTATAAATCGCATCTCTGTAACTCAAAACTTCTCTAACACGAAACCTCGATAACTGGAATAATTTGCCTCTCTGATATTTCGAGCTAACGACTGTAGCTTTCCTAGATGTAACAAAGATTATACTAAAATAAGCGTCCGTTGAGTTTAAAACCATCTCCCGCCATTGTTTAAAACGAACAACGCATATTGTACAGCTAAGCTGCATCTATGAATCGCTTTATTTAAAACAATGGCGAGGGATAATTTCAAAGTTAGCACGCGGTGTGGTGTGAATTGACCATTACTATTTAGATAACAAGGAGATTCAAATTTGTATGGCAATATTTTGGTAGGAGAATTTAGAGATAAAAATGTTTATATAAGCATAGATCTAGAAACTCATCGTTTTTCAACAGTAGTTGTACATTTTGTGTTTTTATCTTTGGAAGTAGATAATATATTGAGTAAAGATTTGGTATAACGCATTGTTTATGTTTGACCAGTATAAACAACTTTATTTTGTACATTTTCAAAATAGTCGGTGTTTATAATTTGTAATGTGGAAAATATTGAAACTAATAACATTGCAAAATATTTACAAGTGACTAAAACTTTTTTTTTTAACAAAAACAATTTTTTTTCTATTGCTCAAAGGATAACCGAGTAATCGATAAAAAAACTAAAAACATAATTTCTTGGTAATTTTGTCTACAACAACCAAAATTATCCTAAACTAAAATATTATGGAATTATTACAATTGTTGATAATAATATTATAATCCATTGTTAAAAGAGAAAAATCTTCAATCAATAATATATCTACATCCAATTTTTTTTTAACACAAACGGCCGACGGGAAAATAAACGTTCCGGACCTATATTCATCTAAACTTTTTTCTCATTATTATCTATAGAATTAGCTCATTTGAATATTGCAGTGCAATTTTGAACCACCCTGTATATTTATATAGTCTATATGTGGGAGGGTAAAATATCCAACATAGAAGTAAGCTCATCGATGAATGTGACTTTCGTTTTCCTAAAGGCTTAAACTAAAAGAGCAAAATCTATTCAAGACCATGCATTCGAGAGATGAATGTAGTACTGAATAAAACAAATAGACATTGTTGAGTTAACATATTCAATCTAGATAAAATGAAAACAACTCAATTAAACCATCTTTTAGATACGGTAGTTGTTCAGTTTAGCATGAATTCAGCTAAGCTGAGCTTATTATAAAAAGAAGTAAAAAAAAATCAAGAACAGTACAAGAACATCAACATAAAAAGGCTATGTCAAGCAATTACTTGGTTATCAACAACTTTACAATGTCATGTAATGCAATTCTGTTAGTTCATGTAGCATTCCGGAAATAAACAAGAATTTAAATTAAACAGAAACGTATGTGGAACTCACGCAGTAACTAGTCAGAGTGTTTAGAAATGTTGAAAACACGTTAATACGTTTTGGTCGAATAACAGAAGAAAAACAAGAATTGAGTTACACTTACTGGTTAAATTAATCTAACTTTCTGTACACAGCCAGATTTTGTAACTCAAAAAGCTCCCAGAAGATATAAATGCGAAATGCAACTGGATTTTGAAAATTTAGATTTTTCCCCGTCTTCTTTAAAAAAAGGGAGAAAAGAACGTACAATATAGACCCCTAGTAATACTGTAATTGAATCAGGTTCGGAAAAGAATAACAGTAGGTCAAGAGTGACCTAATACGAAAGATAAAAGAAAGGAATCTAACGCAAGACTACGTGAAACAAATGCAGATCCACCTTGGTCCACTGGTACTTCCGCTGACCCGCTAACGGTTTGAAAAGATAGATTTTTCAAACGAAAACCAAACACGAACTTCTAATAAATAATAGGAAATTTAAAGAATAAAAATAATCCCAAAATTATTAAATATATTGAATTAATACACCTGCAAATTTTTAAAAAGAATTTTTGTCTTTTCAAGAGTTTAAATCCGATTTTACAAATAAAATTATCATTTGACATATTTCTAACTAGATTGGGTAGATTTATCCCATAATTTGAATGTTATTTAACTCCTTAAAAATATTCTATTTAGCTTCTGAATAAAAGCTTAATTTTAATTTCAAGTTTTAAAATTCTCATAAATGGTTGTATTTTTTTAAAAATATACCAAGATTAAAGTCATATTATAACGTGATTTTATCTACAATAATTATGTTAGTAGGAATTGTAGTTCGATTTTAGACTATTTCCTGAGGTCTACAAATAAACAGTCTACGAGCTTCTTAACACGCCCACAAAATCAAATACCAACCAGAAAAGCAAATACCAACCAAGCTCAACATTTAACTATCAAAAAATCAAAATCAGAAATGTTTAAATACAAATTTTGCTAAAATGTACGCCCTATAGGTGTTAACAGAACGTGTTATTGTGTTGGTCATCTTTAAAAAAATACCGACTAGAGAGTTATTGTTTAAAAAAGGAAAATTAACAATGTTGAAAACTGTAGAATATATCAAAATCGGCGTAAACAATTTTGATAAAATTTTGGTGTAATGTTAAAGATTTATAATTCAAACCAATTTAACTCAGTTTATTTAAATACTTCTCTTTAGCAATTGAAACACTTTACAAAAAACCTTCTTTGAAATTATTGAGATATGCATGCATCGTCGGTTGGAACGAACGTACCTCCTCAGCACCTGTGGGGCTCGAGGCAGCTGCTTTAGTTCCCCATCACAATATTTGGACACCGAGTAGCAAGCAGATGATACATGTCATATATCTTAGCTAATCTTATAAAACACTCAGTGCGACTTTATTATGCATTAAATAAATATTTTTACAATTAATTTTAAATGATGCTTACACACATCTGTTTCGGAGAGGAGGGGTGACAAAATTATTATATACATTATATAGTCCTCAATTTTTGTTTGTTCCCTCGTCATCAAGTAGGTTTACTTCTGATTTTTCATAATTTCTGGTATAAGAATAGTTTTTAACATCGTATTATTTGACGCAGTCACAATTAAATCCCATGTGGGTTATTGTCATTTGTTAGTACAACAAATAAATAAAACTATAAATCAATAACCTGATAAATGCCTGATTAACAATGTGCTTAATATGTTGAGCAATTAATTTAACGTATAACAATAATCATAACTGTACACTGTCCGGCCAATTCTAATTGTTGGTAAAGTAACAGTGACACTGTTCGGCCAATTCTAAATGTTGGTAAAGTAACATTGACACTGTCCGGCCAATTCTAAATGTTGGTAAAATAACAGTGACACTGTCCGGCCAATTCTAAATGTTGGTAAAGTAACATTGACACTGTCCGGCCAATTCTAAATGTTGGTATTGTAACAGTGACATTGTCGGGCCAATTCTAAATGTTGGTAAAGTAACATTGACACTGTCCGGCCAATTCTAAATGTTGGTAATGTAACAGTGACACTGTCCGGCCAATTCTAAATGTTGGTAAAGTAACATTGACACTGTCCGGCCAATTCTAAATGTTGGTAAAGTAACAGTGACAATGTCCGGCCAATTCTAAATGTTCGTAAAGTAACAGTGACACTGTCCGGCCAATTCTAAGTGTTCGTAAAGTAACAGTGACACTGTCCGGCCAATTCTAAATGTTGGTAAAGTAACAGTGACAATGTCCGGCCAATTCTAAATGTTCGTAAAGTAACAGTGACACTGTCCGGCCAATTCTAAATGTTGGTAAAGTAACAGTGACAAAGTCCGGCCAATTCTAAATGTTGGTAAAGTAACAGTGTCAATGTCCGGCCAATTCTAAATGTTCGTAAAGTAACAGTGACACTGTCCGGCCAATTCTAAATGTTGGTAAAGTAACAGTGACAATGTCCGGCCAATTCTAAATGTTGGTAAAGTAACAGTGACACTGTCCGGCCAATTCTAAATGTTCGTAAAGTAACAGTGACACTGTCCGGCCAATTCTAAATGTTGGTAAAGTAACAGTGACACTGTCCGGCCAATTCTAAATGTTGGTAAAGTAACAGTGACAATGTCCGGCCAATTCTAAATGTTCGTAAAGTAACAGTGACACTGTCCGGCCAATTCTAAATGTTGGTAAAGTAACAGTGACAATGTCTGGCCAATTCTAAATGTTCGTAAAGTAACAGTGACACTGTCCGGCCAATTCTAAGTGTTCGTAAAGTAACAGTGATTATTGTTGAACCCTACTCATTGATCCCAGTTTCAAAACTAATACTTCGAAGACATGCTATTCGTCAATATCAGACTGTCTAAATTTCGTTTACTCATAATTTGGCATATTGGTTAAGTTTCTAATCTTTAAATTTAGCCAAATGTTATAAAAACGTCGACAGCTAATTAACAATTTTATATTTTAAATGAACTTTATTTGTAAAATAGATTTTTAAAGGTGTTAAAATATCGAGCATTATCACAAATATTTAAAGTGTTTTAGAATTGCAATTTAAAAAGTTCATTCTGTTTTACATAATGTTAAAATTACCCCAATGAAGTTTCTTTAAAACTTTATATACATATAAAGTGTTCAAAAAGTCCCATTAAATCCCTTTAATTTATTTATTGCATAAAATAAATCAACAGAATTTTATATATATCTTGTGGTGTAGGCCTATTATAATAGGACGTATTTTTGACATATTTGACCCTCTATGACTTTGGGGGGGGATTGAAGGGGGGGTTAAAATCTTAAATGTAAACGTGGGTCATGTGGCACATCATTGTAAAGCACATTTAATGACAACGTAAATGGCGCGAACTAGAGCTTAGTATTTTGCTACGTTTCAAAGTAATGGACAATCAAAATTCTGAAATATATTATTAATACCCCCCCTCCCATCTTCCAAGACAAAATTCAAAATTAAAACTTACTTAAACTTTATTTAACATGTATTTAAATACCAGTGTTTATAGACAGTAAATGGCCGCAAAATTTCGTTTATAAATCACATTATGGCCCCAATAATCTAGCCTTGGACTACTTCACAAGTATTGAAGCACCCCTCTCTCAAGTCAAAATTCAAAATTAAAGCTTACTTAAAGTTTAATTAACATTTATTTAAATACCAGACTTTATAGACAGCAAATGTCAGAAAAGTTTTGTTTATAAATCTCGATAATTTAGCCTTGGGTTATTTCACAAGTATTGAAGCCCACCTCCCCATATCCCAGGACAAAATTCAAAATAAAAGCTTATTTAACATTTATTTAAATACCAGTCCTTATAGACAGCAAATGTCAGAAAAGTTTTGTTTATAAATCTCGATAATCTAGCCTTGGATTATTTCACAAGTATTGAAGCCCACCTCCCAATATCCCAGGACAAAATTCAAAATCAAAGCTTATTTAACATTTATTTAAATACCAGTCCTTATAGACAGCAAATGTCAGAAAAGTTTTGATTATAAATCTCGATAATCTAGCCTTGGATTATTTCACAAGTATTGAAGCCCACCTCCCAATATCCCAGGACAAAATTCAAAATCAAAGCTTATTTAACATTTATTTAAATACCAGTCCTTAAATTAAAGACAGCAAATGTCAGAAAAGTTTTATAAATCTCGATAATCTAGCCTTGGATTATATCACAAGTATTGAAGCCCACCTCCCCATATCCCAGGACAAAATTCAAAATCAAATCTTATTTAAACTTTATTTAACATTTATTTAAATACCATTCCTTATAGACAGCAAATGGCCACAAAATATTGTTTATAAATCACATTTTGCCCCTGATGATTTAGCCTTGGACAATTCCACAAGTAGTAAAGTCTCTCACCATCTCCCTAGACAACTGCTTACACTGTAGCGCCACTGATTTGCAAAATAATCTACAAATTGTTATTAAATTAATGTAATGATAAATTAAATAAATCAATTTAGATTTATTATAAATATTTTCTTGGTTTTATAAGTCGGAGCTATAAACCGTTTTTGAGAACGATTCGTAGCTCTTAAACAAATTTGGATCGAAGTAGAACATATTTTGTAGAATAAAAACGTGGATTTTGAATGAGAAATATATGTCTACTCAATTTATTTTATATAATACGTGTTCACAAGATTTTTCTACTGAATGAATACTATTTTTAAAAGTCTTTCTTTTTTTAAATCATTAGCGATTTAATAAAAATTATTTTATATGTGTTTAATACATTTACGAAATGTCGAAGCTACGTGGTATATATTCATTTCAGTATTGTTAGTTTCATAAATTGAATTTAGTTTTAAATTATCTACCACAAAAATACCCAAAAGTAACGTTTCTCAAGCATTCGCATTTTTAAAATTCCTACTAAAATATTGACAAATTTATCAATGTAAGCTAACCTCTGTAGTCTTACACTTCCCTTTATTTCATCTTTATTTTCTTTAATATTTCACTCAAGGCGTACCACCTGATACCTCACTCATTAAACCAATCTTATTTAAGATCAATTAGTGTCAAGTAGTTCCCGATTTCATCGTTATATTTTTAAAAGGGTTTTTCTCAATGAATAGAAAAACGCCTATGATCTAGGTTTGTTTCCTTGAAAAACTCACGACGAAAACATTCTTCTTAAAATACAAAGTTAGGGGTGGAGTAATTTACGTTATGCAGCCCCTTACTTGCTTAAATTTCATTAAACATTCATTTTTAAACATTTTGATTAAGGTTTAAGCCGACTTTTCCCCCTCAGTAGTACTTTTTTGGAGAAGAAAAGTACCAGGTGGTACGATATAAATAAACCCGTTAAAAGAGAACTTTACCTCCTTGGTGATGTTGAGGTCTACTTGGTGGAAACACCCATGACACGTTTTTTTCTATATTTTCAGTCAGATTGTTAAGAGTATGTTTGAAACAAAACATTTTGAATATTTTTGTAGTACATAGTTTTAAACTAAATTTAGAAGCTAACTTCACAAATATCATTTTAACAAATATAAGACAATAGACAGAAAGTTTTTAACAAATAAAAACAATCAATATGATTAACATTAACTCTTTCGTGCAACCAAACTTAACTAATGAAGTGTTATTATTTGTTTGAACATTACCGTGTGTATGCGCGTGTGCGTAGCAGAGCGCACACATTCCATGTGTCAGGATAGCGGTAGCCGCATAAACACATCGTCTTCTCATATCTAAATGTAAATTATGAGCGGCCGGCTACCGGTTCCTACTCACACAGATCCATTATAAATTATCTCCACACACTAGCTTTTATTATTACTCGAGCGGGAGTGCGAGAGAGAGGGACAGAGAGTCGTTGCGTCTTTTATTTCTCTCTTCGTCTTTTTTTTACATTGATATTGTCCTTCTCGGCAACCACGCCGTCCCTTCGTTTCAGAGGAATTATCATTTTATAAAAGTTGATTTTATTCTTCGCCCAGGTCTCACCTGATGGACGATTACAAAGAAAGTTTTTAAAATTTATTTTCGGTTAGTATTTATTGTTGTGGAATGGAGGGCGGGTAGGAGGCACGGAGGGGGGATCGACACAGGTGTGACTATTAATTCCAGTTAATACTGCTCGTTAACAAACACGCACACACGCGCACACCCGCTCACTGGATTGCAAAATATCTGCGTGGTTTTGAATTTATATTTGTGTCCAGTGTTAAATCACAATGAACAAAAATCAGAGGCTAATTTGTTAACACAAGAAACCAATTAGTTAAGTCCAACATCTGTTCAACTATCAAACAATAATAAATATTCCACAAACTTTCGCATAAACCCAAAATAAATTTGCTAACAAATTGTATTTAAAATAAATATTATTCTATTTGAATCTGTATTCAGGAGTTATATTTGATCGTTCAAAATAAGAAATTCACCATAGTAATGTTAACCATCGTTAACGATTTTATCAATTTGAATAAACATTAGGCCTACTAACTTATAAAATTGCATCTTAAACAAGACAAGAGGGCAATTCAAAAATAACTCATGTGTTTATTTTATAGTAGAAATGAAATATTAGTAGTGAATAGTTCTGCCGTAATGAAATCTCATTCAAAAGAGTCCTAAAAATATCAAGGTTTATAACAATAGGTTCTAAATCGTAATTTAATCAATTCCGTGTACTTCTTATAGATAAAGGAAGGGATTTTTTCCATGTCTAATCGTGCAAAACAAGGTAAAACTGATATATGCTGCCATCTGAAAGCTTACCCCGTCATTATCGAAATCTAAAAAATAATTACTTAATAGATGAAAATTTGTTCATAAATATCCAAACTATTATTTGTAGAAAACGCCAATTTAAAATGCTTAGTATGACCTAATGATACTTATATATATAAACAAATGAGAAAGTACAACTTTAAACTGAAATAGTTGAAAACGCCAATTTAAAATGCTTAGTATGACCTAATGATACTTATATATAAACAAATGAGAAAGTACAACTTTAAACTGAAATAGTTGAAAATAGCCAATTGTAATTTACAGATTTATAAGAATTATAATTTGAACTTCGTTTCAAAACTTTCCGTTGCTTACATAAGTCTAAAATTAAAAGTATGCTTACTAAAAGAATATGAACCAGTCACTAGCATCTTTCTATTATTTTATTACTGTGATATTGCACAACCTAAAAAACCAAAATTCAAAATCTATTATAAGTTATATAAACAATTGAATAAAACACAATTTACCACAAAAAGTCACTTTATTTGTGCAACACAAATACAAGACGACGTTTCAGTGACTAAGTCACCATCCTCAGCTGCTGCATCCACACAAACCCCACTGTCAGTAGACAACAAAACAAAAATCAATACCAGGCATACAAATTGTTCCAGAAATTAAGCTCTACGATAAATTCAACAGTCTTGATATTTTTTGATATATTATATGAATTTGGATTTAGATAGGTATGGCACTAAGTTATTAAATATTTTTTGAATGTTGTCTACAAATTTTGAAAAATGAGAATATTAGATGTCTGTAAATCTAAAAGTGGGAAATAGCTGACAATATGAGTAATACTCAAACTAATTTAGATTATGGTTAAATTAGGAGCTTATTTTGAACAGGGCTAGTAATGGTGTATGTTAAAAATAAAACACTTGTGAGTCAGAAGGGTTGCAAATTTAAAATATTTACTAAGTACACAATTTTCTTGAAATTACATTCACAGTTATTGAATTCTTTAAGCAAAAATACTGGGTTTTTCGAAAGTAAGTTGAAAGTTTAAAAAGTTCTGATTTCGTTATTTGTTGTCCAATCCCCGAGAAAGATTCTTTATTGTTTTCAGATATAATTGGGATTTATTAACACATCAGCTGTTACATTCATATCACTTCGAACACCTAGCTCTTAATTGTTAACTTATTGTCTTAAAATTAGCAATAATACTTCTAGTAGTAGACATTTTAGACGAATTGAATTAAGCTGGATATGGGTTTAATACGATTTTTACTAAAAATGAACGATGCAATAACATTGCACAAACCTTTTCACTTACCCATAGCCTACTACAAACACCTAATAAAAGCGAGTAAAACAATTTGTTATGAAAAATATCAGTCAAATAGTAAAAATGAACTATTGACGTCTTGAAAAATGAAAAAAAAAAATTATAATATTTAAATAAGGCTTAAATTTGCTTCGTTTATGATGTAAACGTGTTTTCAGCGTCTGTGATAATTATTTAAAAAAATCCTTTTAATGACATCTGTTAAAATTTATTTTATATTTTGCTACCGTAATTTATATTGCTTGCGATTTTACACATTATTTTATGTTATTAAGGTTCATATTTCACTCAAATTTTGACAAATTTAATCTCGCAATTTCGTGGGATTTTCTTATGACCATTACCCCCAAATTTGTACGGCTTGATCAAAAATTATAAAATATGGTCAAAAATACCTACACAAAATTTTGTGATGATTCAGTAATTTAAAATGTCAAACCAAGACAAAATTTGATTTAATACTAGGGTACATAATTTGACATTAAATGTAGTATCTTTGCTGATAAATCAATTGTCCTTTGACCTACAGAATATGTTTTAAAAACACGTTATATCTATTATTTAAAGAGGAACATATTATTTGATCCCTTGTACTAAAGTTAACGGCTTTCGAGATATTCCAAGTTAAATATTTAAACAACCGTTATTTAAAAATATAAGAAAAAGAGTCTTTGTTTTTGGTATA
Source organism: Aphrophora alni (assembly GCA_963513935.1). Lineage (NCBI taxonomy): Eukaryota > Metazoa > Arthropoda > Insecta > Hemiptera > Aphrophoridae > Aphrophora > Aphrophora alni. The sequence continues at coordinate 29,979,410 of OY740771.1, read as the reverse complement.
CTTCTAAAACGTAATGAAAAAAAAAAAAAAAAAAAAAAAAAATCCATATACAAATCTGAACTTGATATCTTGTTTATTTCCAAAGGTATGATGTTTAAAAAAAGTTTTTAAATGGAGGATAGACGGAAAACAACATTTTCAGATGTTTTTGTTTATTTCTACCAGTAGAACACGTCTTGAAATTTTCTTCATTTCTTTGTTAATCAACCTGTATATTTAATTCCAAGATCGTAGGTGGCGTGACAAATGAGAATATTTACAAAAACATCAAAGGAGTTCACGTTTATCAGCTCCGTGCCAAGTATTGTTATTCTTAAATTGAATACAGTTTCAAGCTTAGGCAATACTATAGCTTCAGACCTAATGATATACAATGCAATGTTTCACGGTTCACAGCCTGGGGAATTTTGTCCATTAGATTATACGGGTTTTCCCCGTGGCCACTAGAGAAGAAATAACCAAATTTAAACATATGTGTGTTATAAATACTCACTAAGTGATTGTAACAAGTCAACACAAATTGACCTATATTGTGTGTTTATATTTATTTTTAGATGCCACAAAAATCTACCATTTTATTTTCCTACTTTTTAAACTGTACAGACAATAATTAAAACTGAAATAAAATTATCTCTTTATTTCAGACTTATAAAAGGTTTATTTCATACAAAAATGAGGATGTATTGAAAAAATTTATGAATCTTTAACACGGCGAATTAAAAATTTTCTTGAAAAATTATTGAGGTACAAAATAATTACAATTTATTAATTAGAATAATTATTAAAATTGTGACAATTAATTCTTTATTTATTAATCTGAAAAATTTCACACTAATATTTGGGGTTAGTTACATACAGTTATAAAACAATGCACATTTTAATCTAATTTAGTGGTGTTATAAGTTGAAATATTAACAAATATGGAGGGAGCTATTTAAATATACGTCATAAAAAATAAAAAATGGTTTTAATGGAATCTTTCAAATTTAAAATAGTTGTTCTATGTTTTGTAGTATTTATTGTGTTTGTATAGTAGTGAACGATAACTACTTTGTAAAGTATACTGGATAAGTATAAACACATCTCAGTTACAAATGTATTACTATGAAATGTGTATAAAAACAAAATATAGTCTATATGTATATAATTTATTATTTTAGAGAAAATTAATTTAAATTAGACCAATTTTTAAAAAAAGTTTAAAATCATTCCCAATCACTTTCACACAACACTAAACAATTAAGTAACAATCATTAATAATTAATGAAAAATAAATATTGAGAGTCATAAGTGACGGTGAACAATGGAAGTTCCTTTATATCAAAATTGGTTCAGTGTGAGGATTAACGGCCTAGACTAATATTCCAAATTACCTGCAAAAGAAATCTAAGGTTCAAGGGTACGTTTAAAAATACTAAAATCGAACTTCAAACACTGAAAGAGTTTATTTCCTTCAACTTGTTATTTACTTTTATGTGCGACTTGGTAAGCAGATTTTACTTTGAATTTTCATTTACTTTGAATGTCCAAACAATTAAATCAAAAAGACTTGTTTTCTGGTAAGAATTAGTCTCATCCTTTAAGGAAGGATCCCAGGACGAACCTGATATTGAGTTAAAAAATTACATCCCAGCCTTCTACAATGATTGTAATAAGCTGAAATTCCTTTCTAAACACCCAAACTATCATTTGCAGAAAACACACTTTTTAAATTAACATTTTTTTTTTTTTTACCTTTCAAATCGAATTTACAAAATTTTCCTGAGATTTTTAGACGAACTTTTTAAATTAACAATCAAAATAGCAAAATTTATTAATAGCAAAATCTTGCTAAATTTGAGTGTAATTCAGCTAAAATCCTGGCTGAAGTAGTTTTTAACATTTTAAAATTAACAATATGGTAATCCATATGATAAACAATATTACCTACAGATTTTTATTCATGAACGGGAAGGAAACGCTGCTTTAAGCTGAAATAGTTGACCACTGTCAACAGTTGTAATAATTTTCTAATTTCAACGAATTTCAATACTATAAGTTTTCTTTCGAATTTATCGTTGTATACATGTCTAAATTTAAATTTAATGATGTCAGAAGTAAAATCTTAATTAAGTATATGCATACATTGTTTAAGTAATATAACACAGAACATCTCACAATTATCCCTATGTTAGAGTCTACTCTTAAAGGTGATTAAGTTATAAAATAATTCTACACGTTATTTACTATGAAAAGTGAGATAATTTTATTTTAAAATGAAAGTTGAAAAAAAACTTCAGTCAGGTTGTAGTCGAATTACACTCAAATTTAACAAGAGTTTGATATTAATAATTTTTTGCTATTGTAATTTTTACTTTAAAAATATCGCAGGTAAATTTTGTAAATTCGTTTGAAATTGTAAAAACATTTGAAACAGTTTTCTGTACTTCTTTCCTATGTCTAAAATAGTCCTACGTGTATCTAAATTTATTATACAAATATCTTACAATACACTTCGTTTTATACAGACGAAATTGAGGATATATACACAATGGATACAGCGTAAATTAAGTTTACAAGCTTAAACATAATGCAATAAACAGTAAATTAAAATATTCTTAAATGGATAAGCAATGAAAAAATGTATTAATATTAGCCTAATTTTATTTATATTATTTAATCATATCTCTGATATTGTGAATATATATATATATATATATATATATATAGTGTAAGTATACGTAAATAAATTGAGAAAGGAACAAATCAAAGGAAACCATACGGAAAGACGAACAGTCATAAGAAGAAGAAAGAGGACAAATTAAATATATAAAAATTTTAAATGAGGTACATTTTTTGCTTATGTACTAGTTCTAAAAGCAATTAAGTTTTTATTATTACTTTTACTATTAAACAATGTACAAATATATTATAAAATTACTAGCATGGGTAGAATCGGCAAACAATTTTTGTGTTGAATGTGATTTCTTTGAGGCAAATCACAAATAGCTAAAATTCGTATATTAAGAGTTTGCTAATATACTAGGGTCATTCAAAAATTAAAGAAACAAATTATAAAAAAAAAAAACTGTGTATTTTTACAAAATGATACTTTTACTACTTCTCAACAAAGTCCCCATCAATATTAACACACTTGTCCCAAAGATTAACTAGTTTTTTACAACTGATGCAAAGAAGTTTTTGCATTGTTGTTTGAGTCATTTTCCCACAAATGTTTTGACCACCTCGTTGTTGCTGAGATTTTTTCACGTAATGACTCCTTGAGTGGACCAAACAAATGAAAATCCGAGGGAGCCAAATCTGGGATGTAGGGCAGAAGAAGTAGTATCTCCCGACCTTTGTTTCTATGGTTTCTTGAGTCAGCTGGGCGGTGTGAATGCGATCATTATCGTGTATCAACACCACGCATTTTTTGAGATCCGCGACATTGTTTGTTTCCTTCTCATTGCTGGCTTTACTTTGTCCATTAGCATATCTGAGTACTAGGCACTTTTTATTGTACGTTGATCTTACAAATAATCACAAAAGACGACACCTTGGGTATCCCAAAAGACGGTCAACATGACTTTGTCCGCTGATGCCTGCGTTCTGAACTTCTTTCGGACAAATGAGCTAGTGTGATTCCATTCCATGCTTTGTCTTTTGGACTCTGGTTCAAATTGGTGAACCCAAGTTTCATCAAACGTTAAAATCTTGTTTAGAAAAGGGTTCTCCCCTTTCATAGCGTTGTTTCAAGTATGTACACACTTTGAGTCGTGTGTCCTTGTGTTGTTGCGTTAACTCTTCCGAGATCCACCTTGCACTTTTACAGATAACGTTATGAACTGTGCCAACACTTACTGCAACTGTTTTGGCTATATGTTCAACTCTAATACGTCTGTCTTCACGAATAATGTCGTCAATGCGAGTTTCAAGCGAAGGTGTTGACACTTCAACCGGAGACGTTTCTCATGTCATTCGCCCGTTTTTGAACTGTCCTACCCACTTATAAAAATTTCCGCGGTTCGTACAACTTTCACCAAACTGTAAAATTATTCCACAAAAGGTTTTAGCCGGGTTTTTCACCTTCAGAAAGGAAAAAACGGATCACTGGACGTTGTTCAACTACAGGTAATGAGGAAACTTCAAACGAACACATTATCGTTAAATACAATATTGAGGTTATACACAAAACTATTTTTATCCGTCAGTTGTTCTCAGATCATCCCTGTGATGCTGACTTAAAGTCATGAAAGTACAAAACTCCTCCTACAAAGTGTTTCATTTGCACATCAATTTGTCTCTTTAATTATTGAATGTCACTCGTAATCTGAAAGCTGTTTAGAAGGGTAAATAAAAATCTATTTTATTCGTAAGGCTAAGGATGTAAAAAATAAAAGATTCATAAAGGATGTAAGGACCATACTACACTTTAAAAAATAACTAATTATTTAAAAAAATCTAATCTATAAATTTCTGTTAAATTGATAATGAGCAATACAGTTAAAGCACCTCATAAAACGTACTCCATGAATCGCAACCGTATCCGACTAGTTGTGCTCTCATAGATTGATTATAGAGTTGATTACACATATGCTATTTAGGTTGTGGTTTCTCGTCCTCTGCCTAACTCTTATTACAGTACATAGTGACAGGAGCAGCCGATGATCAAAATTATTCTTTATTTTAATAGCCAAACCATACATTTAAGTGTTTTGTTTAATATATAGTATATATTGTGGCATATGTCATTATAGGTGTAATAGTGATTCTAAGCTAAGTTGAATGATTTAGAAAGTTAGAAAGTGTGTGTAAATGTGTAATCTAACAACTTTTCATAAAACCTTTTAGTTCACTCAGTTTAAATGAACAAATTATATTTCACCACTGAACTTGTATCTAAAAAAGTCCCTTATCACACGATAGTGTAAAGCTCAATATGTGGGTTAAAACCGTTGTAGTTTTACGGTTTCAGGTTCAGAATGTGCTAGTGTAGGAGAAGTCGGAATATGCAATTTCACATGCTTTCTTTGAAGTTATCTGAAGTAGTCAGTTAGACGGCAGCACTAGAGCATCTCATTTCTGAGCTTCAAACCATACCATGGAGATGGCCAATCAAGTAGTATGTAAAATCAATGATTTTAATCACTCAGTTTTATTAAGATTTATTAAAATATAATGTTAATTATTAAAATATTTTAGTCGTGCCAATATTTTTTTTCTTTTCAAAGCAACCTACATTCTACACGTTTTAAATTCATAAGTCTCGATTGATTTTAACACGATTATGATTGTACATGAAAAAAGTACAATGTAACCAATGCGCGACTCATTGTAATCATAAAATCAATTAACTGTTTTTATTTTAACTTGATTATAATCTTGTGCAAGCAATTACTATTTAATGATTAATTGCAGGTATTTCTTTAAATACTTTAAAACTCAATAAAACTGTGTTCTTAATTAAAGCTAACATTATTGCAATTATAATTTCACCATTAGTGACACACAGACTGACAGACAGACAGCAATTAAGTTAATCTGAAACGATCTTGATGAAATTAGTTTAACACTTTCACTTTGAACAAATGTGTAGAAGGAACCGTCTACTGGATTTAAATGTATATTAATTACTTATACAATAAATAACAAGTTAATAAAACATACGTGTGATACGCCTACGTGATAAGATGAGAAATTGATTGAATAATATTTGTGGGTCATTGACGATCTCAATATTGGTATCGATATGTTCGGATCACCAAGCTAATATTGGATCTTCACGTAACAAGAAACTTTCGAAAACTGCTTCAAAAGGACGCCATTTTCTATTTTAAGACTTTATTTTTAGAAAGAAACATGTAAACGAATAATCAAACTCTTACGTGTCTCAATTTAATGAAATATGACAAATTTCCGGCTATTATAATCCGTTTGACGTTTAGTTGGCAGTGTCAAACTACGCTACTACGCGTCTGGAAAACATCGAGCTAAAACGTTGCCTAAAATAATCATTACAGATATAAAAAAAAATAATAATAAAACTTTATATTCGGACAGAAAAAAACTAAACAATAAAAAATTAACAAACCCTCACTTGACACTATACAATTGAACGTAAGTTTGTACGGCGAAATTACTTTGTCATTTAGACTTTAACAGTTAAATCTCTATTTGATTTACATAATCAATGTATTTCGTACAAAACACTGGCAATGAAATATAAAATGGAATATAGATAGATTATTACTGATTTTTAAAATATTTTCTTTCAATTTTTATTGTGACATTTTTAAGTAATGGAATTAAAATTTACGGGTTTTTTTCCAAACACTCTTTTAACTTTTGTAAAATATGTATTGATACCATATAATTTAGCTGGATACAATAAGTTATTGCTAGATATCGAAAGAATTACAGGTCTATGACAAATTTGAACAGCAACAACAAAAACTATTTACATGGCCTTCATTTAGAAATTTATCAACATATACTGTATCAAAAGCTACTGTATACAGTATATTTGTGAAATATTTAAAGAAAATTGGACAAACATTACGGCCTTTATTGCGGTAACAGTAAACAACTGTACATTACATAAACTACACATTAAATAAAGACGTCTACGAAATATTTTTTAATTTTAGGATAAGGTTCTTTGCAAGCCGAAAGATGAATGTACACAATTTGTAAATTTTCATATCCGTTTTAAAATTCCGGCCACTCAAAAGAGCTCTTCACTGGTCTGAAGTATAGAAGAGAATAAAGTACGACTAAACAAAAGCGCCCGATCTGAAGTAATGGTGTAAACGACGCATAACGAGCACTCGAAAAAAACAAATTAAATTTGAACTGTTTAATAAAACGTTCACTTAGTCAATTTTAAAATAAAATTCCTTCTGAGCGAAACGTATATACTTTTGTGGTGGTTTCATTTATATGAGTTAAAACCTTTTTAAGTCCTATTAGGGTTACAAAAATTTGGAATAAATTATTATTTAACAAACGAATACACTGTTTTATTCCCTGTAATTTCTTCGATAACGTGAATGTAACTTATATTTGTGAATCAATCTTTACAGTAATATATAAACACTAGTCGGATAGTGTACGCTTCCAACAAATAGATGATGGAGATGGTTGTTTTCTTTAAAACTTTTAAAAAACATTCCAACTAGGAGTGAGATCTGACGTTCGTAGAAACAACAATTTTAGTATTTAAAGATTCAAAGTTTTACTATCTCTGTTAATTTATGACATGAAACAAATTGCCACATATCTTTTCTGCTACAATTCCTCTTTTCAATACTATTCTAAATTCACCCCATCGTTTGTGTTGTGGAATCTTTTAATTAATATGGATAGAGTCACAGGTTTACAATTTCAAACACCAGGTTCAATTTAATTTGGCACTGTCAAGCTTGAGACTTCACGTGCGGGATTATAACACGATGTACAAGTAATCAAACCCGAGTGTGTTTGTTGAAAGAGTGAAGCAGACAGCTTGGGAGGCATTGCAAGAGAGATTCTGAAGATTGGAATAGACGGGATGGGTGTCATTACAAGAGATAGAACTTAGAACGAGATGTAGCCTGGCTGGAAGATTTCAATTAATTGAATTGAGAGCATTGCAGTACAGTGAGAGTATTGACCGTGGTGTTTTGTATAAAGATATTTTAAACAGTATATCATTCAAAGTTGTGTCGTTTAAAATATGGTTCCAAATAAGGTCGACTTACCATATTTTGGACACATTAAAATGATTAAAAGGATTCAGGCATTTCGGATAACCTTAAAGATGGTTACCCTGATAATCTAATCTGAGAGATACGGAAAAAGTTTGGGTTGGAGCCATCCAGAGTTTAGAAAGCCGAGATGGATCCTATGTCTAAGATTGCACATCCCTCCTTTTCACACATTTAAGAACGTAGATTCACAAGTAGCGACATGAAGTCAAAACGGGGGTTTTTTAACACGAACAAAGTAGTTCTAAAAACAGCTGATCTATTTATACTTTCACTGTAAAGAGACCCACATGAGATAGTTGACGTTATCCGTAGTCTCTTTCAACTAAATTTGTCCCATTTTATAGAATCAGAAGCACGCAGTCTAATATTTAACTTGAAATTCTTTTTTGTATTGTCAACTGCTTGATTATGGGCACGAAATACTTGGGTCAAATCAATTCTTACACAAAAAACTAGTAATTTGTGAACCAAAGACCTTACTTTTTGGATATTCGTTAAATCGATCTTGTAAACAAACACATGTGGTTACTGCGTTGCGTGCCAAGTGACAATATTCAAGAAATAACAGTAAATAATACCATAGATATTGTAAACAGGGAAACACTTTTTTTTCCTTTTTTTTTTTAAATAACGAGGTTCTCAATCAATAACAAAACTTTTTTAAATAAACAAAAATATATTTTTTTTTATGTAATATATGTTGTGTTAATTTTAATCAACATCTAAAACGTTTTCCGGAAGTCGATAGTTGGTTTTCAGATCGCAACTTTGCCATGAATTCTGCTACAGAAGCTAAATATCCAATAATAACAATTCATTACTTCAGACATTTCATAGCACATATTTAAGGAGGACTTGTTAAAGCTCTCTGCACTCCTACACCTTATTGGTTTTGATAAGTAAACAATCTATTGAGAGTTTCACAAGAAAAAAATTAATCTAATTTTATAAACAAAATAATAAACTATTTAAAAAGATACAGCATGAGTTAATGTTTACTTTAACTACTTTTTACTCTATGATTATACTTTTGTTCTGTAAAAGGTTCGAACAAAGTAAATACAACTGTAAAGTCTAATCTAATAAAACGAATTCTTAATAAAACAAAATATATCTTTATGAATATTATCAAAAATTTTCGTTTACTTGCACATCATTTTCGTAACGTCTTTGTAACTAGTCATTTTAATAATACTTGGCTGTATAACCGATAGCCAGAAATACTGGATAGCTAATAATCAGAAATCTTGTGACAAGGTTTTAACTATTAAGGTTACATTCTCAAATACCCTCATAGTAAATATAAAGTATCACACGACCAAGCCTGTGTTGGATCTGACATCAGTCATCTAAACTGACAGAACTAACCAAAATAATATACTGATACCATTAAGGTCAAAATATAAAATACAAATTTAATGAAATATACGCACATACTTTTATAATATACAAAAAACAACTTTATTCAATTCTCCAGGTTTATGCCCAGTTAAATAAATATAGTTACAGTCAAATCTAAAGACATATGTAGAACTAACTATGCAAACTAAGGGGAAAACTAACGAACATAAGAATAAAAAACATTATTGGAAACTCCTGAACATCATCAAAAAATTTAATCGTTTTTTTCACCAATTCGCAAACATTTTTTAGTGATGTTATTAATTTTATATTTTCAAGTAATTTGTTATAGAATTTTGGAGCTGCATAGAGATAAAAATGTTTAAAGACAGTCTTATACAGTTGTGGTAAATCACATTTCAAATTTTATTTTAATAAGGCAAAACAAAAATGAAAAAGCACTTATTTCACAAAAAAACAATTGTTTTTTTGTGAAATTATAAGTGCTTTTTCATTTTTGTTTTGCCTTATTATGGAATTTCACCGAGTACCGACTGTAGTCACACTCAATATTTTATTTTAATTTTGCTTTATATAAAAACAGATTTGACATTTTACGTCCTCTTATAACGAATCTTCAAATTTTTAAAATTTGTAAATACTGTAGTGACAGTAGTTCAAACTATTTAAAAAATGGAAAGGAATATTCGGTTTTATGTTTTTATACATGATTCTTATAATATTTTTTAGTAGAGGAATTGAAGTGGAATCCTTTATGGGTGGCTTGATCCTTGGATTGTGATTTATCATTAATTAGGATCACAGTGGTAGTAAATATTAAGTTGTACGTAAACCCTATAATACACCCCCTCCCCGATACTGGTGGGTATTATTGAATGGTGACCCAATTCTGTAGAAACAAAATGGAATCAGCTGTTGTTTATAATTTACACAAAATCACATTAAAGAAACGTACATCAAAGTTATAAAAAAATCTAGGAACAAAATAGTGTATCGTAACTGTCATATAAGTAATAATTGATTTGACATTTTTGTAACCAATAGAACTTGAAAAATTCATGTAAATAAATAAATAAATTAGAAAACAATAAACTAAGGCCTTTTTATATTTTTTGGTCAATTAATAATATCTCGCAAGGAAATATTTTAGTCGGATTTTTCATTTTTGTTGTACAAATGTTTGTTGTCTCGTCCACACCATTACATTGAATACTTCATTACACACGTTTTATTCCTATCAAAGCATGATTCTGACACATGATCTGTCGCAAGTCATAATTCTGACACATTATCTGTCACAAGTTATATTTCTGACATATAATCTGTTGCAAGTTATATTCCTGACACATGATATGTCACAAGTTATATTTCTGACATATGATCTATCGCAAGTTATATTCCTGACACATGATCTGTCGCAAGTTATATTCCTGACACATGATCTATCGCAAGTTATATTCCTGACACATGATCTATCGCAAGTTATATTCCTGACACATAATCTGCCTCAAGTTATATTCCTGACACATGATCTGTCGCAAGTTATATTCCTGACACATGATATGTCACAAGTTATATTTCTGACATATGATCTGTCGCAAGTTATAATTCTGACACATGATTTATCGCAAGTTATATTCCTGACACATAATCTGCCTCAAGTTATATTACTGACACATGATCTGTCGCAAGTTATATTCCTGACACATGATCTATCGCAAGTTATATTCCTGACACATAATCTGCCTCAAGTTATATTCCTGACACATGATCTGTTGCAAGTTATATTCCTGACACATGATCTGTCACAAGTTATATTTCTGACATATGATCTGTTGCAAGTTATATTCCTGACACATGATCTATCGCAAGTTATATTCCTGACCCAACTATTTCTTCCAGTCAGTTCTTTATACTCTATTTAAACGATACACACCGTGTAGCACTATTCACTTCCCCTGCTCAATCTAATGATAGACCGCATTACATGTCACATGATTAACTATTCCCGAATCCTACGCTATAGGGATAGTAAAAGGAAGGGAATATTAACCGTTCACACCTTCTGCTCCAGATGAAGTTCACTCCAGATGAAAATTTCACAAGTAACAAATTTTCACAAGACCGGAAACCAACTTTCACCCCAAATTAATTTTATTTGAGATTCTTTTGAACATATCATAGGAACTCTGAGACGTTTGTCTTCCCTTACAAAGTTAAACAGATCGCAAGACAAATGAACATTACTTCCCTTTTTATGATGTTTCTTGTTTTATCATAGTTTAGTTTCACTTGTTGTATTAGTGCATCATATCCTGTTTTGTCATTTTTATTGTAGATATTTATTATGAAATTATTGTTATAGCGTTTGATTGTTGATTACTGGTCACACAAACTAATGTTAATTATTTTAACTTTAATGTACACAGTTTAGTACAAACAGTTTACCTAGTAAAATGCATACAGTAAACTTAGTAATAACAGTTTAATTACTCTAATACGTGAATAAGGATTGTCTTCCAATGGGGGTTCCCATAAAACCTATTTATTAGTTGTGCTACAGAAGTCTGTTGTTAGAATGCCCTTTTTTTGAGTTATCTGAGTTGTGGGTCGGTTAGTAAATTCTCTGAGATTTTCTGGAGTACTGGATAATAGATCGAAATAACCTAGAATAACTGGAGTGAAGAGCTGATGTCTCGTAGTAAATTTATATTTCATTGTCGTAATGTAATACATTTTTTATATATCTTTGTGCGTGGCTGCCATTACAACTTGTACGTTATACAACAGGAAGTTTTTAAAATTAAATTGTACTACGAAGAAAACAGCTGTTGCAACAAAGTTGATTGACGTAATATTACTGATGTGACAGTTAATTTGTTTGAGAATTTATAGACATGAAGATTATAGGGGAATAAATTATAGTAAATGAAATATATAAGTGATTGTGCATTACTGTCATGAGTAAGTGCCAGTACTATATATACGAAGATAAGTGTATAGGTCTTATGACTTGATCTTTTAGATTTACCTTAACGTCTCGTGGTGTTTCCGGGGCTGATAGGAAAATATCAAGTTTGAACTTATATAATAATTAGTGTACGTTACATAAAACAAATAGGCCCTAATACTCTGAGTGTAGCTGATGGAAAATGCTACATTTTTTTATAATTTTTATATCTATGCTCTATGCTGGTTTCTTACTTTATTTTTACTTTCTCCCACATACGTCGTATAGAGAAAGTTAATTGGTCAACATTTCAAATTCGATTTTTTACGGACACATCCTTTTTGACGTCGTCTGATTTTAAGAAATGTTTTTTCTAATGATGTATGTTTATCTGTTTGACCGACTATTATCTCTCATATATATATAGAAGTCTACAGCTTCTTTGAACCGATTTTGATCAAATTTAGAATGTTTTTTTTTTTTAAGCCATATTTCGTGACTGTTTTTCGTCAAGCTTTATCTCGAGATAACAACTCAAAATTACGGGGTAGCTGCCATAAGAGAAAAATATGACGATTTTTCAAAATTAGATGTAAAACTTTTTATACAATTTTGCTAATGTGTAGCCTCTAAGGCCCCAAACACAAAAGTCGCCATCTCTCCAAAATTGCCGGTTCGAGAGTTATCGGAAAATACCTAAACATTGGACCAAAAATAGGTCTCTTATAAAAGATGTACTTTCTCAAAATCGGCTGTACCGATTTCGTTCAAATTTTAGTTAAATGTTAATAACCATGAAACAATACTACGGTTCAGGAAAAGGCTAATTGGTAAAACACCAAAATGAACATTAACTGCCGTTATTTAATCTAGAGTTTAAACTAAGTTTTACTTTAAGGCCATATGACAAAAAGAAAGCAAGTTTAGGGTTCATTGTCATCTTTTGTCAGACAATCACTGAACTGACATTGTTAATGATGAAGAGTTTGGTTGATTTTGTAGGTAGGTGAGTAAGAAAGTTCATGCATTGTTTTTCATAGTTTATTTTATTAAAAAAATTAAAAAAACCTTTTGGTTATGACTGGATGAATATTTTAAAGTTGCACAAAATTAGCTGTGTAGGATATTCAGTTAAAAAAATATCATAGAAAAAACAAGTTTTAAACTTGAATATCAACCATTTTGAAATATACATGGAGAGAGAGAGAGAGAGAGAGAGAGAGAGAGAGAGAGAGAGAGAGAGAGAGAGAGAGAGAGAGAGAGAGAGAGAGAGAGAGAGAGAGAGAGAGAGAGAGAGAGAGAGAGAGAGAGAGAGAGAGAGAGAGAGAGAGAGAGAGAGAGAGGGGGAGAGAGAGGGGGGGGAGAGAGAGAAATATGATTATCTAAAGGGTTAAAGTACCATTAGTGGAAATTATTACCACTTAAGCACTAAGAGACAAAAAGAGAGCGCGTAGTAAAAATAAAAACATATTGCTCCAATGACTAAGATCAATGTTCATTTCATAGATCGCTAGCCTATACCTAGAATTTCTATTTACAAAATTCACAAGTATTGTAAGTTAGTATCTTTATACAGCACCTCTTTGGTTAATTAGAATGAATTCTGAGAATTTATATAAGATCAAAAGTTAATCACCGCTTCATGGTATCGAAGGGTTTCACTAACTTTCGTTTTGGCTACTTAGATGCTACATATGAGAAATGTTTTATAAAAAATTAATGTTTTGTGTTTTAGTTGTATGAAAAGTACACCTAAATTATGTCTTCCAAAATGGAGTGAATTTTAAAATTGTGCAATTTAAATTATAAGCTTAATTAGACTATTTCGAATTTTAACGAAATTTACTGTTAACTCGAACGGCGTAATTATCAATCTTTCCGTTCAACCAAAATGTTATCAAAATCGAAATAAATATAGTTTTCTAGAGAATTTATAATAGTTTAGAAGTTAAAAGCAGATCGCTAACATAGGGTAAAAAATTGCTCCCTCCCCTACTTTTCCTCACGGGACATATTGTGTTTTTCTCCCAAGTGTTTTTGAGATGATGAGTCTCTACAGCCCTAATGAGTGCCGTATTTTGTTAAACGTGAGTATATATTCATTTTTCAATATGGGTATAGCTATAATAAGACGGAGTACTCAAAATTTAAATTCTATAAAAATCGGCTTTTAACGATTTTGATCAATTTTTATAAAATCCACCTGCTAAGGACCAAAAAAATTTATTGATCGCCGTTTCCCTACAAAGCGCCGGTTCCGGATTATCTGTAAAAATTATAATAATTACATTTGTAGAGCTGTTACAATAGACATACTTTTTCAAAATCGGTTAAACCGGTTTCGTTCAAATTTTAACGAAATATGAACATTAATGGCCAAAACCTGTGTACACAACCGAAAACAAAATAAAATTACAGTTCAGGTACATTTTCAAAGAATGGAAATGAATCTTTAGCGCCATCTTTAAAGATTTTATCAACTATGATTTACGCCTGGATAGGTTAAGTTAGGTTACATTATATTAAGGATAGGTTAGGTTAAATTAGAACAAGTTCGTGACACATTTTTTTAATTAAAAAAAAATTAATATAACGGATTTATATTTTGTGTAAAAACAACAGCTTTTGTCAGAAATATTTCTTTTACAACTTTATTTATACCACTTGCTAATTAAAGAATTTTAAATCGTTCGTAAGACACTAGTGATATCCAGAGTACTAACAGGAGTAGATAATGTTTGAAGTAACTAGTATGTCTTATTGGAAAAATTTTGACACAATCACAAAACCGTTGTCTAACATTTATATTTACCTATTTTATTTTTTAAATATTTCTTTTTTTTTTGTTAATTGTATCTTGCCTCATTAAAGCTAAATATTTTAAAAAGTAAATGTTGGATAAAAGGAAGTGTTTCTTTTTTTTGCACAGAATCTAAATCACCTACAAATAAAATATGAGTTGCTAATTAAAATTTTAAAAAAAGCTGATGTAATCGAACTTATGTCGGAAATGAATCACACCGTTTTCTTTCTATTTTAAAGTTTATAGGCCTAACTTTATTTCGAATAACGTTTTCAGGCGCTTAGTTTTTGATGTATTTTTGCTGCAATTTTTAATAAATGCCTGTTTCATTTATATTTATATACATTTATATACCTATTATCTTTAAACATAAATTTGAAAGGCCACTATATTTTTTGTATTTTATAGGTACTCAAGAATGAAGAAAACCTTGTCCTGTGTCAAAAGGAAATCCTAAGGTACGTGAAAAACTACTTTATGCAGGAAAGTACTTAATGTAACTAAATTCACTTCCATTTATTTATGTTTTCTTAATCCCTTTATATTTTCCCCTTACCCTTACATGAAAAGTTGTAGTACACTGAGTTTATATTTTACTGAAATACAGACAGCTTAAAATCTGTAAGTCTAGGATTCTAGTCCATACTTTTCTGTAAGTCTAATAGAGAAAATATTATAAATCCGTAAATAATTGTTTCTATAACATTTTAATACAATACTGGAATAATAATTCCAATAAATAAATATTGACATTTGGAATCGTACTTGAGTGTTTAGAGTTACAATAACATCATTAGAATGATTCTTTCCCGTTGATCTCTACTAGCTAATATCTTGTATATTGAAGCCATTTTTATATAGTAGATTTTTAGAATAAAACTGCCGGCATAAAAATAAGCATATTTTTATTTTCCTTTGAACAGTAATGTTGACGGAGAAACTGTAACTTACTTCTTATTGCTCCAGCTTCCTACCAGGTTCTACAAAGAAGCAAAATCAGGCTCTCTTAATCGCCAATATGTTTGTTTAAATTCCATGATATTCCTTCCTTTCCAATATTCTCCTCCATGTCGTTCTTGGTCTCTCAGAACACCTTGAATCCTGTGGGTTCCTCACCAACACTTTCCTCTCAACAGCTTCTGAGTTCGTACTCAAAGCTTGTCCTAGCCTCTCCAATTTCTTCTTTTTGTTAGCTCGATCTTCGTTCATTCTTCAGTTTGTTATAATATTGGGCCATTTTACTATAAAAATTCTTCTAACACCAATTACTAATAACTGCAACTTACTATAGACTATGACATGTCCAATATCTCACGTCCGTAAAGCAAACACATTTAATTTCTTGTAAAAATTCCTCAATATTGTTTCTCTTGAGATATTCTGTGTCCTTCAAATAGTATTATTCTGATTTGCAGATCTTCATTTACTCCACCTGTACAAGCCACATATTTAAAGTTTTTTACACCTTACATCTTTTTTCCACCAACTCGGAATAGCTCACCAGTCGTTGAATTACTTTCACATACTTAGTTACCCTCAGGAACTCACTACTGGTTGGTAATCCTGTAGGACCAAGCTGGATCTACACCTTTTCTCTTAGTCTTTGGTTAGATCCCCTCTTTTTCAACTTTCCTATCAGTTCCCTCGTGACCAACTCTTGTTATTTTCCGATCCTGACTCTATTAGAGTGTCTGAAGGCTAATGATCGTTATTTTATTTTCTTCCTTTTTCATTATTCAATGATGACCGAAAGGGTTTTCGCCTTTAAACGATTAGGGGAAACACTTCTTATGATTGATCCTAAGTCCTAAATGTTCTGACTCTTTTTCCAAATAACTAAGCTTTTCCTTCACCATTCCCTGCACAATTTAAGTTATTCTCTCGATTAATTTAAGTTAATAAAGAGTTATAATTAATTATTAGTTAGTTATTAATTTAAATTGACTTTCTTTGTTTTTACAAAGTAAAGTTTTACTCACTGTTCACCCACTATACATGTTTACAATACTTGTATTTGACTGCATCTATTTATTTTTAGATACGGAATTGGCATAAATTATTATGTTCACGATTTTCAAAGTTAGTAAACAACTTAAATTTTTTTTTTTAACTTCATAACTTTCCGTTCCAGATATATCCAAATCTATAAAACAATTGTAGGATGACCAGCCTTCTGGATTTACCTGCTTTGCAGCCCAAACGACTACATGGTCTTTTTACTAATTTATTAGTTAGTTAATTATTCACCAGGCTAAAATTCAGAATTGTTCTTTTTACCGTGAAAATAACATTAAACGATTTTGCAAAAATTTTGGTACCAATAAATTTCATTATACTTTATTCTCATAAGAAATCCATGTGGAAAACTTGGAAATGAAACAAAAAAATTCATTGTTTTTATTTAAATTAATAATAATCTACTATGGACACGCAAAATGTTGTGACTACTGAAAATATAGCTTCAACAGCATTTCTCGAATCTCAACTCCCGTCATTTTTCTAATTTAATAAAATTGCCCTTGAAGATATGGATAAATATCGAAATATTACAAAAAAATAAGTTTAATTTGATCTATATATACAACTTTTGTTATAAGTCCATTTATTTCTTAAACTATATACATGGTGATTATAAAATGGTGTTAGATTACTAGTAGGCGTAAGATCTAGAAAAAATTCGTACTTCCGGATGCCGGCCGACGTTTCCATCACAATAGCTAGAATTTCTACTATAGAAATTATCTAATAATTAACCGTTGGTTGATTCGTTTACCTTTTTAGATTTCTAATTCGTTGTTTATAAACGAAAGGAGGGAGTAAACAAAGGCAACAAATTATAATTTTGGTGGTTGACGATGACATTAAGTATAATTTGTCATTAAGCCATAAAATGGTGGAATTAAGCTGTATGATAAATGCCCTCGCTACTGAAACATAAGCCGCTGTTCGGAGAGCGCTACTGTATTCTTCTTCATCAGCTTGTATCGTGCATGCAAGTCGTGTGTGAATATTTTTTATTTATAGCTACAACATTTTTCGGGCCACGAACTCAAATTCCTCTGTCCGTTCGGTTATTTTTCACCTGGGCGTGACTAATTTAAACATCCTTTACAATGAAATTAGTGACCGCTTCTTCGTCTCTACCCCACCGTTGCAGTCTCCCACTGACGTAACGCTTGTCTATGTTGTAATGTAATCAATTTGTTATATCTGAATAGGTATTAAACATTGTTTCGGTTGCGTTTGGAAATGATGAGTAACAAACATACTGTATTTATTACATGTTTTGACTGACAAGTAGAACTCGTACTTAATTTGATTTATCAGCTTCTTTATTCAGAATACCTCTGGCAAGATGATAGTAGAAAAATGGTTTTACGGTAGTGACTAAGTCATTTATATTCTTTGATTAAAAAATTATAACCCTATGTTAAATAATATGTTCATTTAATTATTTATTGCACTAAATTTAATAAAATTTTATAATTTATTATCTAGTGGTGAATATGTATTTTATATTCATTACTTAAATAGTTTATTTAATGATGATTTTTTTTTTTAACCTAATTATATGTAGGCCTATATTAACTTCAAAAATTTTATATTTCCGTCTAAACACTTTTGTTTTTATTTAAATTATTAATGAATAAGCTACTTTTCTTAATTAATTTTTTCATGACCGAAATTTAAATATGAAACTTGTAATTTCAAGAACATTGTTTTATATTTAACAGCTCAAATTTAATGTTTAAATCAAATTCCCCGTTAAGTTTTGTTTTTAGTTACATTTAAACTGTTTGTAATTTTTTTAATTTCGTTAATTCGAAGAAAAATATTTGCTCAAATTAAAAATATTTAACCCGCCAAAACAAATAAATCGATATGACGTGTTTGATGATACTCGACATTTCGAGTCATAGAGTAAATGATTTTGACAGTTTTAATTTACACCATGAAGTTATAGAAAAAAAGTTGAAAATTGTCTAAAACTAGTTTGCAAGAGGAAAACCTTTATATTTTTTACTTTTTTCTCATAAGAAAAAAACACAGAAATATTTTTTTAAAATACGATTTTGGTTCTATCAATTCTAGTGATCTACCAAGGTCACGTCGCCAAACAAGGGGATATAAAACAATTGACAGAAACTTGCTTCATAGTTGCATATAGGCTAATAGAAACATTAGCCTATAGGCCTATCTATTTAATTTTACATCTTTTTTACAAACCAAAAATTAAACTTAAACATTTCAATTTTAAACAACTTTTAAGTTACAGTAGCTTACATCAATAAACTCCTACAACAGTCTTTTTGAGTGTTGCACAACAAACCTTTTTTGTAACAATAATTAATAGAAACATGTATTAGCACCGACTAAGCCAGGTGGTTCCTAGAGCCGAAATCTTATTGCAAATAATCTACTAATGAGTTCTAATAAATGTCCAGCTTATATAGCGGTGTGGTCGAGGTCATTCGAGGTTTGGGACACCGTCTTGGAGGTCATATATTGTTGGCAGGGCATTGTGTTTATTGGGCACCCGTAGCGACTCAGCGGGGGCTTCGCCGCCGGACAGCCTCACACTTCACACATTACACTTCTGATAACTATCCATTTTTATTATCATTATTGCTCTAACACAGCTGGGCTGCGATAATAACGCTCTTGAGACAATCAGACCGCAGAGCCACTGTATGGGGAAATTGTTATTTTCAATATTGTTACAAGATATCATTTTATGAACATACTTTCAAATAGGTTTTGTGTTTCTGCCACTCTTTGAGTGGCTAATATTTTAAATTATTAGGTTCATAAAGTAATAGAAACGACGCTAACTTTTCATGTACCGTACTATATAGATCTTGGAAACGATTTAAAAAGTCGCTGAGAAGTTATTAGAAACAAAAATATCTCTAATAAGAGATAAACTGTATTTTTTTTTATTTGATTTTCTCAAAATTTAAATTAGGTAAAAAATAACTATCATATTTATATACATAAATACAGCATGTGCATACCAAAATCTTATCTTATGTTCCCTTACTTGGTTCGAGAATAAACTTTATAGACGATTACAAATATTGATCACCATTTGTTTGAGACATGAAAAAATTTATAAAAATCTGACGATGCCCATGATAATTACTATAACCAAAACTAATTGACCGAATTTTATGTAGTTTTCACTAATCTTTTCCTTACGTGAACTAACTGCGCATTAAGAACTCCATTATTACGAAAAACCATCAAAAAATATTTCCAACCAATTTTTAACGATCAACCTTCTATACTTTTCACTTGTACACGAACATGAGGAAAAATGTTTTTAAAATTAATTAACAATTTTTGTTTGTTTGTTTTCGTAATTTGATAAAACTTGGCACTTCTGTCTAAATACTAAACTATAGTTAGCACTGTTTGCTATAAAATTGTACTTTTGAATTTTTGTTTTTGAATTACCTCCCCAAATTATTAAGATTCCGCTAAAAAAGTTCATAATGGTTCTAAAAACCTAAGATCAAATCTATAAAAATCTAAGGGTGTTCTTAAATCAAAATGAATCGTTTTTAAACCCCAAAAAAACAGATTTTTACGCCGTATTCACTCATCTCTGTTTTCAGTAGTCTAGTTACACGCCACAAAAGCCAGTTTTAAATTAGCCTATTTGATAAAAGTAATCAAAATTTGCAAAAACTGTGTAGGTGGAAAAAGTTCCTTTTTCTTATACCATTAGTAATACATGTCTGTAATAAAGAGAATTGTTTTATTGTTTGCTTGATACATTTCGATGTTTTAATAATTATAGCACTTTTAATAATTATTGAGCAAAAAGTTTTCATTTTAAAATTACCGGAAATTATGTTATTAAGAATTGCTACCTCTCTGCCAGATTAGTAAATTGAACTACTAAACACGTTTTGCAGACGTGTTCGACTGTAATCACGTAAAAACACAAACACAAACATACAAACGAAATGCCCAACCGTGGAGTCCATATAAACAAATTTAATTATTGAAAATTTGTCAAAATTTAATTTTATGAATTAGAAAATAAAATGTTTGTTCTTTAATTAAAAAGCAATACCATGTATTACTTTGCTCTCTATGTATTACTTGGAGTTAAACTAAGTTTTATTCTTATTTTGATGTCAAATTTTGTCAAAAAGTAATCCTTAAACTTTAAAATTTTAAACTTGTTTACATAAAATTTATAGGTTAAACTAGTTTCATATAACATGCACTCTGTATACAATATAAAGTAGGGATTAAAGCCAAAATTTTCCATTAGAAATCGATTAGTCGGTATTTCGTTTTCGGTCTAATCCGATCTCCTAATTAGGTAAATCTATGATCGTTTACTTAACAAAATAACAGCTGATCAACTGCAGTAAGTTAAAGTTCTAACCAGCTGGTCTGCGTGCGTTGATAACAATCCAGGCCTGATTACACTATTGATCGTCACGCCCCCACATGCTATAAAAGTCTACATAAATACAGTTTACAAAGTTAACCGTATTTGGTAAGCCGATATTATATTAGCGTAATCTATTAAAGATTCTGTTTATTAAATTCTCTATTGTAATAAAACAATCAATAGCAATGGTGATTTAATAGTGATAAGAATTCATCGACTTTTTCCCGCTGTGTAAATAACGACTTGTGGTTGGTGGGGTCAGGGATTTCAATTTTATTTCGATATGCCAGTGCTATTTAGGAGGCGAGCTGGTATCGTGAATTGTGAATGCAGGAGCGTGGTGTAGGCTTAGAAACTTATTGGTTCTTCTTGAGTCAGTAAAACGAGTACGTGAAATATCAATAAAATAGTCAGATTAATACGAATCGTTATTGAGATAGTCTCTTTTTATAAAAAGGTAGACACATTTTTCACCCACTAATGTCCAAAATAAAATACTAACCAAACAAAAAATATTCCCTGTCATTTTCCTAAAATGATAGTTCGATAGTTGTCAGTATAAAGCGTCTTAAATTCATACAAAATATTTTGAAAACAAAAAATGTAAATAGAGCCTGTTACTTGCCTCGTTTGTGACTTAAATTTGCCCTAAAATCTATTTAATTGAAATTAGGTATTTAATGACTACGGTCAAGGTATGATTTCGTGTTTTTATCAAATTGTCTTAATCGTAATTTTCTTTTACTGCATATTTGGCAGAGTGGTTAGGATAACTAATATTTAGACTAGATAAAAAGAAATTGGTTTCTTTTAAGATGCTCAATAGAGGGTTTATAAGTTCTTTTACTTATAACTAAAGAAACAACATTTTTGAAATGACCAACACGGTTTATTCGGGTACCTAAGAGGCTATATTTGAAAAAAATTGTTTAAATCGAAATTTTGAGTTTTAGTCATAGAACAAATACCAAAATTTAACCTATTTAAAATATATAATCAGATTTAGAGTGAAATTTAAAATTGTGAGCATATAGGCCTAAGTTACACGCGGATTTAGCCTACTTCAAAATTTGACGACTTTACTGTTAGGTCCAAATAGTGTAATTATCAATCTCTCCTTTCAATCTAAAATTTTATCAATATCGAAAGAGACGATTTTGAGAATTGAAGTAGTTTATTACTGCTCAGTAGATAGTTTTTAAGTTATACTAAAGAAATAACATTTTTGAGGAGATAGTGAACGATATGTTTTATTTCGGCTCTTAGAAAAATATTTGATCAAAATCTTTGAAGCCTAATTTGAGAAAATAGAAGTTTTTTGCTTTTGTTTTATGGAAACTACTTTCAAACAGAATTTAAAAAATAATAGAGTTAAGTCAATATATGCTCACATCAATTTTAATCAAAATTGTTTGATTAGTAGTGCATAATAAGAACTATTGACAACCTCTTTATGTACTTATATAGCCCACTCTACTTCATTTGACATAATCACAAACAACTTTTTATATAAGTATTGCATAGTTTACCATCCAATGCAAAATAAATTTATGTGTAAATATCACCACTAAAATATGGTATTAAACTAAAATTAATCGTATAGAAATAGATAGGTAAATAAATCAGTCACTAAATCATAAGAAGGTTTTAGATTTCATCCTTCACAATATTTAAACTTAGTCAATAGATTAATGAAAATAATTGGGTTATCCTTCGATTTACAATAAAAACGAAGAAATCGTGGTATTCGTCGTTTAAGAGAGAAAATATTTATAAATTAAAATACATAAATATTAAAAATTATAAAAATAATAACTTCTGCTACTAAACAGCTGTCACTTTAAAAGGTGAATTGGTAAAATCTTAAGCAGATAAACTGCGCAAAAACGTTTCATCACCAAAAAAATCTAAGTTCGGTAGTTATAAATTAAAACAAAAAGTGAAAATAACCTATTGATGCTGTCTTTGAACAAATATTTGTATATTTAAATAGGCCCTAAACTTGTTTATCTTGTATTCATTACGTAAATCGCATTTGTTTAAATGAGTTTTTAATGACGGTGGGAAATGTTCATTTTTATTTTTTGCTAATTATTCCTGAACCAAAATATTTTTTTCTTGCAATTTCGATTAAACTAGTAAAAACATTTTAACGAAATCTGTAGAATATAATTAACGTTTAGCGTAACAGACCCATGGTTTTATTTGGTTTTTAACAGTAACTTACAAACCTGCATTTTAAGAGAGATAACGACAAATACTTATTTATTTGGGTCTTTAGAGGCTAGGCTTGATTAAAATTTTAATTTGAAAAAACGTAATCTTGTGATTTTTCTAGTGGCAGCTACCCCCCCCCCCAATTAAAAGAAAACTGAGGAATACCCTCCAGATATGGCCAAAATACGTCCAAGCATCAAATTTTATTAAAACTCTGTGGGATTTAGCCTGTAAAGCAGCTGCACCGACGATAGACGGACATAATTTTAAATTCAGTATATTTGGACTCAGAGGACCTCAAAAAAATATCTGCAAAAATTTCGACATAAAGTCTTTTTATCCATCACATTACTTTCTCTATAGTACTTATATTATATAATACAGTAGTGTAGAAATGGGTGTGCCTATACTAATCTAGACTCAATATATTCACTTCCGAAGTTTAAAATGTATTTATAAAAAAATACAAACAAATGGAATAACCCACGAAGTATATCAGACATGAGTTTATGGAAACCATATATTATCTATGAAATTCTAAATTTTCTCTGTGCGTTTCCTGGGATACTCTGTATAAAATAAATTTGAACGATTACTACGTTCTTGTTCTGGAAATGCGAAAAACCAAGAATTTTGTCAAATTTCCAAACTGTGAGTTTGTCGTGAGAAACGTCATTATGAGTAAAATGCGTTAAAAATCAAATTTATTTTTATCTTGAGGAATAATTATATTTAATGCGTTGCTATGCCTAGTTATGAGAAATATTATTCAACTTTTGTTTATTATACTTTACATTTTGATTCTCTGAGTTTTCCTCCTCACGAAATACAAAGCCACAAATATACGAATCCGTGCCCTAACTGTGGACTTGCTTAGGTCATATCTAATGATCCATCACGCTAAGAGCAATTAGCAAAGCTGGGCAGTCGCTGAGTAATTCCATTACAATTGGTTGAAACGTTATTAATCATGTCACAATGTCCTGACGGCGCTTAAACGTTCCGCCAGCCGCTCTACATCTTCATTATCACAGGCAAGGGTACAATCCAAACAGACCCTTTATCTGCCTTTCAGAGGGACCTAATAGACTAGGTGATTATCGGTCACTACCTGCTCAAATAATCATCACCTCTTTCAATTCACGCTATAACGAAATTTTACAACTGGGCAAGCAGCCGATACGCTGACATGAAAAGACGCGAATTTGCTCTGCTGTTTACTTTCTTGTAGGTATATATGGAATATAGAGAAAGTTATACGATCCATAAATCAATGTTGAGTTTTTTTAAAAAGCTATTTTTCGAATGATATTATTTATTTATAGCCTTGTTGAGTAATTCTCTAAAGCCTAAACGAGTGCAAAGATTTAACTAAATTAGTAAATTTCGTATATTCTCTTAAAATATTTTCTTTGCAAAAATATTAAAAAATGGTGCCTAAGGCCCTAGGTATGTCGCTTTTTGACCCCGGTGATTTCAGTGAGATTTTTCCAACGCTTACTAATTTTTACTCAAGTGAGCGTATAGAAGTTTATTTACAGATGATTTTAACTGAGAAAATTATTGCTTAGTTTATTTTGGTACATGAATATAACATTAAAGAACAATTTTTACTTCCCTCACACTTTTTCGTTACTCGATTTTACTGCACCACAAAAATTGCTGTACCGAGTCTATTCACTTCAAAAAGTGTTTTAATACTCTTGTCTACCAATTTAGAAAACATAAGAAACAAACTTAATATATAGCCTATATGTTTTCAATGTCGCATACAATTAGAATGGAAATATATTTATGGTTTTGTGGATGAGTGTGTGAGAACGTTATTGCACCCTTTATTTGTATATCCACATGATTGCTAATCTCAACCCTTTATTAAGTGCAGATTAGAAAGCTGGACAAAATGAATCCAATATGCATGGATCTAAAACCTATATAAGAACAAACAAAAACCGTTCTAAAAAGCTACATTTAAAAAATTTAAACCGTTACTTCATATCATGTTCAACGCCTAATTAAATCCAACTTGATTACAAAATTTAACTGAAATTCAACTAAAATTCCTGGTACTAAAATTATTATTGGTGATTTTTATTTAATGTTCAGGTTATATTTTTAACGACATTGTTGTAACACTCATATTTATCGTAGAAAACAAGTTTAAAAAAATCTGTTTCAATTTTGAAATTTACTGGCACTTTTCTTTGTCCACAGGTTTGTAAAACCAAGTTTAAACACCAAATTATAGTAAAATTGGACCTGTAGGACGTTTAATAATTTATATATTATCCTAGAGACCACAATGTATACCCGAGGCCATGGAATGACCGATTCTATCCATTAATGTTATTTGATATATTTTCTGACTCACTGACGACCTGAATTACTGTCAAACACAGTCGTTTTAAAGTTTACAAGTTTTTTATAGAATACTAAACGATTAGGTAAACATAAAAGTTTGACTAAAATTCAACTTAAATTCCTGTTACTATAGCCTATTTATACTGAATTTTATTTATTTTGATTTTTAGTGATAATTTTCTTTTTTTCTTCTTTTTTTTCGTTTGGACTCATAGGGTGCAAGACTTTATAGCACAAACAGATAAAAGTTATTCACCAAAAATGATTTAAAAAATCTTTGCCACCTTTTTGAAATTTACAGAACGATTTTGCTGATTAACAAAGTGTCCTATGGTTTGCAGAGCCAAAACTACGTGAGTAAAGTAGGACTAAAATAATAATGAATTCATTTTTTCAGTATCCAAGTCACTAATATATATAATAAAGTATTATACCTTAATTTTCCGTCAGTGAACTTCTTTTTCTTTAATCTTGACACGTTTCGAGATTTTTATCCCATCATCAGAAATTCCCTCTATGGATGGAGGTCGTCAATGTTGCGTGTTATGTGTATGTGTTTGTGTATTTAACGTTTTGACAACCTCCATCCATAGAGGGAATTTCTGATGATGGCATAAAAATCTCGAAACGCGTCAAGATTAAAGAAAAACAAGGTCACTGACGGAAAGTTAAGGTATAATACTTTAGTATATACTAAAATAATGATCTATGGGAGTGTTTGAAATACCTACTATCTCCGAGATCCTCAAATACTCACTGGTATGTATTTCGCTCTACTGTTAAATATGTTGGCATATAATGTCAATAAGTTGGATTGAGGTTGGCAGTCGGGTTCACTCAAGACAGAAAAGTGGACGCCCTTACTACGGTTCCCTTTTACTTTGGGATAACATTACACATTCACCTCACCTTCCTATTCTTTTGTTACATAGATTGAGACATCATTAGATAATGCTATTTAGTATATAAAAATCACTTTTTTTATTTACATAAAGTTGATTATCAAAAATCTCATTTACTTTGGTTATCTAAGTAACCTAATCAACTGTTAAACAACTTTAAAAATCAGGGCAAACAGTAGAGAGGAAGAAGCAAACAGACAAATGAAGGGGAAGGCGCTCCTCTATTGTATTTTTATTACAAATTGAGGCCCAAGCAACCGTAACCGTAGAGAACTCATTATACTCATTACTTGTACTTATTTCTTTGTAAACCCGTACTGTACTTTACTCTAGAATCTAGAAGACGAGTAACTGAGTTAGAAGACAGACAAAGTTACAGGTTCCGTAGAAAAAGTGCCTGGACCGCTTGTAAGAAAGGAACAAAAACACATTAATAAAGAAAGTGTAATTTTAAATTCTGTCGTTATATGCGTAAAAATATAAGTAAAGAGATGACGCTAATAAGCGATTTTGGTGTAAGAGGTTTACATTGTAGATCTTCCTCTCATATCCCTCATCCTTTGAATGTGTCTGTTACACTTTCAGAACTCCTACCTAACTCTTGTCTGTTTGTTTCCTTTCCAGCATGTTCAGGACTCTGTGTAACTGTGGTCTGTTGATTGTCCTCTTGTATGAGATTCCTTCCTGCAAACCTCCAGATCATGATTTGTCTGTTGTCCTAACATCACATTCAGGACTACTGCATAACTGTTCTCTATTGATTGTCCCCCCCCTCTATGAAATTCCTTCCTGCTAACCTCCAGATCGTGATCTGTCTGTTGTCCCAACATCACATTTAGGACTTCTGCATAACTGTGGTTTGTTGATTGTCCCTCCTGTATGAGATTCCTTCCTGCTAACCTCCAGATCGTGATCGGTCTGTTGTCCCAACATCACATTCAGGACTTCTGCATAACTGTGGTTTGTTGATTACCCCTTCTGTATGAGATTCCTTCCTGCTTACCTCCAGATCGTGATCGGTCTGTTGTCCCAACATCACATTTAGGACTTCTGCATAACTGTGGTTTGTTGATTACCCCTTCTGTATGAGATTCCTTCCTGCTAACCTCCAGATCGTGATCTGTCTGTTGTCCCAAAATCACATTTAGGACTTCTGCATAACTGTGGTTTGTTGATTGTCCCTCCTGTATGAGATTCCTTCCTGCTAACCTCCAGATCGTGATCGGTCTGTTGTCCCAACATCACATTTAGGACTTCTGCATAACTGTGGTTTGTTGATTACCCCTTCTGTATGAGATTCCTTCCTGCTAACCTCCAGATCGTGATCTGTCTGTTGTCCCAACATCACATTTAGGACTTCTGCATAACTGTGGTTTGTTGATTGTCCCTCCTGTATGAGATTCCTTCCTGCTAACCTCCAGATCGTGATCGGTCTGTTGTCCCAACATCACATTCAGGACTTCTGCATAACTGTGGTCTGTTGATTACCCCTTCTGTATGAGATTCCTTCCTGCTAACCTCCAGATCGTGATCTGTCTGTTGTCCCAACATCACATTTAGGACTTCTGCATAACTGTGGTTTGTTGATTGTCCCTCCTGTATGAGATTCCTTCTTGTTAACCTCCAGATCGTGATCGGTCTGTTGTCCCAACATCACATTCAGGACTCCTGCATAACTGTGGTCTGTTGATTACCCCTTCTGTATGAGATTCCTTCCTGCTAACCTCCAGATCGTGATCTGTCTGTTGTCCCAACATCACATTCAGGACTTCTGCATAACTGTGGTTTGTTGATTGTCCCTCCTGTATGAGATTCCTTCCTGCTAACCTCCAGATCGTGATCTGTCTGTTGTCCCAACATCACATTTAGGACTTCTGCATAACTGTGGTTTGTTGATTGTACCTCCTGTATGAGATTCCTTCTTGTTAACCTGAAGATTGTTAACACGCCCAAATAAAATAACACTAAACCTAAAACGTTCTTGCTGTCTCGTCTATCCTACATAATTGAGTACAAAATCCCATTTTGGCTGAGGTGAAACTGGGCAAATCATTCCACTTCTAACATCAACAACATAACAAATAAACAAAGTACGAAGAAAATGAAAGAAAATCTGTTTGATAAGATCTGTCTGATATGTGTAGTTACTTCTCCGATAGGTTCACGAACAAAAGTGATTTATGTTTATCTACATTCCATTAATTCAAAATTTCGAACAATTTAAAAAACTCTCCCCATATATAAAACTTCCCACACCTAAACCGAATTGCAATCAACTGCGCAATTTCATTTCTATCGGTGGCAGCAATATATTTTCTAATCTCTGACGTAACCTATAAATATTGTTATTGCATTTATATTGCATAACTTTACCAAAGTGTCATGGCGGATTTAGTAGCCGGGTAGTAAGGGGCATTTGTGCAGAGTAGACCATAAATCAGAATTAGCAGTCAGTTCGTTGACAAGCACCCACGATGCTCATTAACACTTCGACCCTGTAATTACTTTCATCTTTGTTGGTTTCTATACCGATTTTTCAAACAAAACCATTTAGATTTAGATAAACGTTATGTCGTATGTTTGTTTATGAATAGTATAAGCAAAACTTACAAGAAACAAAGTCCCTCCTGTAGCCTATCCCCTGCTTATTTATTTACTTACGGAATTTATTTCCGAAATTCTACCACCTTATGTTCCCGTTTTTCAAAGTTTGTAGACGAAATATAAAATTTCGAAAAAAAAGTATAAATTTTCACTTCGACCGAAACCCATAAAAACATCGAAGGATATTCGACTGTCTCTCTACACCCAGTATGTACCGATTTTCATTCTGTTTCACTTTTTCCTTGCAATGTGGTAAATATCACTAAGCCTGATTTTAAAGTTTAGTTATTACACACCGAAAAGTTTTAAAACTTCAAACTATTGTGCAAAAATTGTTATAATATATATATATATATATATATATATATATATATATATATATATATATATAATATGGAAGGTAAGTTACAGCATGAGCTATGAAATGAATGCAAGTGTAGTATAATCCCTTTAGCTGTGAGAGTATGAAACAGCACTGAGAACTACCCCTACTCCAGCATTGGAAAGTACATACTAGTCATAAACATCCGTCTAATCCGGAATAACACTAGATAACATCTTTGATCCTTTCCTTCTTTAATTTACTTCAAGATAATACAACATTCAGGATAAGTAATTAAGAACTTATACAATCTCTGCCTTATGTTTATAACGATGAAAATGTGGGGAATTGAATTAGAAAGATTTGGGTCAGTTAAAATAAAACCCAGCAGAAGCAGTGAAAATATAAGTTCGAATCGCTTGCACGGCTAAAGCGGCTGTATAGAATCTCCTGTTACACCTGCTTCTCCCATAAAAATTACAGGGGGGGGGGGAGACGGCATAAATAAAAAGTTTCACATCGTTTGTATTGATAAAATTTGCTATTATAACTGGTTCTAACTATTTATACATATTTAATTTCTACTAGAAAATATAATGACATCTTGCAGTGTTTTTAATATATGGACAGACTTAAAACAAAGAGTCAACAAAAATTCCTAACGTCCTATCAAAATTTTTTAATGTTCTCATTTTAGGAATGGTTATAAAAGAGAAAAATTCAAAACTTCCCATAAAATAGGTGAAATGGTGAAATTTATGTTCATTTGAATCTTGACTATTCAATCAAACCAGACATGAATATTAACGGGTATTTGAAATAATGTATCAGATCGTTTTTTTTTAATTATCCTAGATGTTAAAACATAACGAGTTGCAGATATTACAGTAAATAAAACGCAAAATGTCAGATGTAAGAATGTCAAAATGGTAATGTTGGTTTTAAAAACCTTTGATATGAGGTATAAGTTGACATATCTCAATTTAACATCAGACTGTTGGACCAATATTTTCCTTTTTGAGACTCCAATTTTTTTTTTAAACTAGGTTTTTCAAAAAATTGTGTATGCAAATTACTCTACTCCAGAGTCTCCCTTATAGTAGGAACTACACATATTTTCATCTCGTATTTGATTAGATCCATCTCTTTAATATTTTCTAATAGATCTGTCTTGACCAACTTTTGTTCTCTTTACGACCCGGGCCCTATTAGAGTACCAGAGGGTTAGTGATCTTTCATGCTTAAGATGTTGAATGCGAGGTTTGTTCTACAGTCAAAACAAGTGAAGTGATATTGACCTAATTTGTACGTGGACATATTTTTGTCGTATCGCGTACTTTTGGGGGTAAAAAGGATCATGGGGACTAACTAGAAACACGAAAATAAAAAATTAATCTCAATTCGGAGACCAAATCCAAAAATTTCACAATTTCTCATAATCAGCTAAATTAGAATGATAAAATTATCCTAATGTAATTTTAAATGATCCAAACAAATATAAGTCTCCTTCTTCAGTTATGGTCTCATGTCCTCATAATGCCTTTGCACGTGTTAGGTATATAGGTTGAAAAGAATAACAGTTAGCCCTAACCCTTAACCCTGATTTATAAAAATGGGTTCTATCGATTTCAACAACATTTTAGTTAAATTTAAAGGTTAAAGATCGATGCTAAAGTAAAAGAAGGTTATGGTTCAGAATTGTATACTAACCTTCACAGATCTTAATCAAATACAGTTTATAGTTAAGAGTAGTTTATGGCAATTTTAGGCTACTAGATTCAAAAAGTTGAGAGAAAAAATTACAAATTCTGCAAAACATCTTTTATAAATAAACAAACCTCTCATTATTAATCCATGGGTAATTTTTGAGTAATTACAAAAATGATATTATTATTCTGTATCAGGTACAATAGTAGAGAGATATTTGAGGAAAAACCAAGATGAATTTTGTTGGTTTGTATTTGGTTTTCTGGACAGGTGTATGATAAAGTTAGTGTAATATTTTTTTTCAGTCTATTCTTCCAAATATTGGAGCCGATATTTTGGAAATACGCATCCCTCCATGCTTACGTTTGTTTTCAAATGTTTAGTTTTACTCAGGTGTGTCTTCTTGTGTGTGTTTACAAGGTATATTTACAGAAGATGTTAAAGCAATAATGTTTAAAAGATAAATATGTATGTAACTGTATATACCACTAGGACCAACGTGTAGTCTACATATTTATATGATAAGGTTAATATTTATTATATATTGAGAAGGTCAGTACAAGAATGTTTCCTACGATTCTACTAACTAGAGTGAACAATAAACAAAAATTAATTGTAGGCCTATAGATAAATATTCGGAATGCAACTGATATGGGAATTTCTTTTACTGTTTTTTCCCTTTTTTTATCTGCTTATTTGCAGACCTTGACTTTTGTTATATTCAGATTAACAACACATTCTAGGCTCTTGTTGAACCTAAATAAGAAGAACCAAAAGAATACAAAAAATAGTTTCAAACAGTGACAATTTAAAAATTTTCATATAAAATTCATATCATATACAATGAATGGATATCTAAACAAATATGACTAAATTTCAATTATACAGGGTATTATACAGTAATAGGTGGACTGGCTATTCATTTTCGGATTGTATACATCAAAACCAATAAAAAATGTCAAATAACTTTATAGTCAAATTTCTCTTCATTTTCCGTCTATCCGCCATTTTTTTGTTTTCAAAAAACCATTATAACTGCAGAAATAGTAAAGGTAATGAGTTTAAATTTAGTATAAGTATTTTGTATTTCTGCAGTTATAATGGTTTTTTAACAAAACAAAATAGCGGATAGGCGGAAAAAAAAAGAATTCGACTATATGTTATTTGACATTTTATATTGGTTTTGATGTATATAATCCGAAAATGAATAACCTATTTTGTTACACCCTGTATATCATTACTAGAGTCATTTATTGCTGATTTCCCCCATAAATTTTAAGTTATGACTTCTTTTTTAAATTAATCTTTTTACTTTGTAGAGTCATACAGCTAATACAAGTTGACATGATATGGCGAAATATTTTTCTTAAAATTTTTTTTTAAATAGAAGTAAAGCTTTAACTAATAAAAAAAAGCTCTAATGCGTCAAAGTACGCACAGCTTCTAAATTTAATCAAAATTAGTCTACTCTTTTGGAGTGTAAAGGATCATTGTCCAGAAGACCAATTGTTCGACTCGGTGTGCCTTAACATTTTTACGGTTAATTCAAAATAAATTTTTTTTATTCACCCATTAAATATCATAGAAAGGAAAAATAAAATTCCATTATGTTCATTTTAGAATTATAAATTACAGTTTCTTTTATGTTTAATTATTTTATTAAAAATATAGACGTTATAGGAAACAATTTTTTTTTCTAGAGGCAATAAATTTTTATAATAGACTATGACTAAATACCAATATTTGACATTATTCTTAAATTGTTTTACTGACGTCTTACAAAAATATTTTTGTGTTAAGGACCGTAGGTACTTGGTGGTATTCCATTTTAATAAATAAAACACTGTTAGTTTTTAGTATAACCACAAATTTATTGAAACTTGCCGACAATGGTTTCGCTAGTTACAGCATTGTTATTCTTGTAAAATACTTTGTCAATGCTGTAACTAGCGAAACCATATTCGGCAAGTATCAATAAATTTGTGGTTATACTAAATAATAAAAGTGTTTTATTTATTTTACAAAAATGTCTGAATTTTAAAATTTTTATTACAAATTCTTTACAATAAAAATAACAATATAAACAGTTTAAATGCTAATGATACGTATTTATAAAATAAAGATTAAAATCGATAATTTGATTTATCCAAAAAAATAGTTTCTTTAATTTTTTTACAAAATTTTCGAAGATTTGAATTTAGTTTATGATAGTCAATAAATAACCAATTCCATATGTAAGTAAGGAACCTAAAACTTATTAATTGCTACTACAATAATCAAACAAAATTTCTCATCTCACTCTAGTGGATTGAGCTAAGTAACAAAAGACGGAACCGTGAAAAGAAAGATGACTCGCAGAAGAGTCACGCGTAGAACAGTAGGCTGTAGTAGTGGATAGTAAATTCAGCTGCAGCACGACTATGGTGTACCGACAAACATAGGCTACATAGTAGATGCCACATTCAGTAGTAACATAAAGAGAAGATAGTAAATTAAGCGTTAGCTCGTACACATGGCACATAGCGGTGGAATGACTAAGATGTACGAAAATATCCATACTGGATGGTTATGGCGTGGTAGCATGACTAAAACCAAGGAACAGAGAAACAGTGGATTCAGCTGTAGCACGGCTAACCCACACCGATGCACAGATGTATCTGGACCGTATGCAAATCGGGTATTTAATTACCCCTTACATATACGTGTGGAGTACACACACGATTTACATTATTTAGTTTTTCAGTTCAGTATTATAGAATTGAGATTCGATTTAACCTTTCTTTCTAGCTAGAGTGATGTTCGAGTGAGTCTTGGCGATGTAAATAACCTGTCTTCCTTGAAAAACGTGTGAATTTTCATTAAAAAACGTTTATATTATTGATTTTTTTTATTCACCGAAATCCTAATGTTTTAAAAACTTCAACTTGACACCCAGGTACTTTCATTAAAATATATCCCATCTTTCAACACTTTAAGTAAAGACTTAGGGCGTAGACCGAAATGTAATATTAAATATAGACTTAATTATGGAATTCATTTACCTTTCGCTTTATTACACATAAATTAAAATCATAGACCTCTGCTATTTTTTGTAGGACTGCCATGTTTCCAAACATTTTTTTATTTTTATTTGTTTCTAAAACAGAGCAATACACTTGGTCAAAGCTTAGCCATCAAACTAAAACATGTATTCCCACAATATTTCCCAAATAGATACAGTATCTAGAAGTCACAGCTAAGTGTGTAAGTGTAACATCATGAGTGTACCTCCTTTCCACGGCGGTGCTCAAATTAAACAACCGATTGTTTTGAAAGCCGTGAAGCGATTTCAATTCTAAATTTCTTTTTAATTATGTACCATCTTTGTTACTGATAAAATATAAGTTGGATTTCATTGTAATCACTAGCAAAAATGTCTTACAATTTAGAAATTACTGCACTGATTTCTAAAACTTTTCAGTTTCAAGTAGGATTTAAACGTGTACCAACTTTATCACCGACGAAACAAATTTTGTAGTTGAACATTTTAAGAAAACGCGTATAATATGTAGACAAATCTAGATTTCGGATTTTTCGTTAGTAACTACTGCGCCGATTTAAAAACAAATCACATTTAAATTGCGTGCATATCATCTACCAACTTTGTCATTGTCAAAAAATATGTTGTTGAAAAATGTTTAAAAAATGTGTATAATATTTCGTAAATCTGGTTTTTCTTTACCAGTGCCGACAATTATAACTTTACCATACTTGACTTTAACAAAACAAAATAATATAGAGTAGTCTATATTTATTTAGTTTATTATTTTATTGATTAGCTTTATTTACATGCCGAACGTAACTAAACTTTGTAATCCTTCTACAATGTAAATTAATTCAAACTGTAGGCTAAATAATTTTATTCAGATTATTGACATAAATCTCTTTAGCATATTGTTGTAGCAATAAGACCGGAAGCTCGATAGGCAAGCCCACATCAGTGTCTCCTACCTTATGTAATGAAATACAGAAATCTATTGAAGACATTCGAAGATAAGACTGAACGGCGCCTAAATGTTGGAGCCACGTTTCTGGGCAGGACCGTCTTCCTTGTCGAATAACCTGAATAATTTATTTT
The DNA here is from genome assembly GCA_963513935.1 of Aphrophora alni. Classification (NCBI taxonomy): domain Eukaryota; kingdom Metazoa; phylum Arthropoda; class Insecta; order Hemiptera; family Aphrophoridae; genus Aphrophora; species Aphrophora alni. The sequence continues at coordinate 29,943,926 of OY740771.1, read as the reverse complement.
CGATAGGGTCCTGTTAAAATTAATATTGGAAATTTATTAGTGTTTGAGTATTCTGAATTACTATTGTTGAACTCAGTTTTAGAGCGAATACAGACAGCAACTCAAAACACAACGGAGATTCTAGACACGCGTTAAAATTTACAAAACTTGTAAAAAGATGTCTCTAGATGTAAAACAACAAAGTAAATACTACAGAAAGTGTTTCCAAGCTTCATGAATTGATGGCGTGATTCCTTGGGTCAAAATAAAGAAACAATTTCTCATAAACTTATATCCTAAAACTCATATATTTCCCGCCTATCTACAGAAGAGAAAAAACTTTTCATCTTTTAACAACAGCCAGAACTTTGTGATACCACTTGTATTGTTATTAGAAGTTATTAAGTGTTCCACCACTTCATTTTTTTCCCTAGAATTGTTTAGAAACGAAAAACCTTACTAAGTCTCAAATTTAAATAGGGTGTTAAAAATTGCAGAGTTAAACCAAATTCCATTGGCAATTGTAATTACCCTACATAACCTAAAATTACAAACTCACATGACCACTTTAAGATGTGTCTTTGATGGAATTAAAAATGTAGTACTGTATTTACAAAAAGTGAGTAGATTAACGTTTGTAACACATACCTTCCTTCATATTTAATTTATTTAAACCAAGAATTTGTTTTATTTATTTATTGTTTGAATTAATGAATTTCAAATTAAATATGAAGGAAGGTATGTGTTACAAACGTTAATATACTCACTTTTTGTAAATACTACATTTTTAATTCCATCAAAGACACATCTTAATGCAATCATGTGGGTTTGTAATTTTAGGTTATGTAAGGTAATTATAATTGCCAATGGAATTTGGTTTAACTCTGCAATTCTTAACACCCTATTTAAATTTGAGACATACAATTAGTGGCCTACTATTATCATAGGCTGTAAGCGAACTACTTAAGAATGCGTCAGCGTTCCGCTCCGCTACATGTCGTTGATACATGTATATAAGGTCACGTGATCAGTATGCTAGTGTTTTCACGCCTTTAAAGCGGTCATTTTAGTTTGTAATTTTAGGTTATGTAGGCTAATTACAAATGCCAATGGAATTTGGTTTAACTCTGCAATTTTTAACACCCTATTTAAATTTGAGACATACAATTAGTGACCTACTATTATCATAGGCTGTAAGCGTACTATTAAAGAATGCGGCAGCGTTCCACTCCGTTACATGTATATATGGTCACGTTATCAGTGTGCTAGTGTTTTCACGCCTTTCACCGGTCCAGGGAATTCTTTTATCGAAGTGTTAGTATTTCTAATATACGTTACAAAATGATTATAAACTTCCTCACACATCGAAACAAAATTAAAAAATAATATTTGGGGCTTATAAAATGTATAAAGAAAAAAAACTTTTAGATGAGGAAAATCAATGATAGGTTCAATCATGAAGTACAGCCATATAAACAACCTTTGTTCCAATATCACTTTTAGAGCTCTGAAGAACTCAAAACGGACATATCTATGAAAAACTCAACATTATATAAAACAATATTTGATTAATGCATGCTACTAAGGAGAAAGGAAAGGTGACCAGATGGTGAGAATATTTGTAAAGTCACGTAACGTGAAGTGTTTGTAATTTAATTTACTTTTTTACATATAAACTTTTAGTGGAATTTTCGTTTATTACAAAGCAGTTTTTGGTGAAATTTTAAGTCTTTTTTAAAAATTAAGCTTACACTTTAATAAATTGTCTAAACATGATTGATTAATATATTGTAGTTTCCAAGTTGTAACAAGAAAAATTATTTAATCTTATACAACATTCCAAATATTGAATTACACAGAAATTTGTATTTACAGTTTCTCCAAGTTGTAGACTATTACTAGTTATTCAATCCGCTATAAAGAAGTTTTTGGACATTTAGTTTTCTGCCATTTCGTTATATATAATGTTGAGTTTTTCATAGAAATACCCGTTTTGAGTTTTCCGGGGCTCTAAAAGTGATATTGGAACAAAGTCGGCCTATATGGCTGTATTCATGATAGTTTAAACGGGTTCCGTAATTATTGTTAACAAATTTATTATAAGGATATATTTTAGCCATATCTCGAGATTTGTTTTTAAATTATTAGGCAGCTTCTATAAGATCATTGATAAAATAGTTCTACATTGTCGCCTCAAAAACACATTGACCAAAACGTCCGTTAGAGAGTTATCAACTAAAGAATGGAAATGAAGCAACCAACCTCGTAAAATTATATATATTTCAATGTTGGCTAATATTTAGAAAATATTAAGATAACCCAAACCAAATGCTACGCCAAACTACGGATCATGGGTGATTTTAAAACACTGAAATGAACCATGACGCCCAGTGATTTGTTTTAGTTATTCAAAAATTACCAATTAACTATAATTTAATATTAATTTACCTTCAGTCTTTGCAATCCCTAGGAGACTTAGCTAGATCTACACCTAGTCTTGGTTTAGATCCCTCTCTTTCCTATCACGTCTTCCTTGACCAACTCCTTGTTCTCTTTACACCCTGACGCTATTGCCGTATTCAAGGGTCTCAGAGTTTTTATTTTATGTTCTTTTCTTCTCTTTTTACTTACTTACACGAAGTATGGGGTGAGGTTGGTAATCGTCCAAAATTTCTTTTTTGATTGATTTTCACGTTTCATTACCCCAGGAACAGAGAAAGTGATGACAGCAACCCGTCCGTCCGTTGTCATTGTCGTCGTCTGTACGAAGCACGATAACGGCTACAAAATTTAAGATAGGAACGTGAAATTTGGTTAGGTATAGCTGGTTATAGAACATTATTGAAATTCAAATAAATCTAATTTAAAATGTCAAATAAGCGACCGTTTTAAATATTTTTTTCTTCATATCTAGTGTGTTTTCAACCTATAACACACCAAATTCCATATTAATTTGCAGATTTCAATTCTGCCTGTAATGATACCAACTTTATCTTTCTACGATGAAAAATAGCGAAGTTGTCTACAATCGGAAGAAAGCATTTGAAATTAGAACCTATAAATAGGGGTGGAAGAGAGGCGCACGAGGTTCGTTCTTTTTGGTTGTTACTGATTGAAGGAGGGAGTTCCGGAGCAAGTGTTTCTTTAGTAGAAAAGAAGATCGATTGTGAAAGATTTAGCCGAGATCAAACGTCAAAATAAAATAGTATCTGCGTCGTTTTTTTTTTGTATAAGTATTAATAATAATCTCCGAAGAATAGTTTAAAAGATAATCGTCGTTACAAGTTTAAAAGTAATCGTCTTCATAGAAGTGTGTGATAAATTTGCGTCGTTATAAAAGTGTGTGAACAAGAATATTAATACAATAAGTTAAAGTAATCGTCGTCACAAAAGTGAGTGAGAAATAAGTGTAAGAAGAAAAGAAGATTCGTCGAAAAGATCAAGGCAAATCGATCCATCTTACTGGCAGTCTACACGGGAACCACGTGCACGGAACCAGGAACATCGGAGCAGTGAAAAACTTCCAAGCGATAAGTAAAAATTAATGGACAATCTCAATTAAATAAACTACCACCAAATTCTATTTTATATGTAAATTATAGTCACCAAAGAACCTCACGAACCCGTAAAGAGAAATTAAATAAAATTAAATTAATAGTACATTTCAGTTAGCCGGAGCATTTTATAATAATAAATCAAAAGTAAAAAAAAAAAATTTAAAAGTAAAAATATAATGCACTCTTATTTCTTTATTTAGGTTAAGACATGGTAGAATTAGAATTTTATTTCAACTATGTACTTAGAATAAGTAGTAGTTTAAGACGTTAGTGTATAAGTATAAAGTGCATCAGATTTGGACAATAATTGATTTTATATTGTAAAAGATTTTAAAACTCAATGTTATGAATAATTAAAGAACAAACTTAAATTCTAATTGTGTTCAAGAGTCAAATTTGTTATAATACAGTAGCGAAGCGAGTGGACACTACAAGCCCCGTTGGGTTAGCTGACATCAAGATAGTAGTGAAATGCAGAATTATAAGATTCACAACCAACTTAGACTGCTGAGTACGACCCTTAACATACCAACACAGTTTAACATTTCCCACAAGGACCAAGAAGGATCTGCTTGTATTACATTGTGTGAGCAATATTTATTTTATATCGTACAAATCACATAATACAGCGTTGAAATTCCTTTCCTCTAAGTATTGTAAACATCTCAGTACATTCACACACATTTCTAAAGCATTGCATTTCGTGCGCACACTTTACGTGCTCTCCTCACGCACCAGTTGACACGCACACTGCGCGAGCCATGTCTAGCAATCATATTTAAATTATAAAGAAATTATTTGTTATCACAAAACTGAAATCTAAATTAAAGTAGCAGTCAACGTGGCTAGATGAGAGTGACATTAAGTTGCTTTCTTACGTGGTAAATGGATGTTTTGCATATTTATTACTTTTAAGTTATTCTTATAAGAAAATTAATTAAAGTCTACACGTCAGAAAAACTTCTAGAATGTTACCGGGCCAAATGTTTTGGTTTTCACGTAATGAGGATAACATATTCTATATCTAATATGTCATAAAAATACATAGACTACGTATTAAGTCGAATTGTTTTACTTAATGAGTATACCTTGTATAGAATACGTTTGGTGACACCAACACATTTCAACCTCCATTTTCTATATAATAGTTTCATGGCTCCAAGAAATCGAAAAAAAAAAATTTCGACTTACTCTGTACATAAGCAAGATAGCGACCACAAATATTAAATTTGATTTGTTGAAATTCAGAATTGAAAATGTCAAAATAGTGATATTTAAACAGTTTTTTGTTCCTTTCTCAAGTGTTATTCAACTCATAACATACTTAATTTGATACAAATTTTCATATTTCAATTCTGCATGTAGCAATAACAACTTTACCTCTCTACAAGTAGGAAAGTTATTGTCAAAAATGTATTTTTCAACCCTAACCTACCAAGAAAATGTGATAATAGTTACGAAATCCGGGAGTCACCAATAGAGCGTAGCGAGTGGAAGCTCCATCTCGTGTGCAGGCCCGTCGACAGTATGTCGTTTTTACACAAAAATTGATAACCAGAAGAAATTGATTAAAATTTGATCAATAACCTTGAGAATAAGTAGTTTGCTTATTGTTTACATTGTAAAGAATGTACAAAAACCAGTTAAAATTTGTTAAAAGAAAAGAAAGAGAGCATATTTTTAAACGCTCTACGATTTTAAATCTCTTTTTATTTTCATGCTCAGATTTTGACGAGGAGGTATAAATCAATGCAGGGATCCGACATAGTTAGTTAGGACTCGTCTCATCTCATACGAAATATTACAAAATCGGGAGTCCGATTGTTCAAATTGAGAGCACAGATGATGGCACACGAATTGAAAATACCTTTACAAAAACATTTATTGAAAGTAACAAACATTATCTTAAATAAACTATACGTGAATTATAACAAAAATATATAAAGTAAAGTATAAGTAAGTACTTATATCATATGAATTTATTATTGAATAGTAGTTTAAAAGAATACAACATACCAAAAAAAATAAATCTTCTTTATGAAAAAAGAAACAATGTAGGATTAATAACAAAAATCAAATTTTAGAAAAATTGTTATCTGAGGAAATCACGTGTAATAAATAATATATTTGGTATCTATCCATTCCTGATTCATTTGTATCGGAAACTACCGAAAAATTTCAACGCAATTTGCCTCTTATATTCTTTTTTATAAACAATAGCGTAAATGGTTTCGAAAATTAAAAATTCTTACGTCACTAAAAAATTTTGGATATTGAAATGTTCTTTCAAAAAAAACATTGTGTTTGTACAATGTGCATATATTGTACAACTACACCACTGGTTGTCATCGACGACAACAAAAATTGAAGTTAACTAAGAAAAATAAGAAACTAAGCAGTATAAAATCCAAATTATACTAAAATAAGATGCAAACTTTCTATTCTCAATTGTAATCGGATTCCATTTTATTGGCACTATAAAATGTCATTTATATTCTCATCGTTTATACATTCAAAAATTGTACAGAAAATGTCAATGTTTGTATTTTTTTATGTTTGTCAATAAGCCTTTTTTTCAACATATGTTTAAAATACTGTCTCTTAATGGTTACGATTAATTTAATTAATCAGGACCATTCCAGGAATTCCGTTTGCCATTAAAATTAGCCACCATTCAAGAAATAAAGTCATATAGTAGAAATTATCTTTCATATTTATAGTGATTTCACCATCTGAAAGACCGACTAAATAGGCTATATAAAAAATATTTTTTAATTAAAATTATAAGATTTTTTCTTTTTGATATTAAATTTACGATAAATGCACTAAAACCGACCAATAATTAATTAATAGTATATTTCATCACTTGGACCAAAAGTGAATTTTTTTCGATACAAGCTCGAGTTTATCGGCCGAGGCAGAGCCGTGGTCGGAAAATGAGCAAGGATCGAAAAGCTTCTTTTGGTCCAAGTGATAAACTATATTTTTCGTTATACTGCAAACAATATAAGAAAACAATTTCACAAAAACTAAAATGTTATAACCTATTTACCTTCAAAAGTTTGGACAAATTACACAAGTTTGCAGCTATTACAGCTGTTTAGTTTGTGTTAGTGGTACTTATTTATAAAATCGATGGTAACAGCTGTTTTATCTGTTATTTACAATCCAGAGTATCGGTTGTTTTTATAGATGCAACGCAATCGTTAATTAATTCGTATAAACGAAGTAACAGCTGATGACCTCGACCTCTGCTGATGTTTTTAGGTCCTACGACTAAAAAGAAAAACTTTAGCATCTCAATGCATGAAAAAGAAAAATATTTTATGGGAGATGTTATTTAAAACTGTATAGCCTACCTGAATTTAAATCCGAGATACAAAGTGATCAATGTCTCATTCGATAAGTATAAAAGTTACAAAAACTTTAACCCTTCAGGATTTTTAAAACTAGAGGTATTATCAAATTTCTCATATCAGCCACCATTTTTCCAACATGGTGGTCAGCTTTAAATTTTCTAATAGGTAATTTATATTTTAATGGTGATTTTGGATAAGACTCATTATTTTAGGACTTTTTTATTCTTCGGTATTTTTCTATATCTATAACCGTTCACGAGCTATAGGCACTTAGATGTTTCAAAAATTATTGCCAGAGACGATGACTATTCAGGTGAACTTTAAACTAGAGCTAGGGTGACAGGTGTACCCTAACTACTGTTATTTTTATTTTTTATGTAGGCTGAGGAATAACAGAGTTATCGATAGAAAACAAATATCATAATTTTCTGGTAATTGTCTAGAAAAGAAAATCCACTGGCTTGCATTAGCTCTTTATTAATACTAAATTCATTCAACCTTGCGAATTAAGGACAAATTGTATATTAAGTACTGTTAATAGGTATATTTGTTTCGCGTATAATATCTTAATTATTCACAAGGTCTAAAACATACAGTAACATTTACAAACTGCCGATTTTAAGCCTGTAGGTGTTCTAAACAATTACCAGAAAAGTTACTTAAATCGAATGTTGAGACATTTTCAAGAGGTATTTTAACCGATTTTCTATTATTGAATTTCTTTAAAACTGATCTGTGTAAATTTGCATAACAGCTGTTTTAATGAATAAAGATTATCAAATAAGTACCTGATATTTATAAAGTGTTTTGGCAACATTATTTTTCCGGAAAAATAATTAATTTCTCAAAAAAAGTTGCCATTTTTTAATCCTACTACATGAATGAGAAACAACTTTTACTGCGTGAATGTTGCTTTTCAAACTTTTAATATTTTTTTTTATACATTATAGTCTTTCTATGTTTCAATTTTATATTCTGTTAAACTGTTTTAGGTACGGAAAATGGACCTCTGAAAACGCTGAATGCTTGTAGCTCTTAAACGGTTTGAGGTATGGAAAAATATCCAATAATAAACAAATCTAAAATAATTTGTTCAAAATCAAGATAAAAATTTGAACTTCTCATTTGAAAATTTAAAGCTGACCGCTACATTACAAAAATGGTGAGTGATAAAAAATTTGATAATACCTCTAATTTTAACTTTAAAAAACCTGAGGGTTACTTTTTAAAGTTTTTTTGTAACTTTTATACTAATCGAATAAAACAGCTGTTACAATTGTTTCACTCTCTTCTGTATATTAATAGGATTTTAATTTAATGTTACTTTTCAGAGGTGGTTAATATTTTGAATGTTTTTAGGAATTTAAATACAAATTACAAAAAGTTTTTAAATACATAATATGTAGCAGCGTTAAAAAAATTGTTTAAAAATCGAAAAATCTGCTCAATCGTTCGACCTGTCCTGAAGTTTAAAGGAATATAAATCCTTCGTTATTTGATTTAACTGGTCTTGGACATGTCTGAAATGAAAGTTATTAGGTTTTAGTTTCAGAAATTTTCGTGTACAAAATTTGAAAAGCTGGAACAAAATACTTCAGAATTTTACCACGCAAACCTCTCATCCAAAAACAAAAAGACTTTAATTTTATCGTCATTTAAAAAAAAATGGATATTTGATTTAGTACTTATTATTTCCGATATAAATAAACAATACTAGCTTTGGGTAATAAATCACACGATGAGAAACATACTTTGATTAATTAACACCTATACATAGTTTTTCTGGCATGTAATCCCATTGAACATAGCTAGCTTTACTGATTGAAGAGTAATAAAATTAAAATGAATACGTGCATGGAATATATAACAAACCAGTGGGAGGCACTTTTCTTCCAGAACCCACGCTTTTCAGCAGAAAATATGTATCTAATAATAACTAATCTTGTGGTGCAGCAGCCCGTGAAACACGTGCTTGATGTGTGAGAAACTCCAAAGTCAATTCCGGGAGGGGGGCCCTAAGAATAGACCCAATATCATCGGAAAATAAGCTTTTTCTATTTCCCTGATACCACTGTTTGATTTAATTATTTTCTTTATTTTTTATATTGATAAACGATAATTTTTAGCTAAGACGATTTAACAAAACAGGACTGTAGACCTACGTCTAATTAAAAATTTACTGTACACTAACTTTGAAATTTTGTTTAATTAAGTTAGATAAAGAAAAAATCGGGTTTAGCTTCTAAAAAAACAAACTGTAGTGAGTTTTAATTTTTTTTTTTTTTTTTTTTTTTTAACAGAATTTTACCGTGACTATTTTAAAATTTAATATTGGCTTAAGTTAAACAAAACTAATGACAGAATAACGTCCCGTTCCCCAAAATTAAGAGAACTTTTATCAAAAACCATACATATTTTTTTTTTAATCTAGCATTACTGCTGATGTTTTAAATTGTTAAAGAACAATAATTCAAAAAATGTTTTAATTTTGACTGTTTTTATCGACGTTGTACTAAAATTGCATACATTTAACGTATGGTAACCTTGTTAAACTATGAAAACTGTATAAATTAAGAGGAGCGGCGTAGCGTAGTGGCAGAACGAATAAATTCACAAATTCGACCTAGGTTAATGGTGTTTTATTTTTCCATGAGTTATATACTCCCCCGTCTTCATTTGTCTAATGGGGACAAAGTAAAGTCGTTAAGTAATAAGAATAAATTTACAAAACTTAATTTAATGAAAAAGCTAAGTAAGATATAAAATTTTTGTTTTGCAATACAACAGATTTTAACTAGTGCAAAAAATTGTTACTATTAATAGATAGTTGTCAAGATACAGTATTTGTTGTATTTTGATTTAAAATCTCTCTAGATCGTCATGAAATGGCAGGCTGGAAGTTTCTTTGTATTAACGATGATCACAAATTAACAATTAATTGTAAACAAAACATGAACTCTAAAGAACTAAAGTTTCCACTTACTGAATTTATAACAAATGGAAGATTAAAGTTCATAAATTCTTCATCTTCATGTGACAGTTTGGAGAGATTTTTTTGAAATACTTTTGTCATTTAAACGAAGAAAAAATATGTGACATCATTTTAAAGTAACGTTTTGTGACTCTAGAAAACTCAAAAAGGATATTAAAAACTTAGAGATATATAAAACTATATTTATTTTGATTAGTACATACAACCGAGAAAAGGGCTGCAGGTGGTTAGAACATTTCAAAAATATTGGTAACTATTTCCTTTTTTTTAATATAAGCTTAGCGAGAATATTGTTTACCACAATACCCTTTTTTGTGAAATTTCATTTCTTTTTATAACGATATATTTGAACAAAATTGTTTAAATATAAATTAATAAAATACATTTATTTCCAAGTTATGCAAAGAAAAAGTATTTACTTTTCTAACTTTAATCTTACATAACTTTTTTAATGCAGTATATAGAGAAAGTTGTATTTTACATTTTCTTCAAGTTTTTATTCCTAGTTATGAAAACCATTCTAAATAAGTTGTTACAAATTTAGTTTCCTGGCTTCGTTACGGAAAATTACTCAAATTTAAAATCTCTGTGTTACCAGGACCAAAACTTATCCTTACTGCCGTCTGTAATCATACTTATCAAATCAAAATGTAAAAGTAAACAAATATAATACATTTTTTCCTTAAACCTTCATACTGACATTTTTTCAAACGCAAATATTTAAATTGTCAATATACCTAAAAATATTTTTGAATAAACTATTAGACTAATATTACTATAGTTCAGTTTTATCTGAAGCAGTTAGAAAAAATTAATTAACGAATTGATTTTCTGCTATTTGCAAACTATAAATTGGATTTTTCTTCAAACTTTTCCTAAATGTGTAAGGTTAGATTAGGTTAGTTTTAAAGTTCCTAAAAACAAAACGTATTGGTCGCCACCTCCCACTAAATGACGTCTAGTGAGTTATCACTATTTTTTAAATTTTCTTTTTAATTCATACCAAGAACTCTTATAAAAGACGTAATTTCTCGAAATTGGTGAAAAGTCTAAAATTAATTTCCCAAACCAGAATGCGAAATTGCAAGTCCAAGAAAAGTGTGGGTAATTGACAACTTTTGCTTTGGACAGGTTTATGTAATATTACAAATAACCAGGTATAATAAATACAGGTTTATGTAAATAAATATTTTGTAAAATATAGTCTATATATTTTTTATTTTGAAAAAATGTATAATTCTATAACAAACTATTTCCTTGGAAAGAACGCAGTAAGCTAATAGAAACAATTATATTTTTTAAATAAATTTCCCATGACGTATTAAGTGCTACAGAAAATTTTAGGGTACCTTATATATAGTGACGACTATTATTTTTGGTTTTGTGGATGGGTGTGTGAAATAATTCGTGCAATTGTTTTGCACCGTTTATTAAAATTTGCATCATCGAATAATGGATAAGAGAGATACACTATATTGTTAAAATATTTCCTGGAAATTGTGTAATTTTGTAATGTAGCCTTCAAATAAATCTATTTAATGACTTTTCTACCTTTTTTGAACTCTTAAATTTATAATTAATAAAGTTAAAACCATCCCAGTACAAAGTTATTCCAGTTTAATTATTATCTTTGTGTTGTCAGCTAACAAGAAATCAGTTTTTTCATTGACTTTTCGGTTATTTTTGGACCACGGTGAACAATTAAAATCCTTGCATAGATACAAAATATTAGACATGAAGCTGTGAAAGGGATGCGTAGAATTGAAATGCCTTTGTGCGCATGCGTGGCAAATTGACAAAGAATACTATTAACATAGTGTCACTCTCTACCCGTACCAAACATTTCATATCGAACATTGTTACTGTCAGATAAATAGCAAAAAGTATTGTATATAACTTAGGTAGGAAATGTTTCATAAAAGAGAAGCACAACCATAACCGAACTATCTAAAACTTGTGTTCGCTGCTGTGAGATCCTTATCATCGACGGTTCGAGCCCCACCAATCAACCCCAATTCTTTTTCGTTCGGTGTGATGGTTTCCCATCCTAATTAGCCTTACGTACAAACAAACAATTCCTAACAGTAATCTTTTTCCATACTTGACAAAATTTTAAACAGCCTCGATTTGAAAATGGTAGTCTAATTGCAAAATTGTATAATTACAAAAAGGAACTTTCCAGCTAACTGTTTGAACCGTATCTCAGTTAACTCGACTAATTCTTGAAATATTCAAATTTGAATAAAAACAAAAACAGGAGGGGATACATTGATATATTTACAATATGTATTGTAACTTTTTCTTTATTTTGACGTACGTTCATTATATATTCCTACGTAGGCTATATATTGAACAAGCATACATTATTGCCATTAACTCCACGTCTACTGTGTATGGGATAGATTTTTAATTTGTAATAGTTATTGAGTCTTTTCCACCTTTTCAGGCGTTGAAAACATATTAAAACAGACTAATGTTCGACGATTAATTAATAGTTACGCGCCAACAAATCGATATACCAAGATAATAATTAGATAAGTACATAAAAAGTTGTTTATTTTGTAAACATCGCTTCTTGAACAATAATAAAAACAAAATAAGGAGTAAATAAATTAGCTCAAAATCTATAATGGATATTGTGAATTAAAATGTGAGACACAGCTCTATATTTAGGTCTACATACTAAAACGTAATCTAAAATCCCTTTTGGTGTATTCCATTTAATAAGTTTGCTTTAATTATTTTGTACGTTTGCTCCTGTTGTTATAGCTTGATAAAGATATGTTTGGTTTTATTGTACATTAAACTAAACATCCATACCTGTCGTTATCGTTTAGTTAAGTAAACTCTTCTACAATGTATTAAACGTTTCAATGGTCGGATAAACATTTGAATTCGGGCAAATTCTTTGACGGGAAAGATTCCGTACAGAAATAGAGTTTATTTGTTTACCCTTTTATATAAAATTGGATAAGTTGTCAGATAAAACTAATTATATAAGTTGAAAAACCTATAAATCGGAAACTGCGAAATCTATCTAAGTCTAAATAGAGAATATATATTAGAATAGAAGATTTAAGCTAAACTGAATGAATTAAAACACGACTCCATTACATAAAAACATAAATAGGATATTGTTTTTCCTGAATAGTCTTAATACTAAAGATTTCATTTACCACAATCTTACATCTTATAAAAAATATCTAAAAATAACAAAATTACATCCTTTAACTTATTAAAAACTTTATTAATATAAAAATTATAACTTTACTTAAATTTAAAATATTTTTACATATTTAATTTAAACCAATTGTTTATTTTTTACTAACTGCATTTATTATTATGGAAAACTATACAATTTAATCCCCTGGATTTAATCTGTGACATTAGGTAACCAAACTAGACTGCTTTGGATTTCCCTTCATGATTTGTTATTGCTACATTCAGTATTCAAAACATAACTATTTACATAACTTTTTTATATGTGATATAGTTAAAAAGTGATTCTGTATGCTCAAAAAGCCACATATATTCTTTTAATTTTAGAAATTTTGTTCTGTATCGTATATTTGAATTTTGATAAGCTAATCTTGGTTGTTACATTTTTTTAAATGTCTAATACAGAATTTGTCTTCGGAAAATACTATATTCCCTCTCATATTTGTTTTTACTTCTTATTATTTTAAATTTCTAAAACATATAAAGGTGATGTAATTAAATGCTGATTAATTCTTTAAATAGTTAGATTATAGTTTAATTTCAATTCTTCTGATTATTAAATAGGCTATGCCAAGTGGTTTTAGTGTAAAAAAATTAGATACCTCCCTAACAGGTAATACAATATTTTAATACACTTAGGCCTACTGATTAGACTAAAATAAAGTTCGGGAATAGAGTTATATATTAAAAAAATATTTCACTAATAAATTGAATTATTAATATAATACAAGTACAAGTAAATATACATAATTAAATTACATAACAAATTAAACTTATAATTGTAAATAACCACAAATGAAATATTATCTAGAAGGTAATTGCACTAAATCTCAAAAACTTTTGAGTAAAAATACACATATACGAAGTAGAAACTCACTCTTGAAAATTATTGTCTCAATTTGCCTTGTAACTATGAATTTCTTATTGTTTTTTAAAATTATTTTGACTTATCGACAAAAAAATCTATTTTATCAACTTTCCTACCACCAATAAATACTTTTGGTATTAGTTTCTGAAAACTCATACATTTTTGGATAAAATACAATCATTTTCATTCTGAAAAGTAATAACGATAATCTATTTATTTGGTATGAAATAAACAAAATACAGTATTTCAAAACACCATTGTAGGATTGTTGTTAGGCATAATAATTGCCAAATTGTATCAAAACCTTACCTTTGTAATAAGACACTTCAATTTATTCTTTTAAATTATAAAACCAAACTGGGCTAGGAGGAAAGCTAAGCTGGATTGTATGACAACTGATAAGATAAAGGTATGAATTGAATGATAATACTACAAATATGAATATTTTACAATTTTCTTGATGTTCTTCAGTAAATAATTAAAGGTAACATCCATTCTCAAATTCTAAATTGCCTCAACTATTTCCCCTGTAATAAGTACAGTGGTCTGTTAAGTTCCTTGCTAAAACAGCTAAATCCAAAACGTATTTTAACAAGGTATTTTTGAATTTCAAGGTGGATTTCTCTTACAATTTAAAAGTATAAACTGAAGTATCTTACATTCAAATGAAACGTATTAGAAGGGCAAGTTTTTGATACAATTCGACAATTTTTACGTCTAACAACATTTCGACAATAGTGTTTTTAAAGTTTAAAGTTTTTTGGAAAACAAGTATTGTGTTTGTTTCAAACTAAATAAATACACTAAAATTAGGCTATTACTTTTCAACATGAAAATGGTTGTATTTCACTTAAAAATTTACGCTCTTTCAGAAAAGTTTACCAAAAGTGGTGGCAGAAAAGATGAGAAAATTGAACTTTTCATCGATAAGTTATATTATTTTTGAAAACTGTAAAAAATAGGCCTACATAGTTCCAAAGCAAATTGAGAGAAAATTTTCAAAAGTAGGTTTCCACTAGTTCCAAAGCAAATTGAGAGAGTAGGTTTCTCCTTTATATAGTGTGTGCTTTTCCCAAAATATTATTTGACACTAAGTGCCAATCACCCTGAATATGTTCATATACTACAAATAAATAGGAATCTCGTAGACAATGCTTGTTTATCATTTCCATCACTTAAACAATAATACAGAGTAATTGAAGTTAAAAAAGAAACAATATTTTACAATGCAATGTTTTCTTAACCTACTACTTTAATTTACGCACGTAATACACACATACACACTTGCATTATGAAATCATATACATACACAGCTACACAAATTATATCAATTTCGTATTTTATCATCATAAAATTTTAATCTAAAACTCAATAAGGATTGGTTGAGGAAGACTCAAACTTTTAAGTACTTTAAAAATTGATTCAACTTATTTCACGATATTTAAACCAATCATGTTATAGTCAAGGAGCTGTGCAAGTATGGAACTGATGGTAACGTGTGTTTTGGTAATACTACAACATTTTATAAAACTATATTTATTAAATGTATCATTTAGATTACTAAATTAACGAATAGAAAAAATGTTTTAAATTAAATAATTTTGATGAAAAAGAGACCAAATATTGTCTATCATCCGTTTTTTTTTTTAAATATTGTCACCATATATATATATATATGTGTAATAAAATGAGAGTAAAGAGTGGAACACTATGTGGAGAGTGGAGAGACTATGTCTTAGAACATAGCGTTTTTAAAATATATCAGTTTTTACTGTATTTAATGTAGGTAATTAATTTATAATGTTGTCTCTATGTCCTCTCCACGTAAGTTTTGTGTTGAAATGATAACTTAATATTTTATCTACTCATTATCCATATATGTACAATTACTTGACACTTTGCTGTATGAAAGAGATAAATACAGAATGAGTAGGACGTTCAAAAATGGGTAAGTTAAGTAGCAACTGCTTTTTCGTGTTTCTGAAAGTACAATAAAAATTATATTTGCACCAAAATCAAATTTTTGTTACATTGGTAGGTGCGAAAAAATCGCCAAAAAATTCCCATTTTTAGATTTTATATCTTTTTTTTAAACAGAGAGAAAAATAGTTTATCTAAAAGTTGAAAATCTGAAAAGCACCTATTTCTGTACCAAATTTGTCATTCCCATAGTGGGGGGGGGGGCAAAGAAGTGTGGAGGAAATTTCGCCGTTACGGTCTCACAATCAATAATGGGGTTTATTTGTTACGAGGATGATTATAATAATGCAATTAAAGATTCATTTACTAGCATATTGCAGATCTGTAAAAAAATTAAATAATTAATAGTAATAAAAATAAAATAGAAAATTTAATATTTTATGTTGTAAGTTTAATAGGCTATATTAATAACACCTTTGCAAGCGCTCTTCTAGAGGTAATAAAACTATTATTTTATAACTCTAACAAATAGGCTATTAATGCAACTTTTACCCAATTATATACAAAAAGATAAATGTGTTTGCTATTTAATAACATACGCTTTCATAAAATAACATCTCCAAAGTTGCAGTGTTGTTAATTTTATATTGGGGAAAATTGGAGATTGAATATATTTTACAAATTATTATTATTTTTTTAATATTATCAAATATGTTTGTTTTTGAAAGTGTGATCATAAGCTATTTAAACTGTTTTCTTTACTGTTGTTTTATGTAAAAATAGTGAATCTACTTCTTAGGCTTATCAAGATCAACATACCGATTGAATCTTCTATAAATAATAATTATCATATATAAGCCTACTATCAAGCGATATAATCCAGTACGAGGGGTTCAAAATAGGAACAGTGAAAAATTATGCAATTGCCTTCTAAATATATTCAGCATGAATATGTTTAATGATTTACGAATCCCGTTTGTTACCATCAATTATCTTATTTTTTTTTTTACGAAGTTTTTTGCATTTATTTCTGTTGTACGATGGTTTTTTATAAAAAATAAAGATCGAATACATTAAATGTATTGTTTTTCATTGCAATAAAGGATTTTTAGTATCCAAATAAAAGAGTTTCCAGTAGATCGCACTTACTTCTTCGTAGAAGAGTGCAAGTTATAAAATAAATAATAATTATTAACATTAGTAATAATAATATTGGAAAAAATCATATTTCGCATTTTCAGTGTTGCCAGCATTGCGACATTTTTCATTCAATCTTTAACGGTTTGGTTAAGCATCATTTGTGTTTATATTTCTAACATTTTAATGATTGAATGAAATTTGTTACAATGCTGGCAACACTGAAAATGCGAAATATGATTTTTTTTTTTCGTTTGAGCTTTAGAAATATGTTACAAACGAAAATGTATATAAAAAATTATAATTCTGCATCAAATGTTGAAAACAAAAATGAAGCCAAATAGAGACAATTATTTGTCCCATACTACTAATGATATTTAGAATTGATTCGCTTAATTTTCTCACTGTTACTAGTTTCTCATACAATTCTATGCGTGCTGGACTATTAACAGAACTAACACATCAGAAGGAAATAAAACTTTGGCCTCAGGGTAGCCACTTTAAACACACAAAAATACGAAGATAAAAATCTATAGTTTACGTTTGACTTCGTTGCTTTGTGAAGCAATTCATATTTTGTAAATAAATCATTTGAGTGTTAAGAATATAAAATTAACGTCTTTTTTTTCCAAGTCGGTTGGTGAACTAAATGCACTTTTGAACAACTTGGTTCACTTGCCAACCATCGATAAAATAATACAAAACCGTTGTTTTATATATTTTAATTTCTTAGGTACGTTAATTTTTGTGGACCATGCAGACAGCAGAACTATTTTCTACATATTTAATTTCCTAAACGTTAATTTTTAATGTTTTCTAAGAATTGAAACAATGGTTCAACCTACAAGCACTTTCGTCCACACATTTTAAAAGCTTTATGCTAAAAGGTTAGAAGAAATAAACACTCTCCCATTAAGTTGAATAAAAATTTTAAAAAATTCTGCAAAAATTCGAAAAAGAAAAAAAATCTTATTAAAAGCGTTAAAATAAAAACTAACAACTGACTAACATAATAAAAATACACACAAATTTAGGTTAGGATAACATATTACAACCGAAATGATAGTTTTTGTATGATGCAAGTAATTTCATCATTTCGTACAAACTCTCCCTCATTCACAAAAACTCACGAATTTCCTTCGTGATAATCGTAAAGAAATTCGTCAATTATTATTTTTTAAATATCCCGAAAAATTCAATATAAAAATATGGGTTAGAAAAAAAAACTCGAACACAAGATCTCACGTGTTTATTTAATCAAACGCGTTTCAACGTCAAAGTCGCCATCCTCAGTGGCACATGAACTGCAATAACAAAACTATTATTTTTATTATTGTTACTCATGTATCACTGAGGATGACGACTTTGTCGTTGAAACGAGTTTGATTAAATACGCGTAATTTTTGTGAGATCTTGTGATCAAGTTTTTTTTCTATCTAATATTATCTCACAAGTCAAGCTAAATATTTATTTTAAAAATATGGGGAGAAAATACTGGAATTAATTAATACTACTTAATTATAAAAATAACTTTATCCTAATGTTTATTGTTTAAACAGCTTATTTTATATTAAGTTAAAATCTGAGGTTATGCATTGTTGTTCAAAATTTTAAAATTAGCTAGCAGTGTTTTCTAAATAGTGTTTTCAAGTATTGTAGATAAATAAATTATCTCCTAGTTTGGAAGAAAGGGAAGCTTCATTTTTTCCAACTTATAATTTTACTTTCTTACACAAAAGGGCATGAATTGTGTAGGCTAATGGTGAAAATATCGAGATTTATATATCCGTGAATAAATTCATAATGGGTCATTCTGGGGAAGTTTTAAATTTTATTTACAAAATCTGTCCATCACGATTGGTTTCTCAGAAACTTTGAAACATTTTTGTCAATCTAATCTAAATTGTGTTTATTGATTCTTATAGGCTTAACATATAATATCTATAACTCATACGAGAAACTGGCATAAGAAAATCACAACTTCGATGCAAACAATTTTTCAAAAATTAATTAATTTTTTTAGGCCCGTAAAGTCCTAGATAAAAGACTTTTGCTCACTATCTCCCTATAATTATCGCAATTCGGAAGTTATTGGTTAGAAAGAAATTAAGATAGAAGACTGAAATTCTCAAATCGAAATCATAGAGATTTTAATCAAATTTGTCTTAATTGTGGAAGCTTATAGTCTTAAAACTAAAACAATCTCAAATCAAACAAAATCGATGTTAGGAAGTAGGCTAATTATGAAATTAACATTATCTTTTCCAAGAAGCTATCAGAATAAAGTCTATTTGTACTTAGGTAATCTAATAATGGCAACTTTACTTGTGTATCTGTCATAATAAATGTAGGTTACTTGTGGGAAATGTGCTGAGTTCACTCATATAGCATATTAATATCACATTGATTCAGTGAATATTAGGCCTAAATGTAGCCTTACCGATATATGAAACACTATTTATTTGACCAGCCAGTTTTTAATATTTATAAATTAAAATAATTTCTACTTCTTATCTGAAACTGAGTAAGTTGTTAACAAGTGGATAAGGTTTATAGAAGTACACATAAAAATCTATGCCTTAACAGAGTATTTAATAAAATACGAATTTGAAAGATTTAAGTAAAACCGCATTTAGGCTATGTTTTAGGTTCTTGCTACTAGTTTTGTCACGTTTAGCCTACTCATCCAATAGTTATTTTTTATATAAGTTATGTTATAAATAAAGTTTTATGTGTAAGATTTCAATCTCTTCTACGACGAATCATAACATTCCATTCTTTATCCGTACAGAACTGTTATTAATTAAGGAAATTGAATTAGGCTATAGGCTACCAAATATGTAGGCCTACCAATATACAGACAAACAATAGGTTATAACTCGAACTCCGTACTTTAAAGACAATAATTTTATTGTCACTTACTCCCTTAGTGAAATAATAGGGAGATAACAAAATTTTGTAAGGTTTAATAAATCAACAAAATTTAAGTTTTAATTAGATTCCGGAACGTGTAAACTCCACTATTAGCCTATTTCTTCTATAGCCCTATAAAATAACTTTACCTTTAAATTATCTTGTATATTTAATTCAACATTGGCTACCTCTTTTTAAACAAATGAAATAATTTAATTTGTATACAAATATAATAGTCTATGAGTAGAATTATCGTAGGCCTAACCTAGAAAGATAGAGATAAGTTTGTTAAAATATGTGCAAGTCTTTTCCAAGGTGGTCCAAATTGTACGATTAATTGTATGACGATAAAAATAATTTAGTATTTGGTTAGAGAAATTTGAAAATTAAAAAAATAATAGCCTACATTATGTTAGAAAAATATAAATTAAAATCTTTTAGAAAAAAAAAGTTGAAAATTATAAAATCGTATAATAAGTGGGTAGGCCTATTATAAAACAAATATTTTTAAAGTAGGTTTTCGGTAGGCCTACTATTTTGGGTAAAATTTGTAACTTCTAAAAATAGTCCTATAGATTGGCACTTCCACAAACATCAAAACATTATCATTTAAACCTATTTAACAACAACATAAAACAAAATTTAGGCTATAATTACGCTTTGTCATTAAGCATAAAATTAAGTTTGAATAGTTTTTCTTAATTCGACTTTTTTTCGTGAGATTATTACAGGTAGATTACCCATAAAAAAAGATATCTTGGCTTAAGTTTCCCCTTAGGCTTATATAGGACTAAAATTGTTCTATTTTCAGATATATTAATCAACAATATTTCATAATATTACAACAGAGAAAATGATTATACTAATAACGTCAACAAAAGTTTTAGCCTACCTGGATTGAAACAGAATGAAGCCGTAGAGCACGCAATCTTGATTTTAACCTGTCGTCAAATTCTGTAGTCTTGAATAACGAACCAAAACATTTATTTTATGAATCACTAGTTCCACAGCTCACTATTAACACACTCTTTTTTTCTTCTAAAAACAGAACATTACTATATCAATATATTGTTTATTAATAAAACTTTTAGTTTTCTTAGTTAACAATTATAACGTTTTTGTGATTGATGCAGTGGTATATCGATTGGATCAGTGCGAGGGTACACGTTGTCTACTCAATGTGGACTAGTTCCCGCCACGCCCGCTAGATTTCAGTCTCGTCACCAGGCAATATTATCAACAAGCATACAAGATGGCAGCTACATCTCAGCTCTTATTGGTCAGAATTACAAATGGGCGTGTGCTTTTTTTGTTGACACGTTGTGGTATTTATATGTGTTGTTTTTATAGGTTATTTTGTACGGTTGGGAAAGCACAGTTCGCTCTGTACTTTTAGGTTTATTGATCGGACAAGACAGGATCACGTATCGTGGCCTTAACGTAGCTTTTATTGAATTCAATATCACTTCCCAGCAACATGGCTGTTGTTTGATACATCAAATCATATAAGGAATTACGTTATAGACAGTGACGGAGCAACAGATTTTTATAAAAATTAAAGATAATGCAAAGAAAGCTATAGGACTTTTTTTATAAGTATATAACATGTAAAGATATACAATATAGACAATTGACAGTTTGTTATTATAAAAACATTTCACTTTCATATTATGTAACGTTAAGAATAATTTATTACGATTATGACGGTATTTTAATCGAAGCTGACTACAATGACGTTGTAGAGGGGGTGTAGATTTTTAGCTCCTAGAAGCTGGAGCGTCTGCAACCATTTGAAATACTGTATTGCGATGCGGCAGTGTAGACCTAATTGCTGTTTTAACAATGAAGGCGTTTTTCCGCTATCCCTTAAAAAAATCTTAAAATACTCAATAAATACTTGTTTTTATATATCTGTGTAGTTTTATACGCTTGTATATTTATATTTAACTTTGAACAAACTGGAAAACAATGTAAATTTATTATGATAAAGAATAAAATAGTTATTAGGCTAACTGATTAATTAGGCTTAACTCATGAAGGAATGGTCAGAATGTCTCACAATTGGACTCTTTGATAAGAAGTGTGTTCCACGGAATTATTACGTTCTGGTGACAATCGATTAAAAAGAAGGTTTTGAAAACAGCGATATATCATAAATATTTGTTTACCGTTTTAATTATAAAAACTATATTTGAGCTCTGGATTTAACATTTTTGTATACTTGATTCATTCTACATTATTTATAGACTCCTTAATAAATATAGATTATTTATAGTCTTAATTTATAGACTCCTACATATACTCTGATTTTGATAAATAGCGTAAAACTGGATATTTTATAAAGTACAGAGTTAAATTAATATCAGTTTTTATATAAATATTGTAAAATCATGTAGGCTAAGCCACGTCGATTATTTTTTTACGTCTTATTTTCTATGTCCAAGTTTTTATGCTTGGTTTAGTTAGATAATAATTTTTTTTTTTTCCAAAAAGATAGATAGTTAAAAAGTTTCCTATCAGCACAGGTAGAACTTATCATCCATTTTTACATTATCACATAGGCTATACATAACCCATGTACGTCGCTTACATATTTTGTAGGCTACGTCAAAAAATCAGTACATTTTTCGCGAATACGCCCGTTTTGTGATTTACTGAAACAAAAAAAAGAGTTTTTTGAATGATGTCAGTCGTCTGTGTAGTGTTCTACAGATCAAATGTAGGCTATGTACAAGGCATTGTATCAAAATTTGTGTAGCCTAACTGTAGTAAAAAAAACACAAATTTACGATTAGCTTAAATCGGCTCTAACGATTTTGATTGAATTTCGCTCAAGTGTAACGACCCATCAAAAAATTATCGAACGCCATCTCTCAAAAAAAATACCAGTTCTTAAAGTAATGGGTAAGAAAAAACAAAAATCTGGCTGACTTTAAAAGTATGATTTAAAATAGGCCTAATAAGATTTACACTGAGCACTTGTTTATGGCACATTAAGTATATTTTTCAAAGACTGTATCCATGGGTTATTTACAATTTTTGACTGACAACTACTGAACAACCCTATCACACCCCAACAACACTGTACACCACACGGTAACTTTGGTGTAGGCCTAGCTGAACAGGGGTTTCTCGTGCCCAGTAACGGAAATTCAGACATCAATAAAGCTAGTATCTTCAATGGTTTTGGTCAACAGTTCTTCACAAAATTGCTGACACAACACATAATCATTAGGTTGAACAATCTGAATTTTGTAAGGATGAAATTTAAGGTGATGAAGCATTCTTTGCACATTACGACGACCCAACTGCAACGCCGAAGCAATTTTTCGTGCCGAACGATGAGGACTTCTCAAAATGGCAGCTTGAACGGCATCAATGTTTTTCGGGTGCGTTTAGTCCACACACGTTCACTTGGTTTATTTTTCAAAGCCATTCGAAGTTAGGAAGCCACGTTTTGATTGAGTGAACGGAAGGGACTGGACTGATAGTGTAGCCGAAATTCCCGTTGAGCAGCAGACAAATTGTCATCATGAACAAAAACCACACCACTCCACTGCTTCATAGCAAAAGTTAGTTTATATTAGACACTTGACACCTTTCACCCTCTTCTGCTTCGTCTGCAGGACTGCCAACATCAATTTCAAATTTATTGTTTCGCTACGCCTACGCCACCCTATAGTTGTCTAGATATTCAACATTAAAAAATTTTCTTGGGCTTTGGTAGGCCTATACTTTTAAAGTTTACATCCAAAATGTGTATACCGAATTTGGATTGAACAACTCATTTCTAAAGTTATAATTTATTTTTAAGAAATACGAACGCACCTTCAGACGGATAACAAAACGTTTTTGATTATACGTTTATAGGAACATTGTTTTGTTATGTTTATGTAAGGAATCTGTTAGCAAGATTTCTTCATTTATATCATGAACACTCTAAATACATATGTTGATAGGGCCTACGTATTTCACCGCCTAATTTATTGATGAAATAATCCCCCTTTGTTATGACCGTCTATAACTGAGATTTCCCTGCGGTTCATTTAGTCTTCAGCCCCTGAGGATATCGACCCTTCACACTATCTAGACCCCAAGTTTATAGATTTGTCTCACACTTCTTTCTGCTCTAAACATAATAGGCACTTCGGATATCAGAAACTTTGAAAGTGATAGTAAGATTAATGGTAAATTTCCTTTTAATCAAAACTAACTATTGTAGCATAATTAGTGGCAAAGTTAAGTTCCAGTACCATTATAATATGATCTTTCTCATGACCCCTAAAGCAAGATTTGTACGATCCTTCAATTTTATAGTATCCTATGTTATTGTAAAAGCTTAAGAGCTGAAAACCTTAAAACCTCGGTTGGTAAAAGTCTGAATTATTGAATAATCTATTTAAACTTCAGACTTTAAAAAAACCTCTTGGAAATTTTCAACATTTATTAACGAGTTTTAGAAACTCCTACTATTTTATTAAATTCTCTATTTAATTTTAACTCTATAATATCATTTGTTTTGTTAAGAAGTTGATTTAATAGTGTATGAGCACTTTATAGAAGCTCATATATATATATATATATATATGACTTCTCAAACTGTCGCGGTACCCGATATGCGTTAAGGGTATTTATTTGTAGAATGTCCCTTCACACAGCGTTATATGTATCGGAAAGGTAGGGGTTCACATTGGCGCGGTACAGTAGATTGAGAAGCTGTTGTGTAGTGAGGTGGTGTGCAAGGTGTTCGTCAAATGAAGAAGATATGTTGTTGCTGTTAGGTACAACTGAAGATGTGGATCGCAGATTGAGGCAGTGAGTAGCTATACGAAATTAACCAAAGAAGATCGGTACACGGTGAATATCATACAGTAATGCCTTTATTTAGGAAAGACGATTTACTTCAGGATGACCCTAGTTGCTTCAGCTGATTGGCGACGAAATTAGGAAGGAGGACACAAATTTCAGGGGCAATTTCTCCTGTGAAACTCGAAAGCCTGATTTCTTATAACATTTGTTACATTTCCAAAACAGGTAGTCCTACTCTTAATCAAAATAAAAAATGATATTGTGATAATTTTCATCCTTATTATGTTCCTCATGAAGCAATCCTTGGCTCGGCAAAAAACTGATATAATCATGTATAAGAAGCACTATAAAATAATCAACAATACTGTCACAGTTATGAAACGATGAGATAAGAATAGGGCAGTTGCATAGACATATTTTGAGTTCTAAAATATCAACAAATGATGAATGAATGGTGGATAAGAAATTATTGATGGTAAAAGAGCAAATTATTCCAGGAAAATGTAAACAGTTACTGGTCCGTATAATATGTGTTAGTTCCAGATTATACATTAGTTACGTCTCAAACCTTTTTCAATTAGCCTACTACTTGATTCATCTGACTACTTTGCGGTGATCTCCCACATTCGTTCCTTCTTCTTAATATTCTTATAATCACTATGATTGAGGTTAGGTTAGTGTTTCAATGGGACAATCGGTAAATTTCATGTTGGTAGCTCACTGTCCAGCTGACAATGGAAGTGTGTGTACCGTGCTCCATTTTTCGTGCATGCAGCATTTCTGCGGTACGTGGTACGAGGGTATGTATGACCACACCAGACTCGGTATTCTCATTTACTTCCATTGTACTAAAATACCCACATACTGCGGCAGTTTGGTAGTTCCTTAAGTCTTTATTATTTGTAAAATTAGCTACGCATTAAAATTTCAATGAAACATTAACTACCCTATAATTTAACCTTATATTTGCTTTTACAAAGTCGTATCGATAAATGTCAACACTTATCAACATCTCGTAGTAAAAGCACAAAGTTTAAATATTTTACGAAATAATTCAGACTTTTGCTGGTAAAACTTTACCAATTAGTAGAGTGGTTACCAAGACCCTTGACAATTAACGGTAATGTATGTTATGTTCCTTTCAAAGAAATATGTATGTAGGCCTACGTGTTTCCTTTTAATGTATGTATGTATGTTCAGCAAAGAATTTATATTTTCTCTACGTTATTTGGAACATTTTCTAACATTTGACTGATTATTTTGAGGAAGCTCTCTCTGAAAACGTTTTCAGGTTGTTAACCATTTGTAAGCAAAATTGGAAAATTTCCCCTTTTACTATATCCCTCAGCAACGTCAATTCAGACAGTTTATTCTGAACATCTCGAACAAGTTTGGTTAAAATTCCGAGAAAGGAACCGATATTCTTTGAAGATACCATCATCTCGGAGGCAACTCTTCTATCCTTTAGCCAACTCAATATAAGTGAAATTAATCCCTATTTTCAACAAGATACGGCCACAGTTCTCAGATCTCTATGTCGTTACGCCAATACATCTTTAAAGATACCATCATCTCGGAGGCAACTCTTCTATCCTTTAGCCAACTCAATATAAGTGAAATTAATCCCTATTTTCAACAAGATACGGCCAAAGTTCTCAGATCTCTATGTCGTTACGCCAATACATCTTTAAAGATACCATCATCTCGGAGGCAACTCTTCTATCCATTAGCCAACTCAATATAAGTGAAATTAATCCCTATTTTCAACAAGATACGGCCACGGTTCTCAGATCTCTGTGTCGTTACGCCAATACATCTTTAAAGATACCATCATCTCGGAGGCAACTCTTCTATCCATTAGCCAACTCAATATAAGTGAAATTAATCCCTATTTTCAACAAGATACGGCCACAGTTCTCAGATCTCTATGTCGTTACGCCAATACATCTTTAAAGATACCATCATCTCGGAGGCAACTCTTCTATCCATTAGCCAACTCAATATAAGTGAAATTAATCCCTATTTTCAACAAGGTACGGCCACAGTTCTCAGATCTCTGTGTCGTTACGCCAATACATCTTTAAAGATACCATCATCTCGGAGGCAACTCTTCTATCCTTTAGCCAACTCAATGTAAGTGAAATTAATCCCTATTTTCAACAAGGTACGGCTACAGTTCTCAGATCTATGTGTCGTTACGCCAATACATCTTTAAAGATACCATCATCTCGGAGGCAACTCTTCTATCCATTAGCCAACTCAATGTAAGTGAAATTAATCCCTATTTTCAACAAGATACGGCCACAGTTCTCAGATCTCTATGTCGTTACGCCAATACATCTTTGAAGATACCATCATCTCGGAGGCAACTCTTCTATCCTTTAGCCAACTCAATGTAAGTGAAATTAATCCCTATTTTCAACAAGATACGGCCACAGTTCTCAGATCTCTATGTCGTTACGCCAATACATCTTTGAAGATACCATCATCTCGGAGGCAACTCTTCTATCCATTAGCCAACTCAATGTAAGTGAAATTAATCCCTATTTTCAACAAGATACGGCCACAGTTCTCAGATCTCTATGTCGTTACGCCAATACATCTTTGAAGATACCATCATCTCGGAGGCAACTCTTCTATCCTTTAGCCAACTCAATGTAAGTGAAATTAATCCCTATTTTCAACAAGATACGGCCACAGTTCTCAGATCTCTGTGTCGTTACGCCAATACATCTTTAAAGATACCATCATCTCGGAGGCAACTCTTCTATCCTTTAGCCAACTCAATGTAAGTGAAATTAATCCCTATTTTCAACAAGATACGGCCACAGTTCTCAGATCTCTATGTCGTTACGCCAATACATCTTTAAAGATACCATCATCTCGGAGGCAACTCTTCTATCCATTAGCCAACTCAATATAAGTGAAATTAATCCCTATTTTCAACAAGGTACGGCCACAGTTCTCAGATCTCTGTGTCGTTACGCCAATACATCTTTAAAGATACCATCATCTCGGAGGCAACTCTTCTATCCTTTAGCCAACTCAATATAAGTGAAATTAATCCCTATTTTCAACAAGGTACGGCCACAGTTCTCAGATCTCTATGTCGTTACGCCAATACATCTTTAAAGATACCATCATCTCGGAGGCAACTCTTCTATCCATTAGCCAACTCAATATAAGTGAAATTAATCCCTATTTTCAACAAGATACGGCCACAGTTCTCAGATCTCTGTGTCGTTACGCCAATACATCTTTAAAGATACCATCATCTCGGAGGCAACTCTTCTATCCATTAGCCAACTCAATATAAGTGAAATTAATCCCTATTTTCAACAAGATACGGCCACAGTTCTCAGATCTCTATGTCGTTACGCCAATACATCTTTAAAGATACCATCATCTCGGAGGCAACTCTTCTATCCATTAGCCAACTCAATATAAGTATAATTAATCCCTATTTTCAACAAGGTACGGCCACAGTTCTCAGATCTCTGTGTCGTTACGCCAATACATCTTTAAAGATACCATCATCTCGGAGGCAACTCTTCTATCCTTTAGCCAACTCAATGTAAGTGAAATTAATCCCTATTTTCAACAAGATACGGCCACAGTTCTCAGATCTCTATGTCGTTACGCCAATACATCTTTAAAGATACCATCATCTCGGAGGCAACTCTTCTATCCATTAGCCAACTCAATATAAGTGAAATTAATCCCTATTTTCAACAAGATACGGCCACAGTTCTCAGATCTCTGTGTCGTTACGCCAATACATCTTTAAAGATACCATCATTTCGGAGGCAACTCTTCTATCCATTAGCCAACTCAATATAAGTGAAATTAATCCCTATTTTCAACAAGATACGGCCACAGTTCTCAGATCTCTGTGTCGTTACGCCAATACATCTTTAAAGATACCATCATCTCGGAGGCAACTCTTCTATCCATTAGCCAACTCAATATAAGTGAAATTAATCCCTATTTTCAACAAGATACGGCCACAGTTCTCAGATCTCTGTGTCGTTACGCCAATACATCTTTAAAGATACCATCATCTCGGAGGCAACTCTTCTATCCATTAGCCAACTCAATATAAGTGAAATTAATCCCTATTTTCAACAAGATACGGCCACAGTTCTCAGATCTCTATGTCGTTACGCCAATACATCTTTAAAGATACCATCATCTCGGAGGCAACTCTTCTATCCATTAGCCAACTCAATATAAGTATAATTAATCCCTATTTTCAACAAGGTACGGCCACAGTTCTCAGATCTCTGTGTCGTTACGCCAATACATCTTTAAAGATACCATCATCTCGGAGGCAACTCTTCTATCCTTTAGCCAACTCAATGTAAGTGAAATTAATCCCTATTTTCAACAAGATACGGCCACAGTTCTCAGATCTCTATGTCGTTACGCCAATACATCTTTAAAGATACCATCATCTCGGAGGCAACTCTTCTATCCATTAGCCAACTCAATATAAGTGAAATTAATCCCTATTTTCAACAAGATACGGCCACAGTTCTCAGATCTCTGTGTCGTTACGCCAATACATCTTTAAAGATACCATCATCTCGGAGGCAACTCTTCTATCCATTAGCCAACTCAATATAAGTGAAATTAATCCCTATTTTCAACAAGATACGGCCACAGTTCTCAGATCTCTGTGTCGTTACGCCAATACATCTTTGAAGATACCATCATCTCGGAGGCAACTCTTCTATCCATTAGCCAACTCAATTTAAGTGAAATTAATCCCTATTTTCAACAAGATACGGCCACAGTTCTCAGATCTCTGTGTCGTTACGCCAATACATCTTTAAAGATACCATCATCTCGGAGGCAACTCTTCTATCCATTAGCCAACTCAATATAAGTAAAATTAATCCCTATTTTCAACAAGATACGGCCACAGTTCTCAGATCTCTGTGTCGTTACGCCAATACATCTTTGAAGATACCATCATCTCGGAGGCAACTCTTCAATCCATTAGCCAACTCAATATAAGTGAAATTAATCCCTATTTTCAACAAGGTACGGCTACAGTTCTCAGATCTCTGTGTCGTTACGCCAATACATCTTTGAAGATACCATCATCTCGGATGCAACTCTTCTATCCTTTAGCCAACTCAATATAAGTGAAATTAATCCCTATTTTCAACAAGATACGGCCACAGTTCTCAGATCTCTGTGTCGTTACGCCAATACATCTTTGAAGATACCATCATCTCGGAGGCAACTCTTCTATCCTTTAGCCAACTCAATATAAGTGAAATTAATCCCTATTTTCAACAAGATACGGCCACAGTTCTCAGATCTCTGTGTCGTTACGCCAATACATCTTTGAAGATACCATCATCTCGGAGGCAACTCTTCAATCCATTAGCCAACTCAATATAAGTGAAATTAATCCCTATTTTCAACAAGGTACGGCTACAGTTCTCAGATCTCTGTGTCGTTACGCCAATACATCTTTGAAGATACCATCATCTCGGAGGCAACTCTTCAATCCATTAGCCAACTCAATATAAGTGAAATTAATCCCTATTTTCAACAAGGTACGGCTACAGTTCTCAGATCTCTGTGTCGTTACGCCAATACATCTTTGAAGATACCATCATCTCGGAGGCAACTCTTCAATCCATTAGCCAACTCAATATAAGTGAAATTAATCCCTATTTTCAACAAGATACGGCTACAGTTCTCAGATCTCTATGTCGTTACGCCAATACATCTTTGAAGATACCATCATCTCGGAGGCAACTCTTCTATCCTTTAGCCAACTCAATATAAGTGAAATTAATCCCTATTTTCAACAAGATACGGCCACAGTTCTCAGATCTCTGTGTCGTTACGCCAATACATCTTTGAAGATACCATCATCTCGGAGGCAACTCTTCAATCCATTAGCCGACTCAATATAAGTGAAATTAATCCCTATTTTCAACAAGGTACGGCTACAGTTCTCAGATCTCTATGTCGTTACGCCAATACATCTTTGAAGATACCATCATCTCGGAGGCAACTCTTCTATCCTTTAGCCAACTCAATATAAGTGAAATTAATCCCCATTTTCAACAAGATACGGCCACAGTTCTCAGATCTCTATGTCGTTACGCCAATACATCTTTGAAGATAACATCATCTCGGAGGCAACTCTTCAATCCATTAGCCAACTCAATATAAGTGAAATTAATCCCTATTTTCAACAAGGTACGGCTACAGTTCTCAGATCTCTATGTCGTTACGCCAATACATCTTTGAAGATACCATCATCTCGGAGGCAACTCTTCTATCCTTTAGCCAACTCAATATAAGTGAAATTAATCCCTATTTTCAACAAGATACGGCCACAGTTCTCAGATCTATGTGTCGTTACGCCAATACATCTTTGAAGATACCATCATCTCGGAGGCAACTCTTCAATCCATTAGCCAACTCAATATAAGTGAAATTAATCCCTATTTTCAACAAGGTACGGCTACAGTTCTCAGATCTCTGTGTCGTTACGCCAATACATCTTTGAAGATACCATCATCTCGGAGGCAACTCTTCAATCCATTAGCCAACTCAATATAAGTGAAATTAATCCCTATTTTCAACAAGGTACGGCTACAGTTCTCAGATCTCTATGTCGTTACGCCAATACATCTTTGAAGATACCATCATCTCGGAGGCAACTCTTCTATCCTTTAGCCAACTCAATATAAGTGAAATTAATCCCTATTTTCAACAAGATACGGCCACAGTTCTCAGATCTCTATGTCGTTACGCCAATACATCTTTGAAGATACCATCATCTCGGAGGCAACTCTTCTATCCATTAGCCAACTCAATATAAGTGAAATTAATCCCTATTTTCAACAAGATACGGCCACAGTTCTCAGATCTCTGTGTCGTTACGCCAATACATCTTTGAAGATACCATCATCTCGGAGGCAACTCTTCAATCCATTAGCCAACTCAATATAAGTGAAATTAATCCCTATTTTCAACAAGGTACGGCTACAGTTCTCAGATCTCTGTGTCGTTACGCCAATACATCTTTGAAGATACCATCATCTCGGAGGCAACTCTTCAATCCATTAGCCAACTCAATATAAGTGAAATTAATCCCTATTTTCAACAAGGTACGGCTACAGTTCTCAGATCTCTATGTCGTTACGCCAATACATCTTTGAAGATACCATCATCTCGGAGGCAACTCTTCTATCCTTTAGCCAACTCAATATAAGTGAAATTAATCCCTATTTTCAACAAGATACGGCCACAGTTCTCAGATCTCTATGTCGTTACGCCAATACATCTTTGAAGATACCATCATCTCGGAGGCAACTCTTCAATCCATTAGCCAACTCAATATAAGTGAAATTAATCCCTATTTTCAACAAGGTACGGCTACAGTTCTCAGATCTCTATGTCGTTACGCCAATACATCTTTGAAGATACCATCATCTCGGAGGCAACTCTTCAATCCATTAGCCAACTCAATATAAGTGAAATTAATCCCTATTTTCAACAAGATACGGCCACAGTTCTCAGATCTCTATGTCGTTACGCCAATACATCTTTGAAGATACCATCATCTCGGAGGCAACTCTTCAATCCATTAGCCGACTCAATATAAGTGAAATTAATCCCTATTTTCAACAAGGTACGGCTACAGTTCTCAGATCTCTGTGTCGTTACGCCAATACATCTTTGAAGATACCATCATCTCGGAGGCAACTCTTCAATCCATTAGCCAACTCAATATAAGTGAAATTAATCCCTATTTTCAACAAGCTACGGCTACAGTTCTCAGATCTCTGTGTCGTTACGCCAATACATCTTTGAAGATACCATCATCTCGGAGGCAACTCTTCAATCCATTAGCCGACTCAATATAAGTGAAATTAATCCCTATTTTCAACAAGGTACGGCTACAGTTCTCAGATCTCTGTGTCGTTACGCCAATACATCTTTGAAGATACCATCATCTCGGAGGCAACTCTTCAATCCATTAGCCGACTCAATATAAGTGAAATTAATCCCTATTTTCAACCAGGTACGGCTACAGTTCTCAGATCTCTGTGTCGTTACGCCAATACATCTTTGAAGATACCATCATCTCGGAGGCAACTCTTCAATCCATTAGCCAACTCAATATAAGTGAAATTAATCCCTATTTTCAACAAGGTACGGCTACAGTTCTCAGATCTCTGTGTCGTTACGCCAATACATCTTTGAAGATACCATCATCTCGGAGGCAACTCTTCAATCCATTAGCCGACTCAATATAAGTGAAATTAATCCCTATTTTCAACAAGGTACGGCTACAGTTCTCAGATCTCTGTGTCGTTACGCCAATACATCTTTGAAGATACCATCATCTCGGAGGCAACTCTTCAATCCATTAGCCGACTCAATATAAGTGAAATTAATCCCTATTTTCAACAAGGTACGGCTACAGTTCTCAGATCTCTGTGTCGTTACGCCAATACATCTTTGAAGATACCATCATCTCGGAGGCAACTCTTCAATCCATTAGCCAACTCAATATAAGTGAAATTAATCCCTATTTTCAACAAGGTACGGCTACAGTTCTCAGATTTCTGTGTCGTTACGCCAATACATCTTTGAAGATACCATCATCTCGGAGGCAACTCTTCAATCCATTAGCCGACTCAATATAAGTGAAAAAATCCCTATTTTCAACAAGGTACGGCTACAGTTCTCAGATCTCTGTGTCGTTACGCCAATACATCTTTGAAGATACCATCATCTCGGAGGCAACTCTTCAATCCATTAGCCGACTCAATATAAGTGAAATTAATCCCTATTTTCAACAAGGTACGGCTACAGTTCTCAGATCTCTGTGTCGTTACGCCAATACATCTTTGAAGATACCATCATCTCGGAGGCAACTCTTCTATCCATTAGCCAACTCAATATAAGTGAAATTAATCCCTATTTTCAACAAGGTACGGCTACAGTTCTCAGATCTCTGTGTCGTTACGCCAATACATCTTTGAAGATACCATCATCTCGGAGGCAACTCTTCAATCCATTAGCCAACTCAATATAAGTGAAATTAATCCCTATTTTCAACAAGGTACGGCTACAGTTCTCAGATCTCTATGTCGTTACGCCAATACATCTTTGAAGATACCATCATCTCGGAGGCAACTCTTCTATCCTTTAGCCAACTCAATATAAGTGAAATTAATCCCTATTTTCAACAAGATACGGCCACAGTTCTCAGATCTCTATGTCGTTACGCCAATACATCTTTGAAGATACCATCATCTCGGAGGCAACTCTTCTATCCTTTAGCCAACTCAATATAAGTGAAATTAATCCCTATTTTCAACAAGATACGGCCACAGTTCTCAGATCTCTGTGTCGTTACGCCAATACATCTTTGAAGATACAATCATCTCGGAGGCAACTCTTCAATCCATTAGCCGACTCAATATAAGTGAAATTAATCCCTATTTTCAACAAGGTACGGCTACAGTTCTCAGATCTCTATGTCGTTACGCCAATACATCTTTGAAGATACCATCATCTCGGAGGCAACTCTTCTATCCTTTAGCCAACTCAATATAAGTGAAATTAATCCCTATTTTCAACAAGATACGGCCACAGTTCTCAGATCTATGTGTCGTTACGCCAATACATCTTTGAAGATACCATCATCTCGGAGGCAACTCTTCAATCCATTAGCCAACTCAATATAAGTGAAATTAATCCCTATTTTCAACAAGGTACGGCTACAGTTCTCAGATCTCTGTGTCGTTACGCCAATACATCTTTGAAGATACCATCATCTCGGAGGCAACTCTTCAATCCATTAGCCAACTCAATATAAGTGAAATTAATCCCTATTTTCAACAAGGTACGGCTACAGTTCTCAGATCTCTATGTCGTTACGCCAATACATCTTTAAAGATACCATCATCTCGGAGGCAACTCTTCTATCCTTTAGCCAACTCAATGTAAGTGAAATTAATCCCTATTTTCAACAAGATACGGCCACAGTTCTCAGATCTCTATGTCGTTACGCCAATACATCTTTAAAGATACCATCATCTCGGAGGCAACTCTTCTATCCATTAGCCAACTCAATATAAGTGAAATTAATCCCTATTTTCAACAAGGTACGGCCACAGTTCTCAGATCTCTGTGTCGTTACGCCAATACATCTTTAAAGATACCATCATCTCGGAGGCAACTCTTCTATCCTTTAGCCAACTCAATATAAGTGAAATTAATCCCTATTTTCAACAAGGTACGGCCACAGTTCTCAGATCTCTATGTCGTTACGCCAATACATCTTTAAAGATACCATCATCTCGGAGGCAACTCTTCTATCCATTAGCCAACTCAATATAAGTGAAATTAATCCCTATTTTCAACAAGGTACGGCTACAGTTCTCAGATCTCTGTGTCGTTACGCCAATACATCTTTGAAGATACCATCATCTCGGAGGCAACTCTTCAATCCATTAGCCGACTCAATATAAGTGAAATTAATCCCTATTTTCAACAAGGTACGGCTACAGTTCTCAGATCTCTGTGTCGTTACGCCAATACATCTTTGAAGATACCATCATCTCGGAGGCAACTCTTCAATCCATTAGCCGACTCAATATAAGTGAAATTAATCCCTATTTTCAACAAGGTACGGCTACAGTTCTCAGATCTCTGTGTCGTTACGCCAATACATCTTTGAAGATACCATCATCTCGGAGGCAACTCTTCTATCCATTAGCCAACTCAATATAAGTGAAATTAATCCCTATTTTCAACAAGGTACGGCTACAGTTCTCAGATCTCTGTGTCGTTACGCCAATACATCTTTGAAGATACCATCATCTCGGAGGCAACTCTTCAATCCATTAGCAAACTCAATATAAGTGAAATTAATCCCTATTTTCAACAAGGTACGGCTACAGTTCTCAGATCTCTATGTCGTTACGCCAATACATCTTTGAAGATACCATCATCTCGGAGGCAACTCTTCTATCCTTTAGCCAACTCAATATAAGTGAAATTAATCCCTATTTTCAACAAGATACGGCCACAGTTCTCAGATCTCTATGTCGTTACGCCAATACATCTTTGAAGATACCATCATCTCGGAGGCAACTCTTCTATCCTTTAGCCAACTCAATATAAGTGAAATTAATCCCTATTTTCAACAAGATACGGCCACAGTTCTCAGATCTCTGTGTCGTTACGCCAATACATCTTTGAAGATACCATCATCTCGGAGGCAACTCTTCAATCCATTAGCCGACTCAATATAAGTGAAATTAATCCCTATTTTCAACAAGGTACGGCTACAGTTCTCAGATCTCTATGTCGTTACGCCAATACATCTTTGAAGATACCATCATCTCGGAGGCAACTCTTCTATCCTTTAGCCAACTCAATATAAGTGAAATTAATCCCTATTTTCAACAAGATACGGCCACAGTTCTCAGATCTATGTGTCGTTACGCCAATACATCTTTGAAGATACCATCATCTCGGAGGCAACTCTTCAATCCATTAGCCAACTCAATATAAGTGAAATTAATCCCTATTTTCAACAAGGTACGGCTACAGTTCTCAGATCTCTGTGTCGTTACGCCAATACATCTTTGAAGATACCATCATCTCGGAGGCAACTCTTCAATCCATTAGCCAACTCAATATAAGTGAAATTAATCCCTATTTTCAACAAGGTACGGCTACAGTTCTCAGATCTCTATGTCGTTACGCCAATACATCTTTGAAGATACCATCATCTCGGAGGCAACTCTTCTATCCTTTAGCCAACTCAATATAAGTGAAATTAATCCCTATTTTCAACAAGATACGGCCACAGTTCTCAGATCTCTATGTCGTTACGCCAATACATCTTTGAAGATACCATCATCTCGGAGGCAACTCTTCTATCCATTAGCCAACTCAATATAAGTGAAATTAATCCCTATTTTCAACAAGATACGGCCACAGTTCTCAGATCTCTGTGTCGTTACGCCAATACATCTTTGAAGATACCATCATCTCGGAGGCAACTCTTCAATCCATTAGCCAACTCAATATAAGTGAAATTAATCCCTATTTTCAACAAGGTACGGCTACAGTTCTCAGATCTCTGTGTCGTTACGCCAATACATCTTTGAAGATACCATCATCTCGGAGGCAACTCTTCTATCCTTTAGCCAACTCAATATAAGTGAAATTAATCCCTATTTTCAACAAGATACGGCCACAGTTCTCAGATCTCTATGTCGTTACGCCAATACATCTTTGAAGATACCATCATCTCGGAGGCAACTCTTCTATCCTTTAGCCAACTCAATATAAGTGAAATTAATCCCTATTTTCAACAAGATACGGCCACAGTTCTCAGATCTCTGTGTCGTTACGCCAATACATCTTTGAAGATACCATCATCTCGGAGGCAACTCTTCAATCCATTAGCCGACTCAATATAAGTGAAATTAATCCCTATTTTCAACAAGGTACGGCTACAGTTCTCAGATCTCTATGTCGTTACGCCAATACATCTTTGAAGATACCATCATCTCGGAGGCAACTCTTCTATCCTTTAGCCAACTCAATATAAGTGAAATTAATCCCTATTTTCAACAAGATACGGCCACAGTTCTCAGATCTATGTGTCGTTACGCCAATACATCTTTGAAGATACCATCATCTCGGAGGCAACTCTTCAATCCATTAGCCAACTCAATATAAGTGAAATTAATCCCTATTTTCAACAAGGTACGGCTACAGTTCTCAGATCTCTGTGTCGTTACGCCAATACATCTTTGAAGATACCATCATCTCGGAGGCAACTCTTCAATCCATTAGCCAACTCAATATAAGTGAAATTAATCCCTATTTTCAACAAGGTACGGCTACAGTTCTCAGATCTCTATGTCGTTACGCCAATACATCTTTGAAGATACCATCATCTCGGAGGCAACTCTTCTATCCTTTAGCCAACTCAATATAAGTGAAATTAATCCCTATTTTCAACAAGATACGGCCACAGTTCTCAGATCTCTATGTCGTTACGCCAATACATCTTTGAAGATACCATCATCTCGGAGGCAACTCTTCTATCCATTAGCCAACTCAATATAAGTGAAATTAATCCCTATTTTCAACAAGATACGGCCACAGTTCTCAGATCTCTGTGTCGTTACGCCAATACATCTTTGAAGATACCATCATCTCGGAGGCAACTCTTCAATCCATTAGCCAACTCAATATAAGTGAAATTAATCCCTATTTTCAACAAGGTACGGCTACAGTTCTCAGATCTCTGTGTCGTTACGCCAATACATCTTTGAAGATACCATCATCTCGGAGGCAACTCTTCTATCCTTTAGCCAACTCAATATAAGTGAAATTAATCCCTATTTTCAACAAGATACGGCCACAGTTCTCAGATCTCTGTGTCGTTACGCCAATACATCTTTGAAGATACCATCATCTCGGAGGCAACTCTTCTATCCTTTAGCCAACTCAATATAAGTGAAATTAATCCCTATTTTCAACAAGATACGGCCACAGTTCTCAGATCTCTGTGTCGTTACGCCAATACATCTTTGAAGATACCATCATCTCGGAGGCAACTCTTCTATCCTTTAGCCAACTCAATATAAGTGAAATTAATCCCTATTTTCAACAAGATACGGCCACAGTTCTCAGATCTCTGTGTCGTTACGCCAATACATCTTTGAAGATACCATCATCTCGGAGGCAACTCTTCAATCCATTAGCCAACTCAATATAAGTGAAATTAATCCCTATTTTCAACAAGGTACGGCTACAGTTCTCAGATCTCTATGTCGTTACGCCAATACATCTTTGAAGATACCATCATCTCGGAGGCAACTCTTCTATCCTTTAGCCAACTCAATATAAGTGAAATTAATCCCTATTTTCAACAAGATACGGCCACAGTTCTCAGATCTCTATGTCGTTACGCCAATACATCTTTGAAGATACCATCATCTCGGAGGCAACTCTTCAATCCATTAGCCAACTCAATATAAGTGAAATTAATCCCTATTTTCAACAAGGTACGGCTACAGTTCTCAGATCTCTATGTCGTTACGCCAATACATCTTTGAAGATACCATCATCTCGGAGGCAACTCTTCAATCCATTAGCCAACTCAATATAAGTGAAATTAATCCCTATTTTCAACAAGATACGGCCACAGTTCTCAGATCTCTGTGTCGTTACGCCAATACATCTTTGAAGATACCATCATCTCGGAGGCAACTCTTCTATCCTTTAGCCAACTCAATATAAGTGAAATTAATCCCTATTTTCAACAAGATACGGCCACAGTTCTCAGATCTCTATGTCGTTACGCCAATACATCTTTGAAGATACCATCATCTCGGAGGCAACTCTTCAATCCATTAGCCAACTCAATATAAGTGAAATTAATCCCTATTTTCAACAAGGTACGGCTACAGTTCTCAGATCTCTATGTCGTTACGCCAATACATCTTTGAAGATACCATCATCTCGGAGGCAACTCTTCTATCCTTTAGCCAACTCAATATAAGTGAAATTAATCCCTATTTTCAACAAGATACGGCCACAGTTCTCAGATCTCTATGTCGTTACGCCAATACATCTTTGAAGATACCATCATCTCGGAGGCAACTCTTCAATCCATTAGCCAACTCAATATAAGTGAAATTAATCCCTATTTTCAACAAGGTACGGCTACAGTTCTCAGATCTCTATGTCGTTACGCCAATACATCTTTGAAGATACCATCATCTCGGAGGCAACTCTTCTATCCTTTAGCCAACTCAATATAAGTGAAATTAATCCCTATTTTCAACAAGGTACGGCTACAGTTCTCAGATCTCTGTGTCGTTACGCCAATACATCTTTGAAGATACCATCATCTCGGAGGCAACTCTTCAATCCATTAGCCGACTCAATATAAGTGAAATTAATCCCTATTTTCAACAAGGTACGGCTACAGTTCTCAGATCTCTATGTCGTTACGCCAATACATCTTTGAAGATACCATCATCTCGGAGGCAACTCTTCTATCCTTTAGCCAACTCAATATAAGTGAAATTAATCCCTATTTTCAACAAGATACGGCCACAGTTCTCAGATCTATGTGTCGTTACGCCAATACATCTTTGAAGATACCATCATCTCGGAGGCAACTCTTCAATCCATTAGCCAACTCAATATAAGTGAAATTAATCCCTATTTTCAACAAGGTACGGCTACAGTTCTCAGATCTCTGTGTCGTTACGCCAATACATCTTTGAAGATACCATCATCTCGGAGGCAACTCTTCAATCCATTAGCCAACTCAATATAAGTGAAATTAATCCCTATTTTCAACAAGGTACGGCTACAGTTCTCAGATCTCTATGTCGTTACGCCAATACATCTTTGAAGATACCATCATCTCGGAGGCAACTCTTCTATCCTTTAGCCAACTCAATATAAGTGAAATTAATCCCTATTTTCAACAAGATACGGCCACAGTTCTCAGATCTCTGTGTCGTTACGCCAATACATCTTTGAAGATACCATCATCTCGGAGGCAACTCTTCAATCCATTAGCCAACTCAATATAAGTGAAATTAATCCCTATTTTCAACAAGGTACGGCTACAGTTCTCAGATCTCTATGTCGTTACGCCAATACATCTTTGAAGATACCATCATCTCGGAGGCAACTCTTCTATCCTTTAGCCAACTCAATATAAGTGAAATTAATCCCTATTTTCAACAAGATACGGCCACAGTTCTCAGATCTCTGTGTCGTTACGCCAATACATCTTTGAAGATACCATCATCTCGGAGGCAACTCTTCAATCCATTAGCCAACTTAATATAAGTGAAATTAATCCCTATTTTCAACAAGGTACGGCTACAGTTCTCAGATCTCTATGTCGTTACGCCAATACATCTTTGAAGATACCATCATCTCGGAGGCAACTCTTCTATCCTTTAGCCAACTCAATATAAGTGAAATTAATCCCTATTTTCAACAAGATACGGCCACAGTTCTCAGATCTCTGTGTCGTTACGCCAATACATCTTTGAAGATACCATCATCTCGGAGGCAACTCTTCTATCCATTAGCCAACTCAATATAAGTGAAATTAATCCCTATTTTCAACAAGATACGGCCACAGTTCTCAGATCTCTGTGTCGTTACGCCAATACATCTTTGAAGATACCATCATCTCGGAGGCAACTCTTCAATCCATTAGCCAACTCAATATAAGTGAAATTAATCCCTATTTTCAACAAGGTACGGCTACAGTTCTCAGATCTCTATGTCGTTACGCCATTACATCTTTGAAGAACGGAACATTTTCAATGGACTGTTCCCACAAGATCGCCTGATTTGATGTTGTCGGTTTTCTTTTCTAAGAAAGGATCTGTGTACAAGAATCAACTGGTGAGAAGAACCTACCAAAAAGTCCTTAAACTGTCTCCATTTAGAAATTGCGCAACCTCTTTCAATCCTATTTGACGAATAGTTAAACCTAGATTAGACTAGAATTCAACTCAAATTGCTACTACTAACTCTAATGTTATTAGTTTTTGTAAATTTCAGATTTGGCCTAAATTATTAACAATTTTGTTTTCCTATAATAACTCCATTATTTTTCATCGTAGAAACAACTTTTGAGCATAATTGGATAGCCTACATTTTTAGGTGCCAAAGTATACTGTTGCGAGTAAAATCGTAAGAGTAAAAAAATAGCCTCAACAAAAGTTTTACTAATAAATATTATCGTTAATTTTTCAAGCATACGCACCAAATTTGAACAAAATCTGAGTAAAATGACGACCGCTATAATTTCACTAACGCAAGTGATTGCGTCGTATATAGTGACAATTTACTATAATGTGTAGGATCAGTAAACATTTCATAGTTTTGGGTGTTTACGTTTTCCGTGAAAAAAATCGCAATATCTTAGTTAGACATTCGTAAATAAGACTTCCATTAAAAATTCTTTCCTCTTTACGAGACACTTTGAACAGGTTGGTACTCTCTTTTAGGTTAGGTGTGCTTTGTTTGCAAGTTTGATACTCGACAGGTTTGTTAGCTGTCACTCGTCACCCTGTCACAACCCTTATCACACTCCCTTCTAAAATTGAAAGCTTCAAACTTTGGGTTCCTTTAGATTGGAAACCCTGATTTCTAACACAGACCAGGCCTATTTGTGTACCGACCCTTGTGTTGATACAGCCTATTGTTCGAGACGTGTGAATGAAGCAAATGTTTTATTGTTAGTTTTGACATCGTTATTTGCTGATATTTATTTTCTTTTTCTTTAGCTCCTTGTTTGCTCAGTATACGTTGACATCCCGCCACCCCCGTAGGTTTTACAAAGAGCCCCAAAACGACAGATTGTATGAAAAACGCCTACAATTTCCAAGTTATAGTATCAATAAGAGTAAATATTTAGATTGTTATTCAGCTTAACCTGGAAGTGAGAAAGTTTGCCCGAAATAAATTTCCGAAATGGTAAATTTGGACCGAGTTCCTTATATTGTAACAAACAGTCTTCAAACGTTGGAAAGGAACATGACCTATATTATATTAACATAAAGTATATCATGTATATCATTTCTTGTGGAAATTAAACGACTTTCAAATAAAAAGGTATATTTAAAATTCGAACTCGGCATTTTAAAACGTTAAAGTATCATAATATAAGGTATAAAACATGCAATAACTTTCTCATAAATCAAAAAATAGGAAAATGTCTCCATTCAACTTAAATGCGAGGTGATTATTTCCTTTATTACTCATTATTTCACCATCTACACCTATTTATGGAAGATAACTTGGTAGATGGATCACTTGTCTACTTTTTAACCAATGTATAAGATTATAATTTAAAATATATTTAAACAGAGCCTTAGCTTATTTTATTTGTTCAATTTACTTTTCTAAGTTTTAATGACAGTGGTCAAGTTTCTTTTTTTTCCCAGTTATTCCTTAATCTTAATTTTTTTTCTTACATTGGTGTGGAAAATGAATTTCGGTAGAGTCGTAGCTCTTTTGTAACATAAATCCAAGGTCAATTGTTTGAGTTTTATACCTTGGAACAGGGATTCTTGGGCAGATAACAACCATTATTTTTTGTTTGGGTTTATAGAAGCGATATTGTAGCAAAATTGTAACAAAATCGTTGGAATAGATTTGTTTAAAAAACGTAATTTAGAGTTTTTTTATAGCAGCACTCCCCAAAATTTAAATTTCAACACAGCCTAATGAAAAAAAAGTATTGATGTATGGTCAAAATACCCCCACAAACCATATTCGATCAAAATCGGTCCAGTCATTTTTGTATACAGAGCACTGCACAGATGACATCAAAGACATTATTCCTACTACTCGTTTAGGCTCAGGGGACGTTTAGGCTTAACGTACATTTCTTTGTGTATATTCTCTCTGCTCTAAACAAAGACAGAAAAACCCTTCAAGCAGTCTATTTCTTTCCCTTTAGCTCGTACAGGGACTCCTGGATAGGATGCGAATTTATTTTGTCTGCAGCCATTTCCTTGTGGATCTCAACTTCATTCAGTATTAATAAATACAGATATCTAGTTGAACTATTAAAAGCTTTTATAGGTTAGATTTTATTTCAAACCTTAAGGCAAATCTGTTTCAAGATTTTGACAATTTATGAACATCATTTTTAATCACATTTAGACAAATATTACCAAGTTTATGCCTACATGCTAAATGTCCCTAAAATTTTAATTACTGGGACGTTTATTGCTGATTTTTAAGTTATATTTTTAACAATTTACAAACTCGTTTACATTTTTCATAGTAAACACAATTGAACATATTGGATTAAAATTTTAGAGATGGAAAAAACCGCTGTGAAATTAATCTCCTAAAAAAAGCATTTGCCACTTTAGGCTAGGTTATAATATTTGTCCAGTATTACTAAAGAAATAAGTCTTTAAACTTGAAAATGAAAGCCTTTTTGAAACGAGTTTACGAAGTTTCTTTAAGGCCTTGCGTCCTTCATTAGCCAATACCAGCTCATTTTCGTTTTATACAGCTTGACAATCTGCACAAATATTACTATTAGCAAAACACATCCAATCACATCACCTTATCAGTGACA
Source organism: Aphrophora alni (assembly GCA_963513935.1). Classification (NCBI taxonomy): domain Eukaryota; kingdom Metazoa; phylum Arthropoda; class Insecta; order Hemiptera; family Aphrophoridae; genus Aphrophora; species Aphrophora alni. The sequence goes on along the minus strand of OY740771.1, from coordinate 29,900,014 downwards.
AGTTTTATTTAATAGTAATTAGGCCTTCTAATATTAAAAGGCTACACTATAATCAAAATGTTTTCTTTTGGCTCCCTTAGTACCACAAAGCACGTGTGTATAAATGGTATACCACAATGTCTAGCAGACAGCGCGTGTAGTACACGTGTCATTTACCAAATTCAATCACGGATATTGGATGGTTGGGGGCGGGATAGAGATTAGATTTGAAAAATAAAAGCAATCAGATATCTCCCGTAACAACTTAATCGTACATTTTAGGTGCGGGGTTTCTGATATTGTCTGTCGTCTGTGACTAAATGTTTGTCCTTTACTTTCTCACAGAAGGTAGAGAAAGGTATGTGATGGGTTAAAATCGACGTCGAGTGGGTTTTCTAATGATGTCGGTGTGACAAGTGTCTCTCGCCTGTGAAGTGCTCTACGGCCTAAATGTGTGGACAATTTTAATCAAAATTAGTGTAATGGTATATTTTGGGATTTTTGGTTTTTTCAATAACTCAAAATTCGGGTGGTTGCCATAAGAAAAAACTTATAAAATAACGATTTTCTCAAAATAGGCTCAAACAATTTTGACTAAATTTTTTTCAAGTGTAGCTGCTGAGTGCTTGAACAAAATCTACATTACTCAAAAAATTACATTCCGGTTCGTGTGTTATTGGTAAAAATACATATTTTATCAAAATTGTTAATAAAATGAGAAAATTAATTAATCAAATCCGTGTTCAGAATCTCAGGTAAACACACCGTAAGGTTCAGAAATAATTGACAAAAAAAACAAAAATGAACTTTGACCTTAGTAAGTAGGCCTAAGTTTTAGTCAACTATGACTTACGATGAATCACAATACTTTGGATTCTATGTAGGCTACTTATAAGTACTTTAAACTATGGCACAAGCTAAGGTAAATTAAGCCTATTTCAATATACTGTACAAATAATTGTTCAATGTCGTCGTCTAAGGTTCATTTTCAATTTTTGACAAACAACTATCGAACTGAGATATTGATGACCAATCTTGTGGTGATTTTTATTTGATATTGGAAATGGGTGAGTGAGAAAGGTTGGTTGTTCAATGTTTTTGTATTGTTTATTATATTTATGTATATTTGGCATATTTTGATCATAACTCCTAAACGTTATTCTTTTATTTTAACCTGTCATAAAACCAAAACTTAAAATTTAGGAGTGGGCTACTTGATATAGAACCAAACCAAACAATTGAGGTAGCGCCATAAACTAAAACTCAAAATTTGGAGGTATCTGCAATAGACGAAAACTAAAAATTTAGGAGTAGCTGTCATAAGACCAAAACTCAAAATTTGGGGATAGCTGCCATAGAACAAAATTAAAATTTGTGGATAGCTACCATAAGACCAAAACTCAAAATTTAGGAATAGCTGTCATAAGACCAAAACTCAAAATTTAAGGGTAGCTCCCATAGACCAAAACTCAAAATTTGGCGATAGTTTTTGTAGACTATAACTCAAAATTTTGGGGTAGCTATTATAAGATAAAACTAAAAATTTGGAGATAGCTGTCATAGCCAAAACTTAAAATTTGGGAGTAGCTGTCATAAGACCAAAACTCAAAATTTGGCCAAAGCTGACATATACCAAAACTAAAAATTAGAGGATAACTGCATAAGATCAAAACTCTAAATTTGGTGATAGCTGCCATAGACCAAATTAAAAATGGTGTAGCTCCAATAGACCAAACCTAAAAATTTAAAGATTACTGCCATAGACCATAACTCAAAATTTGAGGATAGCTGTCATAGATGAAAACTCAAAATTTTAGGGTAGCTTTCATAAGACCAAAACTCAAAATTAGGTGTAGCTGTCATAAAACCAAAACTTAAAATTTGGGGACAGCTGTCAAAGACTAAAACGCAAAATTTGGGGTAGCTTTTATAAGACCAAAACTCAAAATTTTGAGGGTAGCTGTCATAAGACTTAAATTAAAAATGTGTCGGTAGCTGTCGTAAGATTGAAACTCAAAATTTTTAAATAGCAACCATAGACCGAATCTCAAAATTTGGGGGTAGCTACCATAAGACCAAACCCACAATTTTTTGTAGCTGCCACAGGATCAAAATATAAAAAAGATTATAATCACATTTTTATAAATTGTAGCATCTACAAACACAAATAAAACGTATTGGTCGTTTTGTTTTTCTTAAAATGTGCAGATGTTTCGTTTAGAATCCGCGTTAATTCCCTGAAGTCAAGCATAATCCCTGGGGGCTCACTATAGTAAGCATGGATGTGGCAATTCCGAGGTCCTCTAGCTGGATCTACAAGTAGTATTCACTTGATTTGATTTAAATACGAGTTTAAACCAGCCCTGGCATCGCGACCGATGGCTTCTTCTTTCTAGCTTAGGAGATTTGTTCCAATTACGAGTATTAACTTTCTTATTATTATTTCGAGTATTATGAGATCCCTTTCTTTCATCTTTCATATCATGTTTCTTTTGACCAACTCTTGTTCTTTTCCTACTCAGGCGCCATTAGAGTATTCGAGAAGTCTTTATTTTATGTTCTATTCTTCTTATTTTTTTTTATAAGGTGATGATGACCAAGATGTTTTTCGCTTTTAAACAATCAGGAAATAACAAAAAAAACGACCTAGTTGTGTGAAGAATGTTATTAATGATAGGTACACGCATTTGATAGTAACTGTTTAACAAACACATACAAAAACAAACATACAAACGAAATGATAAATGTTCCAGTTAAAACGAGCATGCTAGGTAGTAGGCTACATAATTTATTAGAAAGCAAAAAAATAAACAATATAAACAGTAGGCCTAATCTAAGCCTAATGTGCAGAAACTCATTTTAAAGTAATTAATTAATACAAGCGTTGTTGAAAATGCAACGTAAATAGATTTTAGCACGAAGGAAAGTTTAATGGAACCTGGGATGGAGGGAGGGGGAGTGGCCTATGTTTATAAATTAGTTTGTACAAGACGGGCGTAAAGCAGCGTAAAATGGGGAGATAGCGGAAATGAGTGATTTATTCCAAGGGGTGCTAACAAGACCCTCCCTTAACCGGAGTCGCAAATTGAAAAGGGATACATTTACTAAATTATAAGTAAGTAAATAGACATGTTTCCACAACCTACCGATGGATTTTGATCCTGATTTATTGCAATACATGTATCGACAACGTTCCATGTCTAATGGGATTTCTTTTTCTTTTGTTATTATACTCTACTATTGCCGGAATAAAACATTCTATATTCTCACATATAGCAAGTATTGTGATGGAGCAGAAGAAATAAATGTTTAATCTTTGTCGAACTGTTCCTTTGCAGTTATCTGGAGTAAAAAACGTGATTTGATGTCTGTCTGTTGTATGTACTGATTTACTTTGCCTAAACTGTTGGTAGCCTACTGATTTTTACTTGCTTTTCTTTAACTCACAATATACGACCTGTTTGTTGGAATCTCTCATCCTCCATTTAACACACTTCCTGACAACCTAGTAATAATTTGCTGAGTTTCTAAGCTTGGATGTCATTATAATATTCCACTTTTACTTTTGTAAAAATACCCTCCTAGGGTGAAAATTAATAGTGGAAATGTAAAAACAACGAAATGTACTTACGGTAGTTGATAAAGTAAATTAATTAATTATCGTATATCCTAAGGTTTATTTCCTTTTTTTTTTCTTTTCGAAAACTCAACATTTTAAGGCATATCTAATAAGACAAAACATATAATTAAAAATTTTTTAACATCGGCTCTAATTATGTTGAACGAATTTTGCTCAAATGTCTCTAAGAACTCAAACAAAACAAACTGGTCTTCATTTCCTCTAAAATATCTGTTTTGTAAAAAAAAAAAAAAAAAAAAATTGTCAATTGAAGCTAATAGACATAGGCCTTAATTTGACTTTAAAAATTTTGGATTAATAAGCTGTGTGCAAAAGTGAAATGAAAGAGTCAAGCTATAACCAGACGACTTGGGGTCCGTAGGCATATAGGCCTAGGGTCAGTTTTTTTTGTTTATAAAGTCGAAATCTTTTAAGTGACCTAGCACCAACATATTAATTTCTTCATAAATAAACATTTATATTCTTAATCAGAATAACTTCTAGTTTTATTTCATAGCCCCACACAAAATATTCCTTTAAAATAAAATGTAACTGGGTCATTTGTTTGTTACCGCTATATTTTTCCTATATGGGGAAAATGCAAAGTTTGAAATAAATAGGATTTATCGTCTTACACTATGTAGACTGGTTGCGACTTACAGACAAACACAAGCATGAAATTATAAGGCTCCTTGGTTTTAGCTACGGACAATAATAAAGAAAATCCATCTTTTAATGGCTATTGAATTATTTTTGATTTAATATATGATTTCGAACTGTAATTTAATTTCAAATCCAAATAATTTTTTTTTCAGATTGTAGGTCACGCCATGTTCAAGTTGGGGGGGGGGCATGATATCTGACACCTAAAATTTGGCCTAGTACTAACATAATAATTTTTTCCTCAAAAAAACATACATAGGTCTATTCGTAAAGCGTCCTTGGTTTTACTTACGGACTCTAAAAACGCTACGATTCAGAAATAATCTGCATAAAACAAATATTTACCATAATCTTCGTAATTAAAAATTCGTTTTCAGTTAACTACAAAGCTCCCCTAGATCAAGTTTTCGACAAAGTCAAACCAAATGAACAGCTAAGAGGTCCTAGGCTGATTGGTTCATAGAGTTAATGTGTCGATACTGGCATGCTCAAACCAATCTGCGAAAGTAAAATGTAAAAATTATGTAACAAGAGAATTTGTATCGTCATTAAAAACTCAATACGATTTAAGGTTAGGGTGAGTTTAGGGTATAAGCGAAGTTGGGTTAGGTTATATTTAAATATCTCCCAACATTTAAGTTTAGGATGATTTTTTGAAAGATAAACAATCTTGGTGTCGTAACATTTCGTCCCCGGTAACATCTCGTCCCGATTCCACGAGCGTGGGGTTGTGGATGAACTCTCTACTTGCCCACTAGTAACATCTCGTCCTGGTACATACGCTAGGTTAGGTTAGGTTAAATATAATATAAAAAATAATTGTTTTTACAAATTTTAAACATATCGCTATGTTAGGTTATAATATAATATAAAAAATAATTGTTTTTACAAATTTAAAAAATATGTTAATAGTAGGCCTAATATTGTTTTTATCGAATTTGGTAAAACTAGATAAAATACTTTTAAATTTATTCCTCAACCCTTGTCAAACTTTCGTCGGGACGAGATGATACTACGAGATGATGTAATTAGTTTGTTTAATCATTTGTAAAACTGAGCGGGACAAAATGTTCCTTTTTTCTAGGAAATTGGCAGCGGTACGAAATGTTACTGAACCAACAATCTTAGCTTGTGTTTAAATATATAAATATCTTTCAAAATATTGTTTAAACAAGTTTCACAAAACTGGGGAGGGGGTGACTTTTAATAGAAACTTATTTAGTATTATAATTAAATGATGTATAGTCAGTAAAAAATTAAGTTTAATTTATTCATTTCTCACGTAAAAGTAATATTACAGACAGTTTCATGACGTAAGAAAGGTTACCTCAAAATTTGATTATTTTTTTATAATACCATAAGTTACAGTTATTGAAATCAGCTGTAGTGTTCAAAGTAATTGATGCTATTTACTCTTATAGGCCTATATATATGTGAGAAGCAAACAAGTACTTAGAATAAAATCATATTTGTGATTTGATATGAAATCTTGTAATAAAAAGTTTACGTTTGAAAATATTGACTTAAGATGGTGGGGGAAGGCGCTTTTTCAGCCTCCCCACTTTTTCAGCGTAAGAAATTGGGCTGTATAAAAGGTAGTTTAACATGACCAATAAATTTAATTCAATTCTTTATTTTTAATGTTATTCTTCGAAGAGTATTTAACTGTTGTAAGAGTTTTTTTACAACCTATAATTCATTTATCTGTATTATACACTACAACGAAGTTTCCTTCCCTTTGAAAGTTAGGCAAGTGTTGTATCTTATCTCTGCAGCCTGTAACACTTACTTGTATTGTTGTTGCTCTAACTGCTCTTTGGAAGGAGTCAAAAGATAATCTTCTAAAATCCTATATAGAAAATAACTCTTTGTAGACCGGATCATAAAATATGCATCATTTCCATCATTGGAAACTTTAACAAACCTTTTATAAATAAATGTATTATAACTATAATTCTTATTGTCCGATTTTTTAAAACTTGGAATGTAGCAATTTTTTGTAATATCTTGTATAGGCCTAAGTTTATTACTAAGCAAGATTGGTCAATCGGTTCCACATTAGAACTTTTCAACTTTCTTATAGATATAGGAAAGAGAAGTTGAGATGAGATGGGTGACAAAATCGATGGCGAATTTTGTACCTGATATATCCATTTTGATGTCCTCTCCGTTAAAAAAAAGTTTTTGGAATGATGTTTGCTGTACAACTCCAATCTGTGGACCTATTATAATTTGGCATCTTTTCACCATATTTCGGACTTTTTAAAAAAATTGTTAGATAACCTAAAAATTAGAACACGAAATTAGATTTTCTCAAACATATCGTCGTGAATAATCGGTAAAAACCCAAATAAACGGATATAGGGCTGTTATAAATTCAGTTCTCCATACTTCCTTCAAAATTTAACGAAAATTAATTACCCAAACCCGTGTTAAAATCGCAAGTAAAAATATTACGGTTCAAAACTAATGGACAAAACAAAAATGTACCTTGATCACTGTCATAATAACCTCAATTTTAATCAATTACATTTACACTGAAGACACATTTATGGGACCTTAGACCCTATAATATATATAGGGTGTTTCAAAAAATCGTTCCCAAATGTGTATATAAACATATACAAAATGATAATAAACACATATCATTACATTTAACGGTAAATGATAATAGAGTTGAATATTTATAAGAGACAAAATATATTTCTTTTTTAACGACAATGTTTTTATTTATTATTCTTAAAGAAATTTTTTTTTATATAAGTTAAAAGATAACTGAGTGTCGACAAAAACTGAAAACATTAATTTTTGTTAATTGTCTACAACATCAAAAATTAGCCTAGAATCAAAATTATTATTTGAATTCTGAAAAATTTGTATCTCTAAATCTTCCTGTAGTTTAAAGGACAAATTTATTTATCGCCACTTCTAATAATAATATGTAATAATTATATATTGTCTCTTGTAAAATTATATTTTACAAGATATTTTATATTTTGTAAAATTAACATTCAATATTCTACATTAAAAAGTTTTACTAGCCACCATTTTGAAATGAATAAAGGAAATCAGTTAATTATTTCCCCCCTCAAATTGGGTCTTTATAACACTAGTAGCATGCAAAATAATTACAACTCCGTCATTTATAATAAAAAGATATTATTTTATGTTAAAAACACAAAATTGCCGGTAGATAGAAAACTTAACATTTTATGTAATATAACTTATTTATGTAAACTTTTTGATGTGAGGAATAATGTTTAATTTCATTTTCAAAGCTGCCGTCCATTGTTCATTTTCACTTTTTTATTGACAGCTAACTGACAGTTTTTGTGAAAAATTGTTTTCGTTGAGTTTTATTTAGTTTTGGGTATGAGTGAGCGAGAAATCTTGTGCGCAATGTTTTTACACAGTTTATTAATAATATTCTGCGACAGCAGTTAGTTTCTTGATGCAGATGATGTTTTCAATGTATTTCGATTAGAAAAACAATTTTTTGAAATCAAAATATTTGTTTTTAAATATTGGGAGTTTTATCAAAATTGCATTAAAAAATAATTTTAAAAAAAACTTTCAGTAATAAATTAATAATGTAACGAAATTGCTGCAATAATCTTAGTTGGTAATAATCGATCAAATTTTAACCAATTTCTAAGTTTCTGTAACGTTAATTCTTGTATAAAAATAATAATAATTTAAGTTCAAATTCACAAAGTAACTGTTTTTTGCGAGTTTTCTGTGCAAGTGCATTGCCTACTTTTACCTTCTTACACAGGATGATGGGCACCTATTGTCAAAAAATGGTTTGTGTAAAATGCACAATCTCAGAAAAACAAACATACTCTTGAATTTTATTTCTTCTAAATTTGCCTTGTAACTATGGATTTCTTACTGTTTACAAAAATATCGTGACTTATCGACGAAAAGTTCAATTTTTCCAACTTTACTTGCTACCAATTGTTACTTTTGGTAGTCTATTATTTTTAAAAACTCATAACATTTTGAGTAAAAAACAATAATTTCATTTTGAAAAGTAATAATTTTAGTGTATTTATTTAATTAGAAACAAACCAAATATTTGTTTTCGGAAAAACCTTAAATATTCAAAACACTGTTTTTGAATTTTTGTTATTCATAACAATGGTCAAATTTTAAAAATAATACTAACCCTTTAAGCTTTCATTTGATATAAGACACTTCAGTTTATACTTTTAAATTGTAAAAGAAAATCACCTTTAAATCCAAAAATATTTTGTTAAATTATGTTTTGTAATTACCTGTGAACTTTAACAGACCAATGTATTTACGGTAGGAAGAATAGTTGAGGTAATTTAAAATTTGAGAGGTTTTCTTTAATTATTTACCGAAGAACATCAAGAAAATTGTAAAATATTCATTTTTGTAGTATTCTTACATTCACTTCATTTCCTTTATCTTATCAGTTGCCATAGAATCCAGCTTATCTGGAATACGCGTGACCCCCCCCCCCTCCGCAAAACTTATTTTTTTTAAATTGTACCCCAGTTTTCTCTAAAGATTTAAAAGAATAAACTGAAATGTCTTATATCAAAAGAAAGCTTAATTACAGGGGCAAGTTTTTTATATAATTTGACAATTATTATGCCTAACAATAATCCAACAATAGTATTTTGATTATTTCAGATTTTTATTTCATTTGTTACTAAATAAATACACTAAAATGAATTAGCCTATATTATTAAAAATTAAAATAGTTGTATTTTACTTAAAATTTTTGAGTTTTCAGAAAATAATACCAAAAGTTGGAAAGTAATACCAAATAATACCAATTGGTATCAGGAAGGTTGAGAATATTTAACTTTTCGTCGACAAGTAGCAATATTTTTTGTTCAAGAATGAGTTTCTACATCGTATAGTGTAGACTATAATTTACCTAAAAAATCATTTGACTCTAAAGCGCCAATCATTCTGTATTATATTTCTAAAGTGATGTATGCACATTTAGTGTTTGAATTTGTAGAAATATTCAGTTTATGGTCCCGGATTGGTAAAAATTACAGCCAGGAATTATTGTTTCATCATTTATTCAGACCAATATCAATTGATGTTAAGTTAATATTGTAAATTTTATGACTATTTTAAAACAAATTTTAATGGGCGAAGCAGTTAACTAAATTTGGACCCTCAGTCCCTAAGGGATATATTTTCAAACAATTTTAAACAAAAATATTTTTTTAAATCTTTTTTACATCCAAAAAATAAAATTATCTTTATTTTTGTTATAAAAAATATTATAGGAAAAACGTGTATTAAAAACATTTTTTGGTCAAACTAAAAAAAAAAAAAAAAATTGTTAAATAAATATACCTAAAAGGTTCTTGATAAATTTGTTGTACATTTTGTGGATCACAGTTGTGATTACTTTTTCAAATTTGAGATTCCAAAAGGTGCATGTGCGAAATTTCCTTCAGACGTGTAGCCTAAGCGTTGTAGAAAAAAATTTCTTGTTATATAATTTGTTTTGTGATAAGAAGATTACATTTAAGTGTGGACTCCTTTACATGGTCCTTTTATCACAATGAATGCAACAATGTTTATACCATATCATCTGGCTTTCATCACTAACTTTTGTGTTTCGATTCCAAAAGTGGTTTACAGGATATTCAGGGTTGAGGATGTTATGTGTACTATACACAGACTTTGATACGAGACATTAGAGTATCATTTATGGGTATCATTATGTGGGCCATTGCGGGTTATGAGCAATATAAATACAGACGAAGCAACAAAAGAAGCTACAAGTCGGTTGAGAGTCGCACTGCATGTTATGGCATCTGACTTTGTAGCTGTTGTTAAACAGTTAAACATGTATTGCATGGTTATTGGAAAGGTAAAAATGGGTTACAATAGTGTCCAATAAACTGAGGGCAATCAAAGATACTGTACTTATGTGGGATTATCTATCCGTGCCTGTTGTTGAGAGGAAGTAGTAATTACCCATTTTCATATCGGTAATTCCATGATCACTGATTTCTGATGGATCACGGGAAACCATCGCAATATCTATTTCATTCGATAATTATATTGAAATTAAAAATGGAATAACAAAGAACACATTAGGAGAGCTTTAAGTTTGAAATGACAACATGGGATTGAAAGCTGGAAACTACATATTAAATATTGATACAAAATAAATTATTGTTTTTAAAATGATCAATGCCTATAATTGCTTAATATTTTAATGTAAAATAAATGTTTTTATTTTTATTTTTATATTGGAGAAGAGGAGGCGGGTGTAGAAAAAATAATGTACCTTGAAGTTGCTTCATTACATGGCTTTCGTCTATCTATAATATGCCATCGCTGCTTAAACACAAAATTCAATCTATAATGAAGTCATACTACTCTAGGGATGTATATAACCATTAATAATTTATCATTGTTAACTTGTTGCAGAGCCTCTTTATAGCTTTGATATTATGTTGTTGTTTATTAAACTTAATCAAAATTTATAATCGTTAACTAGTTTTAACATACTAATAACATAAGTTCAAATTTTATGTTATTGTTTTTATTTTTAGTTCTATTGAGTAGGTTTATAATGTGAAGAATCTTATTCTCAATACTGTGAAGATGGTGATGACTGCAATGGTTTTTCGCCTTAAAACAACAACAAAATAAAGTTGTACACTATGGGACTAATATTTTGTTTTTAAGTGTCGTTTTGCTTATTAGCAGTAAAAATAAGTATACTATTGCTTTTAGTGATACAAATATTTTAAACCAATGTCAGACTTTGCAATTTTTTCTGACCTTTGCAATTAACCAACTGCTTGCATCGTACATACGGCTCTCTGGTTACTATCATATCATCTGGACCTCAATGATATTGAAAAGATTTGGCCCCAACTTAAAGGCTATGTGGCACAAAAAATAAATCATTTAAATTTGAAGATGCACAAAAACTGTTGATTGAAAAGATAAATATGACTGAAAACCAGGAATGTTCAGCACTATGCAATAGAGTTGTTGGGATAGAAAATGAATACATGATGGCATGTTAAAGATAAAGCTAGCGAGAGATTAATTATAAACCTTGGGGAAGAGGAAAGCGAAGATGATGAAATTTCTGAGGAACAATATAAAGACAATAATATGGTGACACATGATGGTTTTTACGATATACAACCTCTAAAAAATGGTTAATTAAAATAAACTTGCTTAAAAATTAAACTTATAAAGGTACTTCATGTGATTTAGAAAATAATAAAAAAAATAAAATGAATTTGTTCTTATAAAATAATATTTAAATTCTTTTCAAAATACAAAAATAAATTACTTAATCATTAAAATCATATATAATGAAAATCGATAAGTTGAAAAAAATATCAGATATTTTTAAACACGTTGTTGTTTATTTTGTTTGGTCATAAAATTCTACATAATTCACCTTTCTTTAATAGAAAAGTTTTGTTCTAATTTAATATTAAAATAGTTGCTAAATTCGTTCAAGCAGCAGATTTATTTTATAACAAAGTACTTCATTTCAAGATGACATTGTCATGTCAGTCAGTTTTCTACCCACTGATGTTTTTGAAAAGAGTAGTATACTGGCTAAAACCTAAACACACCCTTTGAGCACTACTGTATGTATCAGATAGAATGGACCACTCAAATTTAGTAGTAAAGCATGGTTTTCAAAATTACAAGTCAACCACCTGTAGAGGCCACTAAATAAATTGGCGAACTATCATTAGGCAGAATTAAAATTCAAATTACATCAAATCCCACCAAAACAGTTTCCTATAGATCTGCAGGTGTTCGATGTCCATGGATAGTGGCGGGTATTAAAATCTACCAGAAAAAAGAAATGGGATAGCCAAGTATATGATAAGGTCAATTACTTTGACTTCACAAACCTATAATTATGTGGCAGGTACACACAGCAAATGGTCATTTTGTTAACTGTAGCGCTACTGCTTGCAATGAAGTCCAAAGATTCACAGTCGTACCACAGATGGAGGTGTGGGTGAGAATTGCCACTCCACCCTTAGCTCTGTCTGTAGTGACAGTCAGTTCTAAAAAGTGAAAACTCAACCCCGAGTAGGGTTGATGAAGGTGAGTCTCTTGCAGGAAAATAATTAAGGTATCACGGCCCTTTAGATCTTCAATGAGAATTCTTACATTGTTAATGTTCCACTGTATCACATTGTTTTAATTAATATTTTTGATCTAGTATTAATAGAATATAAAAATAATAATGGATTATATAAAAATTAAAATCGATTAGGACATGTATTATTATTTCTACATGCCTGGCTTTAATTACCATCAGGTGGTTTTATTTTTGTTTTAATTGTATTTGTTTCAGGGTCCAATAACATAGTCTCAACAATAAAATTGAATATAAAGATGTTGGGGAATGGGAAGACTCCTGAGGTGGGGTTCCACTGATACCTTGATTTGATAAAAAAATGAAGTCATCTTCATTAGAGACAAGCTTTGCATTTTGCTACTTCTTTCCATTAAAAGAGTTCTGTTCTGTAGTTTCCAGATGGTACCAGAAACAACTTTGTTGATTAGGGAGAGGAAAACCTTTCATAGATCTTTCCCTTCCTCAGTATTACTGAAATTAACAATTTAGGAATTGGAAACTCAAATCATTGATAAGCCACCTCTTTATAGAATCCAATGCCTTAATCGTTTACAGACTAATCAAATGAAGTTAATAGATGCCTCTTTAGACTCGCAGTTGTTCCAGATTGGGCATTTTCATTTAAAGTAGCCATATAGTTGTTTTGTTTGGCGCTTTGTGGTTAAAGAATTGCATAGTTGATAATCGGTTATGCCCAGCATATCCATTAGCCCAGGCAACTCCAAACTATTGAGTTCCAAATTTAAGGGGGACCGAAATACATGTTTTCAACAGCCTCCTTAAACACAGAAGTAAGTTCTGGTACAAAGTTACTAATGACTAGCCACCAATGTACTAATAGAAAATTATCAACTCAGTCTCACTATATCAGTTATGGATTCCAACCCTTATTAACCCAACATCCAATTGCTTGCCAAGTATAACTAGTTGCCCAGTTCCTGAAATCAAATTGTGTGCTGACACTGGTCTACATGTCAACATGGTTTCTAGTATATCAGGCAGGGTTTCTGGCTCTCTCTATATATAATAAATCAGTTAAATTTTTTCTAAACTTTTATTTACATCCTGGATAATTATTTCAATTACAGAATATAACATCAAATAAATATCCAAATCTACACAAATATCTAAAAACTATATTTTCCTTTTATGGTTTTAACAAATTTGATTGAGCTTGAGTACTAAAATATTAAAACTATTTCATAACATTAATTGATGTCATCCCTTACAATAATTATGTCATTTTTACAATTTGTTAAATTAAATGTTTATCATATTTTATAAATTATATTTTGTGACTATTATAGAGACACCACTGTATTAAATTTTTGATTGCCTTGTTTTCCGCAACAAAATCTTCACCTAAAATTTCCTGCAGCTCTCCGTCTTCTTTGATTTTGGTTGTTAAGTTTTTGGTTAACATGCTTTCTAGTTTTATGTCATAATATAGGAATATCTGTAAAATATTTAAACAAAGTAAAAATAAATATAATTTAACAGATTTTAAAACTTTCATTATAATACTTGACAATTATTATACTTTACATTCAAAATAATATGATACATTATTATTCAATAACAATATCAGTTGGCCAATTTAAAAAATATGACAAATTAAAATTGTCACCCACTAAATAATAAAAAATATACCCATTCACCTTCTGTCATGAAATGAAAGACATTCCCCTTTCAACAGTGGTGTTGATCTTATATCAAGCTGTCTAAAATGAAAAAGATATTGAATGGATTTTCAAAAGATTTTTTATCATAGTTACTGTAAGTTTTAAAATGGAAAGTCTTTAACAAATATTTACCACTTAATGTACAATATAATTTTTTTTTTTAGTATAAAATGTATTAAATAAAGACAAATTTATTTGCAAAATTTAAGTTATAGAGCCTTGACTTGAGATTTAAAATTTAAATATCAATTCCATGAACCAAATATGTGTTAGTATATAGAACATGAAAACATGAAAGTCGCCACCTTTACATGAGGCATAACAAAAGGTGAGTCTTTTATTTGGGCTTTATTTATTAACATTAAAAAAATTAATGTGTGTTATTTTACCACAGTGAAAGTAAAATTTGATTGAGATGTTCATCATCATGTTGATGGGACTGTCATGATTAAGAAAAGGTATCACAAATAACATTTGATAAGTTGCTCACCATGAATGGCAGTGATAGTGGAGTTATTACGATAGAGTAGGCTTATTTTTATAAATAAAAAGGTGCCAATTTATTAATAAATTGTTAATGATATTATAAATCAGAATGTTCATTGGTAGTTGCAGTGTCATTGCAAAAATGACTAACATCATATAAGTTTGTAAACTTGAGGCTCTCAAAATGAAATACAACTTTAATTTATTATTTTTCTTTTGTTTTTGTTGCAAATATATTTCATATGTTTGCTTGGCTCAGCCTCTGGCCTTGGTTGGTGTATGATGTATAAATAAGCAAACTCTTTTGCTCATTTGCAGACATCATTTTTCAAAATTTTGAATTTGTTTTGTGCCATATGGATATCAAAGTTGAGTGGTAGAGTCTGAGAAAAAAGAGAATGCACTGTGCAGACCCCAATGCCGAGTGTGGTAATGTCCTTTTAAAACATTGATCCAACCACTCATATGTTGTTGTTTGTATAGAAAGAGTCAGTTTTATAACCGACTTGTGCGTTGCTTGGTGTTGTTCTGTTTTGCTGGATTAAATTTGTATTTTATTTTTATTTATTCAATTAATTATTGTTATTTAAAAAAAATTATATAACAATTCTTTTTTGAACTACAAAGTGAACTTTTGTTTTGCCTATTATAATCTGTAAAATGGCATAACTTGGGAATGGTAGAACTTTGAATAGTGAACCTCAGGAGATTGTGTTCAACGTGTACAATTATATGTAAAATGAAAAATTGTGTAGTGATTGTGATAGTGGAAATGTATACCAACGCATTTCAGACGCAACTGGTGTAGCAAGAAGGACAGTTTTTAATATTCTTAAAGAGTCCAACAAAATACAATCAGGTGAGAAAGAATCTTTTTCAACTTCAGGAAAAAGACCAAAAAGGGTGAACTAGACCTTTGACAAAGGGCCAATTAGATGATTTTCACAAACTGATGTGTAGTTCGTAGAACAATTCATAATTTTCACAAAACCAACTAAGATAGACCAACTGTCAAAAAAACTTACATAAAATTTTATAAAGGAATAATGTTTACATTCTTTTCAAAATACAAAAATAAATTACTTAATAAAATCAAATGTAATGAAAATCAATTAAGTCGAAAAAAATCACACCTTCACACTTTTTTAAAAATAAATATCAAATGAAAACAAAAATGAGGTTTTAATTTTTCCTTAAATTTGAAGAGTATGTCAACCCTATTTTATAGTCAAAAATCTTGACAGCCAAAAGGGAAAGTCATGTCTAGCAAAATAAACCTGTCAATAGAAATAAACACATAATAGAAAAGTTTTGTTCAAACAGCAGATATTTTATATTGCAAAGTACTTTCATTTCAACATGACGTTGTCATGTCATTGTCTCCTACCCGCTGATGTTTTTTGAAAAGAGTAGTATACTGGCTAAAACCCTAACTCAACCAAGTGGTTGACACAAGTCGACTGGTGGATTCTTTTTTTCTCAGACTCTAACAATCAATAAAATCACGCAGATATTTGGTAATAACTTGTGTAAAGATGGATATTAATTTCGTGCAGCATCTTAAGAAACATATACTGTAATACTGTATGGATTTGATTAAAATTGGCAAATAAATATTTGAAATTTTGAAGTAAAGTTGTATTTGGCAGAATCTATAAGATTGATAGCCACAAATTATTAAAAATGACTTCTTCATTTTGATCCAACTTAACAAAATAAAACTAAGCTTTAGCGAAATACTTGTGAATTTATTATTTTTGTAAATTTTGTATTTATTTAAAAATAATCAGATTTAAAAAATTTCTTCCAGCAACTTCATTTGCAATTTTTTTTCTGGAATGTATAAAATTAACTCCAAATTAGATTCTCTGAAAATAATATTCACAAAGTAATTTTACTGAAATTTTTTTGAGAGCTTAAATTTTTTTGTTTCACCCAATCTGCTCCACTACTGAACATGCATTTATGAATCAAACTTTACAAAATTGTTTCACCATAAATTTGAAATTAATTATCTTTTTAGAAGTTAAATTTACTTTCATGCGATCAATATATTTAAAATAATCTTAAACCTTAAATAATAAAAACATAAGAGTATTGTATATTTTAGCTGAATCAGAATTCTACTAGATGACATATTTTTAATTACGTTTACCTTATTTGTAAAAGTAGTGTAAATGAAACAAGGCACTGATGTAGATCCTGATTTGAGTGTGTATCGTCCTGCACAAAAACCTGACACGGGTTCTTCTAGTTGGAAACGAACACTACGTTTCTCTTGATCCAAAATGTATGTTTGTCCATCCCATGCACAAGCCACTATTTCCTCTCGGCCATCTCCTGTTATGTCCAACTTGCTTAGAACAAATAACTGATGATCTACTTGAATTGACCTAAGTAACAATAAGTTTCAATATGTCTTAAAGCAATAATATCGGGTTACATAAAGTGAATATGGGTTTCACAAAATACACATTTTTTTTTAAAAAGCTATCAGTTCAATATAAATTTTTAAACACTGAAGAAATCAAAAGTCCTTTCTCGAATGAGTTAATTGTATTCGAAGATCAGACCATATTTCCTACCCAGTGAATATACCCATCCTGTGCCTCAGATAGCATTCATTGCCCTGTAACGAACCCTACCACTATATATTACTCCTGCCTAAAGAGAGAAGGCAATTTGCTTATAGGAGGTACAAAGTGAGAGCTTCCTCCTCCTTAAATCTGAGATATTCCTCCAATCCTTCTTATGCTCTTTCTGAGCCCAAGTACTAATATCTTGTTAGCCTCTTGAATAAGCCACAGAACAGCTAAGGTTCTATGATAATCGCTGAAGATGCTTTGTTAGCTAGCAAGTCTGCACTTTCATTCCCACTAATTGTATTTATTTTTCAGCCGTTGACAATAATAAATTGTATGGCCTTGTAATAATTTTGGTAATAAATATTACTTTTAGATACAGTAATAATTTATTGAACAGTACAAAAATTTGACAATAATAAATCAATTAAAATTTCAACATGCAAATACAATAAAATATTCAAAATTAAATAACAAATGTTACACATTCTACCATTACTAACACATTAAACAAATACTAGGGCTGAAATATTATTTTAAAGAAGAATATATCAGTAATAATAATAAAATTTCAATCTTAGCATGTTCAGGAACACAGTAAACAGGTTACTGATTTTTTGGATTCTTATAAGAATATAGTGCGACTCAAGTGGGGAGAGAATCTATTCACAAATGTCAAGACTATAGTTGAAAATTTGGCGAGAGCTCCGGAGAAAGAGTGTTGGCTCGTTATAATCGAGGATAAGCACATGAACATAGACAGATACATCCAGAGGATGTATCGTGGCAGGTCAGCATGACAGAGCCTTTTGAAATCATGGAAATGGCAACTTCCAGAACTTAAGGTTATGCAAGGATGGAAGCTGTCACATGAATGATCATCAGGGTTATGAATAGATTTAATATGTTAAGGATCCTACAGACCAACTTAAACAGATCAGTGACCATGGATCATCTTAAGAAAAATATTGAAGAATATGGTACTAGGCTAACTTGGTCATCATATGATAACCAAATAAAAAAAAGAATAACTGGGAGCCATGGATATAGGACAGGAGGAAGAATGTAATAATCAGAATCTGTGCCAGTAAGATCAAGACTAATGGCAGTGGTTGTTTCATTTCAGTGTGGAGAAAGTTTCATCTGGATCAACACAGAAGGTGTATGTCTGGTAACATTTTATATATCGCCAAAAGAAAAGGTACGAAATTTGAAAGAATTTTGAAGCTGTTGGAGCAGAGATTAGATGTGTTATCCCCTTGAAAATGAAAATCATTACAGCAAGAGACTTCAATGGTTACAGATGGAGTTCCCCACATGAAGACAATAGAGATTCTATACTAAAGGAATAGTTATATGAGCTCTATCTAGTGGTCTTAAATACCAGACAAGACCTCTTACCTGGAGAACAGGTGAGATAACATTGTTCCTGGATTTAACTGACTGTACAGAAAATCTAGTAAACAGCATTAATGACAGCAAAGTGATGAAGCACAAGAATCTCAAAAACTATTTGAATATTAGCTTCGATATTTAGATGATTACCAGTATTAGATCAGAAAGCAGACCCCAAATTGGCCCCTCATAATAGGCTAGAAGGTCCTCCCTGAATATATGAAACTTTGGGTGAGAACTTTCGAGATAAATGTTGACATCATACTAGGAGGCATTGAATCCTTAACGGCTCATGGATGGAATGCTACTATAGAAAAGTCTTGCACACAATCTTTTCATACCAAAAGGCTCTCAATGGAAGGAGAAAACCACTTTACTGGTGTAATCCTGAAATTACACTGACTAGGACACTCATGTCTAAGAATGAAGAGGTAAATGGTTAGATCCAATAGAAATATTAACTTATCCCTGGTGGTAAAAGAACAGAATAGGCTAGCGTATTTATAAATAAATAAACCATTGAGTCGTAAAATACAAAAAGCCAAACACATAATGTGGAGAGAATTTTGCCATAATATAGATAAAGATGTACGGGGCCTTACCTACAAGGTGGTGTGCTCAAAGTAGAGGATTATTCTAAAATAATTATCACAAAAGAGATAGTCCATTTACTGAAGAAGAAGTTATAGAGGGTTAGGAGAATTGTTCTAAGCCATACTAAGATGAGCACTGAGATGCTGAACAAGATGTTGTGCACCAGATACTTCCCTGTGGGATAGAAGGCTACTACGCTAGTATTGATTGAAAAGCCAAAGAAGCAGGAGGGTGCTTCCATAATGTACAGAATACTTTGTATCTTAACTTAGAGAGGCAAACTGTATGAACAAGCTCATGGCACATTGCAGGAAGCTGTAGATCTAAATGGAGGATTGTTCGATCAACAATTTGGTTTTCGTAAAGACTGTTCCACAATCGAGGCTATGCTGGCTCTAAAGAACTTTACCAAGACAGTGAAAGGCAGAACCTACACGACATGTGAAATTACTTTCACACTAAATATATAGGATGCAAATTAATTTGCATCTTATTATAATAAATATTTAGTATTAATATTTACTACATTATTTACATACAATATTAATATTTACAGTGTATTATCTTATGACACTATAATTCATATCTGTAATGCATCAAATTAAAAGTAAGACTGAAAAAAATATAATAGTAGAGTATATTATTTTTGTCTATGCTGATTGTACAGTTATTATCTTGAGTTGTTACATGTCCCCAAACCTTCTTGACATCAGCCCTATATCAGTGCCAGGAATATTTGTGTACATAATAACAACTAAATAAATATAATAACTTAGACACTGAAATGTAATCTGGTTTCAAATAAAGTGTTCATTGTAAAAAGTTGTATACAATATTGATATCTGTTTGGTGATTAAAATTTTCACAAGTTTTACTCATTTTATTTTTCCTTAAAAGCCCATAGAAATTTCCCTCATACTTATCACTTTACAAAGTGGCTATGCTTACCACAGTATTTCCCTCAAACTTATCACTTTACAAAGTGGCTATGCTTACCACAGTATTTCTCTCATACTTATCACTTTACAAAGTGGCTATGCTTACCACAGTATTTCCCTCATACTTATCACTTTACAAAGTGGCTATGCTTACCACAGTATTTCCCTCATACTTATCACTTTACAAAGTGGCTATGCTTACCACAGTATTTCCTCATTTTGAACCATCATTAGAGTCCCATCAAGGGTTGATACTGCATAAGGAGTTCCTTTGCCATTTGATTTTAGAGGACCTTGATTAATGTCACCAATTATTTCTGTAGATATATTTGGATTTCGCATTCGAGATGAAGACAGCATTTGGTAATCAACTCTCATTTTTGTTAAGGTTTCATTTCTATAAACAAACTATACATGATCAATACACAATTAAATTTGCTTTTAAAGAAAATGATACTTTGATTATAAAGGCTGATAAGTGCAATGTAATAGTTTTATTTATTTTATTTTTATTATTATTATTTTGATTTTATTTTAATGTATAGCAGATATTTCTTGTTGAAACTCCATATTCAAGGATAAAATAAAGCAAAAGCTTAAAGTTTCAAAATATTAATTGAAACTTTAAGCTTTTGCTTTATTTTATCCCTGTAATAGTTTTAATTAAAAAAAAAAAAAAAAAAAGACTATATAAGGAAACTAACAAATTTATAAATAAAACTGAAGTAAAATAAAGAAAAAAAATTGAGGTTTACCAGTAAGAAATTAAGGAAATAATTGAAAAATGACTAAGTTTGTTGAATTGAGATGAATTTATATATTAACATGAATCCAAGTGTTCCAATCATAATGCTTTTTGTGTTGTTCTTTAATTGTTAACTTAATTCATGTTATTGTTGTGACTTATGCTATACAAAAATTGTATTTTGTCCAGAGCATGAATAAATAAATGAAAATGAATGAGAACATAAGTGAAAATACACAAGAAAAACTTCTCGATTAGATTGATATTAAATTGCAGAATTGCTCCACCATACACAATAGAAAGTTATTTAGTAAATATATTTTAAATAACAGAATCCCTAAAAATTTTATCATAGTAGCAGAAAGATTAGAAAAGTAAATAAAAAAAAAAGACAACGAAGAATTTACACTTATCTAATTTGAATTTAAGATTCTGTTACCACCAATTTTAATAAATTAAATTATTCAGATTTTGGAAGCATTTTAGAAGAAACAGGAATTAATTAAGGAGAAATTAAACATAGAGTTAGTTAATGCATTACCAGTCATATTGCAACAGAATCATATTAATTTTAATAACATCTTATATAAACAAAAAGAAGGATTATGCATGAGGAATCCATTATTGACAATATTATGTGAAGAAGAAAATATTGACAGTATTATTCAACATTTTAGAAGAAAATTTAGAGCCGACATATGTCAATATACAATTCACTAAATATAATAAAATATAACATTGGCAATAAAGAGGAATCAATTTTAAAAGAATTATTACACAGAATACATGTAAATTGAAAATTTACAATAGAAGGAGAAAATGCCAATAATATAAATTCCTTGGATTTACATTTAAAACGGAACTCTAAACGAATAAAATTGAATTTTTAGATAAAAAACTTATACTGATAATGTAATTATTGCAAATTCTAATAATTTGTAATCAATGCAACATAAATTAATGCCTTCCGATACATGATTAATAGATTATTGAGATCCCCTTAAACTGAAACAGCATACAAGAAAGTACTGAATAATATATATCAAATAATGAAAAACCATAGTATAGAAAAGACATTATAAGAAAGCTGTTAAGAAAAATTTAATTGATGGCACAAGAAAGGTAATAGAAAACAGAAAACTGTGTGTGTTAAATTTACTTTCATAGGAAATGAGATGTATCAAATGATTTTAAAAAAAGGATATGTAATGTAGGGGCAGCGATGAAAACAAATAACACACTTAAGAATATATTAAGCAATACAATTAAAGAAAATGATGTTATACAATAATTATAAAATAACAGAGTTTAAATCAAATGCAGATGTAACACAGTATGCTCAGGTCAAACAAGGGGTAAACTTAAATTATGATATAGGTAACACATTCGATCCTATAAACATGACAGAAAAGATTTAAATTTCACATCACATCTGAAAAGAAGAGCACATCCAAAAAGAAATGAAAGCTTGTATGATTTTATTAAATTAGTATAGGAAGTTAAATACATTGAAAAATTTGGAGATATTCAAAGTAAAATCAAAAGGACAAAATATTACAAATGAGCAAATAAATAATCAGCCAGATAAATCTTTAATATTCCAACACAATTGGATAAAATTTATCTGAAATCGGAAACTATTCAATAACATAGCAGCATATGTGTCAACTAATCATAAAGGAGACCAAGCCTATACATAGAGAAGAGGAGAGGTTACTTGGGCTAAAGACAACTTCTCTGCAGGAGGAAGCAGTACATAAATAGCTTTTAAAAATAAAATTCCCCCAAAATGTGTTAGCAGAAGTTAAGACAATGTAAAAAATAACAGAATATACTAAAATTAGTTCCTAAAAACTGTAATAAGATAACATTTTAACAACTAAGTCACCCTCCTCTCACATGTGTATTGTTTGCAATTGAGAATGACAACTTACTCGTTAAAATGTGGTCTTACTTGCGGTAGATCTGTTAATCTGAGATTTACTGTTAAAAAAACCACTTGTGAATAGTAGCCTACTTGTGAAAAATTCACAACCACTATTCATCACATTTAAGCCAAGTGAAGTTCCTTTTTTGTTTGTATATAAATCTATTCTACGAATTCTTACTTTTTTCCTTGACTGTCTTCTATTTCTGTGTTGGATGATAACATTGGACGTATCCTCATAAATGTTCCACCAGGTTGAGCTATTAGAAGACAAGGCAAATCATCTTTATCATAGTTCAATGTAAGTGTTCCTATTTGATTTGCACATTCCCATTTATTTAAAGAAACCAGTGTACCTCCAGTAAGTTTACTTTGAAATTGCCAGCGATACGAACGTACAACTCTATCAGTAAGGCCTACTACAAGCTCCTTGTTCCCATCAGCATCTATGTCTGCCAAAAGAAGAACCTGAACAGCAATGAACTCATAAGGCTACTATAACAATATTCAGGGTTACCATTACAATTATACATTGTAGGCTACTATTTATCACTCTATAATTTTTAGTTAGTTTACTTAATTCTGTGGATTTCCATTTTAGAGAGCGTATAAAATTTATGTCTCTAATTAAATTCATATGTAAAAGATTATATAAAAATATATTGTAATTACTAACAACTAGTTATGGATTTGGGCAATAAAATAAAGACATTACAAATATAAGTAATGTGTACACATTAATATAGGAATTCTAGTACCACAATATAATATTAGCCACTGTAATAAAATAAATTATAAAATTTATTTTTATGGGTAACATCCTTAATGTTATTTGCAGTAAAGGTTTTTTTAGTCATAACAACAATGATTTTTGATAAACATACATTAGCCTAAATTTATAAATCATTAACCATTATGATTTCATTTAAACTAAACTTACCACAGTATTAGGAGGTATCCTTTGATCATGTACTGACTCTAGTTTTACTGATTTTGGAACTACTACAGGGACCTCAGTAGATTTTGGACGCAAACACATATAAATGTGACACCATCCATCACCACAAATTACTACTAGAGCATTGCTACCACAATTCATTACATCTCCTACCCCAACTGCAGTTATTACTCCTAAGCCACTTAATTTTTGCCAACATTTTTTACCTTTATAAATTGCTAAATCTCCATTCATATTTCCAATTACTAGCTCTATTTCACCATCATTATCAACATCACCTAAAGCTATAGCATTTTTATATATGTTTCCTTGAAAGTCAAATTCTAAACGCTTAACAAAGCACACAGCCCTCATTTTGAATAAATTTGTGCATTAGCTCACTAAACCAAACTAAATAATAGAATGTGTCAACACCCTATTCTTCAATTTGCATGTTAACTGGTCTTCTCTCAACTGGGACTAAAGATCTAACACTTTGCCATCTACTAGGAGGCCAAACAATAGTTGTTGCTTTAGCTGTAATAAGTCCTACTGAAATGGGCCCAAACAAATTGGAATCTAGTGAATGTCCACTATGATCACCTTCAACCCAACAATGTCCTTCTGGTACGCGAACAAATGGTTTTTTGTAACTTAAAGTATTTATTATATCACCTTCGAGGCCAATTACCCTCTTAATTAATTTCTGATCTGGATCCTTAGGCGAGAGTAATGAAACAACATCTCCTCGAGAAACTTCATAAAATCGGATAGCCCACCGATTTAAGAACACATAGTCTGTTTCTAAACTGGGATTAAGTGCTGGCTGCATTGATACTCCATCTACTCTTGCTATATATCCAATGGTATCTATTAATGTTATTCCTACAGGAAGTCCAAATAAAACTGCTTTCACAAATAATTTCATAGAGAAAGCAAATCTGAGTGAGAAATTAACCAAAAAAATGTAATTACACTCTAGTGAAAAAAGTTTAAAAATCGAAATTATAAAATTTGTAATAAGTACCAGATGCAATTAACCTATGAACCAAATTAGAACTAATTTTCATTATACATTGATTCAAAAACTAACTCACAACCAGAAACGCTTAATGTTGAACTAGGTTAGGTTTCGTATTGTGTTTGTATGAATCAACAGCTGATTCGAATCTCAGAGAAGAGCACATGGGAACGCAGCTGTTTGTCGTGAAGCTATAGACTATAGAACAACATTTAATTTATAAACTTTGTATAGCAAACGTATTTTTCATTGCTTCTTAAAATTCGATCATTTAAAGTTTGGTCAATTTTCTACTTTGGTATAATGGGACACAAAATATTAGATAAAGTAAAATAATATTTTGTTTCATTATTTGCTTATGAAAACTTTTAACGTTGAATTAATAACTAGTAGAATTTGGTTTTAAAGCAATGTGTTAGGTATAAATCTTAGGTTGAGAATAACTGATATATTTAGCTTACTCCTTGTGTTGGGATTTCTGGATAAGAATTGTAATGAATTTAATGAAACGTTTTTCCATAAATTGGTAGTTTGATGAAATATTACATATCAAGTAATATTGTCCATTTTAGTGTCGCGTAATTTAACATAAAAATTAAATGAATTTAGTAATTGTACGTATTCACTGAAAATTCGCCTTTGTTTTTTCCTAAACATGACTGCTCTCATTGAAATCTCTTAAGATTGTATCTGTATCAAATAACTGTTGTTAAATTTGTTATTACTTTGTTAAAAATATTACATTATAATATATATATATATATATATATATATATATATATATAATAATTGTATATACTACTTAAATAGTTATTTGGTGGCAACACTGCAATAATGTTTTCTGTTCTGGCCACTTTTAACAGCTGGTAGATTCATGACGTCATGCCATGTTCCCTTGAATTGCATGTAATGTTAATCTTCATATAATAAAATTATACTCTGTCGATTAGTGGTGTGAGTTATTTGTGCAGTGCGGTTAAAGGCAGATTTGATTATTATTCTGTGATTGTGACTCGACGTGAGTGATTGTCCTCTGGTGCTGGTCACGACAGTTGGACGGACAATTTCATAATGGCACCTGTTGATAAAACCCCAGTTGTTAAAGATAATGGAAATTTTTCATTGTTGTGTTCGTTAAAAGCTAATGATTTAATTCCGGTGCATAAATATAAGTCATCCACAACCGGGTTAACGGTCGTATTGGCCGAAGTTGAAGGTCCTGTAGTAAATGGATATTTTTGTCTTGGTAAGTCTTTTGATTGGTTATAACTTAAATCAGAAAAAAATAATTTAGAAAAATAGGTGAGAACAATAATTAGAATGCCTAGGAGTTAAAAAGATAATGGGGTTAGTGTAGCCACATTTTGGGTAAATATCGGTTGTAGATCGTCCATCGATTTTTATATAAAAAAAATTATGAAAACAAAGAATTTACCTTGTATTCAAAGGATCAGATCATATTGTGTAGACATTAATAAACATTTCAAGTCCCAAAATGCATTTCTTCATTGTTAAAGAACACATAGAAAACAAGAGAATACAGCTGTTAGGTTAAAGTTTAATTACTGAAAGCCAATAATAATAATTATGTATGACTACCTTATTTTAAAACAATGGTAAATGTTTACTTTAGGTGGCGCCCTATTTTCTGGATTTTCTTTTTTTATTGGCTACTATATAGCCTTAATTCCTAAGAATAAATAATATTTTCCTTACGCAGATCATTATTTTTCACTGAAAAATTACAATCTAAAAACTATCAAATCCAACATATTTATAGGTTAGAAATTATAATGGCAGATGTTCACATTTACGCCTCATATGTTACTAAATATATTTCAATCTATAATATCCATGATATGCTGTGAATCCTCCATATTAGTAATCTAATTTCAAATTATTAACTTCAATAAACTTATGAAAGGTTTGGCCAGGTGTTTATAATATATAGGCTATATATATAGCTACCTGGCCAAACCTGTCATTATATATAATTATATCCCAAAGTAAGCAAATTATAACTTCAATAAACATACGAAAGGCAACCTGGACAAACTTGTGATATGAAATAGCGATCTAGCGTACAATTATTGTGTAATGCGCATGCGTCAAACCATACTCTAGGATAACATTGATATTATGTTTTAACCTATAAATACGACAGATTTAATCGTTTTTAGATTGTGATTTTTCAATGAAAAATCGTGATCTAAGCAAGGAAAACAATATTTATTCATAAAAAGTAAGGTATGTAGCCTAGTAGACGATAAAAAAAGAAAATCCAGAATATATGGCGCCACATTAAAGTAAACATTTACCAAAACAGTTAGATCATTTTTAATTTTGTAAGACACTTTTAAATTCAGAAAATGAATTAGTTTATTAGAAAATAGGAATATTAAAGTATTGAAATCGACTTCACAATTAGTAGCGTCTAAGTTCCGTAAGCTATAAAATGGGACAAAAGTTATATAGGCGAGGTTAAGTCAGGAGGCTATATAATATATATATATATATATCTGACGACCTAATAAAGTCGGAAATTATTTAATGCAAGGTCAAGTCAGATGGCTACATATATATAGCTACCTGAAAACCTAATAGACGTAGCGCAAGGTCAAATTATATAACACACTTAAAATGTTATGTCAGATGTAAAATTATTCGATATCTTTATCTTGAAATTATCCTAGATCAAAAAGAAACAATTCGCAATATGTATACGCCACTTTACGTATCTCAATATTTTTACTTTCATATAGTAAATAACAATGAAACTCAATTTGTATTGTCATTGTGATGAGACATGATTAGCTTTAATCATACAATGTTATAATAATAAGCTATAATATGCATGCCTAATAAGTATATATATAGTCACCTAACAGACTTAATAGAACAAGCGATCATACATTCAGACTTGATGAACGTAGTCATTAGGCTAGTATTAAGTTGGTATTCATAACCTGCATAGCTGGATTTCATACTTTTATAGATCTCATTTTCTATGAAAGTAATTCATTTTGGGACTTGAAATGTTTATTGCGCTATATAATATGATCTGATCCTTTGATTAGAAAGTAAATAGGCTACTTTGTTTTAATAAAACAATCGAAGAACGATCTTCAACCGATATTTACTACATTTTGAATTAATTTAAAATAATTAAATTAAATTAGAACACAAATAGGTAATATCGTACCTATGAAAGTGGTTTATTTGTAAGAATGATTTATTTTCTAAGGAAGTGGATTTTAACTAATGTACTAGTTGATAGGTTATTTATAGGCCTACCTATAAATAATTTTAAATTGGTCTTTTTTGTAATTCATGTTTATAATGGGACCTCTTATAATATCGCCCTATGTATTATAGTAAGCAAATTATTAGTCCGGTGGTTTTATATAAATATATATAGAGCCACCTGGCCAGACCTGTCTTGGCATATAAATAAGCGATCTATCGTAGTCATTGTGTAATGCGTCAAACCATATGGTATTCTCATTGATATCATGTCTTGCCATTATGTGTAACCTATAAAAACGTCGATTGTATTGTAATTTTTCAGTGAAAAAGAGTGACCTCATTTTTTATTCTTAAGAAGTAGGATAAGGTAAGCCTATGTAGTAGACGATAAAAAAAATCCCCCAAAAATTACAAGTTACCTTTACGTAAACAGTTAACATTTTTAATAACATAATGTCTCTTTTTAAACTAAAATAAAGATTAGCTAGCATATTTGATTAACGTAAAATTATAAGATTTTTATACAAGGTCATAGAATGAAAACAGGACATTACTAGGCCTAGATAGGCTATGGCACAATCTGTGGTTGTTTTTTATTCTGATAATCTAGTAAGTAATAAATTATGAGATACCCTATAAGTTAACATGTTTGCTGAATATTTGATGTCCAGGTTAGGTTAGGTTTGGTTAGTTTCTAATTCATATTAAAATTACTGGTGTAGCCTACTGGTAATGTAAAACCCCTGTAGGGGAGGTACAAACTAACTGCACCTAATAAGAGATGGGGGTCCCTCACAGTCTCCAGTCAAACACTCAGAACACAAACTATGTATGTAATTATCATTTATATACAGTTCATCTATATTACACAGTTACCTACACATTAACCTTCTCTTAGGGTTTTTATTTATTTTTTTAGGCAGTGGTTCTTCACTTGGTAACCAAGTGATGGGACTCTGTCATTCTTTCCAGATGTTAAAATCATTTATGGGTTTATGAAAGAAAGAACGCTCTGCTGATATCTGTTATGTTTGGGAATGGTGATGTACATTCTGATTGTCTTAGTGTGGATCCTAATGTGTACTTTGCACTGACGAGGATATTAACAGTTTGAGTTTATGAACTGGTCCCCTAGCTATGCTTGGTAAGCAAGTTGATGTTGGGTTATAGGGGGTCACATCCCATAGCTGATGCGGTCAGACTGAGTTATTAATTTTCCCATCAGTAGGGTACACGGATAGCTAGTCAGTAAAAGTAATGTGGGGGTAAGGAACCATAATTTCATACAGGAAGTCACCTTTATGTTTAAACTGAAGCCATGTTTAAGTGGCCCCCCTTAAATTTGGAACCCACTTTAGTCCGAGTTGCCTGGGCTATGCTGTACCTGCCCAATTATCGATTGTGAGATTTTTCTTCCATAAAGTGCTGGAACTTCTAAAACTAAAATGACAAATCTGGACCCAATGTTAGTTTAAAGAGACATAGTTCAGCTTTGTCTGATGAATCTGTACAAGATTATGAAAAGACTGAGGAGGTGACTTCTCAACCATTGTAGTTGCCACCTTCAAAATTTTTGGTGATCAATAATGTGGAAGAAGGAAATGACCTATTGAAGGTCTTTTTAAATTAATAAAGCTGTTACTGGCAGAAACTACAAAGCCATCCGGAAACTGCAGAACGGATCTCTCTTAGTAGAGACGAGCAGCAAAAAATAAAGCTTGTCTCTAATGCAGATGACTTCATTCTTTTCTCAAGTCTAGGTGTTGGTAGAATCCCACCGAACCTTGGAATTATTTAAAGGGTGTAGTAATTTGTCAAGATCTGCTTCATGTTACCTTGTAGAAAATAAAGTCCAAATTATATGAGCAATCTCTTGATTGAGGTTACTCGTATAGCCTATTGCTAATATAAAATGACAAAAATGTCCCAACTGTTTCGTTGGTGATAACTTTTAGCACTTATGTCGGCTACGCACAACTTTGTTTTAAATATCGGGGTTTTGGACATGTAAGTTCTTATATCTGGAGCTATGCGTCCAAAGTGGTTTGAAAGGTCACAATAATTAAGGGTGCAAGAATAAGCCAATTGTCTAAATTGTGGTGGTAATCATCCTACATTTTCCTTCATCTGTAAAGGCTATTTTGTTGATTATGTTTTAATACAAAATATCTGTTAATGATGCCCGGAAGCTGTAAAAAATTTGTAAACCTACAGACCAGGAACATTTTTTACTCTTTGCTATAGCTTCAAATAAAATGACATCGTGTGGCAACTAATGAAGCTGGTGGCTCAATTATTGGCTATTTTTACCGAAAGTGTTCCTGGTAAAAATGATTCTTCCAAGAAGAGATGAACTCCTTCAAAGAAGGTAACTCCCATCTACTTTTCGTCTGGATGTAAGATTGAAGTGTTAAATGGATACTTTTTATACAATATTATGAGAAGATTACAATACAGTATAACAGGTTTATACCATTGTAATCTTGATTAGACTAAAGGAAAGTTCAGAGTTCTAAGTAAAAAATATTTTATTGGCTATGTTATTTTTAAATAAGTTATTATATATACTCTAAATATGACCTCCTTAGCCTCTGAAGATATGCATTACATTTTGTTTGTTTCCTTATAATGTCTTTAACTGAATGATATCTACAGTAGACTCCCTCTAGTTCGGACTATCCAGATGTACTATCAAAATTTAAAATATCCCTATTAAATACATTACCTATGCTTGAATCAACAACAGACGTTGTTTAAACATTTTTACAACATTATGTACTTACCAAAGAGAAGATTTTGACGTCTCTTGGTTGAATTGTCATGTTGTGCCACTCATAGATACATTTTTGCAACACATATTAAAAAGTAAATACCGATACCGTACTAAGGATAAAACTGACAGAAAAACACATTACAGTACATACTGTAAAAACAAACCAGAAATGTATTTCAGGAAATTACTGTACAACACGTATTATTACTTGACTCATAATCTATAAAAATTAAAAGAAATTCGTTATTTTCTTTTGCCTTTTCTGATTAAGAGTTTTTTGAAAGCATAGTCATGCCATTTTCTCATAAACATCACGTCGACAACTGTTGCAGCGGCTTTGGACCGATTCAACTTTATCTAGACACTCTAGGATACTGAGTTTTTGTTCCATTGTCACAAACGTATGTTTACATTTATCACTCATTTTAGAAAACATTTTTCTCAAAGCTACCTAGCACACGTACAACTTACACTTACTCACAAAAACAGTCCTACATACTAAACAGCAAAAAACATTCATACACGAAATTACAGATCAATCAATCTCACTGTACAGTACGTACTACATATAACCAATCCGTTTGTCACAGGTTAAGTGCGATCGACCAATTACAAGCTCGCCCGTAAACTAAACTGACATACAATAAATAGTTTACTGTACAGTACTTCTACGGCTGGAGTAGACTAAACATTCAAGATAAAAGATAAACGTGACGTGACTAATATGACTCACCCTCCTAGGACCGACCGAACCATCCAGCGGCCGATCCAACAGAAGCCGAACTAGAGGGCGTCTACTGTAGTTAATTATAAATGATCATATATATTATTCTTATGGACATTTTTAAAAATATTTCTTTAGAATTGTTTTGTGCCATTTTTTTCTAATGGAACCATTACCCTTAGACGTTATAGATTGTTACATTTTACTAATACCAGTTTTAACATATTTGCGAACACGTTAGGTCATATTTTATTAATTTAATTTGTCCGGTATGGAATTCAAATTTATCCCAGTATTCCCAAAACAAACTAGATTTTATATTGGTGTTTGTAAGTGCTTTGATCGCTACCTGACTGTCAGTGTAGATATAAATTCGGGTTTTCTAATATGCTCATTTCAGATTCTCATGAAAGGAGTCATTGATGCGTATTACTGTAAAACTATGGCTAACTGTCCAAAGGGAATCGAATGCTTCAACCTCAGTCTCAGAGCCCATACACCCAGCACCAGTACCTCCCTTTCTCTTGGAGCCATCAATTACTATAGGTGTTCTGGATTGTCTAACACTTGCTCCTCCGCCCCATAGGTCAGACCGAAATTAAAGGGTTATGAAAATGAGTATCATATCCCCAGGATTGATTGGCCAATTGTACTAATAATTGTGAAAAGACCCAAGAGTGAAGTTGTTCGGATACCGATATACTGTACTCTAAAGGCTGCCTTCTTTGCCTCCACCATTATAAATAAATCAATGGATGGAAGCTCTAGCAATATCTCCATTGCTGTGGTTGATCATAGCTCCGGTAATAAGTTATTTTGGGCTCCTCCCATCTGCTTGGTTTTAATCCATCACACCATACTACCAATAACACATCATAGGTCTTATAATCCCATTGTAGATGTATCTCATCATAACTGGTCTAAGCATCATTAACTCCCTACAAATTTCCTTACTGCCATAATGTTTATTGACTTTTTCCATAATATGCCTGAAGGATGGATTCCAGGTTGATTTGGTGTTAAGTACCAACACTAGATATTTAACGTCATTCACACTACTTGGAAGTGTCTCTCCAAAGAGTTTATAATACCACTTAAGTTTGAGAGGTAAGCCTCTTTCTTGTAAATGGAATCAGTATGGTCTTACTCTGGTTTAACCTTAAATTCTCCTTGCAATACCAGCCCTCCACCAGTGATAAACCTATTTTCATAAGATCCACCCTTGTATTACCACACTGTCCTCGGATAAGCACTGCATCACCTGCATATACCTGTAACCCTCTGATGAAAGAAGATCCAGGAGTGAATCACTACCAGGCAAGACAGGAGGGAGGGGGATAAAACTTCCCTCTTCAGACAACTCCTGGTAACTTCAACTTTCACCTCTTCTTCCAAGACTGGTTACAGCTGTCCTGCCAGTCAATTTGTTCACAAACAGTTTTGGTAACCCCATGTCATGATGGGGCCTAAGCCATCAAATCATTGCAGGCATTGTCACAAGCTTCCACGATGTCAGAAGTGACACTGAACGCATATTCCCTGATTGCGAGAGTCCCTTCCAATCTTTCTATTATGCTGTGTAGTGAATCTCATAACTTCTACCTGTCTGGTAAGGATGCAGACTCACATGCAGAGAGATCATAGGTCCGCAAACATGTCTCTCGACCAGTTTCTCAACTGCCTTAAGAATTAAAGAAGTTCCACTGAAAGATCTATATGCCTTGGCCTCAGTATATGATATATGCCCTGGTTTTTGAATAAAAACCACTCTAGGTGCCTTCTTACTGGATGTAGGCTACATACTTGATGCCTAAACTATATATAAGTTACAATTGAGAGATGTTTGGAAATTTTTTATCTAGTTCAAAGTCAGTTGGAGTGATCAACATCTTCAGTAGAGAATATTCATTGCCGATAAGCATTTTAACACATACACTTTTCTCATTTCTGCTTCTCTAAGATTCTGTGTACTACATTGTATTTTCATAAGCTGCCATGAATTGGGCACTTACATTATAGAATATGAAATCAGACCACAAACAAATATAAATAATATATATATATATATATATATATATATATATATATATATATATATTGTGCTTATACTCATGAGGTCTATAAATTTGTATGAGGGTTCAATAAATATCAGTAGGCTATAACATATACCTGAAGATGAAATGAAAATATTAACAAGCTTTTGTTAAAGGCTAACCAAACTGAGGTAATGAAAGAACTTGAAGAAGATACGATATCAAATAATCCTAAATAAGTAAACTGTCAGAAGACAGTAATTTACTTTATCAATTTATATTGTTTACACAAGTTAGCAGAATCAGAAGATATGGCTTTTACTTTGTAATTGAACTCATAGTCTACTCAGAACAGCTCTTTCTTCAATTAGCTTTAGCTTTTGGAGTAAAAACCAGATTAGATTTTTGGGTCTTAAAATATTGTGAATGGTTAGGATAACATTTTTTAATTTTTATATTTAAGAAGATTGAATAAGTAGATTAAACTCATATATTTTTGTTTAGGCCTACTTGTCACACAAAGTTATTGGAACTAATTTTCATAAGTTTCAAAAAATTTAGGTAAAAAACATGATATTTCTGAATGCTTTGGATATATTATAATATATGGGAGGGGGAATGAACGTATTTGGTGTATCTTAGGTCTGTAAATTTAACGGGCATATGACATTCACTGGTATAATTCCTAAGAGTGGAAGAATTTTAATTAACAGATATTAACTCTAAAAACAGTTGTCTAAATAATACCTTAATTAACTATGTTGCCTATGTTCCAGATAAATTATACAATTAGGATTTTCATTGAACAGTTGTGAAAGTTAGGCATAACGATATATGCATATCAGAAACCAACACTAAACCTTATTTATTCTAATATCATCTGTAATCATTACACCAAATTGAGCAAAAGCATCCTCTAAAAAACTGAAGCAGCTAACTTTTGGCATAGAGGGTGATTTTACCCCTCTCCTCCAAATTTTTAAATGATAACCAGCCATCAAGTGTTACATCATTTTAAAGGAAATAATAACTAGAGAAAAACCATGCAAGAGAGAGGTCTTTTTGATATCAAGATGAACCAAACCATTGTGTCCAACAACATTATGTTATCACTACCTAAAATTAATTACCACAAAATAATAAACATTAATTTATACAGGAAATCATATCATTGACATTACCATGCATGTTTATATTTTGTGAGATGTGGGTTAGGTAAACCCAAGCTAGGCTGTTTTAAGTTTACCTTCCCTATTTATACCTAGAATATATTTTTAGAATTTGAAAGAGAAACAAGATGCCTCAAAGGCAGCACTAATATTGGAAAGAGAGTGTGGTAGATAATTGAACAATAGAGAACACACAAACAAATTAACCAAATCACAAAACATTATCTTGAAGTCGAACAATAATGTATCTAATATATTTAATTTATTTTTTAATGAAGCTTGGGAGAAAAATTCCAAGAGGAGATTTCGAGTTGTGTATTTAATGGTGCCGCTTTTCCTACTCAGTCGAACATGTCATTGAACCAAATCATAGATAACGAAATTCACAAAATTATTACAAGTCTCAAAAATAAACCCTCAACAGATTATGATGAGATATCAACAGAACTAAGTAAGCAATGATGTAAAGAATTCCTTACATCTTTAACACATGTTATCAGTCACTTTCGGAAGAAATTTTCTCATGCCAATTAAAAATAGCCAAAATAAACTACTTTTCAAAAAAGTTGACCCAGACTGATGTACAGAATTATACACCAATATCTATTCTTCCCCCTCCAACATATTGAAAAGTTTTTATGAATATACTCTTAATAAATTTAAGTAGGTAACAATATTATTTCTGAAAATCAATACAGTTTTTTTTAAAGGTAAGAGCACCATAGATATATAATTAATCATTTTAAAGCATTTTAACTACTTTTGATAAGAAAGAAAAATATATAAATATTTTCATGGACCTAAACAAAGTTTTTGATTGTATGTATTATGAGTTGCTCTTTAATAAATTGCAAAATGTGGTACCCGTGGAAAAGTATTGGAAAATGGAGTTCATTATATTGAACTTACAGATTGTAAGAGGAAAATGCATAAGTCTGACATTCTTTAGATTAATAATGGGGTGCCTCAGGTTTCAATTTTGGTATCATTTGGTTTATATTATAATTTGATCTGTCATTGAATGTCTCTTGGGTTTTCATGAGTCAAACAATCATTTTGTCAGATCAAGATTGTCTCTTTGGAAATTAAATCTTTCATAGCCCCTTAATCAATAGAATATTTTGAAAAAAAACACTACTTAGTTCTAAATTTAGAAAAAAAAAAAATTATTCTGAGTAAAGAATAGAACAAATTGCAGTGCAATAGCTGTCTTTGTGAAGAATTATCAATTGAATGAAGTAGAGACTACTAAATTTCTGGTTTGACAGTAGATTCAAAATGACAGTGGAAAAATTATATTAATATATTGTCTACAAAATTAAATTCCTCAATTTACATCTTAAAGAAATGATCAAATTTTGCTCTTTACCAGATCTGAGAATGGTATATTATTATATATTTTACTGTCACAAGCAAAATGGTGTTCCGATATAAGGTGTTTATAAGGTATAATTTTTAAAATACAAAAGTATGCAGTTCAGACTATGTACTTATGTATTATTAAGAAGTCAAAAGACTTGTATATTGAACCCTCTTCCAAAAACTGGACATTAAAAATGTTTCTTCCATTTATATTTTGTGTTTTATAGTGTATTCTAAGTTTCACACAGAAACAGGCCAGATATATAGCCTAGATGCAACACAAGGAAAATGCACAACCTAAGCATTCTAAAAATTAAGCTTGCTCAAACTGTTGAATCACCAACAGTTTACTGTGCCAACCTCCAACTGTAAATTAAAATAATAACAGGGAAGGTCTTTTAAAAAAGGAATATTTAACGGAAAATAGGCTAATTTTTATTGTTAGAGGAAATAATGGAACAGCAATTAATTTAATAACAGATTATGTTGTTTATTTTTCCTGTATAATATATTTAATATTTTTGATTTTAAAACGTCTTTCATTTTCACAGTAAAAATAAAGAATGTGGAATTATTGTGTTGAGGAAAATACTGGTGATAAATCATGTTTTTAGTTTTTTAGCAACATTTAAAATAAAATAATAAAATAAATTTACAATTAGGTTATGATCATTAATTTTTTCACAGTTTTTATTCATAATTTATTACCATTTGCTACATTATTTATAATTTTTTACTAAAAAAAGAAAAACAGCAGACCACTCTTCCTTTTTACAATTTTCAAACAAATTTTCTGTTACTGTTTTATTTCAAAATTAAAATCTTTTCTTTCGTGTAATTCAAAATCAATTTTTATGGGTTTTATTCGTCAAATAAATGTTGGAAAAATATTTTACTATCGAAAAAAAGTGTCGGAAAGATGATTACATAATACAATAATACAATTACACAAGTAGTTTTTTCGTGAAAAAATTAACTCTGTGTTATCTTTCATACTCATGACATTCACTTCAATAAACGTACGGAAGGTTTGGCCAGGTGGTTATATATATATATATATATATATATATATATATAGCAACCTGGCCAAACCTTTCGTGACATATAATAATACAGCCCTACATATGCGTACACTGAAGCACATACGCAGACAATTGAACGTCAATGGAGGGAGGTGCGAGGAAATGTGCCGCAATATGGAAATTCAAAACAACATTTCCATGGCCATATAGCCGAATTTATGTTTAAGAGAAAGTACAATGAGTATAATACTAGTTTTCATCATTTATGGCGAATTACGAGTGAAATACATTTAAATTCAATAAATTCCTCTTCTACTGAATTTGCAGCAGAATTTGACTCTGATTAAGATTTTCTTGTGTAATTATATTATGTAATCATCTTTCCGACACTTTTTTTCGATAATAAAATATTTTTCCAACATTTATTTGACGAATAAAACCTTTAAAAATTGATTTTGAAGTGAGGCAGCTCTGCTATATAATTACCATTGTTTATTATAATTTTGTCATTTTTATTATTACTATGCTTTTCCGATAAAATATTAAAAGGTTTTTAAATTTTTGTACTCTAATTATCATTTATTCCATGCTTCTTCAAATTTTGAAGTGCCTTCCCTGTAGTGCCAGTTTCCTTAGACTTTACCATACATTCATTTATATTTGAAAGCTTCATCATCTATTTGTAAATAGAATCATAATTTATTTCTAGTAACAAACATTTCAATTTATCATAATTTAATTAATTTTGTAATAAGAGTAGGTCCTATGATTTAGGATGACTGAATTTAGATTGAAAATGAAGAGCAGTGTTAAACAATGTCCTGAAAGTTATATCTTATCCAAATATGATATAACTTAAAGTAGATTTAGTAGATAACCTGGTCGGGGAGACAACAGGACAAGATTTGACAGTAATACTTCATATTTATCTGTATATAACCTGCACCCAATGTATCAATAACAGGTTTTTAGTCTCATAAACTTATCAATTGTTTGTCATTGCAATCTACATATACAAATAAAAAATAAAAAGTTTGATTTTTCATATAAATATTACTTGTAACATATCAGTAGTTACAGAATATATTGCTACAGTTGACCCCTCATAATTATAAACTAAAACTCCTGCTGCTGTATAAAAAAATATTACATTTATTAAACATGTAGTAATTAACAAGAGAATAGTAATTTAATTCAATATCCTTAATCTATTTTCAGTCAAAATAACAATTCCCGCTATTTATTTTTCTAACCTAATTCACGTAATAGCAGATGAACATTTTTTTTTCATGCTTAGAATATTTTGTATTATTATAGACATCCCCCCCCCCCCCAAAGTCACAAAGAAACCTGATGCACTTTTTTATTATTAACATTTTTTAAATTATTTACATCAAACAAAACTGTTAATACAGAGTTTCTAGTACTTGCTTAGAATTAAATCACATGACAGGTTTACTTTCAGACTTTCCTTCAAAACACATTAGCCCTTCGATCTCAAAAATATTTATAATATTTGTCCTTTTTTATTTGTCAAAGAACTTAGTGCTATACACTCTTATTTTTTTACTTTAGCTTGAATGGAATTTAAGTACGTACAGTCATTAACAATGTAGTCTTTGCTAGATATTATTTTGATGAGCCCAACTAAACAAATTAAAGTTAGAAGTTCTGTTTCTTTGTTAAATAAGGTTCAAATGTCCCTTGAGCTCCCTAAATCAAGTTTACTGTTGACCAAAAGTTCCACCAAGATTTCGCTGACAAATCCATCATTGATAATGATTGTTTTCTAATTTGTTGCTCTCTTTGTAATTTAAATCCTTTCAAACTAATATAAAAGTAGAGGAATATGGTATTATTTTCATTTTGTTCTATTGCCATTTTAGTAGATAGGATTAGCAACCTCTTGTTTGAGCGATTTGTCTCTACTTGTTATTCTATTTAAAATTCTGTATCACTCGAAGGGTTAGTATTCAACATTGTTTTGTTTTATTTTGGAGAGAGGGGGAGGGTAGGACAAAATTACCATCCTGACAAAAATTAGCTTCTTTAAAGATTCACAAAAGTCCATTGTTTTTGTATTCACATAATGAAAAATTATTATTTTTAAATGTGCAGCTTTACGTTTAAGTTCTGTAATAAAACAGCAATAGTTTTGTTTCTCTATGAATAATCTAATATCTTTTAATATCCTTGTGAATTAAGAAATTTATAATATTTATTAATGCTATTTTTTGTATTCTCCTTCA
The DNA here is from genome assembly GCA_963513935.1 of Aphrophora alni. NCBI lineage: Eukaryota > Metazoa > Arthropoda > Insecta > Hemiptera > Aphrophoridae > Aphrophora > Aphrophora alni. The sequence goes on along the minus strand of OY740771.1, from coordinate 29,860,734 downwards.
TTTAAAGATAAAAACTACTATTCAAAACAAAATTAACCTAATTGGTGAAAATTTATTAAAATTTAGCTGAAACAATCTTTTGATTTTCCAATATTTGTATAGATCTTGTCGAATTGAGCATTGTAAATTGGTTATATGAATTTGGTGAAAATTGGAAAGTAATTGATGTTAGTAGAATGAAAAATCAGCAACAAATTTGCTTGAAAGTAACCTAATTTGTTTTTCAGATTTTTCTGTCTAATAAAGTTGTTCAGTCCAGTCTACAAAATAATGTTGTACCCATTTTAGTTAAAATTTGACAGAGGTTGAAACTGATTAATCGGGAAATTGGCTAGAAAACCTACTTTTACAAGTTTCACAATTTTGTTGTTGTTCAGGGCAAGTGTTTTATAAAATTTATAGGGGATGCTCATGTGTATTCAATCCCCTTCTATTCTATGTATTTTTGAATATTAAAATATAATATCAGGTGCAGCATTTGCATAGCAAAAGGTAACATCATATGTTGTTGCTTAAAAAAAAAAAAAGTTGTTTTAAAATTTAAAAAAAGTTTTATTTCAGATTAAAATCTAAATATATCTAGACATTCTGATGTTCATATCATTTTTAATAATGTTTCCTTGAGTAGCTAGTTGCCTAATTTTTTTGTTTTTAAACTCCGGAAACAGTTAACAATTTAAAAAAAAAAATGGAATGCTTCTTTCTTTCGATAAGAAATGGAAGACAACTCGGAAATGAACCATATGTATTTTTGCTTGTTTTTATATTATTAAAACTTGTTATACCTACCATTATCGACATCCTTAAACAAGTATTTGGAATCAACTTACTCGATTTAAAAAATTCTTTTGGAGAATATTAATCCATCAGTAAGCCCAATTCTTAAATTACAATCATATCTTGTTTATTCTAATATTATAAAAGGATAATCTGCATACCTGTAATCCTAACTCCTCCTACATAAGAAAACCTACAGACAACCTTGGGAATTTTTCCATTGATATAGTGTTGTATATAAACAAGATAGTTACCATAAAAATTAACATAGGTAATTAATTGTAGTAATGGACTCTTGTGTGTCCATTTACAAAGCTTGTGAGAAACTTCCTATTAGTCGTGTCGAAATAGATTTTAACTGCTAACTTTTGTAGTAGTTAACTGATTTGCATAATTTTTTTTAAAAAAAGAAGCTTGGAAAGGCTTATAGATAAAAAGTGACCCTTGAGAATTCGACGCTGGAGCGCATTTCAATTATTTATTGATCACAAAGAAATTGATCAAATTTTGCATGTGAACTAGGTTTTACTATTCCTTTATATGATGAAAGATGTTGCAAAATTTCAAAATGGCACCCACTTGAAACAGTTTTTCAGTACTATTAAAGTTCCTTTAATAATATCATTATCTCCTTTTTGCATTCTCTAGGTGTAAAGATTTTATGTCTGTTGTTTGTCGTTAATTAATGGCATTTGTTATAGTGTTTTAAATATTTACTTGTTAAAAATAGTTTTATTTTATTTAATTAAAAGTTATAAACAGTGTGTCTGAAATGTATAGCTTTTGTTTTTTAATCAGATTGAAATTTTGTTATAGAGTCTACTGTGTTGTTTTGTGTTTGTTTGTTTGTTGTGTCTTAATTAATTTTATGTTTACTATGTCATACATATATGTAATTTTATTTGTGGCAAAAAATTTAAATGTTTTAATAATGGAGTCAAAATTCTTAAAAAGATAAAATAGTTAAGTAAAGTTTGATGTTGGTTTTCCCATATTTTAAAAATCCTTATGCAGTTTTAAATAAATAATACAATGAGTTTAAAAGATTTTGAACCGATAATGGTTTTAGAAAACTAAATTGAAGTAAACAGTACTGTTACATTGTTATCTCTAAATTTATTGTAATTTCAAAGGGTTATAAAAAAATTAATAATGATGATATGGGAAAATTTTTAAATGAAGCTTGAAATTAAGGGTGTTGACCTTATAAAAACTTACTTACTTAATGATTCAAGATGGGCGCCATTTGTAATTTACTAATTACAAAAACAAAAATATAAATAAAAATTAAAATTTAAGTATTTTAAAGTTTAGAATTTAAAAATACAAATTCGAAAATCTCCAGGGTCGTGATCTCTTTAAACAGTGTACTCAATGGAACATTGGAATGAAAGAATAGAAGTACTTATTGTTCTGAAAACGTACATGTTATTTATTTAAACACATTTAAACATAACAACATAGTAAAATACATATAAAAGGAAAATTCATATAAGATGTCTTATGCTAACACATCCTATTTAATTATTTCATTATTCAAATCTCAATATAAGAAAATCAAGTTAAGTTTTATTAATAAATTTATATTTTAGTTGCAACCTATGAAAATGAAAAGAATTTAACTTTATTTCTCTTGGTAAAATTTTGATTATTAAAAAGTATATTTTTTGCAATAAAATTAAATTTCAATTGATTAGTTATTTAAAAAACTTTACTTTAACATATTATTGTACTTTAAAACAAAAAACATTGTGACTTATTGATCAAATACATAATTTGACAAAATCAAACTTATAGCCTAACATTAAAAAATCTCTAAATCATTTCAAGTACATACATAATGTTGGAAAATGAAAGTCTAAACGTGTTATACTAAATCACGTTATTGTTTTTTATTTAAAAGACTTTTCCTCTGAAGTTACTCGCTTCGTTCGCTGGGATTGTATGCTGACTCGTAGAAATTGCTCGAACCGTTGTTTGAATATCAACGTCTTCAGTTCACATCTCTTATTCACTAAATTCATATTAATTGTTCATATAACAAAAGAATAATCAATGTCTTAATTTCAATTGTTCTGCTTTACTTAAAACACAAAAGGCTTGGTCTATGTGTCCATGCCTCTCCAGATTACATCACCTTTTAACAAACACGTGAAATCAATCGTTCTCACAATTTCCTTTAAGTGTTCACATATCAAATCACATTATGTTATATCATTGCTATATTAGTTTATATTTCTTAGATAACACTTTTACTCTGTTAAGTCTTTGTTCTGTACAAGAAAAGGAATACATAAGCACATGGTCTCGTATCAAAAGTCTATCTGACCAAGTTTTCGTTTTCAAATCTTAGAAAGTAACCGTATTATACATTTTGAAACTCCGTTTTATTCATACAACGTTATTTAACAAAATAACTTGTCATTGTCAAATATTAACACTTTTATTTTATACATTCTACTTTGTCGCTCTGTCCTTTTCAGGACGAGGCAAAATTTTCGACAACCTAACGCTCCAAGTTCTCTCAATTGACTGACTAAAGTTCGTTTTATTCGGTTAGCAACACATGTCTGTCTTTGCACACAGAATGATTACACTTCACTTTTTATTTATAAGGTTTACAATAATTCTAATTATATCTATACACATGATACATTTCTCTGATTACTTTCTATTATTCACTTTGTTTTCAAATTTTGTCTCTTTTAAGTTATTTAGGGAAATCAGAGGCACTATTTGTTTTAGAACACCCCCCCATCCTTTTTCAATTCTACCAATTACTTGCAAGCTCCAAGATTCATGCACTATATTCAAATTCAAAAATGTACAATATTACACTATATGTCAAACGTCAATGAAATATAAGGGGGGGGGGGGAGATACTCCTAGATGATATGGTGTAGAATTTCCTAGATTTAAATTGAAGGTTGTCATTTAGGATGTTGGGATAACTTCTGTACATGTCTAAAGGCCTTTTCAACAGATCTGTTTCTTGGTTCTTTTTAATTTTATTCAATATTTATGTTTTCTCTATTTTTATTTCTTTTAGTTCCAGTGAGTCATTTGTTTATTGTGTTAAAGTAAATTTAGGTAGGTATTTCTTCAAACTATCTACAGGTTTATTCACAGTCATAACGAAAGTTACGAAACTGATATCTGATATCTACAGAAAAAGTAGAATACCTCTTGTACATCAAATTATATGTTTGACACTTAGGAAGGGAAAAAAAATAAGAGCATAAAATAGACATTTAGTCTGTGCATACTTCATATTGTCACAATTGGAGAAGAGAATAAGAGTTGCTCAAGAGAAACCCGATAGGAAAGACGGAAACTCAGGGGCTCACTCTACTAAGTACGGACTTGGTAAGGAACCTAGCTAGATCTGCAACTTTTTTCATGTAGTCTTGGATTAGATCCCTCTCTTTAATCTTTCCTATCAGGTCTCCTGACCAACTCTTATTCTTTTCCAGTCCTGATGCTATTAGAGTATTTGTGGATTGGAGGTCTGTATTTTAATGTTCTTTTCTCCATTTTTTAATAAGGTCAGGATGACTGCGAGGTGTTTTGCTTTTAAATAATAACAAAAAAAGAAGAAAAAGGGTAAGATGAAAGAGAAGGATCTAAATCTAAGGAGTTGATCCACAGGTCCTCATGGATACCTAGGAAACCTAGAGAGGATCTATATGGGTCGCAGTGAAAAAATATTGCCCATAGAAAGAGCCATGAGAAAATAAATTCATTTTATTTATTTTTGTAAGTGGTGGAAGTAATAGACCTCAAAAAAAAAATTGTTCATTGTAGAGAGCATGTTGTCTTTGAAAGTAAAAATAGATCTATCGTTTGTTGTATTTTCCTAGGATTAAGTAATCTGTGGTAATTATAAGTAGATAGGGTATTTAAAATACCACAAGTGCTATAAAATACCAATTAGCAACAAAATAAGTTTTAGTGTTCGTGTAAATATAGTTAATCACTTCTGATGATTTTCAATTTTTAATAGTGATTAGGTCTAATTTAGTTTAGACCTCATCTTTTAAACTAATTTTATTATCTACTATATGTGTTTTTGGAATATCATCTGTTCTGATAGTTGCCATAACAAATTATACTTACTATATTATAAAACAAGAGCTTACTAAATTTACTCATTATAGCCAATTTCTAAAATAGGTACCGATTCTAGCTACTGAAAAAGTGAACTGCTGAGAATGAGCAATGTACCCAAAAATGCAGTTTTAGTAATTTTTAAAAGTCTAAAGAAGCTAACTTTGATCATACAGGGTAATTTATTGTAAGTTAGGCATAAAATGGATTTATTAAGAAAAACTAAAATTTGTTAATTGGTATTTCCCAGTAAAGATCAGTAAAGAAAAACTGCAGCAACCCGTGTTCCCTATGTTGGCCCTGTAAAAAATTGCAGCAGTAAATATAGTAAATAGTACTATATCTATCCCTATCAATTAAATGCCTAACTGCCAATTGTCTATATTTAGATGGTCAAACCCCCCTCTCTACCTAGCAATATCTATAGGTTAAATAGGCATTTGTTGTTATTTTCTCAATATTAATCTAATTCAGCTATTTTAGGAAAATAACATTAGCTAAAGAATCAAGCTATCATCTTATATACAAGATGTCAGATGTTTAGTTATTGGGTTGGTAGACCTGAATAAAACAGTCATTGTTTTAGTGTAGGTGATTTTTATTACCGTGATTATTGCTTGTAAGTTATCATTTAAAGTATTATTTGTTCAGTTTTTTTATGTTTTAGTGTAGTTTTTATATAAGAGAATTTATGCTGTAAATATAACATGGCAAACGCACCATGTCAAAGTAGTGACATTAAGAAAATATTAAAACATAAAAAAATACCTGATACGACTGGGTGGTTCTACAGCATGCGCCAAAATAAACAGTACTAAAATTGTAAGATTTTATTTACGTAGTTTTACCAACATATACAAGAAAAAGGAAGCAAAATCGGTTAGACTCGGGTAATAACATGTTCAATATGACCTCCGTTCATAATAACATGTTCAATATGACCTCCGTTCAGTTTAGGCAACACTCATGCCGTTTTTGAAGGTTTTGCACCATTTTGGCGAAGAGGGGTTGTTTCATGCTCCTTATACACATAGTTATTTCTTCCTGGAGTTGGACGATGGTAGCTGATGGGTCTTCACGGAAAATCTTCTCCTTCAACAAAATATTCCCCAGATGTAGGCGTCAGGTAGTGTAAGATCGGGGGAGTGGGCTGGGCAAGGAAAGTCTGTTCAAAGAGAGATGAGGCTGTTGCCAAAAATTTCTTGAAGGAAAGCAATGTTGGTTAAGGCAGTGTGGCTGCATGCACCATCTAGCTGGAACCATTGTGAACGAAAAGACAGGTTTTGGGAAACATGGAAACCTCAAATAATAACGCCAAATCGAGTAATAATAATAATAGTGCTGAGATTTTTTTCAGCATTGCTTGGTGAATCTATTAATAATTCTTAAACAGTAAAGAATAAGGAGGTGACTTCTCAACCCTTTGAGTTGCCATTACAATATTTTTAGTGTTTACGAAGAGAGAGGAAGGGAAAGACCTCTCAAGGGTTTATCTCTTCGTAATTAACAAGACCATTATTGGCAGAGCAGGTCGTGTAGGAATTTACGGAATGGAACTCTTTTAGTACATATAAACAGACAGCAATAAGCAAAGTTTGTCACTACTAAAAAATGACTTCGTTCATTGACAAGTGAAGGTATCAGTAGAACCCCACCGATCCTTATACTACTTGAAGAACATAGTAACTTATAGGGATCTTCTCCATTTTACCCTGGAATGGGGAGATCAAGATCGAGTTGGATGATCAATCCGTGATGGATGTTACTCGGATTATGAGAACAAAGAATGAGAAGAAAGTGTCAACTGCTTTGTTGGTGTTGACTTTTTGCACACCAATGGTATCAGCACACATTTAGGCTAAATACCAATGGCTGGTGGTTAGCCTTACGTCCCCAACCCTCAATGTTGTTTTAAATGTCAGGGTTATGGGGACATGAGTTTTACCTACACAAAGCTGGAGATATGAGGATAATATGCCACGAAGGGTCACAATAGTGAAGGATGTGAAAAGGACACCAAATGCCCCAATTGTGGTAGCGATCATCCTGGTCGTCCCTTCAACTGTACTAAATACAAGTAGGAGAAGACTATCTTTAAATCTTTACTACTGCAGCTTCAAACAACAACGTAACTTGGGGAAACTATGAACAGCTGACCAAGACGGTTAAACTACTAATTGAGCAGGTGGCTCAATTATTGATCATTTTCTCCCAAAGTAATACATTAACATAAATCTTTCAAAAAGTCACCCAACTCCTCCTCCAGAGGTACCTGCATCCATTTTTCTGGCCTAGGATCGAGGAACAAAACACCAAAAATTACTCCTGGGATAAAGGTAGTTTTCGTCATCAGTTATAATAAAACAACATTTTAAAAAACAAATCTGTGACTTGTCCTCCTACAAAAAACCCAATAACAAAATCGTTAACTTCAAAATCTGAGCCATCGATAATTAAGATTAATTTACAAAAATATAAAAGTAGATGTAGCCACTAAATCTCATGTGCAAGTCCAACAAACCTGGAGGACTGAGAAAAATCACCTCAGAGCTCTTGGACATCTGACATTGTTTCAGTTGTTGAGGATGCTATGGAGCTAAACTCTGAGACAACTAAAATTAAAACAAACAAAAGCCACTTGATGTAAATTCGAGCCAAGTATGTGGAAAGGAGTTCCAAATCTTTACAGTACAGTACAGTTCCAAATCCTTACAGTATAGTTCCAAATCCTTTTTAAATTTGTGTATTTATCCATTATTAATTTCATTACTAGATCATAAATATTGCCAGATATCTAAATTTAAATATCATGGTACAATGGAGAAGTTACATTGAAGATCTAAAAGTTCTTGTAGGTGATACATCCATTTACGTATTTGCCAGGCAAGAGACTCATCTACATCAACCCCATTAATTTAGTTTAAAGGGATGTTCTGTTTTCTGAACTGATTTTGTTACTGCAGACATAGTTAAGGGTGGAGTAGCAATACTCATCCATAACTCCATCTGTGGTACGTCTGTGAACCTTAGTACTTCATTGAAAGCAGTGAACAACAATGTTCTGAGAACATAGACGAAACCAACTACGTCCATCAGTTCCAGGGTGGAATGACAAATGTAGTGACACTCTGTTTATGCCTTAAAGTTCTGATGAAGTTTAACCGATGACCTATTTGTGAAATCTTAAAATTTGTGATGAAAGGATAAAATTTCACCTACAAGTCTTTGCTTCACTTGCCAATACAAGTGACTGTACCGACTATTATATTAGTTTTGCATAGGCAAAGGGAGGAAGAATAGACAAATATAGAGTCCAATATGCTGAGGGATGTGAAAGATGCTATCAGTCCTTGGAATACAGTCATATTTACCAGTCGTCCAGAAGAAGTGTTGAATATATACCATTGTTCGTACCGGTTTTCCATGATCACTCATGTATTTCTGATGGGACATCGGAATTTGCCGCAATGCTCTCTATTAAACACATGCTTATTGACTGTAGTGTTATGAAAAGTGTGTGGAGGAAATTTGTCCTACCCAATTCCATTCAGGTGTTGTTGAGGGATAATGGTGAGATCCTTGATTGAGCATTGTCCTGTTGCATTGTGTGAAATTTTTTATAAAATTAAAAAATCTTTGATTCCGTTATTACAGAGCCCCTTTTCAGCTCTGTAATATTATGTTTCGCTGGGGAAATACATTGAACTTACATTTTTCCATGTAAATCTACATTTGTTTGTTTGTACTTTTAGTTTGTAAGTATTATGTATATATATATTTTTTTTTAACAAAGAAAAACTTTATTATTTTAATTATAGACTCACTTTTTCAAAATTACAGGTTTATAAAAACACATTGACAGCTTGGTTAGAATTAAAAACAAAGATTGTGTTGTATTGAGAACTAGTATAATAATGCTTATATGTGTTTTTGTTTCTTGAGATATTCAATTTCACAAAATTGTCTATTTAGTAATTATTGTATTTTTCTGTACAGCCACAGAATGCCATGATGATGATGGGCTACCCCATACCTTGGAACATCTTATATTTCTTGGAAGTGAACAATATCCTTTCAAAGGAATACTTGATTTGCTCGCTAACAGATGCTTAGCATCAGGAACAAATGCTTGGACAGGTAAGAGAAATCATTACACTTTAAATGGAGTATTTGTGATTAACTTTTATAACATACCGGTTCCATACTTTTATATCATCCTGTATATATTTTTAAACCAAGCCAGAAAGGGTTAATAAATGTTATACCAGCCTGTGAATGGAGCTTTCAGTAAAATTTGTCCTATGTAGCTAATACCATAAAAAAGTTTAGTATTGGTTTAGATGTCATGCATTTGTTATAAACTGGTTTCATTTAATCCAATTATATAATTTGGTATCAAAAATATATAAACTTTGGAAATTTAATGTAGACCTGTATGTAGGATTTTATTCCTTTTAAATCAGTCGTAAACATAACTGCGTTTCTTTATAAGCGCGAGACGTGCGGCCCTTTGTATTTCTCAACTTGAAGAGTCACATCACATGATCACTCCATATTTCAATTGTGGTTAGATAAATACATAATAATACATTGGAAGTGATTATCTAGTGCAGTAATGTTTAAGGGTTTTTAGTACAAAAAATCCAGAGCAAATTTGGACACACAGCATCTATATAGCTATTCCATGTTAGAACACTGTTTATCACCAGACCTACTTTTTACCTCTTGATGGCATCATCACCAAATATAATAAAATTGTAAAATTAACGAATATTAATTTTGTTTCAAGTTATAACACTAAGCAACAGTACTTTTATTTATATTTTTATCAACAAGTTATTTCCTGAAAAGTAAAGAGTTTGCTTCATTCAATTAAAAATTAATTTTGCTCTTTTAATAATGTGGATTTAGCCCAAACAGTTCTCATCAGCATATTGTGCCAGATGGTTTTTATTTACATTTGACGATAAATCCTGTATAAATAAAATGAATAAAACAGGTTCAATGACAGATAATGTTAATCCAAGATCATCTTTCCAAGTTGTCAAAATTAATATACTTAGCCTATATCAAATTCGTTAATAAAATTACTAACAATAGATTTAATTCAATTATTTTTTACTATATATAAAGAATTCTTAACTGAAGTAATTAGGACTAATCAAATAATATCTACTAACTACAAATAAGAGAAAACAAGAAATTCTTTTTGTAAATAAACATTTCTTTTTTGGAACAGACTTTTCTTGGTACCTGGTCAAAACTAGAATGTAACAAATTTTTGTCTGAAAAATTTAACCGATCAAGCACTATAAACGAACAATGTAACAAGATTTTCCTATTTAGTAAAACTATTAAAGGTCTATATAAACAAAAGTTATTCTTTATAAAAACATACTTAAATACAAAGATATTGGTTTTGTTTGAATATGTTAAATTTTGGAAAATAAAATTATATTTAAAATAACTTTATTTAACTTAAAAATCACCAAAATTTAGTTAAAAAATCGTGGAATTGAAAATCTCAGAGTTATGTTGAAATAAACTGTGAAGGATGGAGTACCCAAAAAAAAACGAACTGATGTGGTGGGGAGCGGAGTTTTAGTAGTACTACATTGTATCGCTAGGAGCTTATAGAGCTACTATTCCAGAGTTAGTAAACCCAGTGCCGTCGCTAAAATGGTTCCGTTCGGCTTGTGTGAATTTCTTAGTGATAGTTGTTTTGTGTACTCATCGTTTTTGGAATGGCTGATTCTTGTGAACAGCGACCGGCCATAAAGTTTTGCTACTTGCTGCTGAAAACTGGTGTGAAATTATTGATATGTTAATAACGGCCCCCCCAAGGATGATGCTATCGTTGAAAAGTTTAGTGTTTGAATGGTTTTCCCATGTCTAAAGAGGTGAAATGTTCATTAATGATAAACCTGGTTCTGGGTGTCCTTCGATGGCCCGAATCGACGAAAATGTTGAAAAAATGAGCAAAATCACCCTGGAACATCAACAGTGAACCCCATTGAAGAAGTTGTGGAGCTGTCTGGAATGACTACAAGTTCAGTTCAGAGAATTTTAACAGGAGATTGAGGGATGAGAAGGCTGGGTGCCAAATTCGTGCCTTAACTGCTGACTGCAGAGCAAAAACAACATCACATGGAAGCATGCTGTGCTTTGTAAGAACAATTCTGAAATGATCCAAAATTTTTTTCCAAGATCATCACAGATCACGAATCATAGTGTTACAGTTACGGCCCTGAAACTAAGTACCAATCCAGCCTGTGAAAGACTCCTTCCAAAGTTCGCCTTGCCCCCAAAAAAATTGATAAGTTAAATCAAATGTCAAACGATGCTGATTTGTTTCTTCAATGTAAGAGGAGTTGGCCATTCAGAGTTTTGAATAGATTGCACATCAGTTTGCGGTGAGAGAGGCCTGATTTGTGGCAGTCGAGTGATTGGTTTTTCTACCACGACAATGCCCCTGCTCACACAGCTCTGTCTGTGTGCCAGTTTTTTTACCAAAAATGGCATGTCTTCTGTGCCCCACCTCAACCCTATTTACTCAACCTTACCCAATGCAACTTTTTTTTGTTTCCTTGAATGAAAAGCGACATGAAAGGAAGGTGTTTTGTAGATGTTGCTGAGGTGAAGGAAATTGTATGGAGGCTCTGTTGGGCATCACAGAGGACAACTTTAAAAATGTTTTGAACAATAAAATAAAAGATTGGACAAGTGTATTGGTATCAGTGAAGAGTACTTTGAAGGAGATTGAAGGTTTTTTGTTTAAAAATTAAATTAAAAATTTTTTAATAAGTTTGATTTCATTTAGGTACTCCCTCGTATATTCCTCCAACCAAAAACTATTGAATTATTTTGCTTATCTGTTTCATATAATGGTTTTTAACAACGTTGAATTATAAAGTTAAACAAATCTAATAATCGAAAATAGGTTCTATAGGATATAATTTTTTATACTACTGAAAAATGTTGTTAGCCTGGTTTAAGTCATGGTATTGGGCAGTTTACTTTAGCAAGTTTAAACATACCTACACTTATAAATTTACATTTATAAACACTCCTCTGCTCAAGTCTGTTTATTTAATCTATTCAAATTGATTGATAGTCTACTTGATGATAAATTGTGTACAAAATAATGAACTTATGTCATATTTAATTAACTCAATAATCTTCAACATTGCCAATTCAAATTCTACTCATTTATAATGTCAAAATTGTATCTTCTTCCGAAGTATCAAATAATTAACATAGCCAACAATTTTTTCTCGATTGTTAAAATTCATTTTGGTACTTTCCATTTACTCGTAAACCATATTTTTGTGCACTTTAGAACATTTCTTTTTTCAATAAGCTTAAACTAAAATCTGATTAAAATATTTATTATTTACAAAGAAATGCTTTTTTTGGGAGCTGAGGGTATTGTCACTTCCTAGTTTGTACATTTTTGAAATAATACTGTACATAGTATTCTGAAAAATGGACTGTAACGAAAAGGTGCTGGCTTGGGTTAGTGAACAGCAAGTCATCTAGTAAGTAAGTAGAGGCCAATGGACAAAGTTTAAATTAACCAATAAGGAAGGGAGCGTCACTTTCTAAATTCCAGTAAACCTTGAATCCCACTAATGAAAAATAAAGCCGTGTTGTGACTGTTGAAAACGAGGAAATTATAAATATAGCTCTGAGAGAAAGAAACAGGGGAGTTCTTCAAAATAATTTGTACAAGGTTGTTATGCGAAGTTTTTGGTACAAGTTTGTTCTACTAGATAATTTTTCTATATAATATTTTGTTAAAACTTTTATAATAAATTGTAAAATCTTCTGAGAAATTGGTAAACATTTGAATGTGATCGTAAAGAATAATAAATTAAAGAAAGTTACGTCGAAATTGAAGTGTTTAAATTAAAAGAAATTACGCCGAGAAGTGAGTTAGTTAAAGTAAAAGAAATACGTCGAACAGTTTAATAAAAATTAAAAGAAATACGTCAAACAGTGAATTAGTTAAAGTTAAAGAATACATCATAAAGTGAATATAGTCAGCGAAAAGTTAATAGATGAATTATCAGGGTCGAGAATAAGAAGAAGGATTCTGCGAGAAATCAAGAGTTATGCCAACCAGACCAGATTACAGCTTTGCGAGAACAAAGGAGATTATTGGACACCAAATCAACATCGAGCTTATCCGCTGGAACAACCACCAAATAACCATGCTTCGGATTGTGAAAGGACTTAGATTCGATAAGCAGACTGTGAAAATTTGTATAAATAATTAGCCACCAACAACATTTTGATTCAGTAACTAAAGTTTAAATTATAGTCACTAAAGAACCACACGAACGAGAGAGATATTTTATTTTATTTTAAATCAATCTTTAACTAAAACAAGCCAGCTAGGTTAGTAAATTAATTAAATCGGGCACATAATTACTAAAATAAATTAAAGAAAGGTACAGTAAAATTAAATTCATTATAAATAAATCAGACTGCTAAAACTGATAAAAGAGAAATGGGTCTGTAATTTCCCATTTCAGATTGATTTTTATAAATTGGTCTAAGTATTAAATACTTAAATTTAGAAGGTAAAACACCTGTCTTCATTGTTAGACTTATAATAAATGCCAGCGGTTGACTTACAACCAGTAACATATGTTTCCAAGATGCTATTTGATATGTTATCCACCAACATGATTTTTTGTTTTTAATTTTTAGATTATTTAAAATATTTTAGTTTCATCAATAAGTGATAATTTTAAGTAATTTTTATTCATTTTGTTGTTCAACTGCAAGAGCATCATAGCCTTTGATTTATCTTGACAAAGATAATCCTGTTAAACTTTTTGTAACATTAACAAAAAAGTTATTTAAAAAAAATCTGCTATACCTTTATAATGAGCAACTTTTATTTCTTGATCCAATAATTTCTATATACAACTATGAGGAGCCAATTTACCTGTTTCTTTATGTACAATATCCCAACAGTCCTTGATCTATCCAAAGCTTGAGCTTTATATTTATTATTGTGTAGTTTCTTAACTGCAATAATAAGTTTACACAATATTTTACAATAGAGCCTGTAGTAGTCTAGAGACATCTCATCACTGCACACCTTAGTCATTTCATATAACAATCTTTTCCTTTTCCTAGATATTCTTCTTAACCCCTGTGTTATCCATCCAAGAATTTATATTTTTAGAATAAGTTTTCCCTGGTCTAAGAGTGCCATGCCATAAACAACATTCCAATTTAAGTTAGACATTAACATACTGAAGTTAATTATATTATTCTTTGTGAATTTTCTTATCAATGGTTTAGGCTTTGTTTGCTCAATGTTTAATCCTAGCACTTCAGCTGTATGATCTGACAGCCCTGGCTCTAAAACTATAGTATAGCCTTACTGAAGGATTTATTTGATTTTACAATAATATAATCAATAATTTTGCTTGAATGCTTAGTAAGTCTAGTTGCTTCATTTATTTTGCATTCTAAGTTAAAAAATTGTAGAGCATCGAGTAATATTAGTTTTTCATTACTATGTCCATAGAAATCTACATTTAAATCAGCAGTTATTATTAAATATTTCTTCTAATTTCTTTGTTTTTTTTTTATTTAATACTGAATTGAACATATCAATAATTTTTTTAAAAATTATTACCAGGCCTATGATAGATGACTAGTATGTTGTTTGTTTTCAACACTAGTTAACATTAGGAATTTGGTCTATCAGTCATATAGCATTCCAATATAACTTCCATCTCCGTTTTTTTTCATGACAATGTGCATTCGTTAGATTCTAAAATTTTAATTTTATGCAGATGTACTCCCATGCAGATGTGTCCTATGTTCAGCCGAAATATAGCTAACCCTTGCTTTTCTTTATTCACATATTATGAATTCTCAAACTTATTCCATATTTTAGACTCTAAGGCCACATTTACTTTTAAAATAGAAATCCATCAATGTTTCTTTTATAATCTTTGTTTTGGATGACACATTTATTGTGGATTTCTTAGTTTGCAGTTGTGCTTCTTTTTTCGCAAGTTGGTCTGCTATTTTATTCATAATAATCTATGTAAGAGCAAATATGTTTTCCCCACAAAAAAATGTTTCTATACTACTTTGTAGCTTAGAAAAAATTGTACTTTCTTTTTCCCATTGTATTTCTTTTACCAGATAAATTGTGTATCTTGTAAAGAGTCTACCTTGTAAACTTTCAAAATATGTTTATAAATATAGTCTAGATTCATTTTGCTTGTGCCATAAAATCATTGAGGGCTAAATCGTGTTTAATTGAAATCTAGTTTTTAATGGTAGTCATAAACCATTGTTTTTAATGGTTTTTATTGCTATCTTGATTAATTTATTTTTTCTTCTTCTATTTTTCCTGTAATTTAATTTTACTTACAATTGACACACTGGATGGTGTTATTAAATTTCATTTTCTTAAAAAAATTAATGAAATTGATAGAGAAGATATTGAATTTTTTTGGCCTCTTGGACTTTAAAACAGATATATATATATGCAAAAATATTGACATCAATTTTTTGCCGATCACATAATTTTCTCTATATTTATGTGAGAAGGTAAAATTAAAAATTTGAACTGAACATTCAATGAAATTCAATTCAATTCACTTTGGGTGATCCTTGTTACTCTAGGCACTTCAGCCATTACGGCTTATTAAGCTCCCGACAAATTATGTGTACCCGCCCCGCAAAGCATCATCCTTTCTAATGAGGTTGTCTTGTGGAATTGTTAGGCCCTTTTCCACGTGTCCAAAGATGCCTATCCTCTCTTGTTCAAGACAGCTGCAGTCTAAGAGCAGATGATCTGCAGTTTCATCATGCATTCCACATCTCCTGCACAGAGGTTTCGCTGTGAAGATTTCCATCCTGTGCACATGTTTTCTAAAGTGACCAAGTCCTCTAATCCATCCTACCACTTTCCGAAATTAGAGCCGTGTGCCATCTTGCATCGGACACAGCTCGTTAATCATAGACTCCTCGTAGCATCCAACTGCTCATCTATAAACCTGACCTCTGGTTATGTTTCTGATATGATTGCCATCTTGTTAGCAGGTCTTTGAAGGTAGGACTGACCTCACCTTGCCTACTTCCCGAAGGTCTCAAAAGTGGAGACATGTGGTCTACATCCTCATGTCTATGTATTTTTGCTGCTGGCTTATCCTTATCTTTATCTTCAGAAGAAGTACTGGTAGAGAGGCACTTACTCACCATATCACAGCATCGTCGTTGTTATATTGTAGGATTTTAATGAGAGTGACCCTGCCACAAGCCACCACCTCCACGTCTGGTAATACTGCCGCCTCGGTCTGGGACTGCTTATTTGGCCAAGCCTCATTCACAGCTGTCCATCATATCTGATGGAATGTTTACGATACGCCAACTGCAATCTGCCTAGTAGCTGAGGCTCGCCTATGGGGTGCATATACCAAGTTTGGTTTGAATTTAAAAAAGATCCTCAATCCTAATCATGTTACTTTCATTAGCCTATAAATATTCTTGTAAATTATAATTTATTTTACTATAATAAAACTTCTCCGTACTGTATAATTTCCAGATACTGATCACACTTGTTACACCATGACTACAGCTGGCAGTGAAGGGTTTCTTTCTCTTATGCCCATTTACTTGGATCATATATTGTATCCGACATTAACTGTGAGTATATATTTAATAAGTTCACTATTGTGTCTTATATATTTCCGTTATTAATACTAAATTTTTATTTTATAATTTTGAAGATCTAGATTAATAAACTTTGTGTTTTCACTTATAGTGTTTCGATAACACGAGTGATAAGAGACATTTTTCCTAATTAATTACCATTTATTTGTTTTATTCATCTAAAAAACTTGTTTACTCTCCTTCCCTCCCGCTGTTTAGTAGAAGTTTAGTATTTTTCATCTTGTGGGCAGAATGATATTTTTAGTTCATATTAACGTTTAAAAAGACTTGGCAGTCTGGTGTATGCTGACATGATACAATGTCAATTTCTTTAATGATATTTATGGATCATTCACAACCTCAATCTCAAGTATTAAAATGTGCAGATTGCTCTTAAGCTGCACAAATTAAACTATTAAAGGCAGATGTAGGATCTTCAGAAATTTCCAAAAAACTGTTTCAAACAACTGCCATTGTGAGATATAAAGACCTTCCTTCTTTAGTATCAAAAAATATTAAATAACAAAACTTATTTAAATGCCAATTTTGTCTGAAATCTGACTAAAATTGTGGCTTTCAGATTATTAATTTATTATTATTTTATTTTTAGGTTGAAATTTTGTGTTTTTTTTTTACCAGGATACCTCTTGATTTTTAGAGTATAAAACATATAATATGGATATATCATTTGATCCGGATGTTCAATCCACTTATTCCTTCCTACTCAGCTATGGGTGAGATATTATTTTTTTGAAAATGCTTAAAAACCGTCCTTATTTTGAAATTAATTAATAATATATATTTTTCACCAACAAACTATGTATAATAATAAGAAAGGTTGATATTATATTTTATGCTATGTTGCTCTTCTTGTTTATTTTAGGAATATAAATTTTCTACAGTAACTAGTAAATATTATCTACATCAAAATGAAAAAGGAAAAATATTGTCAGATTAATTTGGAATCAGTACATTGTCTTAGTGCCAGATGATGTTGCTAACTTTAGGCATAGATCATTTAAATACTGTAATATAATTTAAATAAAATAACAAAGACAAACAATTTCCCCTTTGAGAAGAAGAACTATGTTAATTTAAACATATTCTTTCTTCCTCCTTGAAAAAGACCTATCAAAATTTAACTAACTTTTTATAAATATGGTTATACTTTTCACTTTAAAAAAAATTATAACAATTTGATAGTTTTGTATAAAAAAATAACAGAAAGTAATAAGTCTTGCAACCTTACTAATTTTATAATTATGATAGAGGGAAGATTTAATACTTTCATAATAATTCTTGGTTGAGTTGCTTTACTTTTTATTATTTTCAAAAATGTCCCCCCTCCCATCTTGAGTAGGAAAGAGAGGGAGTAACTCAAACATTTTAAGTGGAAACTTTCAATGTTTTAGTTAGGAGATGCAGTAATAAAGTTCAATGAAAATCATGCTTGATTTCAGTTTAATAAATATTTTAACTATTCTCTCTGATCTATTAAAGAATATGCTTTGACGGGTGTAAAAAACTGAAACAGATAAGATTTTAATTATATGTAGTAACTAAAACTTTTTTTTTACAAAAAATATTGGTTGATAAGCCATTTTTTTGTAATATATGAAAATTCCACAACATTATCTTTGTTGTTTCCATTTTGGACTTCTGCCATTTTACTTGTGTTAATAAGTTTTTTAAATTAGATGTTTCAAAATGTATGTCACTATTTAAATTATTTGCTCCTCTTTCTAAAAATGGATGTCTAAAAAGAACTCTAACGAAAAGGTAGAGTAACTGACCCAAGAAGTATTATGAAGTCTCTATCATTATTAGAAAATTTGTCAGGGATTATTTTCCACCATGTGTATTCAAAATTTCAGCCCATTTCCATAGCCAGCATATTTTAAATTTTCTCCAACATTTCCCTAGGCCTTATTGCTTTTTTAACCACTGCTTACGAAATCTTTTATTATCTAATCTTTTGTAATTGACGTTTTGTAGTGTTATACATACTAAATATTATTTTTATGTAAGTAACAGAAGTTCATCACATAACTGGATAAGGAGAAGATGTAACTGGATTGTGTAATGCAAGAAAATGAAAATACAGGAGAGTCAAGAGTTTAAAATTGCACCTAAAGTTTCCCACTTTTAATTCACTCGATACTTGCTTTGGTTTCTTGTGTACTTACTTAACATAACTTTTGACAAGATACATTTGTCATGTATAAAACATATTTATACCTAATAGCTGATTGTTGCAATTATTATATGCTAGTACAGTTTTTAGTATAATACCTCATCGTAACTTCAGCTGAATTAACTTAATTTACCAATTATAATATGGATTCTGGCACTGCTTTATTTTATCAATTGTTACTTTTCCAAACAGATCCTGTAATTATTATTCAATAAAAGTGTATTTTAATCATTCAGTATTTAGATAACTTGGTAATTGTAAGTTTTCTTTTTACAAAACTGTTAAGTTATTGATAATATAAGTTGTATATTCATATACAGTTTCTTATATACATACACTTGTGAGTGTTTTTGTCTATTTTATACAAGAAGTGTAAAATATTTGTACTGGTGTGGCCATTGTGTTATGTCAGATACAGAAAAATATGATCACAATCTGTGAGATGATACATAGAGCAGGGTGTGCTATAGGAAATTATCTAAATACAAGCGTGCAATGAGTGTAGGTTAAATAGTGCATATATGTCAATTCATGGTAATCCTAGTTTGGCATGACATGCTTTCTAGGTATGGTCCTTAGATCTTTCAACACTTGAATATAATTGCTTAACACTATTAATTCTGTTAAACCAATCAACACAACAGGGAACCAGCTTTGATAACTAATTTAGAAACATTAACATAAGGGGACTTATATTTTAACTTATCAAAATGACTAAAAACACTTTAGGCGTATTTTAACAGCATTTTAGGCCTTTGCACTGTAAGGTTATAGAACTAAGAAATTTCTATAAATGGAGTTGACGCTACGAACCCCGATGATTTAACCCGATATTTAAATCTTTATAACAACTGGCGAAATGAAAACGTAGAATGCACTTATCGATTGGCCATATAAACAATACTTTGGTCAAAAGAGATAGAATTACTGAAAGTGTCTGACTTTGTCTTTTTTAATGTTAATAAATGCGCTGTAGAGTTTAAAAATTCTGTGCAAGTGTATAAAACATTTTGGTTGTATCATTGACAGAATTATAGAAAGTACTGGTAATTCGAGCCATTAACTCCAAATATATATTTTTTAAATGAGTGAGAAAGAACTTTATGTAGCATGGCTCATGATGCATGGTTTTAGTTTTACACACATGGTCGGCATTGCTTAGTTCACAAGATTTTTTGTTAGTATCTTGTATTTCTTAGAATTGTAGTCGAGCCACATTTTATCGCTTAAAATATGTAAGTTAGTGTCAAGTTGACTGGTATATCTGACATCGAAGATATATCTAGAGAAACTGTATCAGTGATGACTCACCTTGAAGGTTTAGCACCACTAGACTCGGCATTGTGTTAAGTTCAGCAACAAGCGGAAGCTACTCTGATTGACACTATGCTGCTTAGAAGTTGATGTGGCATAACTCCTAAAAAGTGAGGCTTTATTGTAAAACAAGATACAGTAGAGTCCCGCAAACTCAGCGTAATGTGGACCGGAAGTGTGCTGAGTTTGTGAAATGCCGGGTTATCGGGAATAAGGGCAAAAAATAAATTGTAATTTAAACCCAAAGCGGCGGCGATATCAAACGACTTTGTCGATAGCGGTATCCCATTGTCGGCAGTGTAAAAACACCGCGGCACCAAAGCGGCGCCGATATCAAACGACTTCGTCGATAGCGGTATCCCATTGTCGGCAGGGTAAAAACACTGCGGCACCAAAGAGGCGCCGATATCAAACGACTTTTTCGATAGCGGTATCCCATTGTCGGCGGCATAATAACACCGCGGCATTGGCACCCGTCGATATAGCAGACATACACCTGCAAAAACGTTTGATGGGCCGCTTTTTTCCCATGAATCAATTTAGTATACATTATGGAAAATATAACATTTCTTTTCAGTTTTCTTTGACAAGTATGCACAGTATATACAGTAAATAAAAATGAGCGAGTTACGAAAACGGAAGCGTGTGTTGGTTTCGTTTGTGACGCGGTTAAATGTGTTAAAAAGACTTGACAGAGGGGAGTCTGTAAAAAAGCTTTGTGACAAGTTTAACGTGGGAAAAGTACCATCAACGATTCGAGCGATCGAAGTTAATGCCCGCTTTCGGATCTGTCGAACTTTTACGAGCATCGCTGTTTTTAGAAATATATATTTTTTCCCGTCGGGGTCGCCGAGTAATCCGGACTGCCGGGTTATCGAGTGCCGAGTTTGCGAGACTCTACTGTACTTGAAAATTTAAAAATAAAATTTTGTTTGTTATTTTAATAATGGTAGTCTAAACAAGTATACACTATACAATTATTTAAACTTAATTTTCTACTTATTAATTATTATTTTTTTTACATACATACACTAAGTTTTTTGTTCTTATTTCCATATAATCCGAGTTTCTTGCAATTCGAGGTTACCTCAGCCCAAGTTAGCTCAAATTACTAAGATCCTACTGTATTGTTATAAAAGAAATAGAATAATGGCAAAAGTTTGTGTAATATAAAAATGAGAATTCTTTTGATTGTAGATTTATTAGTAACATTTTACTATCCATAATTTTCATATTATAAATATACTGACAGTATGCCTATTAATTTGTCAATTTGTAACCTGATGGTGTGAGTAGAGAATTTCTATATAAAATTAAGTTTTTCAATCGTCATTCTGACAAGCCTAAGCATGAAAGTTTTAAAATAATTTAAATCCTTTTTATCTATAATTTTGTAATAACTAAACCCAAAATACCTAAATTATTTCAACGTTTTTGGAATTAGATTCAGTGTAAAATTAAGTTAATCCCAATTTTTACAATAAAAAAAATACCCTAATGAATTTCTAGCTAAATTAAAATTTCAAACCTTGGGCTCACAAATGTTTAACCCTGAATGTAGTTTTTAAACCTAATAAATGTGTGTTAGTAATTGCTATTTTAGGGTTATAAACTTTTTTAAAAAATCATAAACTATGTTAATTGCCTGCATTTTTAATTCAGGTATTCTAAAAAAACTAGGCCTAACCTACAAGTTTGCAATTTATCTCTTAAATAAAGCCTATAAATACATTTTAAAAAAATTGCTTCTTTTTTCAGCACTCTTATCAACTTGGTTTCTTACATTTTATACATTAATTTTGAATAACCTTTTTAATTAAAGAGTACAATTTTAATATTTTGCTTTTGTAAGCAAATAGTTGTTGAATTAGGTTATAATGACAACAGTAGAGTTGCTTATTGCAGATGCATCATTAAACAAAAACCGAATGAACCTTATGTATTTATTTGTCTTTTTATTAGGGTTTTTTGTTTTTTATTCATTCATCTGCTTTATATTTAATATCTTACTGATCACAACCCACTTCTGGTTTATTTTTGTTAAAATTTCATAAATGGTTTCAGGTTTTAATCCTATTGTGGTATTTAATTGATGAATTAATTGTAAATGTTGTAGGATTCTGGTTTTATAACAGAAGTTCATCACATAACTGGAGAAGGTGAAGATGCTGGAGTAGTTTATTGTGAAATACAAGGAAGGGAAAACACAGCAGAATCCAGAGTTTATTTAGAGTTATTGCGTACAATCTATCCTGGTCACTGTGCTTATAAATCTGAAACCGGAGGGAGAATGAAGAATCTTAGAGAAAGTACAGATAACGTCAAGGTAAGTGCAGAAATAATCAACCCCTCTGCAATCAGAAATTTGCTTATCAAGTTTATTTTAGCAAATTCAGATGTAAACAAAATGTTTCATTTTAAAATCTATAAGAAATTTAATCAAAGTTTCTTCGTAAAATTTAAAAAAGTTGTAATCTCAACATGACAAATTTAACAGATCTAGGGACTGAGAAAGTTATTGTTAGGAATTTTCAGATCATCAAATTGCCATCATCTGATGTAGTAAAATTTGACCTGGAGTAGGTTGGCTATATTAATGGCAGCCATGGTTGACTATGAAAAGGTTGGGCATGAACAGAAATATTTTGTCAGCTAATTGAAATGAGGGCATTGATACTATGCTAAACAATCATGTTCAGTTGCCAAGTGGAAATTGGCGACAGATGTTCTCATAGAATCTTAATGTTTTCATTGAAGAGGTCTGAATTTCAATTTATCATCCAAGTCTTCTTTAATTTTCTGATAGAAGGTAGTTTAATATTTATATTTTAGTTCTTTCATCCTTCCGTTAACGTATAAGTTCCTAATGTCTTCTGTTTTATAGATGTACCTTTTCATGAGCTGCTTCATTTGCTTTCAATTCTCTATGCTATGTGGTACCCAGTGCATTTCCATACTACAACTAGTATTTTTGATAGGTTTGTAATTATTTTTATATGTATTATAACAGGAAGCTCTTTGGTTTGTACAGCTGATTTTAATTATAAATATAATATAATTATTTTTAAGCCAGGGTGTGGTGATTTAGCCACCATTGGCCTCCCCCTCCCCTTCCCTATCCGGTATGAACACGACAGACTTGATAACACAGGAGTCGTGCATCAACCAGTAGTGAAAGAAGACGTCTGTGACAACGCTCGTCGCTTCTTTTTTAGTAGTGCCCTAATATGAAAGTATGCTAAACCCATAGGAATAGGGCCAGTACGGTCCTAGGGTTATATATAGGCGCATCAGGTTTTTGGAATTGTATTATTGAGCTGTTGAGAACAAGAGTGGTGTAAGTCATTTTTTTCTCACATTGAGTTAAGAGCACATAAGACAACATCTACCTTCATTCTGTTTTGTGCATTAATGGTGTATGTCTAGCTTGACTAGTTTTCCTACAGATGGCAGCACTTTATAATATCAACAATTCATTTGACTATAGCAGTGGGAGCATAAATGGTGTAAGTCATTCTCTTGAGGTGTTTTGTAAACAAAGAGAGTGTGTGGTTAAAAAGTTAATACAATGCATGGTGATAGTGATTCTACACTTCCTGATGATCCAGATGTGGATAAGGATTATAATCCTAGTGATTCATCTTCAACACAGTCAGGTAAATTTACATTGAATTATATTTTTAGCTCACATGTAAGACATAACCTAAAATTTTATTTTACAAGAGTATAGATGCAGCACATTCTATGTATTTAAAATTGTGTTTAACTAAATTGACTGATATTTTATCCAGCATTGTATTGAGGTATTTATAAATTTAGAGCCTACAATTTCATATTCCTGTCTAGTAGGCTACCGGTAAGCCTACAACTGACTTGCACCACTTTTGCCCGCAATTCTTAGAGATGTCAGTACTAATGTGAGGCAATTTCTTTATTTTAGATGGTGATGGAAATGAAACTCAAAACAATAACATAACTGAAAACAATTTACTAAAAAGAAGAAAACGAAATGAAGCAGGTTGGAAGAGAAACTTGAAAAAACATAAACGCAACTCAGGCTATGGAAAACAATTTGTAAATACGCAATGCTCATGTAACAAGAAATGTCATGAAAAAATATTAGAGGAACAGAGGGAAATGTGCTTCAAGTCATTTTGGAAACTTGAAAATTATTCTAAACAGAATAGCTACATTTGTGGTTTAGTGAAAAGAGCTGCTGTCAAGCAAAGAAGAAAACGTGATGGAAGTAGAGGGGAAAAGGGTTGTACCAATAAGTACTTCCTAACTATTAATAACGAAAGTTTAAATGTTTGTAAGCAATATTTTCTTGCAACGTTTCAACTATCAGATGGTAGAATGACTCGTGCTCTTAAAAAAGAACAACACGGTCTAGTTGGAGAGGACTTGAGAGGAAAATCTGCAAGTGTAAACAAAACTAGTGAGATAAAAATCACTGAAGTAAAAAATCATATCCATAGTTTTCCAGCATACACGAGTCATTACACTAGGCAGAATAACCCAAATCGAAGGTATTTAGATAGTGGACTAAATGTAAGAAAAATGTACAATTTGTATAAAATTTGCTGTGAAGAAAATAATACCCATCCTGTAAGTGAAAATATTTACCGGGGTATCTTCTATGAGGAAAACTTACATTTCCACGCTCCTTTAAAAGATACCTGTCAACTCTGTGACAGACTGAAACTGAAAATTGAAGTTAGCGAAGGTAAAGAAAAAGATGATCTCAAAACCCAGCATGAATTACATTTACGCAAAGCAGAAAAGGCAAGGCAGGCGATGAAAGATGATGGCGAATTAAAACCAGAGGATGGTTATCATGTTATTTCTTTTGATTTACAGAAGGCTTTAGCATTTCCTAACCTTACAACATCAGTCGCGTATTACAAAAGGAACCTTTATTGTTACAATTTAGGCGTGCACAATTTACAGACCAATAAAGCAAACATGTATGTCTGGGATGAAACTACAGCTTCGAGGGGATCGCAAGAGGTAGCTTCCTGTCTCTCAGTACATTTTGCAAATGAGGCAGTTGGAAGAAAGCACATTGTAATGTTCAGTGACAGCTGTACAGGCCAAAATCGTAACATAAAATTGGCATTAACTTTAATGAAAATTGTAATGGACCCTACAAATGAAATATCAGTAATTGATCATAAATTTCTTGTCTCTGGGCACTCATACTTGAAAAATGACTCTGATTTCGGCAACATTGAGAAGTCTGCTAAAAACAGGGTTCATTATGTACCATCTGATTGGTATGAAACCATTCGAACGGCTCGGACAAAGAACAGATTTGTTGTCCATGTAATGGAACAGGAAGAATTCAAATCAACTCAACAACTGGAGAAAGCAGTGATAAGAAAAAAGAAAAATTTAACCGGTATGCCAGTAAACTGGCTTAAGATTCAGTGGATCAGGTTTACTAATGAGACTCCCCACACTATGTTTTACAAAACAACTCTTGACAGAGACATGGAGTTTGAAAAACTCATTCTACCGCCTATGAAACAGAACCAACAATCATTGGTGAATATCAGACAAAGAAGGCTATTCAATGTCCCAAGACCGATAACTGAGGCTAAAAAAAAGGACTTGCATGATCTCCTTCCATTTATACCTCCAGTTCACCACCAATTCTTTACAGCATTGAAAACTTCAGAAGAAGTGGCCGATATTGGGCCGTTGGAACACATTGAGGAAAATATTGATAACGTTGAATAAAATTTATGTATAATAATAATAATTTGTGTATAATTTTTGATAATGTCTTAAAATCTTCTTTGATTTCTTTTTATTAATGAGAAACAATATTTTTTCCTTTTATATTACTATTAAATTTATTAGTATGTAAATAAAACAGTTTAAAACATAGTGTTTCCTCATTTCAATGAAATAGTATTAAAACATTAAGCAGTAAAAGTGGTGTAAGTCAGAGAAAAAATGTAGTGCTGAAAAATGTTTGGTGCATAAATGGTGTAAGTCAAAAGTTTAATTAATTTCTTTTGAACGGTTATGTGTTTCACTATGAATTGTATAGTATTTAAAAGAGTAATACTTTATAAGATAAACGGTAAAAGCGGTTTACAAAATATCTTTGTCAGAATTTTTTAATAGGATTTTAACTTTACCATTCAATATCTCAAAAGGGTGTTTTAGTGACTTACACCACTCTTGTTTATACGGCCATGTTTATAATTTTGAAACTTTAGCTTTATTGCTTTATTTAATCCTTGAATATGGAGTTTCAACAAGAAATATCTGCTGTTACATTAAATATAAGTTGGTGTTGTTCTTAGTAATGTAGTTTTAAATTTAGATCTTGTCAAAAAATGGCTAGCATTAAGATTCGCCCAGTGTACATACCATTAATTTACCACACGATCTGACGCCCCGGGAACGCATACTAAAGCAGATCCGCATTCACCCAAAAAGATACAGCGCATTGAAGCATCATAGTTTAGTGTGGAGTAGAGAGAAAAGTGTTTATTATAAATGTTTGCTTGTGTTTCTTTATTTCGATTAGGTCCATCTTTGTTTATTCTAATTCAGTTTTTTGATTCAGCATATTTATGGTTTCAAGTGTAATCTCGGTGCCTAGAAAGGAAGTTCACAACTTTTAATAGCTTACTAATAATGTTTACTTTAATAAGTTTACCAATGATAAGAATAATTAAAGATAAATGTAAAATGCAATTACAATGTAATTCTATATGCAATGTAAAATGTAATTAGATCCTTTAAATATAGCTTTTAATTTATGAAGCCGATAAATCACTTTAATAAAATTGTTTGTACTTAAGATTTCCTTGAGACAGATGAAATTTGGTTATCTTTAAATAACAACAAGTCAAATCTTAACTACTAGATAATTAAAAACTATTAATCTTCCTAATGACAATATTGTTTTGAAAATTTTATGATCAACATATTTGAAGTGTGTTCAGTCAACCATATAATAATTTATGCCGTAAATATCAATCGCTTATCTTAGTCAATGATTATAAGAAATAAGCTGATGAAAAATCAGTCTTTAATCCATAATTACTCTGAAACGTTTTTATCATTCAAACTTTCAAACTTCTCGTTTGAATAATTTTTATTGTAACAATCACTCATTCATTACCTATATTAATGAAATTTAGTATGTGTATTTGAACAATTTTGTTTACACGACAAAACCTTTATACTTTTTTGATTTTTTAACTACAAATTTTTATAAATAATTGTAACAACTGTAAATAAATAAATATATTATTTTTTTCATTATTTTTATTTTTTAACTAGACTGACCTATTATCATAGCGATATAAAAATCCCATTAGTCTAGATATGGAAGGAATAGGACGAGGTGGTTTGTTTCAAGGACATATGGTCACAAGAGTTGAAGTAGTGGTGAATTCTTAAATTGTAATTGTTCATTTATTAGTAATAATTTGTTTTTAAAAAATGGTAATGATATAAGGATAAAAAGTGTGTGACCAATATAGAAACAGTATATTTTCTAAATATATATTATGATTGATTGTGTAACTGCTGTGAAAATGTTAAAAATATTACCTCTCAGATGTGTGTAATTAGTAAAGGATGTATAAAAAAGGAAGCAAGGATTTGAAGTAACACCACCATGGATCTATTTCTATTTAGTATTATATCTTTTACAATCAGTAAAAATACCTTTTTTAAATGACTATAAATCATCATAAATGGTTATTTATTAGCGAGCTTTAGATAGTGAATATTAAACTATTTTAACATTTATGCATATAATTAAACTCTTAAAGGGGATAATTACATGAATTAAATTTATGTTAATCAGATTGGTGTATGAGTATAGTTTAATATTATCTCTAAACATCCCCTCCTTATATATATATATATATATATATATATATATATATATAACTTCTTATATATAGAGAGGTAACTTTTTTTTATAACTCTCCCATAAGACCAAAACATAAAATTTAGCTTTTCTCAAAATCTGCTCTCACTATTTCTACTAAAATTAGATCCTAAGGTTATAAATTAAAACAATTGGATTGTATCCCCAAAATGCAGATATCAATCAAAATAAACTATATAAATGCTGTCAAATTTTGGTTTATAAAAATAGTAAGTTCCCTAGTAAATTGATAAAGACTATAATAAATTCTGACCACTATCAGGTTTATTTTGGTATTTTTTCAAATTGTATATGAACTGTAACTGTAATTTTTATTCCACACAATTTGCCAAATTGATTTTTCCAAATGTCACATTCTTTTTTCTTCTTTAACACATTTAGTTTATACCCATTAGACTAATGTGTCGTAGGTAACACACAGGAAATACATCATCAACCTGGGTCGAACCTGTGTAACTTTTCACTAGTCCGAAGTGTGACAAGATGATAACGTGTTATTCCACATCCTCAGTAAATTTCGACTTTGTTTACATTTCATTAAAATTTTATTAAAATAGCTTGGACTGATTTTAAGATATTTTACCTTTTTTGAAATCATTCATAATTATGTTGGACTTTGTAACAGATAATTTCTGAACTGCCATTTTTAGGAAGTTTCCTGAACATTTATTTTTGTTTAGTTAGTAATTGGTAATGCTATGTAGGAAAATTTACATATTTGTGCACCATTTCATTTCATTTCCATTTTTTCCATTAGGTTCGAAACTATCACAAGAGTTACTACAGGCCTGAAAATTTAACTATGATAATTACTGGACAAGTTACACCTGAAGAGATTTTTAAAGCTCTGGAGCCAGTTGAGCAAAAAATATTATCAAAAGTACGTTAAAATCAAGGTAGTAAAACATTATTTTAATAAGTGTATTCATTGTATACATAACTGAAAACGTAATGTGTTATGCTGTGACCAATATCTATTAGAAAAGGCTGGGATCGGCTTTATATTACAAAACTAAGTTTGCCTATACTATAGAAACAGACACAGATATATATATATACAGCAATCGAAATAACTATTCTTCAGGAAGTTTCAAATTTTTGTATGCAATCTTGATGTAAATTTAATTGTTTAAATAGCAAAATGTTCATGTGATACATAATTTTCATGTAACATTTTATGAGAAACACTATGGTGAAAAACTTGTTTTTGTTTTTAAGAAATCAGCAACAAAAATTGTGCAAAAAATGAAACTGGAAAACTTGCAGTTATATTTGTGTTTTGTGTGCTCAGGTGCTGACAACACACATTAAAAAAAAAATAAAAAAAATAGAGTTAGGCATTTATTGTTTAGAAAATTTTAGGGTTGCAAATTATCTCTAATTTTGTTACAATGTTGCTAAGTTCATTAATAAAATGTTGCAAGGATTTTAAAATGTTTGCTGTTTCAATTACAGTAACAAGTTGTTAATGTTATAATTTTGGACATTGACTATTCAAAGTTAAAACTTGATATTTAAATCCAGGAAAGTATGTGAAAGTGTATGATATCATGTAAGCTAAGTTGAGTGTTCATTTTGGATGTTCAATCAATTACCAGAAACCTCAATTGCTTCTAAATAATAAATGTCTAAAATCAATCTTTTGGAAATATATGCCCTACTCTAAGCTACTGTTGTTTTCTGAAGGTGAAACATTACACAAAATTTTAAAATATGATTTCTTTAGATTCATTTCTTATATAATTTTTGCAACTTTGGTGTCTTGAGAAAAATTGATGAGTTTTACTATAGTTTTTTCTAGTAAAATTTTACATATTTTATACATATTGCTATTTTTACATATTATATATCTTGTTATTTCATTGACAGATATGTCATTATTTTTTGAAACTAATAGTTTTGTATTTGTACATATGTGCATCTGTTTCTGTTGTTTGATCACACCCAGGTTTTAATATTAAGCCGTTTCTAGACTTATTTAATACCCTGTATGTTTTAAACCTTTAAAGCACATTTAACACATTTTATTAGACTCTAGAGATTAATGGGATATTAAGAAATTATCTTTTACTACGAATAATGACCTGGATTGTTAATCATGATTGTAATTTGACCAATTTGTGAATTGGTAACTTAGTTTATTTCTAAACATTTACATTATAATACTTTTCCATAACACAATAAGGAAGGTATTGTGTTATTGCTAAAATTTTGATGACATTTTCACTGGTTCTCAATGGTTTTAGTCCCAAGTTTTATATTTACACCTTTTTTGGATAATTTCTATCAGTTTATCTGTCTCCTTTTGCCAATTTTGCATGCATTGAAAAAGAGTGGTCCGTTTGATTTAAAATATTGATATTTATTGTCTCTTAAGATTATGAGATTTTGGACCAAACTACTTAAAGTTAGAGGAGAGAATAAAAGTGAATGAT
Organism: Aphrophora alni; assembly: GCA_963513935.1. NCBI lineage: Eukaryota > Metazoa > Arthropoda > Insecta > Hemiptera > Aphrophoridae > Aphrophora > Aphrophora alni. Next base: position 29,830,292 of record OY740771.1, on the reverse strand, counting down.
ATTATCTCTTGAATAGATTGTTCTATTGATTTAAAATGACTAAAATTTAAATATACTATGAGTTGCTAGTTCATGTATTGAGTGTATGGGCTCTTTTTAGACATTGGTACAGTAGATTTATTTAAATATTTCAGTCTGTTATAAATTAATGAAATCATGTAGAGTTGTTTTGGGCTATGTATATGTTTCTCCATTAATAAGAATGATCGTATGTTGATTTTTGCTAGTTAGATTATTAAGAGTGATTTTTCACCTAAATATTCATTTCACTAGGTCAACCTTCATAAAAATTGACTGTGATTTTGAGGTATGCTGGTATTAAGGTTTATGCAGTTTAAAGGCCTAGTCTATTACTGAACTCATTTTCCAATTTACAGTTAACACTCCACATAGAATATTACTTGGAGGCTATTTAAAAGCTCCAGCAGTCACCCAATTTTTACCTAAAGGCTAATTGAATGTTCTAGAATTGCCACACACTTTTCAGACTGTTTGATCTGCAAGTATCATGTCTATCTTTGACTGTTATCTTTCTATAATCTTAGTTGTTATCTGTAGTGGCAAATCCTTCAAAATCCTGAGTATAAATCAAATAATAAAAGTAAAAATTTTAAAGTTGTTTTATTGACAAATATGATAAAATTTATGATGTTTATGTTTATTTCAATTGCTAAGTTCAATTTAATTTTGACATTTTCTATTAATTGGAAAGTCATGTGGTGGACATATGAATGATTTAGTTGTTTGTTTTGTAGATGAGTGGAACAACTTCTTTATAAGTCTTCAAATTTTAATTTGCAATTTAATATATATATATATATATATATATATATATATATATATATATATTATTTACACAATATTTATTATATTATTTGTATTTATTGTTGTTTAGGGAAGTCGAGGTAACTTTTTAAGACCGTGGCAAGATCCAGTGCCTCCTTTAGAAAGTTCAGCGGATGTGTCTGTACTTTATCCATGTGATGAAGAAGTCAATGGCATGATTTATGTTGGTTGGCGAGGTCCTTCGGCAGTTACAGATCTCTATAAGTTAGTATTTTATTTTTATAAAATATTAAACACACTGATAATAAAATTAAAAAAATTATTCTTTTGACATATGTTTCTAGGATAGCTGCATGTTCAGTCTTATTGAAGTATTTGACAGACACTTCAGTTAGTCCACTACCTAAAGAATTTGTTGAAATTCCTGATCCATATGCTAGCAAAGTAAGTAGAACTTAACATGTTATATTCAAATCATGTTATTTATAAGTTGAGTTTTCTATGCTATTATATTTCAGTTGCTTATTAATAAATTTCTTTGAAATTTAGCTATTACATAATTACAGCTTTTTTTTTTCTCAACAAAATTAAAACCGATGACCAATTAAATTAGTACCATTCTGGTTCGTCACTCATAAATTATTAATCTAGATTACTAAATTATTTTCTTTCTTTAGATTTTCTTTAATTTGGCTCATATATGCTTTATTATGCCTTAGACAAGTTTATTGGCAATTCTGAGCACCATGGTTTAGTTGATAAAGATCTGTATCTAACTCGGTACTGTTCGTATTTGGAACTGTCTATAAGTTGGACAGATTAAATCCAAGTTGATGTTATTAATTTTTTCCATATATTGCTAGTGCTTTGTCTTCATTAGTATAATGGATATAGAGTAAAGTCATTAAACATAAACATAATATCTTTGGTTAAATTTTAAATGATGGCCATGTTTAAGTAGTGTTTAAATTAAAAAGTAGTGTTGACCTCTCATCAAAAATACAAACATAATCTATGAGAAAAAATATATGACAGTACAAATGATACAGGGTGATACAGAAAAACCTTTACCATTTTAATTTAATATTAGGCTAAACATTTATTAAGCACACAAATTATATAAAACTGCATCAAATGTATAGAAAAACTCTGAAAGCAATAGATGTCATAGTAGCAGTTGTTATGGTAGTATATATTATTTACTTTTGTACTGATTGTAGAGCCTACTGGTGGCAAACATTTATAATTTTTGTTGGATAGTGAACATTTATTTGGTTAATATAACTTATTTAAAGTAAATGTTGGAAGTGTCCTCCTCATGTATTTAAATATAACTCCACCCATTGCTTCATGTTTTCAGATATTCTAAGAAGTATGTTTATGTCAATACAGGCAAAACTCGTTAATCCGAATATTTGTTTGCTCGAGGCGTTCGGACTATCAAAAAGTTTGGATTACTGAGAAAATGCAAAAAAAAAGATGCCAGAAATAATCTAAAACAAATTTTATTACTGTACAATAAATTTAAAAACTACAGTACAGTACATAATAAAGTTGTACAATATGTGTCACACAATAAACTGTGTACTGTATGGTAAAACCATTTCTCCAAATAACTTTGTACTAACAGTGAAATGACCTGACTAGTGACTGATCTCAACTACATCCTTTACTTTGTTTACGTTTCCGTTGTTGTGACATGGGAATTCTAAGAAATGGCAACTGAAGGCCGTTCGGAGTAGCACAGTGTTAGGAGTACCGTGCGTGCGGATTAACGAGGCCCGCCTGTATTGTCTTTTCTTTAAAAATTACCAAATATCACAAAAAGGGGAACTGAGGTTGGGCTCTCTGGGTGGCCACAGATCTTTTGAAATAATTCAGTTTCTATTTGATGAAAACTGGTTTGAGAGCTTATGAAGCACCAGATGTTTTTTGGCAATTTGTACCATCATGCTGAAAGTAGTCTTGCATCAACTCCATGTCATCAAGTTGTTGCACAAATTACATATAAATCATACTGTTAACGATTTCAAAAAATAAAATCGTTTAAACAATCCTGATGGCAGATATCATGCAATAAATAGAGAAACAACAATCTTGTTGGATTGCAGTAGATGTGCATTGATTAGTTGTGGGTTTTTGGGTCCAGTTGTTTATAGATTACATGAGGTGGATAAAATTGTCTACTACAATAACAAATATAATATCTAAGTGTTTAAAATATTAAAATATTCTTGACATATCATCACCATATTTTGCATACTTTGTAATTGTTTTATGACGGACCAGTTTTTATTAAATTTGTAAAATTGGCTAATAAGATATAAAATATAATATTTAGGTAAATGATTTTATGTTTGTATTTTTGATGAGAGGTCAACACTACTTTTTAATTTAAACACTACTTAAACATGGCCATCATTTAAAATTTAACCAAAGATATTATGTTTATGTTTAATGACTTTACTCTATATCCATTATACTAATGAAGACAAAGCACTAGCAATATATGGAAAAAATTAATAACATCAACTTGGATTTAATCTGGCCAACTTATAGACAGTTCCAAATATGAACAGTACCGAGTTAGATACAGATCTTTATCAACTAAACCATGGTGCCCTATTCTTCATCGTTATGGTCTTTAACAGGCTGGTGATGCGGCATTATCTAGGTCTGCAAAATATCTTACCTTGTCTAATGACTCAATCCTGTTGGCAAGGTCATTATATTTAGACCATATATATATATATATATATATATATATATATATATATATATATATATATATATATATAGTTCTTTGTGGGTTTCTAAAGGACTCTATACTTTGGTTATATACCTATGGTTTAAAAGTGAGGGGAGGTACCTTTAGAACTTGCCTCCCTTTGAACAGTGTTAGCACATTCTTGGAACATATTATAATATCGATAACTTTGCGGCGATGCTTACCCATGTGTCACCAATTTCCTGATGTGCTGTAGGTACCTTTAGAACTTGCCTCCCTTTGAACAGTGTTAGCACATTCTTGGAACATATTATAATATCGATAACTTTGCGGCGATGCTTACCCATGTGTCACCAATTTCCTGATGTGCTGTAGGTACCTTTAGGACTTACCTCCCTTTGAACAGTGTTAGCACATTCTTGGAACATATTATAATATCGATAACTTTGCGGCGATGCTTACCCATGTGTCACCAATTTCCTGATGTGCTGTAGGTACCTTTAGAACTTGCCTCCCTTTGAACAGTGTTAGCACATTCTTGGAACATATTATAATATCGATAACTTTGCGGCGATGCTTACCCATGTGTCAACAATTTCCTGATGTGCTGTAGGTACCTTTAGGACTTACCTCCCTTTGAACAGTGTTAGCACATTCTTGGAACATATTGTAATATCGATAACTTTGCGGCGATGCTTACCCATGTGTCACCAATTTCCTGATGTGCTGTAGGTACCTTTAGGACTTACCTCCCTTTGAACAGTGTTAGCACATTCTTGGAACATATTATAATATCGATAACTTTGCGGCGATGCTTACCCATGTGTCACCAATTTCCTGATGTGCTGTAGGTACCTTTAGGACTTACCTCCCTTTGAACAGTGTTAGCACATTCTTGGAACATATTATAATATCGATAACTTTGCGGCGATGCTTACCCATGTGTCACCAATTTCCTGATGTGCTGTAGGTACCTTTAGAACTTGCCTCCCTTTGAACAGTGTTAGCACATTCTTGGAACATATTATAATATCGATAACTTTGCGGCGATGCTTACCCATGTGTCACCAATTTCCTGATGTGCTGTAGGTACCTTTAGGACTTACCTCCCTTTGAACAGTGTTAGCACATTCTTGGAACATATTGTAATATCGATAACTTTGCGGCGATGCTTACCCACGTGTCACCAATTTCTTGATATGCTGTTACTCATGGTCAAACCTTGTCACATTTTATGGAAATGGTCCCAAAGGATTTGGTATGAATGTCCGACTTTGTCCAAAAGACCATTGTCGGACAAACGCCCAAACTAATAACCCATCTTGTACAATCTCACCCAACCTAAACTGAATCCCAACCTTCTTTTATGAGTTTATTAAATGTAATATTATTTACAATAATTAATTGGTAAAAACTTAATATAATTAGGCTGTTAATCAACGGTTTTTGGGATTGTCTGAATCCGACAACACGTTTAATTAACAGCCAACAGTTAATTTATAGGTCTTGTTTGTTGCACAACACCCCGTTTCCCATGACCCTCCTCAATTAATTATTTTAGCCTCCCATTATTTTTAATTAGTTGTGCATTTCAATTTCAAAAATGAAAAACCTATCAACCCTCTCCATGAGACCGGTTCTGACTGTTGTGAAACAGATGGGCTAGCTCATCTTTGGTGCTGGTTCACCACACACACACACACAGATCACATCCTTGTCACAACCAAAAATTTGACAAATCCACAAGGCTACCTGATGCCACAGTCACCCCCAGTTGTAAGAATTCCCCCCCCCCTTTTCCTGGATATACCAGTTAAATGTAAAAAGCAATGCACTACAGACTGGCTGAGGAAAATGACAGGGCTGAATGAGAGAAAGGAAACGAGGATATGATGGCATGAAACCAGTGGTGCAATTAACCCTTCAACTGGTGCTCGACCACTTTTTGCCTTCAAAAGTGGTCGTGACATTAGTCATGGCTCACTTCACCAACTATAAAACACGTATTTTGCAATTCAACATTACGCCCACTTAGAATTGTCCTACCACAATAAATAAAACACCGTTGGAAAGCTAATGTTCCGTAGATGCATAATCATGCAAAAAAAAAAAAAAAAAAAAAATACCACAAAACGTTATAAATAATATTCCAAAAATTGGTGAAGTTCGCATATTATTGATGCGTAAAATCGTAAATTTAAACTCTGCGCCTTTTCGTAAAACACGACACCATTTTTCCCGATATGATTACAACTCTATTTATCTGTCATTTAAGTCAACTAAAACACTGTTCTATAGATCACATGTTTCTCTTTCTAACCGTAGATTTCAAATTTTTCTGCTTCTAACAGATCCAGAGATATATCTATTTGACCATAGAACAAACGTGACGAGACGAAATTCATTTGGCATTCGGTGCAGTTTAGGAATAGACGTAATCTATTTTCTATGTTTTAAAAACTTATTTTTCTTTACAGTATGTTGTAAGGGAAATTTCATTCTATAAGTTGGTACCACTTGATATAGGCAAATACTTACTTGAAGGTTTTGTTTTGATCTCCAAACATAGCAATTGTGTGACGTAAAAACTGTAATATTGGGCGTGGCGCATATTGTTTTGGGGTTAGATATTTGTTATTTTGAAGGTTTGTGTATACAAATTGTATATAAATTGCGTATAAAAGTTACAATATATGTGTTTCTATATCTAAAGTTTATGTTTTTGAGTGATAGTTTAGTTTGTGAACGTTCTTATTATTTGTGATAACCTAGGCCAATATTGTAAGTATAGCCTATATGCAAATTTTCATATATTTAGTGTTTTATATGATTATACAAGTGAATATGTGTGTTATTCTTTGTAAAGTATATTGTCTTAGTAAAATATAATGATTTTATCTTAGGCCTAGCTTTAGAAAGTTACTAATTACGCCTAAATGATCGAGGTGTCAACCTAACCTCAAGCGTCAGAGAATCACGATTTTAGGCAAAATCGTCATTTTTATTTTCAAAATGTAACAAATTATTATTTTTTTCCCCTAAATATATTCACAAATATATTACAATTCTCAAGTAATGGTTGAAAAAATTCCGAAAAATGTATTAGTATGTTTTTGATTACCATTTTTGTGAAATTTCTGCTCCGTTACTCTTCGATTTTTTGGTATTTGACCAAAAAACTCCAAATGTGATTCATCTAACATTTTTTTTCACTACACACCTACATTCTATGCACCTTTCTGGACATAATGATATATAGTACTCTTGTATAAAATATATATTACTATATTTGGTAAAATATTGAAAGAAAAAATATATCTTTTGACATTATTTGATAAAAATATGTTTTTAAATTTTTTAAATGTAACAAATTTATTTTATTTTTTTCCTAAATATATTCAAAAATAATACACAAAAATTGTGTATATCTTAGAAAAAGGTAGTAAGCTATTGATTTTGGGTGATACAGGTTTTTCTGAAAAAAAGTTAATATCATTTTTGACATCTAACATACTTATGTGACCGTCTCCACTTCTTTTGACCAGCTGGAAGCTCCGGCTGGCTGGAGACCGCGTACACTTAGCCGAATCTTGTCAGGATGGGCCAAGGAGTCGGGTTAGGACGCTAATGAACGCACGCAACCAGTGAAATTAAATATTATATTTATTATATGCCGAATTAAATAATACAGAATTGATTATAATTTAAGAGAAAGACATAACGGTAAGACTAGGCCTTAAAAGTGGCCGAAAAGCATACCGATGAATTTAGTAGCACGCGGCCGAAAAATGGACTGACCTCGTCCCGTGGCGGTCTTCCGTCTAGCGGCTCTCGGACAAGACTCGCGCCAGACTCTCGGAAAAAGACTGACTGTAGGCTCGCTAGCTCAAGGCCTCCACTCCTCGTCTCTCCCCTCCCCTTCTTCTACGTCATATTGCACTGCTCATCAAAATCGCAAGTGCAATTCATATTTTAATAATTAAAATCCCTTTTCAATATATTCTAATTTATTATTATTAGGATTTTGGTTTGGTGGGCTCCTTGGCTGGGCCACATCACCCCCCTCCATACAATTCGAGCCGCACCACTCGGCTCGCTGTAAAGTGGTGGCTAATGTGACACTCCACTCATAAGAAAAAATAAATTTAAAAAAATCGCCAAAAATATACTACAAGATTTCTTTAAATTTTGAAAGAAGAAAGAGAAAATACGAACGTGAGGTCAATTCATTGCTGCCAAATGCTTTCAAAGTCCCCATGCGCCTTAATTAAAATTTTGAAATCAGTTAGCAATCTGCAAATAGGTGAAGACAATATAGTCTCCTAGCTACTATTGCCCCTTCTTATTATAAAAATTGATTGATGTAAAACAAAATGAGTGTCCATTTAGGCATTTTTTTTTTTTTTAATTTTTGCACTGTATTTACCCCCCTTGAATCAAAAAAAAGGAAAACCAAAATAAAATTTTGTTGTGTTTTACCACCCTGGGTGCGCATCTGCGGTCTTAAAGAGAGAAGTGTTCTTCTGTTACTTTCCTTTGATTGCTTTGCTTACAATCATTAAAATTTCAATATTTTATTCAGACTTAAATGATATATTCAAAATGTATCTGTTATAGGATTAAAAATCACCATGGCTTCATTGTGGGGATGCTCGGTTTCTGCATGGGCAACCTTACAGCACTTTGCTGTTACTCTAAATTGATGTTTGGTTTGTTAACAATTGAAGGGCACCCTTTGGGTCCCTTCCGTGCCTTGTCCTTTTGGACAAAGGCACTAGGCCTCTATAACAACTGTTGCTGGTATGATGGTGACATCTTTACATTTATTCCCCCACTACAGACCCGCCCCCGAAATCTACCATGGTGTTATCCTAAGAGAGAAAAAGAGAAAAAGAAAAAAAAACTTCTACTGTGAAATAGTAACTTAATTATAACAGAAGCACACTTTCTCATGATCCCAGATGCGTTCACAACATTTTGGTTGCGAACATAAAAATAAATATTTATAATATTATACTTCCCCCTTGTTTTCCTAACTGAATTCTCATTTCGTGTCCCATGATCCCGTTATTAAAAATTTCTCTTAAGTAAAATCATAATTCCTTTTTACAGATTGTTAACTATCTTTTATTTATTTATTTATTTATTTATAATTATTATTATTATTATTTATTATTTTTTTTTTTTTTTTTAATTTGCAACTATCACTTGCTTAAAAAAAATTCTTATAAAACATAATTTTCCATTCACGCGCGTCCCATAATTAATTATTGTACACCGTTATGTCTTTTCTTTTACAATATAAAATTACATTCGCTTTAGTATATTAAAAAAAAAATTGTTTTAAAGTTTTAAAGTTGAATGGTCATTTCCAAAAATAAATTAGTAAAAAAAAAAATTAGAATTAGTTATACATAATTTTTAAAAAAATAGGATTACAATAAAACAGATAAGAACACAACTATTCGCGTTTTTTTTTTTTTCCAAGTGGTGTATAGGTGTTGAGGTGCTGGTGTTGGTTGCTGTTGGTTGAGTGTAAGAGTGTTGATGATGCTGGTGGTTGAGTGTTGATGATACTGGTTCCAACGTTGGTTTTGCAAGTTCCAGCGTTACCTGTAAAAAATGTAAGACCTAGTTTAGTTTTTGCTTTACAGTAAGTTAATACTTACCATTCGTACCAACGTTGGAATAGACCATTAACTTATTTATGATAGAAGTGTAAAATTAAACTGGTTTTGAAAAAAAAAAAAATTTATGCATTTGATGTCGGTGAAGCAGTACTTTGAAGGTCACTGACTGGTTCTCCAGTGCCGACATGTCCCCTTCCATCTCTAAACACACAAAAAGAGTGTTAATTTCAATTATTAAAAAAAAATTATTATTATTATATTTTCTATATACTATAGTCTTATGCTATTTTAAATTTCTACAATGTCCCGTTTAAAAAAGATTAATAGTAATGTACACCGTATTTTTCCGGCAGCCTAATAAAGCTAAATTAAATAATCCATTCATACAAATTATCATTTATGCAAATCTACAATCACTCATATTCTCCTATCTTTTTTAATTAGCTATAACTATATCCATTTATTAACTACAACAAAAATTACATTACTTCCTTCAAGAAAAAAAAAACTATCTATGGCTTTACATAAATTTTACTCAAAATCATTAAACTATAGTATCTCATGTTAAAATTTTCCTTTTTAGGCCTTTCACAAAATGCATAACTTCGTTGTATTAACCTCAAAACTTTATTTATTTATAAAAATCGTCATATATTTCGTCGTAAAAAAAAATTATTATTATTTGCAGAACTCTTTGTTTCTGCCGTAGAATCGTCGTTATTTATTTTTCTTTATAAATACTCGTAGAACATTATTTATCATATATATCTCGTAGATTATCACCGTAGCATATTATTTCATCGAAGCATTTCATAAATAACCATAAAAAAATCATCATTATAACCTCTTAATACAACTAATTACTTCTTTCCTATAAAAAAAAACCCTATAAAGCCTTATTCTTCAACTTTGACACTATAGCCTCTTTCATTATTTATAAATCGATCAATATAAACTAATCTTTACCACTTATTTTTTCCCTTCTTTTATTTAACAAAGCAATTATGTTTATAAACTTACAAATTATCATTCATGCAATCTGCAATCACTCATATTCTCATATCATCTCGTAACGCATAAACTTTTGTCTTTGACCATATCCAATACTTAAATTATCACAAAAATAACCCAAAAATCGCTGCCTGGAAGTATGAAAAAAATAGAGAAAGTGTTGTAGAGTTGGCTTAGACGCCTAGGAAAACAAAAGACGATCGTCATGGCATTGCATTTGGGCCATAATAGTGACTGTACTCTGCATGAGTCACGTTTGTTTTAAAAAAAAACTTATTTTAAACGTATGTTTAAAAGATCCCTTATAAATATGAAATTTTCGGAAGTAAACGTCTACCCCATTTAGACTTCCGTACGTATTGGTTACGAGGTGATAGGAATTGTCTTATACTAACAAACACTCACATTTCACATCTCACATTCATACTATCTTATTCTAATTTATTTAACACATATCCTCAGAGACGTTTTACTTTTTTTTAAAAAAAAAATCTCCGTCAGAATCGTTCACTGTTCTGATTTCTAGAGGATATGTATACAAAAAAAATTAATATTTATTAGGTAATTTGAGAATATTGTTTTTATTTTTTCTTCAAAAAAAATTATCTAGGTGAACTATATCCCAAAAAACGGATCACATCTGAGCCGTTCATGTCCAAAACGCCATGCTAAATGAAGGTATGAACTCAGCGAGGACTATACCTAAGTCTCATTGCAATGCGGCCCACAGAACATGTTCAACCCAGACCTAACCCCTCCTCAGTACAGATTCACCTATCAAAATTTATAAAATATTTTGTATTAAATAAAAAGATTGTCATCATTATTTGTGATCATTCTGTACTCTAACCGATTAATTATGAAAAGTCCAATCCCAATTTTATTAAAGTGCAAGGTTTAGTGAGTGGAATAAACTGTAAATGCCGGACCTTGCATGGAGGCTAGATGTTGATGTAGGCCTAGTCAATAACAACAAACAAGCTGTCAGCTTCAGGCTGTGTCAGCTGAAATTCTTATCGCTTCAGGCTTCCACTGCTACGTCTGAATTGACTATCACTAGGTTTTAAATGTTTATATTGTACTTTGCTTCAATTAATATTTATTATTCTACATTAAGTTTTATAATGATAAAAATTTATTTAATTTTGTCCTACCAGGTTGTTATTGACATTGTTACTTTATTACATAATAAGATCTCCATTTTTCATGGCCTAATTTGTGATATGTCGCTTAAATGTTCATTTATACAGGGCTTCCTGTAAGTCTAGTTCCGTTTACAAGTCATTATATGAAAATTTAAGAATCACTAGTATTTTAATTTATTTTATTATTACGCCTCCGTCAGCTATTATTATTATTAGTCTATATTATTTTTTTAATGCTACGCGTGAATTAGACTTTGTATTCGGATACGGTGTAAGCAGTTTTGTTCACCGCGAGTTCATCAACACCGTTTCCATACGTTGCAAAATATATTTTGTTTGCAAAATATTTCAGTCGACAAGTACTTTGTACTTTGTGCCATATGTTGCGAAGTTAGGCACGTATTGCTGACGCGTCGCAACTCAATCTCACAGCTGTGGAATGTTGCCTTACTTCCAGGTTAACAAAGTTCATCTTGATATGACAGTTTTTTCCATTGTACGATTATTATATATATATATAAAAAAAATTCCGTTTTTACTGCCAATATTCCTATTTACCTTTATTAAATTATATATGTGAGATAAAAAAAAAAGTTCGATTACAAGCATATCCATTGATATGCCACACTTACCGATGTCATGTACAGGATGTCCCGTTATTTTATGAATGATTCTATTTATGAATTAAGTAAGTTTGTTTTTAAAGAAAAACAGAACAGAACCAAAATCTGTGGTTCGTGTCTATGTTAATACATAGTCTTAATTTTGTAGTGAGTTTTGGTACCCTTTTTTGGTTGAAAATCGACCACGTGCTTTATTTTAATATATTTAATTTAAAATATTCGGTCAAGTCTTACGCGCTAAAACCCTAATTGGTTGCACATTCTTATCTTATTACTAATATCTTAGTTTTTCAACATAGTTTAAAAAAATTATTACTTTCATTCATACATTTTTTTCTCTTAATCAATATTTAAAATTACATTTTATCACTTAATTGTGTTATTTACCCCATCCAAATCGCATTTCATTTTTTTAAAAAACCTATCTTATCATTCACCCAAAAATTTATTACTTAAGTTATTATTACTCATTTATTTTCCTTTTATTCAAAAATTCTCAAATTACTTATTTTTCTTGCTGGGACAACACATAAAATTTCTTCCACAAATCTAATAAAACATTAAAAACTTCATTATCAAATTACAAACGCTTCAAATCACAATATTACTTATTCTTCTTTAAAATACATAAAAAAAATCATCTTATTACCTTCAATAAACTTCAACAATCATATTGCCTCATAGTATCTTATTTCAAAACTCATCTCATTAGGGGCTCTCTATAACTTAATAACTAGATTGCATTAACTCCTTAATCAAAAAACTTCCTTAATTATTTATATGTAGCCCCTTAGGTCACTAACATATTTCGTCGCATTAAAAAATATTTCCTCGTAGAAATCATTAAAAACCTCATTTAAACCTTAATAATTCGTCGCATATTATCATCATTCATCGTAGATCATAAAAAAAAATTCTTCTTAACTTAAAAACTAACTCTTAATGCAATCAAATTACCTTTTTCACAGAAAAAACCTCCTTATAGACTTATTTCTCTCTTTGATACCACTTTTCAATATTCTTGTAAACTTTATATCTCCTTCATTAATCTTAAAAATTCTCATTTCATTATTTTCTTTGAAAAATCTCCTCATATTACCTAAAAAAAAAATCTTAACTATTTCATCAAAACCTGCTTTTAATTATTGTCCCAGCAAATCACCTTATTTTCGCTAAACATAATCAATCTTTTTTAATCAAATTATTTATCTAAAACATTATATCTTCAAACTTCCTTATTATTCTTTATTTAACTCAATTTACAATTATTCACCCTCAAACTTATAAAACCTACTTCAAATTACTTTACATTATATTACTTATTCTTTATATTAAAAAACTCAAAACAAAAACTTTAATATTTTAACTTTATTACCCATTTAGTGAAATTATTTTATATCCATTACTCCAATCTATTATTATTTTATCATTTAAAACAAAAACTTTTAATCTTTTTAGACTTCTAGTATTCTTAAACAATCAAAATATTTAACTCTCTTTACAATCTTGCCTTTTTTTTCAACTTAACTAAATAAATAACTAAATAAATTTAATCTACCAAATTATTACTTAAATTATTGCCTAATGGTTTTTTGAGTTTCCCAAACTTCGGGGATTTGTCCTGAATCATGGAAAATTTTCCTTTTTTTTCAGAAAAAATTTCCTTGATACGCCTTTCCCCTTATGAATGATCTCTAATCCTTCATACGCTTGGAAAAAACAAATTTTGTAAACTTAGTTATTAAAAAAAAATTTTGTCTTTTTGGGTGTTTTTTTAGTGTCTTTTTAGGTGTCTTTTTGTGTGTCTTTTTGGGTTTATGTTTATGGGACGAGGTCAGTGAAATATATTTACTTAAAAAATAAAGGAATTTAAATTTTATCTCTTTTTCTAAAAAAAAATACATAATTTAGGGCGCTAAATTTAGTTGAAATTCAAATAAATATTTGTAATTCCTTACCTGAGTTGCGCTCGCTGTCCTCTCCAAAAACAGAGACGGTCGGATCCCACTTCTGACACCAGTTGTGACCGTCTCCACTTCTTTTGACCAGCTGGAAGCTCCGGCTGGCTGGAGACCGCGTACACTTAGCCGAATCTTGTCAGGATGGGCCAAGGAGTCGGGTTAGGACGCTAATGAACGCACGCAACCAGTGAAATTAAATATTATATTTATTATATGCCGAATTAAAGAATACAGAATTGATTATAATTTAAGAGAAAGACATAACGGTAAGACTAGGCCTTAAAAGTGGCCGAAAAGCATACCGATGAATTTAATAGCACGCGGCCGAAAAATGGACTGACCTCGTCCCGTGGCGGTCTTCCGTCTAGCGGCTCTCGGACAAGACTCGCGCCAGACTCTCGGAAAAAGACTGACTGTAGGCTCGCTAGCTCAAGGCCTCCACTCCTCGTCTCTCCCCTCCCCTTCTTCTACGTCATATTGCACTGCTCATCAAAATCGCAAGTGCAATTCATATTTTAATAATTAAAATCCCTTTTCAATATATTCTAATTTATTATTATTAGGATTTTGGTTTGGTGGGCTCCTTGGCTGGGCCACACTTACTCCAAAACCGTTTCAAAAAAATTTTTTTTTTTTTATTACATAGATGAATTCTATGCATCTTTCTGAGAAAAATGATATCTTATAAGTTAGGTTTTGTATATACAAATAATATATTTTATTATTTTTAAACGAACGAAGAATTTTTAAGACAAATTAACATGCGCCAGGAGGAGGGTTAAAAAGAAAGAAAAACCAAAAAGGGTGTCTCCAATGGTGAACCTGCTTAGAAGTCAGTGCTCCACATTAGTTCAATCAAACAAGACAAAAGAGTGATAAAGAAAATAGTTCACAACTGAAAAGTAAAAAAAAAAATTAGGAAGGATTGGAGGTTTGGTGTTATTATATATATAATATATATATATATATATATATATTTATATTATTTATTAGTAAGTGCTTCACATTAAAAATTTATGAGTTATTGCTTCCACTTTAGAAGTGGAATATATCCTATTAAATTTATTTTCACGGGTTTATTCCCATTGGAATATATTTCTAGAATGCACTGTATGATGTTTATATTCCATAAAATGTATTTATACTCTTCATTTGTTCATCTGTAAATTTTAATAAATACTGCTTCCATCTTCCATCTATGTGAATCCTTAATAACTGCTTCCGGAGGTAGATTCCAACAATTGATATATTACGAATATATTTATATATATTACGTAGGTCGAATTATGTGGTTGCTTCCAGTACAATTTAACTACTTCTGTCATACATGTATATACTGTACTATGATTTTGACAAATGCCAAGACATGAAAGTTATTAATTGAACCTGTGCAATGCAAGTACGCCCCTGTGACCCTGTGACCAAAATAATCAAGCAAAATTTAGAAAATGTTAAGAGAAGACAAAATCGTTCTACTCCATCTGTTTTACTGTTTTGGTTAATGTTTGTTATTGAATTTAGTATGGTGTTTATGAACGCAGATTTCATTGATACAAGATCATGAAAATAAATAAATTAGTGTACTTTGTGAATACTTTCTTTAGCTGTTGTCAATAGTAAAGTGTGTCTGTATTAAGGTGATATTTAAGGTTATCTAACTGCCAGACTTACATTTTCAAATAACAGCTGGCATAACCTTAATTACAATAATCTAATAAATTCTTTTAC
Organism: Aphrophora alni; assembly: GCA_963513935.1. Taxonomy (NCBI): domain Eukaryota; kingdom Metazoa; phylum Arthropoda; class Insecta; order Hemiptera; family Aphrophoridae; genus Aphrophora; species Aphrophora alni. The sequence continues at coordinate 29,814,680 of OY740771.1, read as the reverse complement.
CCAGTCCTATAGGCCTGTTATTTTAATGTGGAATTCTAATATTGATAACTTAGGCTAAACCTACAAATCTTCTGATAAGTTCATAACAGGACTATTTTTTCAACAAAATGTGTAAAATCCATATTGATCAAATTTGGTTAAGTATGTAGTCTTACTGTCCTTACGATTTACTAGCAAAATTTATGCAATTCATATTCTACACACCTTTTGTTGGAACAGTTATATAATCCTTTATTACGCCCTACACTTTTAATGTTTCACAATACATTAGGCCTATTTCACTTAAAAATAAGCAACATTCGAAATTTCATGACTCTAAAGAACGTAATTGCTTTATGCCTCTAGGTTTCATAGATTATGCATAGTGAAATGACTTTATAGGGTGAATGTGCATTACAATACATTTCACAGGTTAATATTATTAAGCTATATGATTTAAGAATCATGAAACCTAGGTTTTGGAACGTGAATATATATATAGGCTATATCATTGGTAATTGTTTACTTTGCCAGACCTAGTAAAGGATAAATATTGACCTTCCTAGACCTGTAGTTCTTAACTAGGTCTGGTTAGGTAGTTTCACAAATCTCTAAACAGACCAACTTACACGGATGAACTTAAATATCGAGGGATGAGACATAACAATAGATTCACAAGTTGTCATAAGTAGTAACATCAATATCCTGATCTAACCTCAAAATCCCATGATATTGTCCTTTTAAATATCTTGCGTTCGACAGAAATAATGGACTTTGGTAAATCAAAAGTGAATTGAATAATAAAGGATGATCTAATTGTTGCAAAAGGAGGTAGGTAGAACACAAATTACATAAATTTTGCTATTAAATCACAACAACAGGAACACTACATATTTACCAAAACTTGTAACATGTTCTCAGCAAATTATATGTATTGCAAAGTTGTTGGTCTAAATAGTTTTGTAAAATCTAAATACAATTAGTGGTGGTCATTAATTCATTACCAAAAAAGTGAAAAACTAAAAATGATCTTGCACAAAAAACAATAATAAATGCTATGAAAAGACACAATAAAAACTGAACTTGATTAACGTTGCCAAGTTAAATGTAACATCATTGTGAAATAATAAATTTATTGGTCTCAAATAAATAAGCCATATTGGCGTTTTGCTAAAGTATTTTATTCTATACATAAAACATATGCGATCACAGTATATTTTTAGTTTTAGTTGTTAAATATATATATAGCACTTCTTATTTCCAGATAGAAATAATCTGGCGATGTTGTATTACAGTTGTTAGTCTATCTGGCGATTGCCTGAAAATTATGGCTAAAGTTTTCAAGGTTAATTATTCTTATAAACATTTTTGGTTTGGTAATTTCTTAAGTTGTAGGCTACTTGTATATTGTTTATAATTGATTTCCGCCAACAGTAAAGTATATAGATCCCTTATATATAAAGGGATAAGTGAAGTATTGTGTCTTTTACACAATAAGGCGGGGTCAAGCTTAACTGTCCTATTACCAATAAAATTAGGATCGATAGCTACAAAACTAGCATTTGACTTTAAAATATACTGTGGTATGTTAGGTCAGATTAGCTTTGGATATATATTAATACTGTATATGTTTTCTATAAAAAAAGGAATCTTATGCAACTGTTTATACATAATAGTCAACAAAGGTTGTTGTGTTCTAATTGAACGGTTTACTTTTATCTGTAATCATTAGATAGAAATAAGTATAATAAAAAGCTAACCTGAACCAACTTGTCAAAGTATGTTTTTTTCAAATTAAACTATAGAAGATACAAGTAATTTTATTCTATTTAGTTACTTTCAGCGTGACCATGGAAAGACACTTTTTGATATTTCTGTATATGTAGGCCTATGGTAAAATGTATTTTAATATAATATTTATACAGTTTCTAAACTGTGATGTTTTACAGTCTAAACATTTAATGCATTTTGACTGGTATAAAATTATATTATGACAACTATGGCTAATTAAACTTATTTTCATGGATTTATTAAATAGAACTAGGCCCTAAATACATATCAAAATTTGTATAAAGTCATACAATGTTTCAAAATTCAATAAATGTTATTAACTTAAATAGCCATTTCTTATTAAAAAAACTACAGTATTTGATATAAGTTTGTATTAGGGGCCTAATTGCCAAGATTTAAACAAATTTTAATCACCTATATCTAATAATAATATGGAATTATTTTGTGTGTGCAACCAACCCTTGATGAATGATGAATTGTCACTCTGTACATTAAGTTGTCTAGGTGGAATAAACTGCGACTATACCGACATACTAAATGTTGACATACATACACATACATGGAGTATTAAATACTACATATATAGGCTAGAGCTTTATGAACTGGATCTCATTGTGTCCAGTTCTGGGACTTCTATACAAGTTTCATATTAAGATCATGAATGTGTCCAGAGTATGCTAGACATCTTCTATATACAAGAATAAAATAAAGCAAAAAAGCTAGTTTCAAAAATTATTTAATAATATAAATGAGCTACAATTGTTTCGCTTTGCGGCATCATCAGACAACTGATAATATACAAGTATTGACAACTATTTATACACACACAAGTAACAGGAAACTATATACAATACTAATAGAGAAATCGGGAAGGGTAGGGAGAATGACCTAGCAGGTAGATAAAGGTTGATGAACTATGTTAGGATGTGTTTTAGAAGGGGTGAAGAATTTAATACAATTTGGTCATTTAAGTTGAAAATAGGCCTACGTGAAATAGATCTATTTATTTCTAAACATTCTAAATTATTTAATCTATTGCTTTTATTTTTTGTATGTAAGAGTTTAACATTCAATTTCGGATCAAAACTATGACCTGAGTCCAAAAGGTGGTTAGCAAAGTTAGAGTTTCTATAGGCATTTTCTATACAAGTGTAGCATATGCCCAGCATGTGTGTAGAATGTGTGTGTAGCTCATCATATTAAGATAGTCAAATGTGCCCAGCATGTGTGTATAATGTGTAAAAATCATATTGACTTGAATGTGCCCAAAATATGCTAGGCATGTCCTCTAGAAGTGTAGCATGTGCATAGTTCATATTGTGATCATAAAACGTGCCCAGGTTATGATGAGGAAAAAAATAATACGATTATTTTTGAGAAAAGGCGGAATGTGCCAAGTACGTTCTGAGAATATTCATGCATGTCCCAGGCACCTTGTGAGCGCTGTCGTTCACTTTTCCTGAGTATATACCAGGAATATGCCAGGCATATTCTGGAATATTCCAGGATGTGCTTTTCACATTCTGCATTTTCTTAAAGAATGTACTGAGCATGTGCTGTCTGCATGAAAGTATGTTTGTGCTGTCTGGTATGGTGATTTTTTTAATATCAATGTTTTTAAAACCAAAATATTTTTAGCAACTAAATAACAGTCAATGAGTTATTGAATGAGTTGTGCTCACGACCATAAGATTCAGTTCGGTTGATTAATTAAAAAAAATACAACGTTTTACTGGATATGATATGTAGAACACAGTATTAATTCTTTGTATCCTTGTATTTTTGGTGATCTGTCCAAGGCATTTGATTGTGTGGATCATTCTCTATTGCTTCAGAAAATAAAGAAATGTGGTATTAATGAAAATCTTGTATCTTTGATAAAATCTAATTTACGGAATAGAAGACAAAGGACTATTTTATACAGTGCTAGTGAAAGATATCTATCTAAATTGGATTATGTCAAATTTGGGGTACCACAGGGATCCATACTGGGACCATTGTTCTTAGTTTATATAAATAATCTTTCACCGGCAACAAATTTAGAATTAATATTATTTGCAGATGACACCACAGCAGTTATCAAGCAAAATTTTTTGAAACTTTGAACAATGTAGTAGTTGAATCACTAGAAGAGTTAGATTCTTGGTTTACAGAAAATGGGCTTCTTCTGAATCCAGACTAAACCGAAATAATACATTTTAAAACAAACAGTAATGGAAAAAAAATTCAAAATTCTGTAAATTGTCGTAAGTTTTTGGTTATATATATATATATATATAATTAGATATATTAATAAGACTTACCGTCACAATAGTCTATATTTTTCTGTAGTTATATCACTAACGCCATTTCGGCTATTCAGCCATTTTCAAGTGTTATGCTGGGTTTTCCCGTTGTCTTAGTTTAAAATCACAAATTACGAACACACGACACAACAAACACACAAGTTCTTTAAACATTTAAAACATGATGCAGTAGGCCCACTGTCACAACGAGTACTCCAGTACTGAGTACGCGTTGTGACAGTGGGCCTACTGCATCATGTTTTAAATGTTTAAAGAACTTGTGTGTTTGTTATGTGTCGTGTGGTCGTAATTTGTGATTTTAAACTAAGACAACGGGAAAACCCAGCATAACACTTGAAAATGGCTGATAAAATATAGATATTAACAACCCAAAACAGTCTGCCAGATTGCAAGTAACAAATAATTGCAGTTCAGGAATAATTAGCAAAAAAACAAAATTGAAGCTTGTTTTATTATTAAAGACTATTTATTATCAAAGACTTAATTTCAAAAAATATGATTTTACTCTTACAAGTTTATGGCACAAGTGAAGCAAACTTAGGCTTTATTTAAATATATCTCATTTGTTGCGTGAAGAAACCTGAAGGAAGAGTAGGTAGCTGAGCAAGTGGTGAATTAGGCTAGTGGCAGAGAAGTAAACAAAGAGGGTGCCAAAGACAGAACGGCAAAAACACACATTCCTTGTACAGTAGTTGTGATTCTATTTTGTTTTTGTGGAACTTTAATCCAGTGGCGTAAAAAAATATATATAAAGGAATTAAAAAAATTAAATGTAGTAAACACACTACTGTACCATCAAAATAAATTTTACAATGAACAACATTTTTTTAAGATATCTTAATTAAACTGTTCCATAAATAATATAACCATGGATCATAAGTCTGAAACCGTAATCATTACGATTGAGCAATCTGTTTACTAGCAGTTAACAATAGTGCTACCCCGCCCAAACTTATCAAGACTTATTTGAGGAATACAATGTCGAACTCCAGACTGAGTTCGAGCTTGTGCTATCGATCTTAACACATTAGCAGACAAATATTTTCACATGAAGAAAAGAAAAGGTTTTAAATAATTAATTATAATTATAACAAGTTACAAGGTTTTTAAAAATAATAAACCTAGATGTTTAATGTTGCAGTTTTTCATTCCCTTTTATAGATGATAATTTTTTTTAAACTTAAAGCTTGCATGTTCTTTTGAATATGATACTTCATAGCATTGGCATATTTAACTACAATGCTACCAACAGATAGTTTGGTTATATAAAGAATGTCCTATACTTAAATTAATTTACTTTCATTTCAATTTAGAGTAAAAATAATGTCTAATTACTACCAAATAGTAGTTGCTTTATAAGACCATGGGGTGGGATTGCTTACGGTTGAAGAGGGGTCATCAAAAGCTGACAAGTTGCGACTTCGTTTTTTGGGGGTGCCATTCTTGTAGCTGCGGGGGTGGCAATCAATAAAGTTATGTCACTGCTTCAATCTTTATTCTTTCAGCAAGTAAAACATTAGTAAACCACCATTTCAATTACTATATTTAAATTGTCTAAACATAACATGCAATGAATAATTATATAAAGCAAACAAAAGACTATTTGTTGCCTTCACTACCGGGTAAAATATAAAATTCTTTTCCCTGATAACTAACATTTAAGTATAATTTAACTTATCTAGTAATAGGTAAGTGCTTGGGTGTTTGATTATAGAAATACAAGCAGTGATGAAAAAACAAGCTACTTTTTGTGGATTGCATTGGGACTTAGAATAAAGACTAAATTTTTATATTATCTCATAATTCCTAACACTATCTTCACTATCACTACTACTGCATCTTCTGTCCTCAGCTAAATTGACAATTATTCTTTCAATAACAGATTCCAACTTTTAAATATTCATCCTCATCCAATCATCTGGGTTATCATATACATTTTATCCTTAGCCCAATTAATGCAGTTCTCCACTTTAAATGTATTGTCTTTAGAAACATGATTTTCATCTAATGGGGTTCAAATCGGGATGGTGAATGGTCTGCTTACACTAACTACATTCTTCAAGTAACGAGTCAATTTCATATGTTTTGTTCTGTTTTTACTTAAGTTAATAAGTGAATACGATTCTGGTTTGAACGTTTTATCATGGTAAGATACTGTATATTGTTTTTGAAGCTATGTGATTATATCAGATTTTTTGAAGTTAGAATTTCGAGATGGGTTTAACTGTGTGTTTTGATATGACACATTAATTGTCAATGACAAAAACTGAGTTGGATGGAAGATTAGGAATTAACTTACCCTTTAATCAATTTTTATAATTCAAGGAGTTGTGATGGTCACGACATTTTTCTCTATACTTAAACATTAATAATGCTTCTTTGATTAATTCTTGTTCCTTGCCAGCATGCACATTGATGGTATATTGTCCCTGAGAATGGGAGTATGAGGGTCTACATTTGAGTCGTTTGTTCACGAGTGCGATTTAATGTATGATGAATGTAAATAAGTTTCATCTTTTTATACAATTGTTCTTTTCTCATCCCTAAATCTTTCGGTGGTCTGCTTTTCCAATTAAAATTTTTCTATTATTACAAAACTTCTACCGTTTTAAACCAAACTTTTTATAATATTCTAGAGACCACAAACCTTTCCTAAAACAAATATTTCCTTCAATACACGAAGCACATTTTTTTACTGTAGGTCATTTTTTATGCATGTCATGAAATTCATGTATGCATCTACGAACACTTGTCAAATCCATCTATTTCGGATTTCTGTTTTTTTAGCTGTTGTTTATGAAGAATTGATGAGTATTCTCAGTGGATTTATTTCCTTTAGTATATGCTGTATACTACTATGAAATACACCCCATTATGTATGATAACCTACTATGAAGGGTTCAGTGACTATTTTTGTGCATGCTGTGAAATTCATTTATGCATCTATGATCACTTCAAATCCATCTATTTCGGATTTCTGTTTTTTTAGCTGTTGTTTATGAAGAATTGATGAGTATTCTCAGTCGATTTATTTTCTTTAGTATATGCTGTATAGCCTACTACTATGAAATACACTCCATTATGTATGATAACCTACTATAAAGGAGTCAGCTACTATTTTTGAAGTGGTAACATTATCAGACCTTCTTGTATCTTCCTTTTCATAAAATTATAAATAATACATTACTTCACTTGACTGACTATGAATTACTCTTTCCCATTTTTTTCACGTGTCTACTTCCATAATATTACTATGGTATTAAGTGTCCCACATACCTCACTACAATAAAACACACAAAACAATAACTACTCATACCTATGTTTTACTAACAACACTATATCCACTCTATAATCCGCTATCCCATGGTTTGGCATGTTTTATAATCCACCACACCTCGGTCCTGCTCGGTAAATATTGCAACAGGTGTGTCTCGGCTTTGGTCACTAGCCGCCATTTTCTCAGTATGATGTCATTCTAGAAACGCATTGCATCATCATAACTCTGTTGTAATTGTTGTTTTCTGTTATATTATTTGTTATTAAGTTTTCTGTATATTAGTTTACCATTATTAAATCTAGTTATACTTCACCGTGAAAACTATACGTTAAGATGTTCTCTAAGCCAATTTGTTCCACCGGTACAAGTAATAAGCATAAACCAGCGACTCTTATGATCGAGCAAAAACTGGACAGAGTCAAACTTCTTGAAAAAGGTGAAAACAGAAACTGCATTATATGTGATTATACTATAGGGTCATCAACGATTTATATATAAAAAAACAAAAAGTTGAACTAAACAAATTTGCTGTTCAGGCTGTAACGGAAAAACTATTGAGTCTAGACATACGTTTAAAAATCCTAAACTGAAACAGACTATTTTATTAACTCGGCTCAGTGCACTAAGATTACAAAGTAAACCTGTGACCAGCCTTATGGTAATTGACAAGACAAAACAATTTCATCGTAAGATGGATTTGCAGATAAAGAATCCTTATTTTTGGACGGTTGGTTCAAAAATTTAAAGTTTGCCATTGAATCCGTAGGCTAGATGTGAGTAGTGAAACTAGATCGTCTGATGAAAATGCAGTTGAAGAATACATTGGAACTTTTAACACCATTGTTTTAGAGCATAATTTAACCCCAAGTCAAATTTACAATGTGGATAAGATCTGCCTACTGTAGTGTTGTTGGCCACTTCAGCCCTACCAGGCTAGACGAAAAATGTGCTAAGGGTTTTAAGAAAAACAAAGAGATTGATGGCTTTACTTTGTGCAAATGCTTCTGGTGACCATCAGTTAACTCCTTTCGTCATTGGAAAATACAAAAGGCCGAGAGCTTTTAAAAGTGTTTTAAACACATGGTTAAACAATCATGGATGACAGCAAAACTTTTTAAGAACTAGTTTTTTCCATAATTGCATGCCTAAAGTGAAAAACAATTTTAAGAAAACTGGAATATCTGAAAAATACTGGTAGTTCTCCTGGTTCGATAGCAGAAGACTCCTCGGAACCTGTGCCAGTGCCTTGGGGCGGATCTGCTGCCAAGGAGCTGAAACTTCTAGTCAGCCTAGTTCCACTCCACAAAGCAAGGATATGACGGCTGTCGCTGTATCGCAAGCCGAAGTTCCCTCCAAAGGTATAGTGGCAGGCTTTCACAGTATGCTTGGCTTCTGGCAGATTTGTCCGAGAAATGGGAATGGTTGGGGTACTGCATCTGGCAGTTCCTTCCTTCTAAAGTTACAAAACCTAAATAGCCATCACCAGCCACAAAGATAAATTCTGGCAGGTATAACTTGTTAGAAGGAAACCAAAGGAGTGGTCTAATACAGACTAAACTGAAGATGGATACTCCTATATCAGGGGCAAACCAAGTCCCTGATAAGAATAATTAAAATGCCAACAAATCTGAATGTCATTCAGATAAATCTCAACAATGCCAGGACAGCTTCCTCGGCAAGTGATTTACTGAATGCACAGAAGATATACCTCTAACCCAAGAGCCATGGGTCGAAGTAGAAAACATCAGAGAGTCCTTTATATTGTCTAACCCAAAAAATGTAAGTTAATTGACAATAACATGGTAGAAATACAGGGGGCAGCTATATTATTAAACAGTAATGACATATTTCTTCCTATTCCAGAGTTTCTAACACAAGACTTGGTAACTATGGTGAGACAAGAGATAAGTAATAGGGGGGAGGGGGGACAATCTTACTTTCAACAAAGCAGGACATAAAGGTTGAATAGACTTGACTTAAGGGGGACAATATCCTTATTTGGCATGAATCAGATATACCAACACTGTCTGATGACATGTACATTAAATTCAAAATTAATTCAACTCGGACCCAGACAGTAAAAAACCAAATCCAAAGAGAACCAATTGGGATAAATATAAAACAATCTAAGTTAGTACAAATTAAAAGCCTTCTAGAAACGGAAACAGAGCTAGAGAAAACTGCTGAAACCTTACAAGCAATAATTATCAATCCCTATGAAAGTAGGTGCCCTGTTAACAAAAGAAGAGTGTAGGCACAGATACCTTGGTGGCAGTGGCGGCGACAGCGGTGTAGGCGCTAGAATAGGTGAAATACGAAATTCTATTAAGTGATGTCTACATCAGTAGTTAAAACTAATAAAACTTAGTATGTTGTGAGGCAGTAGTGGAATATTCGCAGAAAGGTTTTGTCTTAGACCACCCACCCCCCGCCAACACTGCCGCGCCAAGCCCAAGTGCAAGCTTATGTGGAAATACCCATAATAATGTTTTTGAAGATTATTGGGAGAGGGGGGCCGGATGAACAAACTTGAGGGGGGGCGCTGGTTCTTATCGCCGCCACTGCTTGGTGGAACATAAAGCTTTCCAAATTGAGAGCTGTTGTACATAAATTCTTTAACAGGGCAAAGCTTAATGGGAACTGGGAGACAGCCATCACAGAATATAATAAGGAATTGAGAAAGTCTAAAAGAAAGGACATGGAAGGGGTTCTGTGAAGGAATAAACAATGTCCCAACAGTGGGTCACTACACAAGACCTTAAGTAAAGATCACTCACTCCGTATAGGCTTCTTAAAGATATAAAATAGATCCTAGAGGGAGAGTGCAGAGGAAACTATGAGTCAATTGTTAAAGACACATTTCCCCGGCTCTATCACGTTTAATTCCACACAAACCACTACAGTATTGAAGACTATCTTGTGCCTTGTTTCCTTAACTGGAGGAAAATAACATCTAATCTGAAAACAAGGTTAGATGGGCAATGGGGAACCATAAACCATATGAATCACTAGGTGGAGATTGGGTTTTTTCGGCCCTATTGCAGCAGGGCTTGGAGTAGCTACTGCAACTATTGGAATCACTGTTTAGGGCTAATTTTTCCCTGTCATATATTCCAAAGAGATGAATGGAAGTAAGGTGATTTTTATACCAAAAACCGGGAGAAGAGACACTGTGGAGCCTAGGTCATACAGATCAATCAGCCCAACATCCTACCTTCTTAAAACAATGGAGAAATACTAGACAAGCACATATGGAGTGAAACCCTTGACTAGGCTTCACTCCATAATGCTCAGTACGCTTATCAAATGGGCAATTGACCTCTAATGCACTACAATAGGTTGCGGAGGTTGACAAGTCAATAGCTTTATGCGCCTTTTGAGATATTGGAGGAGCTTTCAGTACTACCTCCTAACCTCTAGAGATATGAAATTGAACACAATATAATTAAATAGATCAGATCTATGTCAATGAGTTAATGTTAGGATGACAGCCAATTTGAGTGGGGAGTCCAAAACAGTGTTGGCAGTCATGTGGTGCCCACAGGGACGGGCACTCTCCCGTCTCATGTGGACCCTGGTGATGGATGAACTGCTTGGGTTGCTGAATGCTAAAGGCTTTAAAGTAATAGCATATGCTGACAATCTGGTAATCATCGTTAAAGTATCTGACCTCATCCAGATTGCTCTTCTATTGGTCCAAAGGTGGTGTCAAAAGAGGGCATTACCTTAGCAATAGCCCTAATAAGACAACCATTATTCCTTTCAAAAGGAAATTGTTCATTCTTCAGACTTTAATGATAGATGGTGTAGAATTTGCTGCTTCTAAAGAAGTAAAATCTGGGTGTAGTTAGTTCTACATCAGACTCACCTGAATTAACACATTGATAAAACCAATAAAAGAGAAATAATGGCTATATGAGCATGCCTAAATATGAGAGCCTAAATGGTAAAACTTGGGGACTAAACCCAGATGGCCTACTGGTCATATCCTGGCTATAATTAGACCCATGGTCGCCTATGCTTCAGAAATATGATGGCCAAAAATGAAACAAAAATCTACGACAAAGCTTCAAAGGCAGGCTTGCCTAGGAATGATAGGTGTATGGGTACCTGTCCAACCGCTGCCATGGAAGTGGCTCTGGATGTGCGACCAATGAACCTACTGGTGAAAAGGTGTACATACACTGTTGCTCTTTGGCAGTAGGGGACTAATGCCAAAAATACTGGCTGTAAAACCTGCAAGAACAAGATACCACTCAGTTAACCACAACAGAATCGTACTTAATGTTCAAGACAATAACTTTTGAAAAGAATTTTAAAATCTTTTTCCCAGAACAACAAGTTTGGAAAGAAAATGAACCAAAACTAATGGAGCGATCCCTCCAATGGTACAATGATAGATTCAGAATGAATGGTGGGGATAAAAGACCCAAATTTTAGCCTTAGCAGATCTCTAGGAAAAATTCCATCCATATTTCAAGCTGAGATACATGCAATAGAGCTCTGCACTAGAGAGAATATAAAAAAAGGTCTCAAATTTATATAATATCAGACAGTCAGACAGCTCTTAAGGCTCTCAGTTCATACACTTTTGATTCCAGATGGGTCTGGGGATGTCTACAAAAATCAATCAACTGAAAACAAACAATATCTCCTTACTTTGGATGCCAGGACATGAATAAGCAGATCATCGATCTTGTCAAGGAGGATGCATAGGCTGATTTTGTTGGGGCCGAAACATTCTTTGGGGTACCTAAAACATATCTTCATGTAATGAAAACCTGAGAACAATATCAAAAGATCAAGTATTAGACCATCGACCCTGGTCCAAGACAAGCCAAAAAATTTATAGTCTACTCAAGGACAAAGGCTAAAAAATTACTGGATCACTGGATTACCGGATATTGTCCTTCTATCCCGACACTGTCCAGTGAATTACCATATAAACCGCATGGGGAAGGCTGCAGTGGATACAAGCCACTTCTGCCTGACACATAAAGAAACAGCTAAACACTGCTTGTGTGTGTGTGAATCTCTAACATGCAAAAGGCTACTTTACCTCAGCATTCCATTCCCCACCACTGCAGAGGTAACAATCATGTCCCCTAGAACCATTTTAAGTTTCTTAGAAAGCTTAAATCTTGGCAGGGTCAAAACAAAATTAATTGGGTAGTTACAAAAGATCCATTTGGATCGCAGTGATAAGTGATAAAATGAGTCCAAACACGGTACAATTGTGACAACTCTAAGCGGTTTTAGTGAGTTTAAAAACGAGAAAATAAATAAAACCGGTCCTTTATCACGTATTTTATATTGTAATAATCAGACGTCTTTAATGTAATAGTAATCAGATCAATAACATGGAAACGGTTTACAATTATTCTAGGGGTGACTTACATTGTTTGCAAAATTAGCCGTAGTTCTAACTTTTAATAAATTAATAATTAAGGAAAAATTTGAAATATTAATTTACTAGATAAGGAAGAAACTATGAAAAAAATAAATTAAGTAACATCAAACAAATTTTACTAATTACACTACAAACTAGTTTGTTGTTACTCGTAAATAGTTGTAAAACACAAAGTGCTAAATTCCGGCCGTGACTCACACTTAATTCTGATTATATATATATATATATATTTTTTTTTTTGCGTACGTTGGAAATTTTAGAAGAGGCCTTCTTAACATAGGATGGTTATGTAAATATGCTTGTATTAGTTTTATGTTTTATAATATTATTCTATTGGTTTATTAGTTATGGTACAGTAACATTACAAAATTAATTTGTAATTATTTTTATTTAACTCTTAGTATACGTTCACTGTTATAATGATTCTAATTTAGTTTATTTTTTTTGCATACGTTTGAAATCACTACTAGAATTACTGTAAATATGTATGTTATTGTGATCGTGCTAATTCAAATAAAATGTTTATAATCATTTTTAAGTAGTCAAATTTATGATTTTGTAACCTACTGACCATAAAACCGCTTAGAGTTGTCACAATTGTACCGTGTTTGGACTCATTTTTGCGAGAAATAATATTTAGAGTTCAGTAATTAGAGTAAAAATTAAGTAAAGTTAAAATCTAGAAAAATTTTATTTTGTAGCACAAGGGCTAGTTGGTGATTCATAGAACCATTAGCGGCAGGTAGGCCAAGCCGCTCGTGTGAGTATGTCTGCGCGTTGGGGAGCTAGGGTCGCCCTAATCCTCCAGGGCTCACGGCTGTTTGGACAAACTGTAGTTTGTAAATAGATTTTGTATTTTATAAAACACAGGTTATATCAGAATCGGGAATGTTTTTTGAGTTTTTCCTATGGCAAAAGAAAAAATCCAATGTTCTCTAAGCTGCCTGCATCAGCTGTGACGGTCGAAAGAATTCATCACTGCCCGCCGCTTGGTGCGCACACGGAGGGGTGACCTGTGTAGTATTCGCTTACCATTTTAACCCTGGAATGGTATTCTATCGTGATTTTTACGAAGGCGAAATTAATTTTGGCTGGTACTGTTTCGTTTGCGTTTGGACTGTACCGGCCCTTTGTATAAGCTCTCCCCATCCTCCACCAAGGTCAGTAATAACCACCTTGTTTCACATTCAAATAACATTTTTTTACTTTAATAAAAATTTATTAATTGTAACCAAATTTATGTGTTTTTAACACTTTTAACAGTATTAATCAATAATTGGTTATGCAAATTGTTGTTGTTTTATTTGCATGGCAACTACAAATGTTTACAATTACAAACGTAAAAAATACGATACTATACCAATACCGGTAACGTATCTCTGGGTATTTATGTCTATGGGAGAGTAGTTGTCACTAAGGTGCTACCGTTATCGCTGGGGCCGAATCTATGGCAACGAATTAACAGTAAATTATTTGACTATGGTTGTCCGAGTTTAAGAGCGTGAATTGGCCACGGGACGTCCGTTATTGTTAGTAAGAACCGTCCACGGATCATTGTATTTTTTTCTTTTGCCATAGGAAAAACTCTAAAATTCTTGTGTAGCCTATGTCTTGTATTATAAAAGAGAAATTCTATTTAAAAGAAAGAAGGCACTTTTATTTAAGCAAGGAGGCCACAGGGGGGGGGGCGGTGCCCCTAGTATAAATCCTTTAAACCTCCTTCCGCATCTTTATGCAAAAAGGATTTACAGAGGAGATGAAAATCTTACCAATTTGTTGTACCGTTATTGATTCGATAAAATGATATTGATTACGTATATTGATTATTAGACTACAATATATGGTTAACCTACCTATATTAAAAAAAAAAAAAAACTATTGTCTTTTTTCCCCAATTTGTCCGATTTATTCAAAGAAAATCGGCCCAGACAAGTTTTTTTTTTTTTTTTTTTTTTTTTTTTTTTTTTTTTTTTTTAATAAAAGGGGCTAAATTTGCAAAAATTTAACCAAATCGTTCAAGGTAGTTATGTGAAAACATTATTTTATGGACCCCAAAACCTTTAATTTTTTTTTAAGTTGGAAAAATACACCTTAATCCCAAAGTAAAGGCCAACAATATCATTGGCAACAGAGTTACTCAGCTGGCGTAACGTCCATAGGCTACACACTTTTGAAATTTTTGGACTCTTTAGTGATAATAGAGTCGATATTGATTATAATATCCCGTTTGAATTTTATATAATAACAATATTTCCTCAATCATCGCAGGAACCAAAAATACGATTTATTTACATACATAGGTAAATTAGCTTTACTCATCCGATAATTGAGAAGGAAGAGATGTTTTTTTTATAAATATACGAAAGTTAGACAATGAACAGACTAAGAAATATAAGTATTATTACTTAACAGAACATTTGTCATCATTTACGTATAGCTAATAATACACAACATTTCGAAATTAATTATGGATCTACTCTCGTTATAAAACACTACGAATCGTTTTAAACAGTTAAACAATAACTGTAGGCTATTTAATTTCGGTTAATAAATTCGTTTTCCCCAGCATTTAAGAAGATTTGTTTATAATGTATTAATCAACATAAGTATACAAAGAACAAATACTCTTAACAAACTTTAATAAGCAATTGAATGTATATGTATACGGTACATTGTACTGTAATCTCTAAACTGTGGCAGGGCTAATGTGTTGTGTAAGCGGAATATAATAGACTAAAAATAGAACTGGTGGGGGATAATCCAAACACCTGCGTAAAGCAATGTTGCGCGCGCACTACTCCTTATTCATTTATATCCATTCTGCATCTCACAGCGGCAAAGAAATATTTACCATGTTTTGAATTATGAGTTATTGCATCCATGGAAGCAGTAACTATAACTGGAAGCAATAACTCGACCCGGATGCACTTACATTCAAATGACATATAAAATGACGCAGTAACTAATAATTAGTATATGTATATATATATATATATATATATATATATATATATATATATATATACTGGTAAAACAAAATTGAATAAGTAAGATTATTGGAAAATATTTGGCTATAGCGGTTAATATTGACTTTACAATAAAAAATAAATTTAAAAAATATTGTTTTTATTTTGTATTTTTTGGGGGGTTTTCCAAGAAAGTATTAAATTTCTAATAATTTTTTTTTATTATTATTATTTTAAAGAGAAGAGAAAAAAGTGCACTGGATTGGATTAAGTGTAGACTAAAGGAGAGGTATAAGACAATAAAAAGGAAAATTGCTTTAATTAGGAGAAAATCCTGGAGAAAGCCTATTTCTGCAGTTCCATACTGTAAAGTATTCTGAGACCAATGGCACCTCTAATACCTGTAGTTCGGAGCCCAGGTTGAGATCAAAAGAGTATGCTGGTAAAATAACGCCAAAGCTACATGACTGCCACGATACCCATAGTGTCAGCGCTCGCTGCTCCACCTCTCTTCACATGCATTGAGCTATTATCTGGTCCAGTAGTGAAGTACTCTTAATTAATGGTAGAAAATAACAGTTTCTCCCAGCACTGAACCAATGGTGAAAGTAGCTCAGAACTTGAGAGTAAGTTATTTAAATCCCTGTTTATCGGCTCCCTCAGGAAGGATATATTCTGGTTTTAAAGAAAATAAATAAGCAGGATTAAAAATGGATAAGGTGAAAAACTATTGAGCTTGAAGTAAATTGGAAATTGATTTGTGAACTGGTAAACTCAGATGATTTAAAAGGTAGTGGATTTTAGGGATAAGGATTACTATTATTCAAGGTTGAGTAAGGTTCAAAAGCTAACTCTAACCTAAATAGATACATCATTCATTAGGAATCGACATTAACCACCAACCAATTCCAAAAAAGAGATATGGTAATTGCAACAAAAAAATTAATCAATTGAAATTATTTCTTCCTCTCATATGATGGAGTAACAGGAAAATATGATTGTTACAGTGATATAAGTATAGTTTAAAGTACCCTGAAATTTGTATGGAGGATAGGGCTAATGTAGAGCACAAAACCGACGCCCAATGCTCTACATATGAAGGGATGAGTTCAGTATCTGAACCACCCACTGTGTTAGGTGAAAGACAAAAAATAACAACGTAATTTGAACTAGAAACGATGAGAACAAAATACATAACCCACTGGTAATCTCTCCCTACATAGTCCTTTACAATCAACGACTAACTCTATTTTCATTGTTTAATGTACCTATAGCTATGACACGAACCAGATCCTGTGCAAGAACTGTGAGGAAGTTTACATAAATATTGTTGTGTAGTCACTATTTATTTCCTGATGTTCGTAGCCTTTCCTCTCTTAATGGATGTGCACAAACCATTAGGTACTGTGTGTGACAAACTATCTTTCCATTATGTAAACAAAATTAATTATTTACAAATTTGTTACCTACGATAGTTCTTGAAGTTTATCAACATAATTTTACAACATTGTAAATAAATAATATGTTATTGACACAGAAATTTGAAATTTACACCTGATCCATAGCTAACATTCAGATGAAATCTTTATTCATACTCTATATTATATAGTTTTAATAAATTCATTCCCTATTTATAACAAATTTGCACTCAATGAAGAGGTTAGAAAATGCTCTAAATATTCTTCCAAAATATGATTAATGGAGTACTTTCAAATATACCTCACGGTAAATCGTTCCCCTGAAATAAAAAGCTCATTCCTTCAAACAAATTAAATAATTCCAAAACCAAGTCACCTAAAACGGAGAAATTTTACTTCCAAAACAAGTCTGTGCTTCCAGAGGAAATATTTGTAAGCATGATAATCTGTTTCGATGAATATTGTATAAGCAAATAAACTTAAACATTATGTGTTGTAGGTGGAGTTATACATTGATATTTTTTATGTAAGTGTGTGTTTTTTTTTAAAATTTGTTACAATAACTGATTTATAATTTTTGTTAAATGTATTTTTGAGATGTTGAAATATTTTTATTTTAGTATCACTGATGTTTATATTATTTTAAAACTTCCATTTTGGTTTTATGTTCTAGGTTTGTTATTCTCTCATTGAAAATTCAGAATCAGTTTTAATGGTACAATTTGAGAATGTGCCTATAGAAAAGCTGAATAAGGTGAGAGACCGATTGTCTAAAATTCTGGAAAATATTGCCAATGGTACAGAGCCAATAGACATGCAGAGATTGTCTACTGTTGTCAACCGTCATCGTCTGGAGTGCCTAAGTCATTTAGAAAACAGTCCACATGATAGCATTGCGTTTATGGCTATTGGAGATATGTTATATGGAAATAGTAAACAAGATGTATGTATACTTTTTTAGAGGTGTACAAGAATTTTTTAAAAATATATTTTGAATTGAAAACGAGAAATTTGTCAAACACAAATTATCAAAATTTAGAAAAACTGTTTAGGGAAGACATTGAGAACAAAAGTTGTATTTTCAAGACAAGAATGAAACCAAATCCGAGAATTTTTACTTACTGTTTAATTAATTTTAAAAAAGTAATGGGTATCAGAGCTATTTTATTAAGCTAAACTATCTTGGATTTACTACTAGGTCTATAAAATGGATTACACACTACACAGACCTCTAGTTCATTGAAATGTAATCAGTTTTTAAAAGATAAATTTCTTTACCAAAAAAAGCAATAAAAGATAAATTTAATTTTTAAAAGATAAATTTCTTTTATGAACAATATAAATGAATAATTTATCAAACAATGCTAAAAAAACAGTTACCCATTTTAGATTTACACTTAAAATAAATTTAAAAAACATCTATTTAGAAAAATCACATTCTGTTAGACTTTGTTAAACTGATTGCTATACAAATTTTATATTTATTGAGGGTTGCATTTTTCTCTTTTTATTTTAAATTGAATTTTATAGATCTTACGGAAAGATATACAAATTTCAAAATATTATTTTTAAAACATGTATTTTTTTAACCCCAGAGCATAGAGATCTTTAAATCACACTCGAAATGCTTTTAGGTTTAACTAGTTTTTTAACAACAATTACATTTTGGAATTTATATATAAAAGACAATACTTGTCTGAAAGTATTGCATGTCCAACATTTATTATTACATAATTTGATATAATCTTTCTTTATAAAATTGTTGTCATTCTGTCACTGATTTTATCGAAACAAACTCTGTTCTCTATGCAAGAATAAAAGTGTCTTAGTCTTTTTGGTTTTTAGAATGTTAAAACTCCGTAAAGAGGCTCTAAAGTAGCATAACTTTCTACTATGGCTTTATTTCTATCACTTATAAAATACACTAGATGAAGCTATTCATTTAAAATTAAAAGCCTTTGGAGAAATGGTTATGTAGTATTCAATTTATATTAATTAATATTTGTTTATTTTTGAGTAATTATATCTACTTGTGCATACTCTAATTTCATCATTAACTATTGCTTGACAGGTTTTATGTATATCCCATCTTCAGGGACATAAACTAGACTTACGACTACCTGGTAACTCCAAACTGTGGTGTAAACAATATTAATTTGGATCCACAAATTCAGTATATTAAACTGTTAAATTACAATATTTTACAATTGTAAGACCGTATGAAGTGTACCCACAGTATATGTTTTCTGTGTATTTTTTAAGATCTTAAGTAATTACAGGTACTTGCCTTTAGAATTAATTTCTTTATTGACATAGAGATCACTCTGGCTTCATGAACGATATGCACAACTTTTACTCTCAACATCCGGCTATTTTGTTATTCGGCTCGATTTACCGCTACATTAGACAAGAGTGTCATGAGCCTACTCTATTTATAATTCTGAAGATGAGATCAACTTGAAATATGTTATGCAGCAAGTGATATAATGAAGTTAAGGAAGGCAAAAATACAACTATAATATTCATTTTTTATAAAGTTTTTTCAATTGATTCGTTATTTGTGTAATTTATGAATAATATTACTTACCATGGGATAGTAAAAAACACCAAGCTAATTTGTAATTAATTGTTCTCCATAGTTAGATCAGAGGCTAAATCAAGTGAAAGAATTATACCGGCTGGACCAAGAGGACATAACTTTCTGGGTTGGTCTTCTTAAAAAATACTTGATAGACGGACCAAGTGTAACAATACGTGGAATTCCTAGTCTTGCAGAACAACACCGCATGACTGCTGAAGAAAAAGACAGAGTTGAAAAACAACGCACAACTCTTGGTGCTGATGGTCTTAGCGAGATGGAAAAAATATTGAATGGTGCAATTGAACAAAATGAAGTAAGTTGAAATAAAGGTTTTATTTTATACTGTCATTTGATTTTCAATCAACATCCGCTTCCTCTTTAAGACAAAAAAGTATTTTGGTTTGAAAGTCTTTTTAATTGAAATATGAAAAGGATCATTGTATATTATTAATAATTTTAGTAGGAGAGTTCAGAAATTACTGTGTTGTGAAAGTTTTTGATATAATCTTCAGTGGTGTAATTTCGATAATATCAATATTATATTATATGTAGTATATACATATACATATATATGAGTTGAGTTGATTATTAAATATATATTCAAATTCAAAATTTTGATTCACCATTTACATTATCAAAGTGTTTTATACATTTAAAATTTAAAAAAGAAAACTTAACTACCTTTTGGTTCAGATCTATCTAAAACTGTAACAATAGGGGAAAAAAATATGTTCAGATGTACCATCTCTAGACCCCAAACAAATTTACTAAAATCATTTCTTTATGTTGTCCAGTTGTGCTTTAGAAAGCCTGATTTTTTTAAAGCTCTAAAATAAGAAAAACCTTCAACAATTTTCACAAAAATACTTTTATACCTTTATATACTTTTTTCTTCTTCTATAAAGTACAAGGAAAAAACTGAAAATCAATAAAATAACATTTTTACTTATTGTTTATGTTGTTAACCCTCCAACTGGCAATGTTAATTGTCTTGAAAATTCTTCGTTTGTTAAAAAATTAATTAAATATATTATTTCTATACAAAACCTAACTTATAAGATATCATTTTTCTCAAAAAGATGCATAGAATCCATCTATGCAATAAAAAAAAATTTTTTGAAACGGTTTTGGAGTAAGTATGTTACATGTCAAAAACGAAGTTACCAATTTTCAGGAAAAACCTGTATATTCCAAAATCAATAGCTTACTACCTTTTTCTAAGATATACAAAAGTTTTGTGTAATATTTTTGAATATATTTAGGGGGGGGGAAATTTGTTATATTATCAAAAAAACAAAAAATATTTTACGAAAAAATGTAAAATGATCATTTTCTTTTCAAAAAATCACTAAAAATAGTATTATTTATCTTATACAAAAGTTCTATATCTCATTATGTTCAGAAAGGTGCATAGAATGTAGGTGTGTAGTGCAAAAAAATGTTACATGTATCACATTTGGAGTTTTTTAGTCTAATATCAAAAAATCGAAGAGTAACGAAGCAGAAATTTCACAAAAATGGTAATGAATAACATACTAATAGATTTTTAGGATTTTTTTCAACCATTTCTTGAGATTTGTCATATATTTGTGAATATATTTAGGGGGAAAAAATAATAATATGTTACATTTTCTAAATAAAAATACCGATTTTCCCTAAAAAGGTAACTTTTACAAGTGAGGTTAGGTTTGTAACCTCCACAATTTAGACTCACTAGTACCAATTTGAAGATAGATCAAAGACAAAACTTATAGATTTAACTAAGAAAATATATACTTTACAAAGAATAACACACATATTCACTTTTATAATCATATAAAACACTATATATAAGACAATTTGCATATAGCCTAAACTTACCTTTTTGGCCTAGGTTATCGCAAATAAGAACGTTCAAAAACTAAACTATCACACAAAAACATAAGCTGTAGATATAAAAACACATATATTGTAACTTTTATACACAATTTATATACTATTTGTATACACAAACCTTCAAAATAACAAATATCTAACCCCAAAACAATTTGCGCTACGTCATTTGTTACAGTTTTTATGTTGCACAATTGCCTATGTTCCGAGATCAAAACAAAGCCTTCTAAGAGTTCAAAGTAAATATCAAGTGGTACCAACTTATAGAATGGAATTTCCCCTACAACTTAGTGTAAAGAAATATAAGAAATATAATATTAGAAACCAAAGAGAAATGCAAACCTAATGCCAACCAAATTTCGTCTCGTCAAGTTTGTTCTACGTTCAAGTAGGAATATCTCTGGATCTATGAGACGCAGAAAAATTTGTAATCTATGGTTGGAAAGAGAAACATGTGATCTATAGAACAGTGTTTTAGTTGACTTCAATGACAGATAAATAGAGTTGGAATTATATAGGGAAAAATGGCGTCGCGCTAACGAAAAGGCGCAGAGTTCAAATCTATGATTTTACGCATCAAAAATTTGCGAACTTCACCAATTTTTGGAATATTATTTATAACGTTTTGTGGTATTTTTTTTGCATGATTATGCATCTACGGAACATTAGCTTTCCAACGGTATTTTATTTATTGCGATCGGATAATTTTAAGTGGGCGTAACGTTGAATGGCAAAATACGTGATTAAAAGTTAGTGAAATCACTTCGGAGCACGTTGGCGACCTACTATAGGTCGCCGTGCCACTTGGAGGGTTAATACCCACTGTCTCTTAACTATTGACCCTGAACAAATATTTGACACTACTTTCTCAACTTATTTCATTTTTATTAAATTTTTGAGTTTTACTTCTACCATGTCTTTGATTAAAAAAAGATTTATTAAATTAAATTATATTCCTGTGGTATTTGAAATTAATTTAACATGGCTGAAATTTATTTTTGTTACCAAAGACTTAATAATTTAAGAGGAAAAAATCTATTTATATTAATTTTAGGATTTAAAGATTCCTAAAATAAATCTTTATGTATATTTAATGTTTGTACTTATATTCTTAATGCGAGTTTGTCAGTACATGTCTCACTCTTTTACATGTTTTTAAAGTTCTCAAGTATTTACATTAACAACAAGTATACTCAACTTCTTAGTATTTACTTTACCCAATATACCCCATATACTAGAGTTGCTCGATAATATTAAATCTGAATAAATACAATGTTTCTTCATCATCATCATCAGGCTCTACAGCTTGAGGTGAGCCTTAGTCTCTGTTACAATCCTCCTTCATCTCCAACAATCCAATGCAATGCCACATTTCCCTCAGGTCAGCTTCTATCTTGTTCTTCCATCTATTATGTGGCCAACCTTTTCTACATTTCCCTTCAAATTTGGCATGCGGCTATTTTAGCATGCGGCTATTTTAGCATGCGGCTATTTTACCATGCGGCTATTTTAGCATGCAGCTATTTTAGCATGCGGCTATTTTAGCTTTCATTTCACTGTATTAAACCACGTGATGTATTCATGTTCAAGTATATTGTCAATCTCTCTGTTAGATCTTATTTTACAGATTCCCTACAGAATTTCATCATTGATCTTGTTATATTGATTTACAATAGTGTCCAAGTATTCATTTGTTATACATTTGCAAAAGTTCTGTTGTCAAAGGTAAAGTTGTTGGAAGTTTGCCTTTGTTCTATGGCTGATATCTTCATATATTTTGTTTTATCCTCAACTTTTCTATTTTTAATTAAAGTGAATTCATAGAATTACTGGTTTTGATAATTTTACCATTGACTATTCTCTTAACTGTCTTTCATTCCTCTTTCCCCTTGCTACCCTCTCTCTCGACTTTTTCCCTGTCACAGATTTTAAAAAAAATTTGCATTCACAAATGTAAAGAGAATATTAACCTTCTGTAATCGATTTTATCAATCTGTTAACATCTTAAATTCCATTACCTTCTCTCTATAAAATCTTGATTACATAATTTTCTTCAGTCTTTCATCCCTCTCCCACCACTTCAGAATAGCATGATTATCAATAAGGAGTCAGTAAAATACCAGGCATTATATTATTTAAGGAAGTAAAGCAACAGTAACCCATTATAAGCTAGACGTACTTCAATGTCATTTAAGTCTATTTTGAACTGTGTACGACTTGGCACTCGACGTTAAGAAATCTGTTTTTATATTTTTGACAAAGTAAGTAATATGACTGCTTTGATTATGTAGGACTAACACAGTTATTGATTTTGTATTTAAAATGTATTGTGACTTTTATGGAGCTTGCCCAGTTTTACTGAATTTCATAATTAGATGTGAATATCAATATTCTCCTGTTGGTGATTCGGCTCTGACAAGCCTTGTATATATGTAAATATGTAATATATCCATACATGCAAGGCTCTGTATAGGTGGACGCCTACTTCCCTAGCTACTCGTGGGACTTTTATGGAACATAGTAAACTAGAAAAAGTAGATGACCTTGGGGAGCTTGCAAAAGACGACTCAAGGAGAAGCAACCAGATGAGGACGGAGGAAATATGTCATGAAAACACTCTTGTGGAATCTACTACTCAAACTCACTAATGTGGCATAGTGCTCAATCACCCTGCTGCATTGAGAATTAGGGATGGAGTTGAACATTTTGATATCAAAAAACTATTCTCAGGAGCTCAAAAGCGTAAAATGAGAAGATCTGAAGCAGTGGAACAGGGGCTAGATATTAAACCCAGTAATAGAAAACTACATAGAGGAAATACCTATATGGAGAGACATTCAACACAAACAGGGGAAAGCTCAACAACCCAAAAGGATAAGCTGATATGGGAACTCACCAAGAGCAGAGGAAAGGAAAAGACCTTGCTACGGTGTTGGGATGGACAAGAATCAGGATCATAAGACCAGAAGCTTGTCCACTAAGGATGTCCTGAAAGCCTACAAGATGGTGATAGTTCCATCAAGCCATCCCGAGAAAATCTTAACAGATGAACAATTGGACGTGATTCAGGAGATATTTGTAGGGGAAATACTGTCCTTTAATGAGGAAAATACAGCACCTAAATTCGATAACTCCTATCTGAAGAAAGGAGCTCTCCTAATCATGTGCGTTGATGAGACAGCCAAGAAGTGGCTGATGGACAAAGTCCCTATGATTAACATCAAAGAGGGATTCGTACTGAAGGTGGATCTAGCTAGAGTGGTGCTCAGAACATCGAAGGTGCTGCTCTGCGTTATGTAAACCTCTAGGGAAACTCCCACTAGAACAAGTTCTGAAAATGATGAATACCCAAAACAAAGGGCTAATGATACAAAACTGGAGATTACTCGATAGAAAGCTGGAGGAACGTGGTCAGACTCTAGTGCTAGCGGTCGACGAGGCGTCGCTGAAGTCACTTCAGGCAGTAGGATACAGAGTACATCTGGACATCTCCAAAGCTGACTTCAGAGTCATCTCCAATCCAAGGAAGGATGAGGGTGGTTCAAGTAAACCTTCATGACAGTAAGGCAGGAACCGTTGTGGATGCTTGAACAGAAACTAGTCGACATCACCCTGATACAAGAACCTTGCGTGACTGGCGGCAGAATTGCAGGACTTGCATATATACCATATATATGAGTATATCTTTTATATTAATTTTGATAGAGAAAAAATGTGCAAGATGGTAATATTTATATATTTTATCTATCTCAAACATTGTTGATTTTTTTTTAAATTAGCTGGTGCTTATTGAAAATGATATATAATAATATTAATAATATGATTTTATTAAATACCTTCATAGGGAAGATGAATGAAAAACCAAAAGTAAAACATTATCAAACAAACAAAAGTAACATTATCTGCTATAGAAAATGTTGAACTTATTTATAACAACAAAATAAATTTATAAATACAAACATTTATAATTTTTAAATAAACATAAGTAAATAATCGATGAGTAAACAACATCAGCTCTATTTTGTTGATGTCATAACAGTAGAAACTAAAAGATTGATGTCTTGAAAACATGTGTTATTAATACTCATTCCTAATATGTACCAAAATGTTCAGTTGTTAGGTTATAAAGTTTGTTTCAAATTGTTTCTGATAATATAATTGTATTTTGCAGCTGCCTCCTCCAGAGAAAATGTTAACATCTATTAAAATACCAAGTATTGAGTCAATTAATTTTCACCCTATTAAAACGTATACTACAGACAGTGAAGAGCAGCATCCTCAGTTTGATACATCTAAAGCTCCTGTCTACATGCAAATTGATCACATACATACTAACTTTGTTTATGTAAGTAAAGCTTATCACCATAAAGTGTAGTAAGTTGATATTTTACACTGTAGTGTAGCGGGTACCCTGCATTTTATATTCCTGGTGTACTAGCCTTCATGAAAATCTGGAATTAGTAAAGGTAAATACAAAATAAACTTATGGATAATTGTATAGAACTAAAGAAAGCTACCCTAATGATATTGTGGTTTTGGGGAGGTAACTCAAAAATGTTTAATTCTAAACCTTATTAAGTGATTGTCATTTTAAATAAATGGGGATAACCATGCAAACCAGAAATCACTATGTTGCCTCTATTTAGAACACCCAGACCCTCCTATTTAGAAACACCACACCTTCAGGGACTCAATTATAGTGAGTACAGATGTAGCAGTCTTAGCTAGATTCAAGCATTTTTTTATGTACTTTTTGGTTAGGCCCTTCTCTTTCTTTTTTTATCAGGTCTTTCTTGACCAAATCTTATTTTCTTCTAAGCTGTTAGTATTAGAGGGCTAAGGGGTCTTCATTTTATGTTCTTTTTTATAAAGTTTTATAACCCAGAGATTTTTGCTTATAAACAAACAAACAAACAAAATAAATAAAATGGTTGCTGTAGGAAATTATAATGAAGATATGTACTTCAATTTTGTTCTTAAGCTTAATACAAGTTTGTTTACATTGGAGGCAGGTAAATTAAAGAAAACTCTTTAGTATAGTTTTTGCCAATAAAACTCTGTTGGGTTCATGGTCCGTTGTGAAATAATGATTCTTTTAGGATCTATCGGGGCTTAAATACTTGAATAGAATTTTAGGAAATTACATTATTGATAGTTATATTAAAATAATTATAATTCATCTGCCTCATTTGTAATCAAACTCCTTTCTAGCTTAAAAAAATAAGTTATATCTCAATTTTAAATTTCAATCTACCAACTAGATAGGACAATATCCATGGTTTTTCTCTACTCGTTATTTCTTAAGATAGTGTATTACTCAATTTTAATGTATTTTGGGTAGCACAAAATTATCCCATATGTCTAAAAGTTAACTTCTTTAGTCATATATAGTTTCCCAAATATACATTTTTAACATGTGAAACATTTATATAAGATGTGTGTCCTGTTAAATTCCAACCTTTATATATATTATACAGTCTCACCAAAAGATGAACATAAAAAATTAATAAAATTAGAGACGCTATAAATATCGTATATTGAAGTCGTTTGGCAATTTTATTTAACAAGAATGATAGATATATTACCATTTGTTAGGGTTCAGATGAAAATCCCTCTAGATATCTAATTTTGGGTTCAGATGAAACTTCTCTAAATAAGCCAATACAGCATTTGTTATAAATGAATATAGTCCCAAGATACATCAAGCTGAATATTATCGTTTGGTCTACAGTCAAATCCTAACCTACATGTAAAAAAAGGTAAAGAAATAATCATGAGCACAAAAAATGTTAAATTTCTTGGCATTACCCTAGACGTAAATTTAAATTGGAAAAGTCATGTTTCAGGTTTGGCTGAGCAACTGGCGCCAGTTTGTTTTGCTCTCAGAATGATTTCCTCTGTGACTAGTTTAAAAGTAATAAAAGCCGTTTATTCTGCTCATATTGGTTCTCGGCTAAGATATGGGGTGGCATTCTGGGGGAACTCTGTAGAGTCTATAAAAATATTCGGCCTACAAAAAAGAATTTTACGCTCAATGTTTCATCTGAGGTATAAACAATCGTGTTTTCATTTTTTCAAAAAACATAATATTTTAACCTTTCCGTGTATTTATATCTATGAGGCGTTAATTTTCTTTAAGAGGAACCATAATTTATTTGAAGTGAATCAGCACCACCACAAATACCCTATCCGTTAAAAACTATTGCAATATCCTGTCCACAGACTAAAATTTTTTGAACGTGGAATATATTACTCGGGTATTAAATTGTTCAATGCACTACCGGAAAAATTTAAAAAATGGATTCTATCCAGAGTTTCAAGAGTTCACTCAGAGGCTACCTTATAGAAAATGCATTCTACTCTGTGGAAGAATATCTGGCCAGAAATACTCAAACCAATTCTGCTAATGTCGGGTATGACTTATGAATGAATTGATCCAGTATCTGCCCTGCATTTGTCTCAGTTATAGCCTTACTTGTTAAATATGTATTTGTGTGTATGTAATATATATATGTTATATTGCATTGTGTAATTATATGTTTGTAAATATGTGATTGACTAATGCAGGAATGTAAACTGTATTTAAAAATACTTGTGAATACTTGTAATATAAGTTATTGTAATTATTACAAATTGAATTTTAATTTTTTTATGTGACCCTTGCTATGCGAATTATGTTTGTCAACAGCAACAGAAATAAATAATAATAATTATTATTATAGAGAATATATATGAATGGGTTAAAGATAAAGAAGAATTAATGAAGGAATTGTAGAGATAATCTATATAATAATGTTTCAAGTGAAAAATATATGACCTAGACTGCGAATCAATACTTGCTGTTAAAAACGTAATAGCGTTAAAATCAATAAATTAAAAATTAGATAATCTATACTAATAAATCCGTAGGGGAGTCTATGTTTGTCAACTCAGATCTTAAAAACTGTTTAAACCGATTTTAATAAGAATTTATTTCATTAAAGTTTCCACTCAGAAGAAGGTTTTTACTTTTGAGTTTTTTCAATAACTCGATTAGAAGTTGATCTGCATATACTGAAACAGATCTCAATTAAAATTTGCAAACTTATAATAGTAATTCTGAAGAAGGTTTAAGACTTTGTTTCATATTGATATCTTAAAATGAAATTGAGTTATTACAAAAATATAAATCTGTAGCAGCTGATGTTTGCGATGTGCAGTAAATAAATCACAAACACTCATAGCAGCTGATTAAGTCCATCAGCTTTATTAGTTTAACACAAAGATAGGTTAGACTAGCCTAGGCCAGTGTGAAACATTTGACTTGTATCTGATGATTAGGTTCATAATATAATACTGCTGTGTTATAATAATTAAACATAAAGATAGGTTAGGTTAGGTCTAGTTCAGTTGGAAAGTGTTATTAACTTGATTGATTTTGACCTAAAATATTAAAAAACTACTGAAATCTGATTCAATGAATAGGCCTCTATAATTTCATATTATTTCACCCTCATTGTGTGGTCTTAAGCACACCCAACTTTGTTTTGTTTTTTGTTTGCACTAATCTTGGAAACTACTGCACCAATTTTTATGAAATTTCATATAGCTATAGTGCTTAAGGAGCAACTATACCATCCACTTAAGTAACAGGATAAAAAACTCCACTTAAATTTTAAACGATTTCCTATAAGTTTATTATTAGGACTAATGTTTGATCATAAACATCTTTATTAAATGTTTAAATAATCAGCTGATATAAGGCTATAGTTGCAGGTTATTATTCTATCAATAGAGTATTGGATGAAGAAGACCCAGTGCAGTATCCAATAGAGTTTTTAAATAGTCTATCAGTATCAAATTTATCAACCTATACATTAGTTTTAAAAGTAGGTGTTCCACTCGTACTTATGCGATATTTGAAGTCACAGAGAGTTATGCAATGGAACACGGTTAATCCTGTAGTTGTACCCTTCCTAATAGGAACGTTGTTGGTATTTACATGACGGGCCCCTCGCTGCTGGCTCTGACTTAGAGTTCCAGAGCGATGGCGTGTCTCTGTTGTCTGTGGAGGTCCTTATGTGCTCATTGCTGCTCGTTCGAACGGTTGTTAGGATGTCGAAATGGCAGGTGTAGTAAGTCCCTCCAAATTAGCTCGGGTGAGAAATAAAAGGTAAACTGTGTGTATTTTAATTAAACTATCTTTTATTACTGCATTTTACCTTACACATGCTCTAATAACTTGGGCTACATACTTAGGGGGATAAAAGCAAGAACACTGAGGTCTGACTTTGTTCACAGTTCTAGCGAGCCTCTGCTCCTTCAGGTCTGTTGCAGAAGCATCCAGCCTCAAAGCGTCCCTCCTCCTTCTTTTCTAAAATAATGACTGCTGAATTTCCCAATATACCCTGTTCAGTGTATAAGGAGCCTTGTTGTATTTTCCTGTCATATAATTTATGTTATCACATTGGTAATATAAGGTGATTAATATAAGATGCAGAGTACCTGTCACATCAACCCCCCCCCCCACCCGACCTCAACAAAGTTGGTCCTTCGACTTATGTTAAGCCTTGGTAACAAGAGTTTTTCCTTGTTACTGCTTTCAAATGCCCAAATAACATATTTGGCTTGTATGAAACACCAGATCATACACTTTGTTATGTACACATTAAATTTGTTTTTAATTGCTACTACTGCCTTTACATCCGGTGCAGGCATGCCTCATTAAACCATAAACATTTGTAAAAAATGTTAATAATTTGGTCGGAATCCTTTCTGTTGTGTGTGTGTGTGTGTTTTTTTAAACTTACATCTTATATAATTGAATTTAATATGGCTCCTTGAAGTTTCAAATGTGAAGTTAGTCAACTCTTAAATCTTAATAAATTATTGTGTTGTAAATGTAGATGCAGCCATGATTTGTATATGAAAATAATTAATGAATTGTAGTTTTTCTCTATTATTTAAAATTAAATTAAATTTTTTCCATTTATTTAGAAATTTGTTATTTCTTGCTTTTACCCTCCCTACCCTAAAGTAATATTACAACTTCTTTCATCCTACATATGAAATCATACTATCATAAAATCCCCCCCCAATATATTATTGTCATTGCAAAGTCTTACGACAGCTTCGAAGTCCCTTATTATCTATCTATAAAATTTCTACCATCTTATACATTTCTTAAACTTAACAACACATTATATATTTAACATTTTCTCAAATGAAACAAACTTATGCCTACAAGCTAGTAGAGCGAACAGAACAATTTAACAACAACAAAAATTTTCATGATGGTATTTACATATGCAAAAAAATATTTACAATACATTTAAGAAGTTTTTTTCTGTTTCATCTTTTGAAGTGTAGACCATGTCACAATTCCTCAAAAAAAAACATTTGAATCAAGAAACATTATTTCCCTAAATATAGTTCATTACACGTTAAATGTCACTTAAATTATTTTTTTATATGTAATGTCGGTACTTAGCCACTTGGAGGCATATCTGTCGGCAAAGCTGATGTAGATATGTTGAATGAAGTAACGAAATTTTAATTCCTCCACAGCCTATATTCATTGTGCGTTCAGGTCGTCAGGCAGTTTTTCCCGTACATATTAAAACCTTTGAACAATAAAATTTGACATTAAAAAAATAGTCAAAAAACCCAATTTTTTTAAACCATTGTGTCATTAACATACATGTTTGTACAAAATCATTCTTTGTTTTATAAGTTGTGCCCTCTAATATACTTCCCATGTGTTCTTGTCCTTTACATCATAAAAATTTCCACCTCAATATGTGTAACTCCAAGAAATTATTATGTGCATTTTTATTTCGCTTAAAATATATAATTTGCTACTAAACCACGAATCGTGAGCGATTGCAGTCTTTCACTTGGGACACGTCAAATACTCGTTCTTCTCTTTATCTTTAAAATAAATTTAAAACATTTTTATGCAATAGCCATAATATAATTTCTCCCATTGATTTAAATCTTAACGCTTATTTTCTAACATTTTAGAGTTAACATAAACATAATTGATACTTCTCAAAATAGCCTTCTTTAGATCAGCTCAAAAAGATGTCGTTGAAGGTTGGTCCATCTTGACCCTCAAATTAACTAAAGTAACTGTGACTGCGCTATTTCAATAACCGTCTTGTTCTGTCTTCCCTCACTCCTTTCCTTAACCCTGCACAACAACTCAAAAAACATGTCTTAAAATTCTGTATCTTCTTGTAAACACATAAATATTTTCATAAGAAATATCATACAACTGGTGATATAGAGTGACCAGCTAAAAGTCGTAATTAATGTTTGAAATCTTTTTTCGATTTTATGAAGTAACAACTTATCTAACCTAATACCATCATAATTTATATCTTCTCCTGTATTTTTTTAATAATGTAACTCCTGTATTGAATCATTTGTCAATTTTAAATCAGAAATTAACATCAGTTGCTAAAGTCTGGAACATGTAAGCTTTCTAATACTCCTTCATAATATGTATTCCCCTTAATTTGAGCCAATATTCTAAAATTATCCCCTATAATTTTGCAATTTGTTATGTTATACAAAATAGCAGTTTTCTGTATTATTTTTATAGTTGAATTGATACCAATTTCCGTTAAAACATTTCATCAAAATAGCAGGCATTTGTCCGTACTATATAACCCATTATTTCCCATAATCCTAAATATTGGAGAAATCCTCTCCTTATAATCTGTTTTAGTACAAGAATTTATATTGATGCCCTTTAAATAACTGAACTAAACAATTTGAATTCACATCTGTCCTAATTTTAAATTCAAATTCGTATAGGTCCTTTTTTGCACTTTTCATAGTCCTTCCGTTTAAAGTTAATCAATTGTTTCCTATCAGTTGTTAGAAGCAAATGATTCCCAAGTGTATCCCATTGAATCCAATTTCCAGTTTCTTTATGATAAACTGGGTAAGTTCTAACTTTGAAGTGTTAAAAAATGTCTGTCTGTGATCCTATTGGCATTTTAATTACAATAGAGTCCCGTAAACTCAGCGTAATGTGGACCGGAAGTGTGCCGAGTTTGTGAAATGCTGGGTTATCGGGAATAAGGACAAAAAACAAATTGTAATTGAAACACCAAAGCGGCGGCGATATCAAACGATTTTGTCGATAGCGGTATCCCATTGTCGGCCGCGGCACCAAAGCAGCGAGTCAAACGACTTTGTCGATAGCGGTATCCCACTGTCGGCGGCGTAATTACACCGCGGCATTGGCACCCGTCGGTATAGCAGACATACACCTGCAAAAACGTTTGATGGGCCACTTTTTTCCACGAATCAATTTAGTGTACATTATGGAAAATATAACATTTCTTTTCAATTTTCTTTGACTGGTTATGATCTACGCACAGTAAATAAAAATGAGTGAGTTACGAAAACCGAAGCGTGTGTTGGTTTCGTTTGAGACGCGGTTAAATGTGTTAAAAAGACTTGACAGAGAGGAAACTGTAAAAAAGCTTTGTGACAAGTTTAACGTGGGAAAAGTACCATCAACGATTCGAGCGATCGAAGTTAATGCCCGCTTTGGGATCTGCCGAACTTTTACGAACATCGCTGTTTATAGCAATGTTTTTTTTTCCCATCGGGGTCGACGAGTAATCCGGACTGCCGGGTTATCGAGTACTGAGTTTGACTCTACTGTATTAATTTAAGTGTTGACTTCACTGTGTATAACTGAAATGTCGCCACATCATAAAAGTAGTGTAAATTAATTTCTTTCGCTTCAAATGGTAAATGTATGTATGTGGGTGATTCATATACATACTTTCATTTCAATTACCCTTAATATTGACAAAAATGTATTTGGTGGCAATAATTTTAAACTAAGCTTCCCTGTATGTATATACTGTAAGGCCTGCCTATATTCTGCAATTTTCATCTTTGATTTTGTAACTAACTGTTCTGTTCCAATTGTCGAAAACAAATGTTCAATCTTAAATAATTATATGTGAAATTAAAATATTTCCCTAACTGTTTTGTTAATTGTGCTACTGCGCCAAAAATTTCTTCTCTGTAGGTCATTATTGTGTCCTTTAATTTTTGCATATTTTTCGTATTTGTACCTAAATGTAAATTAATTTCTTTAACTATTCATCCGAAAAATCTGATACTCTCCCAAATTTTCCATTTGTAGCCTGTAAATTGTCATTGTCTAAGGAATCAAACAAAACTTTTAAAAAGTGTCACCCTGCATTCTTTATTGGTCTTTTTTTCCTTTTTCTACTGGAATAATTGAAATAACACCCTCTAATTCTGACAGATAATCTTTTAAAATCCCCTTAATTATACCAAATTCCTCTTTATCTAGCAAATTTTGATCTAATGAACTCTCACCAACCAAAGTACGATCATGATCAACTGTGTAATTGTGTTCCACTATATTTAAATTAGTTTCCTGGATTTGTACCATGTTACTCAACTCTTTACTTTCATCAGTCAATGTTGAAATATTAAAATTCAAAATTATTGTCCTCTCAGATGTAGTAACACTTCAGTTAGTCTTTCGCACTGTGTATTTAGCAAATTTACTTTTGGAATTAGAAATATTATCATATAAAACATTAATGAATATGATCAATAAATGAATATACCATCATTATGAATGATGGCATGTGCCATCTTATGAATAGAGTCTATAATCAATTAACGTTTTATCTAAAGATAGTATTACCTCCTATTTCCTCGATATGTTGCTTCTAGCTAATATCAAGTTACTTATCAGCAGTTATGTGTTCTCCAACTGAAACTAAGTTCTCAGCAAGAGGAAATGCTAACTTGTATTCATGGACATGGTAATCTTTGTGTTTTGTGATTGTAAGCAAGAATGCAATATGATATCTGTTGCCTATTTCTTGCCAAAGGAAATTATATTATCTGTATCCTATGCTAACATAAGCTATACTTCAAAAACAACATTTATTTATTGTTATATATTAATTAAGCTTTAAATTATTTATCCTAAAACATGTTATTTACTTAATGAACATAACATGTTATCGCCAATCAGACACATTAATCGAATAAATATATGTTTAATAATCTTGCAATTAACTGCTAAGTAGTCAATAGCCCTCGTTGCGCTTAACGTTTTTATAGATTTTATGGGATCTAAAACCCTAAATCATTAGTTGTCGTTCGAAAACTAACTACGTGACTGTTTTGGTAGGACCGTCATACCCTATATCACTGGAACTTTGCTTGATATTTTAGGTTCATCAACGTAACAAGTTCCATCCCAGTTACAACCTCGCCTCATTATCCTTATTTTTCTCTTATAAGGATTTCATAATCTATCAAATATTATCCTCTTTAAGCTCTCATGATTTACCAATACTCATAGATATTGATAATCGTTTCCCTCTTCATTTTATGACTCATTACTCATCACATTTAATAAAAGGAAAAGCAATATGCAACTTCCTTTAAATGTTCAATATTTCTGTAACAATTAGGAACTGGTGTCTGACCGTCGATGTCATGTAATTCATATCCAATATTATTATACATATATGCTACTTCATCAGTTAATTCAATAACAAGTTATCCTATTACATTTAGCCTATTCCTAAATAATCAAATATATGTCCAGACATTTTCAGACATCTTAATACTATTATTTTCCTTTAATAAATATTTTCGAAAGCAAACTTTAGGATTTGTCCTGATGTTCCCGGCATCAGATATCAAATGTAATAATTCTACTTTAGTACACTTAATACCTTCCAAGAACTATGCCTGTCCTTAATGCAATCACTTGCATATCATTTTCACCAAAAAATATTTCTAATAAAATAATATTTTATCGATTTAATACTATTTATAGCATTTTCTTTAGCAGTTAAAATTTTAATTTCGTAGAACTACAAAAAAAAATCTAATTCTTTAAAAAGAATCACATGAATGAATGAATTTGAAAAGTTAACCTATTTTCCACCAAGCACTTCTGACACCCAGTGTGACGGGCTCCTCGCTGTTGGCTTCGACTTAGAGCTCTAGGGTGATGGCATGTTTCTGGTTATCTGTTGAGATCCTTATGCGTTCATTGCTGCTCGTTTGAGAGAGAAGAAAACAAACAAAGACGAACTCCCCAACACAACATTTTGAGAGGACCACTTCCCAGCCCAACAAGAAGGGCTAGAAATTATTTTGAAAATAAATAAACAAATAGTGTTTTTTTGTTGAAATGAAAATATTTTTTCCCCCTCCATTTCCTTATACATATATACAGATTATTTACAAAATGGTACAAATTAAAAAAAATTAAAGCACTGTAATGCCAAATTTTAATTCATACATACATGTATTATGACCTAAATTGAAATTAATCTTGAGATTCAAGTAAAAAAAAAAAAAACTTAAATAGAGAAAAAAAGTCCGGTCTGAGTGACCGGATGATACTGTTAGTGAATGAAAATTCATGATACCGTTAAAGTGTTTATCTTCTTTTTTTTCCTTTCTCCTTTCTTTTTTATCCTTTGTATCAGCAGTTTATGTCTCTCTTGAGATAGTATTAATATATTTGTAGAGCCCTTGTTAAAGATGTCTGGCTTTTTTTCTGTCCTTACCAGCAATGATCTCCTAATCCTTTCCCCTTCTTTTTCTTCCCTTTTTTGTAGCAACCTCTTTTCTTATTTCTTCTTCTTCGTTTGTTTATTATATTTTGTATATTTAGCACTACACTTTAGTATACATATGTGGACTGAATATTTTCATAAATTATGAGTTACAATTTTATTTGGATATATGTACATAGGTTTGGTGGATGAAATGGGACATGAATTGAAATGGGTTATGTGATGGGCAGTTTGATGTGTGTGACTATTTTGGTGGCGGTAAGTGTCTTATGGTTGATGATGTGGTACCCTGAGGTGATAGTTTATTTATAACCTGAATTAAGGTATCATTATATTAGTTAATATATATCTGGAAAGCCTTCAAAGGTATTGCAGCATATTTTCCTTGACTTTTCGAGTGCTGTCCTTTGTAAATAATGTTTCTGGCAAAAGTTTTTGTAGATTTTGTTGGAAGTTCTTCAGTCCATGTGTAACCATTCTTCTTTTTTACAACTTTTATAGTCCAGGTGTTTGTGATTCAGTTGTTTTGTCGAAAGTTTCTTAATTATAAGTAGATGTTGATGGTTGATCAGAAATGTTTGTTTCACTGTTGTTGGATAAACCAGAAGAACTGTAATTTCTTTGTCCACTGTTTGAATCATCACCATCAGTTGAATCCAAGAAATTAGCAATGTTTTGATGCAAGTTCATTTCACCAGATGTAGAAGCAACAGGAAAGTCCATTTGAGTTACTTTTGCAGATCGGTTTCTTTTGACTGGAAGATGTGCAGATTCATCTTCATCACTAGCTCCATCTAAATCTCCAACATCGGACTGAGTATATGTCTATAACTCTGTCTATTTCGGATGGTCTTAGAGCCATTTAAACAAAATAAAAACACTAAATTTTTTTTTCTTTTAATATTGAAGACACTATTTACAACAATTATATAAAAATATTCACCGGGTTCCAATAAAAATATAAATTGCAGCACTTGCGCGATAAAACTGACACTAATGGTATCTATTCATAAAGATTACGAAAATAATTGTCAAGAACAAATATCGATCACTCTCTTATAGCAGCAACAGGTACACTGTTTAGGGTTAAAAGTTAAATCATTAAGAAATCACATCATTGATATCTTAATAGGCTGTGGTAAAGGAGAAACGATATTTATACCAAGAATTCTATTAATGCCCAATAATTTTCCATTTCATTTTCTTCAAGACTTCAATTTCCAGTGGAATGGAGGAGGAAACGCTAAAGCATATACTACTCGAGTGCTCAAACGAAAACACAGCCAGGACGGCCCTTCTGGCAGCACTAAAAGACATTCCAAACCCCATGAAAATTATATTGCAAAAGAAAGAGTACTGGGCATTGGCAGCTGCGGTTTACCACGGACACCGAGTCGTCGGCATTACCTGAAGCCGGAAGCTTGAAAGAAGAAGTAAGAAGTAAGAAGTAAGCAATTTCCAGTCCATGTTTGCTTCATAGTGACTATTGACAAATCACAAAAAGCAGGGGTAGATTTAGGAAGCCAATTTTTTTCTCACCGACAGTTGTTTGCTCCTGAGTCAGTGAAAGTAGCGATCTCATTATTTGTTCAAATGGCAATACAAAAATTGTTTACAAGGAAGCACTTTAGTAACAAAATACAAAAATTATGTGTGCATGTTTATGTGTATGTGTGCATGAGTGCATGTGTAGGAAAATAAATGTTTTTTTTTTTTACTTTTGTTGAATTTATAAAAGTGTTGGTGTTTCATTATATATTTTAATATAAATGTGTATAAAATTTATATGTATTAAAAAAAAAAGTAAATATTCACAAAAACTATAATTGTATTAAACTAATTTCGATTCCCATCATAATATGTATTATTTAGAGAATTTAACAATCAGTGTTGAACCTGATATATTTCCATGAAAAACCGTGAGTAACAGGTAGTATAAAATATATATGAACAATGTAAAATTTGTCTAAGAATAGAAGGGAAATAATCTAACTCCAAACAGAAAGTAGAGTTATACCATGAAGTCTTTTATCGCCACGATGAAGTCATCACAGAAGTTCATGGCCATAGAAAACCAGAGAAATTGATGGTGATGGCATTGGAGGAAACGGAAGAGGACCTGGTGAG
The DNA here is from genome assembly GCA_963513935.1 of Aphrophora alni. Taxonomy (NCBI): domain Eukaryota; kingdom Metazoa; phylum Arthropoda; class Insecta; order Hemiptera; family Aphrophoridae; genus Aphrophora; species Aphrophora alni. The sequence continues at coordinate 29,776,359 of OY740771.1, read as the reverse complement.
AGAATTAGGCAAATAACCAAAGGTATTGGGGAAATCGAATTGGATATAAATTTGAGAAAGTGTAATGTATTGGAGGTAGATAGAAACAAAGAACCAAAACGGATAGTAACACTGGAATGAAAGGATCTCAGACATATAGATGAGTATAGTTACCTTGGAAGCAAGATCACTGCCAATAAAAAGATACAAGTGGAAAAAGGACAAAGAATAGGTCAAAGACATGTACATGGACAAAGAAAGATCTGAGCAGACATGAGTTGTGTGAGAATAATAGAAAATGTTACACGATGAAATAGAATAAGGAATGAAGATCTGGGCATGTAAAGAGGAAATCAGAATGCCTAGAGAGTGTAGAAAAGAAAAGTAGACTTTTGAAGGTGAAGCTGGTGTGGTAAAAGAGGTTGTGTCAGACAATCCACCTAGGCTGAAACGTAAAAAATTATGATTTTTTTGTGCATAGCAAAAAATGTAACAAATATTGTTACTCCTTTTCAAAGTATGTAGACATAAATATTTTGAATCAAATTTTATCATTTTTTGTTTTAGATCTATCTAGGACCAAAAATCCATTTAAAAAAATCATAGGTATCTATATATTTTTTTCATTTTTTCAGCCTAAAAAGCTGAATCAATTTTCATATTGTTTTTCTTAATCTATTTCTAGAGTAGCCTAATTATTTTTTAATTTTTGTGTTTTAAAACAAAAGTTGGTAGAGGGGGCCTAGAACAAATACCTAATGAAAGAGTCCAACATATTTTGTGTGTATAAAAAAAAAAATAAAAAAAATAAATAAAAAAAATTAAAAAAATATGCTGTACACATGGCGTCGATACCCTGAAACCCACTTCTTCAATTTTTCATTTCCACTGGAAAATATATCCACATTATTTTTGAAATGCACTCCTGTCTTGTTTTAAATTACTGTATATGTAAATAAGTTTTCTCCCTGGCAATTTTTTTAATAAATTATAATGATGTTTTAAAAAAATAATTTTCATATAGAATTTTGTATGCTTAGATGTTTGTACTGATGGATACAAATGATGTTGCTGATGCATTAAGACCATACTTGCTTCTGTTGTTTGAATGCTTGTTGGAGAGTCCTATAGAAAGGAATGATATTCTTGTACCTTATGAGGAAGTAGTTGCTCAACTGGAAGCCGACACTGTAGTGGCTGTTACAAGGATAGGGTTAGAATCTTCATCTCGGTTCCAATGTGGGCCTTATTCACAAACAGCTACTCTTATGCTACAGGTAAGCTTCTCAAGTCATTGAAAGATTTTTGTACATTAGGCTAGATTATTGTTTCTAATCAGCAGTTATTTTTATTTAATTGTATGAAATTAAGCTTTTACTGTGGGACTTTCATCTGGGACTTACAAAAATTTGATTTTTTATGGTCTCAAAATACAAAATTGTTGTTGTGTGTGTCTGTCAAATAGCTGGATAAATGTTGAACAAATCAGTAGAAAGTTAATCATATGAATATTTTGGTTTAGTTCCTAAACCAGCAAATTAGCTTTAGGGTAACTCATATTTTTTTAAGGTTTAGAATTTTTATCAAGGTATTATATGGTGTGTGTATTCTATATGTCATGTATTTTACCATAAGACACATTAATGGTGACATTTTAAATTTCCCACAACCCACATTATTTGATTTTTTTCCTTTTTAAAATACAACACTTTGATGGACAAATTTCGTCCAATGTTTCTACTTTTCAAAGTTTATAGACAACATTTATTATTTTTTTAAAAAATACTTGATAACTTTTCTTTACAGTTGATTTAGTGGCAAATTCTACAAAGCTCAACTTTTGAATTTTTTTTTTTTAAATAAACCCCACAAAAAAACTGAAATAAAAAACTTCAGTTTTTTTGGTCAGAAGTTGGTATTTTCCTGATTATTGAGACCTGGAATAATTGTTTAATTACAGTTCAGTTTTGTTAAAATATTTTGGTTAGTGTATTCAATTTGTAAGTATTTAGTTTAAGTATTTGAAGATTGTCATATCATTGTTTTTATTTGTTAAAATATCCAAATAAAGATAAATCATGTATATCGATAAAAAAATTGCCAAAATTCAGCTATTACTGAGAGTCTCAGAATGAGACTTTCTCCAGGAACCAAATCAATTTTTTTTACGTCTCTAGGATAGATATTTACTAAATAAAAACTGTATATACTTGTCTGATGACATAGCTTTTGAACATGTTGTCCAATCTGAATAAAACTCAGTGAACGAACCAATAAAGTAAATATCTCGATTAAGTTAAAAAGTTAACAAAATTATATTAAAAGAATCTTATTGTAAACAAACATTTGTCATCCTTATCAGACATTCTTAGTTTGTGTAGTCATTCTTTATGTACTCAATAAATTAGGCAATAAACTTTCTAATTTAGATTGTAAAAAAATACAAAAACTAACTTTCTTATAGTAATAAATGGACAATTACATTTTATTACAATATATAACTTTTATAACACAAATGATTTGTTTTAATACTTATATCTTTATTTATAATATAAGTTTACTGAATTTACAGTTATTTAGGCACCATTATAAGCTAGAGCTATAAACTGTGCATTTGGCATTGTAAAGTTCCTCTCATTGATTTAGTAAACCCTAAATATTTTTCTCTTTATAGTTATAATGATAATTCTATGTAGGGATATTAAGTATGTTAAAGGGTAAATAAATACAATACTAAGGCTTATATGTGTGGATAGTATAAAAAAAGTAATTTGTCTACAGTTGTTGACAAAGTGGCATTTTGTTCATTTAAAATTAGTTTGCAAAACAGCTGATTTCTCAACAGTTTCACTTTGCCCACTACTTTGCTCACTCCGAATGGCAACCGAACATAACGAAATTTAGTTTAAGTTTATTTGAATTTATTTATAATATACAGGAAATGTCCTGTATGTATGTTAGATTAATTCTTACATGTAAAATAACATAAATAAACAACAAAACAACCTTTTAAAGTTGAAAAAGGAAGTAATTATTCATAAAGAAGATTGATAGTGTATGTACACAGAGAGTATTTTTCGTTTAATAACCTCTCTTATTTAATAACCTCAGTTTTGACGTGAGGTTGAACACTATTGTATTAATTTAATGGTTTATTAAATTGTGTTACTGCTGAAGTGTTTTTTATTTGTCACAAAATAACAACTGTAGACAAAGTATAATGTGCAATTCGTGAACAAAGTGTCTTTTTTAAACTCGATAAAATTGACGCACTCAGCAAGCCTCGTACGTCAACATTTTTCTCTCGTTTAAAAAAGTGCCACTTTGCTCACTAGTTGCACAAATAACTATTTCAGTATATATTTGAGGGAAGAAGAAAAACTGAGTATGTCTAGTTCGTGCTCTTGATGAAAAAATGGAAATGTAATGAGGTATATTTCTGTATATGTCCGTATCATTAGATTTTTTATTTATTTATTTTTTTTTTTAAGTGGAAAAGACAATTATTTGTTCATTATTATAAATGTCCATTCTTCTGTTTCTTACAACTCCATTTACACAAGTTGATCAGCAGTTCTTGAGTTATAACACACAGACATTGGATTTTATATAATGTAGAGATACGAGGTTAAAGATGAAATGAAATTGTATGAATTACTTTTTATGATGATTACTGTATTACCTGGTGACTTCATAATATTACAATTTCAATTATCATTATATTTTTATTCACAATTTTTTTTTTTTTTTTTAATATTAAAATGTTTCTTTATGAGGAATGAATAGCTGGTGATTTAAATTATCTTTCTAGACTATTTTATTGAAATTTTGTTACACACTTTATCTACCTTCTCATTACCAGATCCACTGGTATTTCTGTTTTTTTAAAACAACAGTTGACTTGAATAACGTGTATATTTCAGTAAGATATATTATTCCTTACAGCTGGAACCTGACAAATACAAACAAGGGATAGTTTGGATTAAAGAATTGCTATACCATACAAAATTAACTGTTGAACGATTACGAATTATTGCAGCTAAGATTGTAAACGATGTTGCTCAAATAAAGCGGAAAGGAAATTCTATAGTGAGGGATCTTATGAAAGGTCTTCTTTATAGCAAAGGTAAATTTGTTCCAAGTTGTAGTATTATTGATTTTATGATATTTTGGATTCAGAAATGATTTTGTAACAAATTTTAATAATGTTATTTATTATTTGTAAACGAAGTTTATTTATTTTTTTACAATGGGAATGCTTTTCTTCAGTAGTAATAAATAGGTGTTATCTTTACAGTATATGCCATTAAAGGTATTACAACTAGTAGAGATATTGGTGAACTAGGTAACCAAAAGAATTAGTATACAATCTTGTTGAGCACTGTGGTGAAATTCACAATAATAATTTGAATTTGCCCCTAACCACAATCACTGGAACTTAATAAAACACAATTATCTGATTAATTGTTCTTTATTAATTATATCCACTTAATGCCCTGATGTACATTTCGATAACATGGTTATCATCATCGGAGGGTCTTGCTTATAAACTAAATCTAACCTTACTTATCTATTACTAAAATAAAATTCCTGTTTCTTACAACTCCATTTACACAAGTTGATCTGCAGTTCTTGAGTTATAACACACAGACATTGAATTTTATATAGTGTAGAGATACAAGGTAAAAGATGAAATGAAATTGTATGAATTACTTTTTATGATGATTACTGTATTACCTAGTGACTTCATAATATTAGTAATAGATAAGTAAGGTTAGATTTAGTTTATAAGCAAGACCCTCCGATGATGATAACCATGTTATGGAAATGTACATCAGGGCATTAAGTGGATATAATTAATAAAGAACAATTAATCAGATAATTGGGTTTTATTAAGTTCCAGTGATTGTGGTTAGGGGCAAATTCAAATTATTATAAAGAATTAGTATCAATAATGAAAAATATATTTACTAGACTAATTAGTAAACTAAAACATTTACTTACATTAATATAATTCACAAAATCTTGATGCATAATCTTATGTTTGAAAATTATGGAGGTAATATCACATGTACTAGAAAAGGTTTGAGTAATCTTGTACTCAATTACTTTTGACAAGATTTCTCAGCATTTCTGATATAATCAAATAAAAAATATCTCTTTTTCAGTGACATAAATCGTTTAAGTTGGTGTGTGTTTTCTAACTCAATGAAAATAGAATAAGTGACACTGCTGTAAATGTAACTAAAGTCCTAAGCAAACAAAAATACTTGTTGAGATACACACACAAATTTCAGTTCAGGAGCTCTTACCAAAAGAAACAAGAACACCGTCCTAAAAGATATGTGAATCAAAATTTATGCAAGTTATATAATACTATTTATAATATGGATACAATTTTGCAGAAATATGAATATTTACGATCCAAACTCCTCGTTTTAAAGAGAGTTATGGTTTGCGAGTAAAACAAAAAAAAAATACTTGTTTTTAAATTAACAAACAAAAAATCTTTTTTTTCATAAATCGTAAGACAATTTTATTAATTCGGAAAATATCTGTGGTAATAAATTTTGAATATTGCATCCATTGTCAAATTTTAAAAAAAAAAAATTAGCAAGAAATTTTTACTTTAGGTTTTACATTGTCCCACAATTGCTCATTTTGTGCAACTTTTTAAAATCTGCATATAATGATGTTTAAACATTTTTCGTGTGATAAAGAAATAAGTGACTCACCAAAACCAAAAAAGTTAAAACCATACCCTCAAAATAAATTATAATACAAATTTGAACTTGAATGTGATAGAAAAATAATTGCAAAATTTCTTAATAGTGTTATTTTGAAATACTTTTGGATATTTCCTTCTTATCTAGGACCAGATGATATTATATAATATATCATTTTATACATCTACATATTTTAATGTTGAAGTCAGCACACAATGTAACATAGAAAATAAATTTATGCCATGTCATCTCAGCTGCATGTAGACTACTTAATTTAATTTTCAAAAGAAATATGTTACATTGATTGATGGTTTCCTCTCCTTATAATGTTGACACTTTGGCCAAAGAAGAATAAATATTATTGAGAAACAAAATGGGTTATATTGGTTTTTTTATATTGAAATATCTTGTTCAAAAAATTTATAAAGAAGTGTATTTCTAAAATATGTAAAACTACTTGAATAGTATCTTATTATAAATATCTTATTTCATTATTTACAATATAATATAAATTAATGTTTTGGTGTTAATAGGTTACATTATTATTGTGTGATTAATTGGCATATATCAAACTTGTTTCTAAATAGAATATAAGGAGAATACTGGTTATTTTGAAAAATGTAAGGTTTTGAGTAGAAGTGTGATCCTTAAATTTCGAAGTCCAGTTAAACTTAATGCGAATTTTAAAAAATTCCAATGTACCGGGTAACTGTAATATTTGATTTATTTTTGTGCAAAAACCGAATTGAAGTTTATGGATTTTTTAAAGTAATTCTGGACTTTAACAAGTCATATGAACTGAAAGCTGGAATGCCTAATGGCTAACAAGATTCAATGTTCTTAACTTAATTAAACATACTAATGTTGTTCAATGTATAACTTTAAAGTGCTTAATTTATAGTTAAAAAGTTTAATCTTGTTTTTATTCCGAATTAACAAGACTTGAGGTTCAATTAAATTATGTTTTAAAGGTCGGTTTTCAAAGTAACCAAATTTTTCAAACCTAGCTGAACTGAATTAGGCTATTTTAGTTGTAAAATGATAATTCCTAGCTGGACCATATTGTACAGTTTTTACTTATTTCTTACAACAAGCTTTGATAAGTCAAGTCACTCCAATGACATGATGTCTCTTATATATCGCAACATTTTCTCGAAGATTATTTGATGATTAAGTTACCTTTCTGTCTGTCATGAACAATACTGGCCTAGAAGGATGTGTCTACCTCCTTGTTATACATCAAACAAGAAGGAGAAATCGTCTAGTTGAATTTGTTCTGATATACCTGAGTGACAATGTAATTTCTTACACAAGCAATAAGAGTGGTAACAGCCTGTGTTAGTCAACGATAAATTGGTGTTTTAGTGGTACTGCACTGTAAATTAATTAATTAAAGTCCAGTTATAAAATTCAAATTAATATAGTTTTAGAAGTTTGAAATAGTCTTAAATATAGTTAATAGTCTTTCAGTTCGATATCAAAATCTTATTTTTCATCTAGTTTTAAATAAGAACTTTCTTTGTATTTTCATTAATCCTGTGATATAAAATATTATTTGATTAGAAAGCAATCACTATTCATGCAGTGTATTAAGACAACACAAGTTCTTAACAAAGTTGTTGGAACGACTGAACTTACCAGAAGAATGTAATCAAGTATTGGCAGAGATTGATTCAGTCAGACAAATTGTTACTCACCCTTCCAACATGGTAATACATTTAGCAGCTAACTTAGATCTACTTGCTACCAAACAAACTGATCCTGCAACTCTTTGGAGTCAGTTGTTGCCGCCTAATAAAACCCCAATTAAAAATAAGTAAGTCACAATTATTTATGTAATTTAGTCTAAGTATTATGATTCTTCTTCTTTTGATAATTTACCTTTGTATATGTTAACAACTGACAACATAAGATTTGTACAAAGTTGTTAATATCTAACCTAATTAGTTATTTTCTCTTTATAATGACAGGAGTGTAATTAAAGAATTATTAATACTGTCATATTTTTCAGTAGAAATAAATAAAGTACACACGCTACAATAGTAAACTTAAATAAATTTAGACTATCAAGTATTTTAACAAATAAGAGGATACCAAGTTTAGAAGTTTTAACCAAACCTACTCAGTTTGTTCAAATTTAAAATAGTTCTCATTAAGTTTGTATAGTTTATTTTAAAATGTTCAACATTATGTTTACTTTGAATTTCAGGTATTTTTTTTATTTTTTATTTTGTATGGATAGGAGATAGCTTACCTTGGAAACTGATCTTTGATATTACCTAGTAGTACACAAATTAAAAACAATAAAACACTGAATTTCTGAAATATTTCATAAACACTGTCTACTTTTTCAATCAGTAGAGAGAAAGTGAACAGTGTTTATGAAATATTTCAAAACTTTAGCGTTTTATTGTGTATTTCTATTTTTGTATTAGCCTACAAGGATTATTTTCCAAGGTAAGGCTGTGTCTCCTATTCATACGAAATCTAAACATAATAGGTTATGTGTCCTATTAAACTCTAACCGATATTAATATTTTTTTTCCCCTTTCGTGGGCCCGGAACCCGTGTTCGGAATCTCCTATGGACATGCCAGGGCAGCGGTTGATACGTAGATACGGGAGGGGATGAACAGGGCCTGGACGAATTCAACCACTAGTAGACTTGCTAAAAGGTTATTTAGACCAAGCAAGAAACAAGCGGAACAACTCATCTCTCTCAGAAGGGATAACATGAGGTGGGTGGTTGGGCTCTTAACGAGCCACTGTCACCTCAGAAAACACCTACACAGGATAGGGATTGCTGCAGATAACACTTGCAGGAAATGTGGATTGGCTGAAGAGTCCGCAGAACACATTCTTTTAGAGTGTGAGGTGTTAGGACGAGCCAGGCTATACTCTCTAGGCCCTCCGGGGAAAGAGATGGAAACCATCCTAGACAACCCTATCGGTAGTATCTGTTCCTTCATAAGGATGACGGGTATTACTGAATGGGTGTAGGAAGGAAATTGGGGCGGCAAAAGATCGCTAGGTCGACGCCGGTGAGGCCTCTGAAGGAGGCTTTCACAGCCCAGAACGGGGGGAAAAATAAAAAATAAATAAAAAATAAAATAAAATAATATATATATATATATATTTTTTAATGTACATTTATATTTAAATAATTTAATACTGCAATGAAGCTGTTCATACTAAAATTTAAAGTTAGAGCTTCAATTTTTTGTGAGGTCGATTATGTTTGGTTCCTATTTTATAAACTGAAGTTTTTTTAAAAAATAAATTGGCCTGGTTCACATTAAATTTTTTTAATTTCGGATTCAATTGCGATGAAAATTTCAACTTCTTATACTGTAATAAATATGTATAACAATTGAATGTTATGTTAATAAACAATGTACAAACTATGTTCAGGCTTAATGTTACAAATGATTGGACACTGATAAATCCTCTGTCACATCCTCTTCAAAGCAGTGTTGTTGGAATGGGTGCAGTAGAATCTGCGTTCTTTTGTCAGACAGCGCCTGCAATTAAAGATTTTCGTGATCCAGATTTAGCACCTTTATTAGTTTTCCTTCAATATCTCACACAATTAGAGGTAAGTCCGATGCTATTAAATTAATGTAAACATAACTTTAATTCAATTATTGTTATGGGTTTTAAAAGAAGTTAATATTTGTAGTGGTTGCCATGGTGTGACAACTATTGCACTACAAACTATTACTTTGTCATTGTTTATCAGTTTGTGTAAAGCTTGTACTTGTGAGGGGGGGGGGCTTTTGTACAGACAGCACAGACTGATGGACATTCAGAAATAAATCTTACCTATAGACTTTACAAATGACTTTCCAACTTTGGTTTGTAATCTAATTTCATACCAAAGGAAGTTTGTATTCTTTAGTTAGATCTAGAGTGTTTATTTTCCATCAATTACTTCGCCTTTCCCTTTCACTGGTTTCTCCATATTGCCCATTTCAGAAGAAAAGATCGATATTTAAAATCACTTATTTTCATATGTCTGACTGCAGTTTCGACATCACACTGTCATTGTCAAAGACAAGAAGTTTTTTTTTTAACATTACACAAATAAATCACATTACACTTAAACAAAATGTTATGTGGTTTTGTTGAAGTGTAATGTGTGATTTAATTGTGTAATGTAAAAAAAAAACTTCTTGTCTTCGACAATGACAGTGTTATATTGAAACTGAAGTCAGTCGTATCTGAAAATAAGTGATTGTTTGAAGGTTAGTATATAATACAAATATTAATAATTTAATAATCCAGGAAGTAGGAACCAATAAAAACATGAACAATTTTAAATCAATCTAAAATTTTTCCAGAAGCTTAAAAAACTTCGGCTTATTAAAGGTTATTAAAACTCGAGTTCATTATACATTATAAAGCTCATGCTAGGCTTGATTTATCTGAGGCTTGGCTCGAATTTTAATTTTAAAATCGGGGGTTGCACACCCCTACTATCTATATATTGCATGTGTTAAAGAACAGCACACAATTTAATGAAAATATTTTGTATAAATAACTTTGTCTAAATAATACTCCGGCTTTTGCTATTTATGTTGATATGTTACCAATATGAAATATTTAACAAACATTAGTAGAAAACTGAATAAATTTAATGAAAAATATAACCTACAATATTTTTATTTTCTTATCAAATGAACTCTAATTTGTTTTTTCAGGGACCAATGTGGCGTCAAATAAGAGGCATGGGATTAGCATACTCCTACAACATAATCCCAAGACCCAATGAGAATTTGCTTTATTTAACATTTTATCGAGCAACAAACATTGTTGCAGCATACAAGGAAGCCAAAGGAATAGTGGTATACAATGTTATTGATTATATAATAATTTGTAATTATTTATCTAACTGTTCAGTTTAGCAGTGAAAGATAAATTTAAGTTGTGCCATTTTGTTATCAGAAGAAATAATTGTTTAAAAAAATGTATATTTGGTTAAGATTATTATATTAATTTTAGTAATATTATATCTAATTTTAATAGTCCCTCATCACGTGCTGGCTGACTGAGTTGTATTTAGTTTTAGTCGATAGGTCTGGGCTGTGACCGTTGTGCCAACCAAGTTTTAAAAGATCCACGATCCTCTATCACCCACTTAAATTAATAATAATCATGAAGAAGTTTTTATTTGCTTCAAAATTATATGTGCGAAAAATTTAAATGTGTGTAAATTACAAGTTTTTGTGTCAATAAGATGTATAATATGGGAAATACAGCAAACATGTTCTAGGTCAATTAGTGTTCCCACCATCGTATTATTCACACTTGATTTAGTATATTATCAGTTTTGGTAAACTAGACCAATTCTAGTATTGGACCATTGACTGGCATTGATGCTCTATTTTAAACCTCTCAGTCACGCACAAATACCCAACTGCTTATTTCATCTTTCTTATCGAATTATATAATCAAAGCTATATTAAAATAGCAAATAAGATTGTAAGACAGGAATAGAGAGCATATCCTTACAATCTTTTTGTTTGCTAATACGATATTTTTAAATATACAAATTATTTCATTTACCGTCTCCAGTATTCTGGTATACTGTCGTATACTATATGTCGGCCGTAAGTGGAGACGGTAAGTGAAATAATAGTTTATTATATCACTATTCGGAATGGCGACAACCAAACGTTATATTTTGAATTATTTCTTATGTATTTGTATTATGTGTAAAATTATATACCACAATTCACACTAGATAGTTTAAAATTTTCATTAAAAATATATTGATTTTTTTCCATAAATAAGCACAAGTTTTGTTTTGCTTAACAATTTTTTTTTTTTTTTTGGTTGCTAGATTGATTTTCTTTTATTAAACCAAACTGACAAATCACCACTCCTAGACTCCGAATGATTTGTTTGTAATGAAATATCAAAATACTACAACTTGCAAGTATAACATCATAATTCAATTTCTTAAGTAAAGCTTTACTTACTCTACTTATTGTTCTTATTCCTTGTGTAGAATCAGTAATGTTCATTACCTGCCTATTATTAAGACTGGGGAGAGTGTTTAGAACGCCTCCTGCACTGCGACCTAATTAGATCTTTTGTGCCTATAATTATTATCTTTCCTCACCTCTCCCCCACAATCGCTGGTTTACCTATGTTATTCGCTTTCTGGATGATTACATCTTTTTTCTTGTTTATTGCATCCCTTCTAACAATAATGTAAGGTTCTATTATTTACTCCCATGCAGTATTTTTTTTTAGGTTTTATAAAAGGCCCCGTGGTAACCAATTTGATATTATTAATGTATGACACGTACTACTGGATAAATGACATCAATTATAAATTTCTCAGTTTTCCTGAAATTTAACATTATGCAAATAAATTCCACTTTTCTACGAGTTTTAATTTTGAAAACTGATTTTCTTATTTCCGAGTTGTTATAAATCTATTATTAAATGGAAACATTGGTTTCCGCCTGTCTTCAGTGATGCTTGTGGACATTTAGTCATCATATTTGAATCAAACAAGTGGGGGCACCACTAAGGCAACTTACGTCCTTTCTCCTGGTAACTTCCTGTTATAATTTTAATAACTCACAACACATGGTAATAAAAACTTGTTTTCTCTCATGAGAAGTACCACTGAAGATAAAAAATATCATAGCTGTGTATTTTGTTTCATTTCTGATATTAATTTTGACAGTTTTTTTCTTTATTACTTCACGTTTTATCGTGTTTGTTGCAGTATTATTCTATTATTTTGGGCTTTGTTCGGAAACCAAGCCAGGCTTATGCAAAATCTGCTTCGAAAAAATCGTGCCAAGCTCGTAAAATTGAACCAGGCTCTGAAAATCATGTTGAGCTCGGAAAATTGAGCTGAACTCAAATATTCGAGCCGGCTTGAAAAATCAAGCTGGGCTCGAATAATCGAACCAAGCTCGAAAAATCGAGGGTTTCATAATTTTGCTATCATTGTTCAAACCCGGGCTAGCACATCCCTAACGACAACTGACTATTGATAACGATAAGTTGTAATATCCTTTTAACTTTTTTAACCACTTAAGATTTTATAAGAATTTATTTAATTTATGGGACACATGTCCCGTAGCCATCAGAGGGTTAATTCTGGAAAGAACAACTATTTAAAACAAAACTGTTCTTACAGTAAGTTGTAGTTTAAATCTTTTAATTTAAATGCCTATATATATATAAGTTATATAATTAAATTAACTAAATATTACATGAGTAACACATGACAAAACCTTTGTCATATATGTAGCTGTTAGAATCATGATTACTAATCAACAAAACTGCGGTTGCAGTTCTTAGGAATAGGCTTAGACCATAGTTTACTTTTAAAGCTAAGAAACAATGTAAAATCAGAGTCTGTCTGGTAACCAGTGAGTGAACATCACGTTACAAGTTCTCTCCAATAATAATTATTATTGTAATTTATTATTATTGTAAAATCTGTTATTGTTTTTAATAAATAAAGCATTTTTTAAAAACACGTTTTTCACAAGAAAAACTATAACTTATATATATATTAAATATTCAAAGGACTTATAACTCTGTATTTATACTACAAATGTATGAGTACTAAAGAGACCATTGGATGTGCTTTGAATTAGATTTAAAATAAAATGTGTGGAGGCATGAAGCGTATGTTTAGTCTGTATAAATGGAAATGTTTCCAAAAATATTATTAAAAATATACCTTTGTTTTTGTTGTAGGAAACAAAATTATGTGAAAATGTTTTATGGGATGAGCCACTCTTTGATTCTGCCAAAAGTTCCTTAATTTTTGAAATAATTGAAAGAGAAAAGAGTATAGGAGATGTAGTTGCACAATCACTTCTGTCGTACTTTAAAAAAGTTGATCATAACTATAACAGGTAACTGAACATCACGGTAGACTATTTAATAATATAGCATCTATACATTTTGTTGTTGTTATTTATAACTGAAATTCTAAAAGTATAATTCCATCTGTATGTAAATAATTGGGTTGTGGTATGTCCATTCGTCTTTTGACTTTTATACTACTATTGAACAAAAATGCAACTTTTTATTGACCCAACCATAAACCCAACAATTGGGTTGTTGTTCAAAGCTTACACACAAAATATTGTGTTACTCTTGTCTTTTGCTGAAGATACTATAATACTTACATTTATAGTCTTTCAAGCATTCAAACATTTGTGTCATGTACTATTTTGAATTTGTTTACCTATTTACGGAACAGAACACTATAACTGTTAAAATCATACTGTAGGTAGGTAACATTATACAGTAGAACCCCTCTAATCCGCCCTCGGATGGTCCGTCACCTTGGTTAGTCCGACCGTGCTCGAGCTCTTGGCTATTGATATTATTCTGCAGACTTGTGGAATGTCTCACGCCTGGCGGGCTCCAATCTTTCCGGTTTGTTATCGCTATCGCTTTTCCGCTTCAGTGCTGTGTCATCTCTCGTGAAAAATTAAACACTACAAAGCTTTTTTACAGATTCCCCTCTGTCAAGTCTTTTGACACATTTAACCGCGTCTGAAACGAAACCAACACATGCTTCCGTATTCCCGTTTTCGTAACTAGCTCATTTTTATTTACTGTATATACTGTACGTAGATCATAACCAGTCAAAGACAAGAAGAAAACTGAAAAGAAATGTTATATTTTCCATAATGTATACTAAATTGATTCGTGGAAAAAAAGCGGCCCATCAAACGATGTTGCCTTTGTATGTCTGCTATACCGACGGGTGCCAATGCCGCAGTGTTTTTATGCCGCCAAAGTTTATATATAGACTTTATTATATAGACTTTTAAAAGTTTATATATCACTTATTTCACTTAAAAAAAATCTGTTTATATAATATGTAATAAATATTGACTTTTTTCGGATAATCCGACCTTTTTTGCGTTCCGACCATGCCCCCAGTCCCGAAGGTGACGGATTAGAGGGGTTCTACTGTAAGTAGTTGTTTTGCCTGCACTTCAGCTGTTTGCTGTTTAGTGTTTTGTATATTTTCTTTGCTTCTTGAAATAGTGTTATTCTGTCTAAATTTATAAACTTTCTTCACAGCTCTATTACATTTAATCCTGGAAAGTTATGTTATTAATTTATCATATTAAATTTACTATACAGGGTCTTTGAAGAAAGGTTGCACCAATTTCAAAAAATTGTTTACTAAAAAAATACTGAAGTTAAAATGAGTTTTTATATAACGTTATAATCTTATATTTTTTGTACATACCATCAATAAGTCTCAGTGGCCTCCATTAATTACTCTCCACATGTCAAAGCGATAGTCTGGGCAGCAATAGTTTGCTCCCGTAGTTGGTTTAAGCTCTGAACTTTGACACTGTAAACTATGTTTTTTATGTTTACCATAAAAAGAAGTCCATTGGACTTCTAAGAGGCTATTTTATCGAACCTTGCCTGGTATCCATCAAAGAATTTTGCATCAAGAGCACATCGAACTTCTAGGCTGTATGAGGGGGCACATCGTTTTGTTCAAAAATTGCACTTCTGTTATTTTTGACTTCAATTGGTTCTACTTGCAGAAAAATGTATTGTTGTAAAATGTCTTAATAAACATGCAAGTAATGGTGTGTTTTATAAATAAAAACAGTATTATCATGTGATCAAGCCACTCCAAACGTTCACTTTCGGCGAATCTCTTGCATGCTTGAACACATTCGATTGCTCAGAACCCCAAATCCTACAATTGTGCTGATTTGCCCATCCATTTAAGTGATATGTGGCTTCATCCATGAATATCCCACGTTTCAAATAATTTACATCCCCTTCAATGATATTAAGAATATCATAAGAAAGTATCACATTTAACCTGTTGGTTAGTATCTCCGCAACGTATGCGGTTTGATATTTGTATTTATATAGGGAAGGCCGCAACCTTTGCGACTGAACTAATATTTAGTTAGTTATATTCTGCAATTTGTTGGTTGTAATATAAAACATCTATTTTAGTTCTAGTTAATTCTGATAGGATGCACGAGCATTCCCTACCACACAATACATTGCCTTGCCATTTCTAACATAGTCATTTCGTAACTTGTGTTTGCAAACATATTTGGTTTTTGTTGTTTCTTTTTTTGATTGTATAATGTCTAATCGTAAAAATCTTAGCATTAATGACATTTGGGAATATATTATGGATTCCGGGAGTGAGTATGAAATACAAATATGCATTCAGAACGACTGTGATGTGCCACTCTGTCTGCCGGACTGTTTTCGTGTATACCACACAAAAAGGAGTTTTTGACTAAGTAATTTGTATTCATATTTTATAAACTATTTTTGTAATCCACTGTATAATTTATTTTTGTAATGTTCAGTGTAATAAAAAAAGATACAGAAGAGTAAACTATTTTTATAAAATGCACTTGTACATGTTTCGGCTGTTAGGTTAGGTAATGTTATTATAAATAATTAAAACAAATTATTTTTACCTTTTATTCATTTTTTTATATAATAAGAACAATATGAAAGCCAAAAAAAATCCCTAATTTGGGGTATGGAGCTAAATGGAAAACCCACTAATCAACAGGTTAAGGGTATCTACTGGTTTATTTAATGTTTTAATTGAATCTCATAACCATGTATAAAGGATGTTTTGAATAGTTGTCTTTGGCATCCCAAGATCCAAACTACGCCCAGTTATAAATTTTTTAGGACTTCATATGGAAGACTGATGTATGCGTTAATGTTTTCATCAGATGTTTTAGATTACCCAAATGATTTTTTTCTGTCAACATTGCCTGTTTCTTTAAATTGTTTATACCATCTTGCGATTCTGTTTTTATAAGGAAGTTCAGCACTATTAACGTTACGAAAAATCAGTTGTACAATAACCAAACTCGGCCATCCATAACTACATATTGTGCTTTCAGTTGAACAGTCGCCATGACAGTTTTGTTTTGACAGAACTTATGCGTATTACTTGTGCAGACCACAGCTGAAGGTGATACTATAAGTAACCCTAGATGTCTTCAAATATGTCCTTGACAGAAATATTTACTTATTCAAATAAATTACTCTTGTCCTTTCCAAGTAATGATTTTTTTGAAATTGCTACAATCTTTTTCGATAACACTGTATTACAAATTATATTTAAAAAAATTTTACTAGTAATTTGGTTAGTGGCTTTTGTTTTTATTCAATGAAAATATGATTCTTTTTATTCATGTTTCATCAATTTTATTTTGTATTTCTATTTTATAAACAAACCATAATGAATGAACTAAGTTCTATTTAGATAGTAGTGACAGATAAATAGAGGATAGTTATGTTTTGATCGATGCAATTTCTAATATTAATCTAAATATATTGACCAAGTACAAAGAGTTAAAATTGACCCAATATTCAAAACCATTATAGAGTAATGTTTATAAGTCATTCAATTATTTGATTCAAATTATTTGAAGTAATTATATATAAAAATAATGTCTTTCCCCTAAATCATAAGCAAGTAATAAATATCCCATAAAATATATTTAAAGATTTTGTGGAAAGTTTTAATTCACTGGCTAGATCTATAGAACAAGATAGTAAGGGGAGCAAGAAGGCAACATTTCAGAGAGTTATCTAGTTTCAGTATATGATTCACACATTCTCCTGATTCTGATTTTGTTTATAACCTAAAATGACTGAATTAAAAATATACTTTTTCTAGATGGCTTGTTGAGTTGATTTCCAAAGTGACCACTGAAGATCTTTGCCGTGTAGGTCCTAAGTATGTTACATCATTGTTTAATCCTAATAACTCAAAGACTACGTTAGTTTGCCATCCTTCAAAAGTTGAGGAAGTAGTCAATGGATTTAAGGAGTAAGTAGCTAGAAATATAATTTTTGTCTATATTGAAGACTTATTTTCATATTATTTTAAAAGTGGTGTTGTATATTATAAATTAAAGCATAAAGAAGAGTTTACAGTCAGTAAAATTAAACCTTTCCAAGTTAGAGAAAATATTTTATGGTAAAATGTGTTTATTCACTGTATGATTAAACTCAATGTTGCTATGCTTTATTAGATTAATGTTATAAATTTTATGTATAACAACAATTTTATTGATTTTAATGTTGTATTTTAATATACTTATTATTTTGGAAAAGAGGGAAGTTAAAAACTAGAGATTCATTGATTACAAAGTCAATTCAGCCCAATCTAATTTAGTACCAAAATGCACCCCTGAGAAGTTACAGTCCCTTTAAATAAGTAGTTTATAAGTTCTGTTCAATCAAAAAATGTCTTCCCAGTGAGTATTTTAGATTCCATTGAAATAAAACAAATATATAATGTCACATTTGTAAAACATTTTTGCAATGGCATTATCACATATTTTAAAGTGACAATACTAGATTGTGGATCAGAACGATGATCAACTATAGTGTGGTGCAGTAATGTCTATGTCCACAGTACATGTCAAAAGCTCTTATATGTTACTGCTGAGGGACTTTTTGAACACGCTGTATATAATATTTTATTAGAGTAACCTTTTTTTTAACTAGGTTAAAAATATATACTGCATGTATATCATTAGCATAAAGGTCTGTAGATAGATTATATTCATAAAACAAAATAATTAAAACTATAGATATATGATTGGGAAACCACAGGTTGACAGAACTACGTACTGTTCACAAGCGTAAGCAGTGGTAGTCAAGGGGCATTGGTTAACACGTTCACAATGAGTATAAAATTTAACGTTTTTTAATATGACAGGTATTTTGGACATACAGTGAAACCCCTCAAATCCGAACATGTTTTTGTGGCTAATTCCGGTGTGCAAAAAACACGCAAAGTAAGAATAAATCATTTATTTTGAGTACATATCAAACAAAAAGTAAAAAAAAAGATACAGTACTTCTTTTAGTACTTTATAACTACAAAAAAAGTATACAGTACAGGTACTCTACATATTTGCTTAATTACATAAATTTTCAGGATTGAAACACAGTTAGTTAGCTTTAGTATTATAGTACATTACAAAAGATAATACTGTAAATAAAAGTATCATCACAGAAAAACTACTTCTTTCACTTGGAATCTGTTATCTTCAATTGCCGAAGTGATGAAAATCTTCCCGCGGAGGCCATCGTCGCATGAAGATGACGTCACTTGGTGTGGCTGATGTGTCTTGTTTATGAAGCGCAACGAGATGTCTAGAGCAGAAGCAGCATCAGTATAAGACACAATCTCTGTCATGTTGACCTTGGACCAGATTCACTATTTCATGTATCCTTCGTTAACATCAACTGTTGCCCACTTCTCTAGACAACCTTCTCCAGCATCTTCACAACCTGGTAATTGCTGAACAAGATGTAGAAGTTCAGTGCCATCGTCTTGTGTGACAGGTATAGGGGTAGGTGTTGTGTCGAACTCAAGGCTTGGCGAAAGCTTCTTCCAAGATCTCCAGAGTAAGTTCACACTTGTGTTTTGGCAGGATTTGGTGGCCAAATAAATAACATCTTTAATTGTAATTTTCTTTAAATTTTCAAGAACAGAAACAGAGTTATTTTCAATCAAAAACCGTAAGAGCATTTTCTTGTAGTTTAACTTTACATTCTGTAGAACACTCTGATCCATGGACTGAAGCAGTGAGGTAACATTGGGAGGGGGCGCATACAAATCGCATATCCGAAGGGTAGGATGGGGCGTTATCTATCAGTAGAAGCACTCGAGGTGGTAGTCCATTAATATTTGTCATAGATGGTACAAATTGTTTGTTGATCCACTCCTTGAAAAGAGAAGCAGTCATCCATGCCTTGTTCTGATTCCTGTTATATACAGGGCGAAATTTCTTATTCATATTCTTCAGGGCTCTTGGTTTGGCAGATTTTCCAATCACCATCAAAGGAAGTTTATGTGATCCGTTACTGGGTGCTTAAACTGTAAGACACTGTTTGTTCATTTTAAAAGAGCTTTGAAGTTCAATCCTGTCTCGTCCGCATTGTAAATTTGCTGTGGTAAGTAGTTTTCTGATGAAATCAAATCAGCGAATTCATTTTGATACTCCTCTGCAGAAGCTGTGTCAGCCGAAAGTTTCTCCCTGTTTATTGATAGTTGCTTGATGCCATGCCTTTTCTTCCACCGATCAAACCATCCGTTGCTAGTAGTAAAGGCTGAATCACCATTCATCAGCTTATTCAGCTGTAATGCCTTCTCTAGTATTTATTAATGGACCACTAATAATTCCTTTTGTTGCTTTTGTGAAAACCACAGAAAAACTGCTTTATCAATTTTTTCATTAACAGAAACTGCCACATGGTGATGTTGTTTTAATGTTTTTTCACTAGTCCCATTACAAAACTGTTCAATTTTCACATGATTTTTCTTCCAATCACTGATGTCACTTTGCCTACCCTTTAACTCGACAGCCAACTTAAACTCTCTCCTGTATCGTTTAACATTTTTAAACTTTTAGTTTTTGTTTACGGTATACGAACTGTGTTTTCGTTTGCTTGACATAATAAAAACAATTATCAATACTGTTAACAATAAAATAAAAATGTAACACCTACATTAGGTAGTTGTGTACCTACATTAGTTTCTTACTGTGACAATCTAAATGAAAAGTAGAGGGGGTAGTTAGTTCACAAAGTGAACTATAGAGCATCTACTAGTTTGTTTGGGTATATAAATAAGTGTCTTAAATGGGTGGGTGGGTACATAGGTAGTTGAGGAGACATCACTCTTAAAGAAACATAACCTCAAATATGACAATCTTATTTTACAAACAAAAATGGAAAACACAATAATTATTAAAGCAAGCATTGACGACAACAGATCAATATGCTCAGTACAACAGATGCAAACTGACTAATGTTTAATTACAAAAACTAGACATTAGTGTTCTACTGTATTTTTACCGCAGGCCTGCCTAACAACAATGGCCTCTCGCCCGCCTGCTCATCAGTCAAGGTCACTAACCTCACTCTGTGCACATCAAACCAGCCACCCTTCTACAGTATAATGCATGGAAGTGTACCATACCTATGGCTGGCTATTGAATTTTGGACATTTTTCGGCTAATCCAAACAAATTGAAATCCGAACAAGCTTCAGCTCCAATTAGTTCAGATTTGAGGGGTTTTACTATATTCGTCAAGAAATGTAATTGGCTATGTCTCAGAATGCTTAAGATTTGTTGTGCAAAACAATGTAGTACATCAAAAAATATAAAAAATGATATATTTGTGCCTTTTTTATAGTTTTTTTTACATTTACCACTGTTGCACTGTTATAATAATTTCTTACAGAAACATATTGTTTGTCACCGGTGGTACACGCTGGTTTCATCAGACTGTACTATCATGTGGTTTTGATATTTTCCCCCCCCTAGAATGATGGCAAAATATTTACACACAGTAGCACATTTGCCATATAAATTTCCTAATTTATTTGCTATCATTATGATGTTTGATTGCTATTGTTAGCATGTTAAACAGGCTGAACTTGTTGATTACCCATTTAATACCAAAACTTGAACTATGCGTGTAGCTATTGTCCAAATTACTAGATTGCCAAGTGCCTTAATTGGTACTGTTAAACCACTCTACACCAGAGAGAACAGTCTATAAGAACACAATCAGGAAAGTGATTCTCAAGGAGAAGTTTTATACTCTCCCTTGCATTGTAATCATAATCTACCTTCTGGAAACCTCATGGATCCTAGTAGACTGATTGTACAAGAAGCTAGTGTATGTTGCAGTGCATTGCAATACTGAGATTATTCACCTCCTATCTGAACTGTCTCCACAACTTGTTTTTGATTTTTTTAATTGCTAGACTATACTCGGTGAGAACAGCACGATATGGCTCCCAGTTATATATCTTTCCTACAGTTATAGATCTTCGTCATTTGTGCCCTTTTACGCCTCAGATCGCTGTTCCACCACCTTGTGTTGGTTCGACTTATCAATTGGTGCAAGGGACAGTTGTCATGATAGCAATTTAAGATTGCATCCTCTAAGTTAGAAGCAATCTGATCAACATCAAGGAAATTTGAAACCCTACTGTTAATAAACGTCATTATGGCCAAAAGGCCAGTTCTTTAAAATTACCAATCAGTCAACCTGGGATTATGATAACATGATGTGGCACAATTTTGCTTAATATTGTAACAGATGTATTCATGTTTTTTTCTGAGAAATGTTTTGACATCAATATTGTTGATTTCTCAAATGATGTTGTCTCAAAGTTGTAATTGGATGATCTGCATAATATATCTCCTTTACAAACTCCTAAAGATTAAAATCAAGAAAACTTGAGGTCAGGCAATCTAGATATCCACAAATCTTTTGAAATATTGTGAGGTTAAAAAAACTGGTTATAAGAGTAATTAAAGCACTGGAAGTTCTGAAAGTAGCCTTGTATCAGCTCAACATGATCAAGTTGTTTCACAAATTCTATAAAATTTCATAAACTTTACAATTAACATTTTTATAAAATAATATCGTTTCAACAATTCTCATACAGGATATCGTGCACCAAACACCATTCTTGGCGGAATACAGGTATGTTTGTTCATATATCCGGCTTCAACCTTTCGTGAGCCTGTAAACCGATGACAGTTTTGAACTCTTTATTTGTTTACCTGGCTCTTTCAGTTATTACATGGTATGAACTTTGTATGGCTGTAGTTTTGCTTTATTGGCATCTCCCATAACATCTTAATTAATCCATAATTAATTTGCCAGTCTTAATTGATACAGCAATTTATGTAGAGATTGTAATGATTTCAAACATCTTCAGGCAGCTCTTGGAGCATCTCTTCCCTTACATTCACAGAGGAGTGATATGGTTGTTCCTAGTTTCCAGGTGGTCGAAAAAAATGTAGGCATGCTTGAAATGTTCCAAACACTTAACTCAATCCGAAAGGCAATTTTGGGTAGCAACCAATAAGTTCTTAATCCAGTTCCAGTATTCACAATAAAGACACACCGTTTGAGAGTATACTATATGTTTCGCAATTAACTACCAGTACAGAGATAAGTAAACAAATAAATAACATTACACTGCCATAGCAACCACCACAAGACATTTAATGCCAGTTGTTTTGAATCTTTCAGAGTTTTTCTACAGATTTGATGCAGTTGTATATAATTTTTGTACTTAATAAGTGGTTAATGTTAAATTAAAGTGGTAAAAATTTTCCTGGATCATTCTTTGTAATAGCAGTTGATCCAACAAATAGATGTGTAGTAATATTTTGCACCAAATCATGTTTTTCTATCTTCATTTGTTAGCCTGAGACTTATCAATGTATCCCAAGAGTTTTGACACAATCTATAAATAAGAATTATTTGATTAAAAATGAATTTTTATATCATCTTTATATACATCAACTTTCCTTTATGACATTTTTAATTGTAAATTATCTTTTTTAAAGCTTGGGGTTGCCGCTGAAAGCCTACCAAACTGTAGAAGAATCATTCCTGAATGAATGGATTTAATGGAAGAAGAATGTAGAATATGTGAAATTAGCTCTAATATGCGTCATTCACTAATACAATTAAATATTTGATTGTGTGAATAAATTAACAAACACTGAAAGTGATACTTGTCAATGAAAATAGTACTGGAAAGAAAGAATAAAGTAAATAATTAAGCTTGTTACTAACTTATTATTAATAACTGTGTGATCACACAATATATATGAAAGTTTTTAGTCAACATTTTTAAGACACTTTCAGAAACATAACCAGGGTATTAACGCATCAAATATTATTTTATTTCTTACTATTAAAAATATATTTTGCATTAGATTTTATGATTTTTTATTTAATTTTATATACTTTCCCGATTTAATAATGCTTTATTAAAGACTAGCTGATACTTTGGTGAAGTTCTACCGATTCATTTTTAGCAGTGATGTAAACATAACCTCAAAATAAGTGAAAAATAAATTTATAACAGTTAATCACAAAAAGCACGTCATGTTAATTAACCATTGCCTCAGTGTTACTGAGTCTATGGTAATTCTTTAGGTATTAATGGTTGTATTTTCAGAATTATTGAAATAAGTACATTTTTCTATTCTACATATATATTATGTATATATGATTTATTTTATTCAGTCACATCTGTACTCTTTTCCTTTATTTGTCGACAAAGGTAATAAGTTTAAATATACCAAATAAGTTTATTTATATTTATCACTGTCTGTTATTTTATATATTTATCTTTTGTTGAAATCATTCCATACAACAAAAGGATTTTCCACCAACCCCAAGGCATAGACATCTTTAAAATAGTGAGAGGATAAACGCTTGTTCAACCATTGTCTTAATTTTGAAACAAAAGTAACATTTATGAAATTAATTACAGTGCTTGTTTAGTTTTAATGAAAAGTTATGCTGTTTGATTGAAGATATTAAGAAGTTAGCCATTGTAATATGCCCCACTCTCCCAAACAGTCAGTTTTAAGTTATAGTAGAAACAAAACATATTTTTGAAGTGAAAACTTCTTTAGCCGCGTTGGGCATTTTTTGGTAGGGTAAAATCTTATGGGTTCATATCACCGACATGCTCATGACTGGCGCATGCGCAGCGGCCGTGTGCTGTGATCGTTAGACGCTTTTTGGATGGGTGAAATCTTGTGTGTTCGCGTCACCGACATGCTTAGTAGCAGTATATCTGTAGCTATACAGCTGACGTATTGTGCAACATTAGTGCTGTGTATATCTTGTATTTTCGTTAGATTATTATTTGAATTGTTGAAGTGTTTAATTGTAGAATCACTGTGCAGTACAATAGTGAGTACTAAATAAATATACTAATATTTTTAAGATGAAAAATAAATAACAAAATTATTTTAAATCTTCGTATTTATTTTGGCGTTTGAAAATTTTATATTATTTATTTTCTAATATTTTAACCTCTGCAATGCATCACGCAATTAGTATTTTACAGTGGCTTCGACGTTTTATTACTACCGTGGTAAAACAGATTTCTAGTTGTTTAATCATATTTTTATCGTGGATTTTGAAATTAAAAATTTTATAAAATCTAATAATAATAATTTAAGACTAATGTGTTGAAGTTTAAAATATCTTTATTATTTTGATTATTAATGCAAAATTATAGTTTATTACCTTATATTATTAAAATCTTTAGTTTAAAATGATGAAAAAGGCTTTGACTTTCATCCCTTTAAATATTTTATTTTATTAAAAAATTTAATATTTCGAAATCATTATTTATTAATTTAAGTTGTGAAAAATAAAATATGTGCTTTGCTATTTTTGGCAAAATGATTATCTATAATTTTATATCATTTGATTTTATTATTAGAAATTAATTGTTATTTCAATTAAATTGTATTTATATTTTGTCATGATCTTGTACAGCCCGTAATATATTTGAATAATGAAAAAACATATAAAAATTGTTGCTTGCAGTGTCAATAGATGTGAAAATCAGATTGATGTTGATAATTTTAATTTAAACATTATGAAATTTCAAATTTTAATACTAAAAGTTCTAAGTTTTCACTTCTATCAGCAGTCCCTATAACTGCCATTTTTTAAAAAAAAATTTATATGAATTCTAATTTGTAGATTATAAGACCTATAGATAGTTCCCTTTTGTAGGATTTTTATTTATGTTGGGGAAAAACTACTCAAGGAAAACAACTAAGAGGAGTTTGGTTTTATTTCATATATTATAGCAGTGCTGAGTCTGAATTCTATATACTTAATGAATCATAAATAATAAATTCCAGTCTAGTGGGTCTTTTTCACTCACTTAAACTCCACTTCTTGACTTGCCTTTTTTTCTTTCAATATTCGTATTCAGTTTCCTCCAAAAAAACTTATTTCTACAGAAAAATGTGACATTTTTAGAATTTGAGACAAATGAGATGAAAATTCTTCGACATCACTTTTGCTCTATGGTAATCACTGTTCAAAATACGAAGTTATGTTACTAAACTATCAATGAGCTCAAAAACATTATTTAAAAAGTATTATTTCTAAAACTTGATCTATTACGTTATTGAAAGATGGTTAAATTATTCCTTCCTTTGCTTCCTATTCAAAAATTCTCTGATATTCTAGATATAACTTAAATTATAGTCTCTAGTTTGAATTTGGACTTAAACTTTTTTTCACTTTTTAGATCCTGACAAAAACACTTAAAATGTGTTACTAAATGAAAAGTAAACATTAATATAAATCTCAATTTGGAAATAAAAGGCTTCATTACTCATTTTACTACATTGAGAAACTGATGTTCCCCCCCCTTTTTTTAAAGTGCCTGAACACTCCTTTAACAAAGGTATTAGAATGGCCTATTTAAACTGTCTTTTATTTAGAACACTGTCAAGCTCTTTATATTTGTCCTGTACTCTTCTAGAGTCTTAAATCAAAGTTTTTATGAAGAAAAGTAGTATATTGCAATGGATAACTTCTTTCAACTTTTACTGGTTAACTGGCCCAGCATAGTATACTCAAGACTAACCAGACCTAGTCTAACTGGCCTGGGCTCTAGTTTAAATAATATTCATATGGACCCACAACTTAATCTATAAAACAGTTCATTTATAATAATGTTCAATCATAAACAGCGTTAATGTATCTTATTATAGCAATATACATAGTTTCTATATCCCAAGTAAATAACAGCAATATAAACAAAAAAACAATTGACGACTTTTTCAAGCATTTGTTTCATTTTGTTGTTGCATTTTTTTTTTTTTTAATTATGAACAATGTAATTCTAATTTAATTTCTCTTTAAATTGGGTCAAACATTTTCTCCAGTAGTAGATTTTAACTTTATATAGTATATAATCAGCGTTATCTTTTTTAAAAAATGTTAATTTTGAAATTATGTAATCTTCGTTACATCTTTACATAAGTGTTAATGTTTTGTAAATACTTTTTATCATTTTATTTAACCTCTTATTATTTAGTTCAAATTAACATTAATTCTTTGTTCAAAGTCTATAAACACAAATTAAAATATTCTATTGACATTATTACAAATTATAATATTGATTACAAAGTGATTGACATTCAACGCCTTGGCTATTCGGCTTGGTTGACACCACATTAGATCGGATAGTTGCTAACGTACTGTATTACATAAGGTTACTTAATTATAAACGCTTAGACTATAATCGTTTGAGAGTATCTAAATAGCAAAACCTCACTCTTAAGTAGTGTAGAGTTGCTGCAATAAAAACATCTGGAAAAGCCTTCACCGTTATGGTAAGTCTAGATGGGAACAATTCTCATAATTTGTCCAGGGATGGTGTGCATTCAGCAGCAACGCTGGATTGTACCAAAGTGGCACATACATGGTTTGGATTCATAATCTCAAAGTTTTGCAAAGCTAAAGTGAAAATGGAAGATCTAGAAGTTTTTAATATTATGAATGCTTTAATTTAAATTAATATGTAAGTTTTAGGTAGCCCAGCAAATTATGTTTATTTTCGTACCATCAGTCTAATTTGATATGGTTATGTTTACACAACTTGGTTGAGTGAAGGACATAGTGACGATTTTTTGTCTGCTGAAAAATATTGTATTTGCTAACAGTTGTAGAACTTACTGAACTGTTCTATTAAGTGTGCTAAAGATGCCCATTGATCTCTAACTGTTGTGTACTTTAGAACATCAAAGTAGAAATTAACTAGTACTTTGAATAAACTTTCTTTAAACAAGTACACACCACAAGTTGACACAGATCAACTTAGTTGATCCTCCCACACCATTGTCAATGTTTTTTTCCTCTATAGCTTCTGTTCGAATGTTCATTTGATTATGTACTTATAGACATTTTTATTACTAATAGAGTGTTTAAATTAACAAGTTTTTGCATATTTAGACCTCTAGGTAAAGAATCCTCTTCATAAATTTTGAAATTATTTTAGTTCTCAGGGGCTCACTTATAGATATTTTATTACAATGGAGTGTTTGAATTAGCAAGTTATTGCATATTTAGACCTTTAGACAAATAATCCTCTTCAAAAATTTTGATTTTTTTTTTAGTTCTCAGGGGCTCACTTTAGATCCCTAAGATTCCTAAGTTGGATTTTTACCGTCATCTAGTCTCAGGATAAATAGCTTTCTTTCATTTTTACCTTTTTGGTCTATCATTACTAATTCGTTTTCTTCTAGTTCTGGTGCTATTAGAGTATTCAAGATCCTGGAGTCTCTTTTCATTATACTTAAACTATTGTATAAATTTTACCTGACATTTAGAGTGTAGAATGTTCAACTCTGAAAACCTCATCGTAGTTCTGGGCTGTGATTATTTGTCTTATCATGTAGTGTTGGGCCAGATGAAGCGGAAGAAATAAATTCCCAAATACCATTATCTGAAATAATTAGAGGTAGATATTAATCTTTGATTGTTATTATCTTTATTTAACTTAACTGGTCATGGGGTTTGTCAAACGATAGCATAAAAATGGTATGAAATTAAAAATTTTCCTAATTAAAAAATCTCTGAAAATTTATTTTAAACCCTTAGCACGCGTATGGCGGGATTTCACGTAACTCTCAACTTGACTGGTAACGCGTATGACGGGATATCTCGATTTAGCACTATTTGACTTCTGCCGGTATTTTTAATTCGTTTAAAGTCCAATAGAGTGCAGGGAAATGTCCTATTGGTATAACGTGACACTCCCACTACGGTATTTGTTCTTGATCACCTGTCGTTGGTCTTTATTTAGTTGTTATAGCAACCAGGCGCGATTTTGTGTTCTGCCCCAGCGCGTATAACATGATTTCTCGTTCTGTTCTAGTACGACTGTCAGTTGTGAAATGTTTTGTATCAGCGTTATGACTGCTATAGCTGTTTATTATTGATTTGTTTAGGCCATATTATTTATATTTAAGTTATAGTATACATTTTTATTTTGTGTAAAATAGGCTAGTTATAAAAATGGCAAACCCTGACGACCATGGATTTGATCATTTTATCGATGAAATAATGAATGCATCTTTTTCAACTAAAGTTGGACCTAATAGTGAACTCGATGATGTAGATATGGATGACGTGATTTTACATAATCTTTCCGAAAGTGAGGTAGAAAATTACAGTGATGAAAGTGAAAATGAACAAAGTGTTGATGTACCTAGTGTAAACAATACCCACAACAAGGCAGCAGGTGAGCGTATACCTAGACCTATTACATCTAAGCAGATAAGTGATGATGAATGGGTTGATGTAACGAACAATGATGTTGGTCCCACTCATACTATTCCAATTTAAAATATAAACCAGGGACCTATCTTGCCTGGTTCATTTGATGATTCAACAAGGCCAATAGATTATTTTCTACTTTATTTTAATGATGATTTGTTGAACTATATATGTAGGGAAACTAATTATTTCGCTAACAAAAGAAAATCTGAAGCAAACTCACCAAGGGCCAGAATAAAAAAATGGAGCAATCTTTTGGTACCTGACCTGAAAGCCTTCATTGGTACCATAATAAACATGGGTCTCACTCCATTGCCAAGTATTGAAACATACTTTTCAACACAATGGACAAAGAGAATACCTTTTTATCGTGGTGTATTTTCCAAAGACAGTTTTTTGAATATTTTTTGGAATATTCATTTTAACCATGCAGTCTCCTGTAGCAAGAAAGAAGGGATATCTAATAATGCCTGTAGTAGATCACATGAAGAAAATGTGCAAAACGTTTTTCTCTCCAAGTAATTTTGTCGCAATAGATGAAAGTACTATTTCTTTTAAAGGCAATGTTAGTTTTAGAGTTTACAACCCTCAAAAACCTGTAAAGTTTGGTATGAAAATATTTGTAGTAGGTAATGGCTACATTTATGATTTCATTCCTTATTTTGGGAAAGACATATTGATCCCCAATACAAACTTACTGAAAACTACTCAAATAGTTAAGGTGTTGAGTGAGTCAGTAGTTTTACAAAATGAGTTTTCACCCAAATCAGGACTTCATGTGTACACTGACCGCTACTACATCAGCCCAGAGCTATCCCTAGAATTACTAAAAAGTAATTGTTTTATTACTGGGACAGTAATGACTACAAGATCAGGAATGCCGAAAAGTCTAAAACAAAAATGAAAAAAGGTAAAGTAAAGTCCTACAGGAAAGGTAATGTTCTCTTTTTATGTTGGAAAAACAAACGGGTCGTTACTATGCTTAGCACAAAAAGCAAAGGTGACAAGAACACAATGACCGAGGTCCCAAATAAGTGGCCAGGTAAGCCACCAATTTCAAAACCTGAAATTGTTCTTGATTATACCAAACATATGGGAGCAGTTGACAGGTCAGATCACTTCATTTCCTCATATCAATTTATGAGGCGAACCAAAAAATGGTACCGCAAAATGTTCTTTTGGCTTATGGAAGTCGCAATAGTCAACTCATACATATTATACAAAACTGTACAAATTCAGTATCACAAGAAACCTATTACCCACGAGGAATTTAGGGACAGCCTAGTACAAGATCTAGTAGCAAAGAGAGTTTCTCAACAAAAGAAAAGAAAATCTCAGGGACCTCCAGAGGAAAGGCTCGAAGGACGACACTTTTTGTCTAAGAAAGAAAAAAGTACAAGATGTATTGTATGTTGGAAAAAGGGACTGCGGAAAGAGACGATTTAATTTTGTAAAACTTGTGTGTCAAACCCAACCTTGCATCCAGATGTGTGTTTTGAAATTTTTCATACACAGAATACATTTTGTTATATAGACAGTTGCTATGGACACGGTATTATCGTCAAATATTTCTTTTGTGTTTATATGTATATTTAGTCTATATCAGTATTTTTTTTGATGTCCTGAATGTAGGTAATTATTATGAGCAGTAGAAAAGATATTTTTGATACGGTATGTTAATTTTTCTCAAAATCTTTTTTTAGTAAAATTAAATTTATTTGTTTGGTGAAATTCAGGTTATTTTGAATTAAATAGTAGGTCTACTTTTATATAAAAAAAATTAATATGATTTGTTTGTAAATATAAAATCTGTTTCATAGAGCGGTCAAAAATGTGAAATTAAATATTTTTTCTTGTTTTAATCTGTAAAAAAAAAAAATTAAAAAATAATTTTAAAGCCAATCTACATTTTTTTTACCAAATATATCTTTAAGAACCCAAAATCAAATAGAACTTTAAACAATTACAAAAAAAAATTCCTAATAGCACGTTATGAGTAAATAGCCTAAATTGTTATTCAGCGTGCTAAGGGTTAAGAATTATGGGATAAAGACTCAAAATCTATATTTTTGACTTCAGGTTTAATGTTTTACCTTGGAAAATCCCATTAGTTTGTTCCTCAGCTAAAGATTAGTTCTAAAGATGAGAAATAACTGAAAAAAAGCAAAGATGTCTCTTTATGATCTCTTTGACATATTCAAATTCTTTGGTTCAAGAAACAGGTCCTAAAGGGCTTAAATCTCGTTTAATTCATCACATTGATACTCACTGTGAATTGATGTTTCTTTTGCACTTATTACTTTATTAGGCTCTTCATGAACATATCTTCTGAACTAATCTTTAACAATCTGAGTCATGCTCTAACTGTTTCTGAAACTTCCCCCCTCCCGACTTACTGTATTCCAGGATCATCAAGAATTGATATTAATTTTTGTAATGATCCCTCAGGGGCTTACTTATAATAAATATGTTTGTGGGCAATCCTCAGGTATCTAGTGAGATATACACCTTTCTTCATTTAGTCTTGGGTTACAACTCTACGCCCTTTCATATCTCTTACCAAGTCCCTCTTCACCAACTTTTGTTCTATTCTGACCCTGACGCTATTGGGATACCTTATCTTCTTAATCTGTAAATATGTAATATGACTAGTGGAAAGAAGGTTTGACCGAGTATAGGGAATGTCAGATTAATGGAGTGGGCTAAACATTTTTATGTATTGTTGTTCGGTTCTTGGTTTGAATAGTTGGTTTTATTTTAAAGACTGTTTTATACTCTGTTTTTGTTAATGTGATGACCACAATTTTTATTTTTTTTTACCTTAATAATCCTTTGTCATAATTATTGAAATTCTCTAAATAGGCCTGTAGTTTCTGCTGGGTTCTTTACCAAACATAAAGTCTACTTCTATATTGTTAAAAAGACAATCCCATTATTTGCATATATGCTTCACCAATCTATACCTCACTAAGGAAAATTAAGAAAAGTTCCAACTTTGAACATCGAAACAAAAGGATCAATTTTAGGAATCTTATAATTCCATATTTTCAAATCGCCTTCCATACTACAGTGATATTACTTAGGAGAAGCCCAACTAACTTTAGGTGTTTTTATTTTCATTTCATAAATAGGTTTAAAGATTGTTCAGATTTTCAAAAATTAATAAATAATATATTGTTCTAAATGAACAGGATGTTAGAACATAAAATAGCTCTGACATATGATTATTTACATATTTTGTAGTGTCTGAAAATTATAGCTTTTATTTATTTATTTTTCTTAATATCAACTATGCATAGTTAATATATAAAAATCCTTAATTTTAGTACATATAATTTGTTATAGATAGGTGATTCAAAATTATGGTAAACAAAATTGTACATGGTTAAACAAGCAAAAACAAAGAAAAAAGTTTCTAGGAAGGTATGTGTCCTAAAGTACTTAGTTTTCCGTCTGTCTGTATATATTTCTGTGTTAAAGGATAATTTATACAGGGGTGGTGAAAAGTCACGGAACCGGTTAATATTTTTTAACTGTTACAGATGGAACTATATAACTTGGTACACTGTTACTGGGCATAAAACACTATTTTTACCACAATATCAATGAGCCGATACCACTCCGGGGGGACGGCCCACAAGGAGTCAGAAGAAAATTTTAAATGAGAGCGTGGGTTGATTTGCACATCAAATTAAAGGTCTAATTTAGTAGAATACAATGCCGCAAATCCGACTTCAAAAGGTTCACCCCAAACAAAATGGCGGCGTTTTAACGTTTATGAAAGTTACTATGGTGTTGAGTGTTAAAGATAGCTGGAACACGTTTACTCGGTACAGGTTTCAAAACAAACGCCCTGAAATCAGTGTTGGAGCTATAAAGCTATTTTTTAGAGTTCTACTTGACCCTTAAACTCTAATGGGGGACGGCCTACAAGGAGTCGGAAGAAAATATTTAACGAGAGCATAGGTTGAGTTGTACATCAAATTAAAGGTCTTTAATAGCAGAGTACAAAGCCACAAATCCGACTTCAAACGGACAACCGAGCCAGAAATGGCAGCCATTCAAAGATGGCTTGAATTACCAAATAAAAATATAGAAAAACTGGTTAGAATTTTTTTCTATCTTTGAAACCTCATATAAATGGGTTAATTCATTTGGGTATCACAAGAACTCATGGAATAAACCGACGGATGGAAAAATTTAACCAAATAAAATGTGCGTCACAAAATAAATTCTGTACTCTATTTTCTCCACACATATATACATAAAATAAACAGTATTGGTCAATCATTACACACATTGACAATTTTTAGAGCTGTTTGCAACAACAAAGTTAACATTGGTAACTTTAGCTGGTTTAACATTGTTCTGTAGTATAAACCAAGTTCGAAGTTGCACAACACTATTTGAAACTAGTTTAGTTTAAATCATCTTGAACTCGAGTCCAAGGTTACGATTGTATGTTGTATAAGATATTGGGGTGTAATTAGTTAATACGCTATGGTGGTCTAAACAAAAAAAAAAAAACATACCAAAGAATTCTTTAAATAATGCATTTACCTCTTTAAAATGCAATTTCTAAAGAATAGTTTTAGATATAGAGACAAAATGTAATCAGGTTTAAACTTGTGTAAAAAAATTAAATAGTCTATTTTTACTACACCATTGATTTGAATTTTGTATGCCAAAATTTCTCAAAACCGATGCATTTTACAACAAAATTACTAAAATTGATTGTGTCCTTAATTCTAAACATGGTGGTATTTTTTATTTTGTTGTAATCTTATTGATAAGCAGAATCCAGTACAAATTAAATTTTTGCTAATAGTTCAGAACACTCATATACAGCATCCAGGATTTAAGGCTACATTGCATCAAATTTGTATTAAAAATCTTTAGATCCTATTTTCTACAAAACAGCACTTTTGAGTTTTGATTTATTTTAAAAGTGGAAATATAGTCACATACAAAATTGAGCCACTCGAATTTTTGCCATTTCATTGAATTTGAAGTAGGTTCGGCCGATATTCAAATTTAAGCAAAACCGAATCAGTTACATATTAGATACAGTGTACTAACTTTGTTAGCATATAGGCTAAGTAACACTTTATACACACACACCTTTAATCTGGAGTTCATTCACTTCACTCACCTAGTAATTAATATCTTGACACTAACTTAGTCTTTATTTATTAACTCAAGATTATTGGTAAATAAGGGTTGTTTGACATAAAGCTGGTGAGTCAGTCGAAAATAAGTTGGCTCAAGAAAAAAAGAAGGAAATATATTAAGGGGTCCTTCTTGTTTTAATGACACAAATAGTTTAGCCAATGTTGTTAACAAAGTCAATAGCTATTTACTGTTATATAGAAGCAAGAAAATGGTTATGTATATTTTATATGATTATATAATCTCAATAAAAAGAGAGAAATATATTAGGGGTCATTTCCTTCTTGTTTAATGACACAAATGGTTTTGCCAATGTCGTTATCAAAGTCAATAGCTATTTACTGTTATATAGAAGCAAGAAAATGGTTATGTATATTATATATGATTATATATACAGTGTGAGTCAAAAGTATGGATACACCCTGTTAAATTTTAAATGGATAAAGATAGAAAAATGAAACTCAGAACACCTTTCTAGGAAATAAAAGTGAACTTTTTAGCTACTATTACAACTTTGCCCATTTCCCCAAAATGGGATTTTTGGGGGGCAGCTCAAAATTTTTAAATATAAAGACCCATTAAGTGACACCTCATTTTAATGTCCTTGATTAAAGAAGAAGAACAGTGGAAACTAGATCTTTCTATCTCAACCCAGTACAAAATGGCAGCTCATTGAAATTAAGTAAAACTTCATTGAGGCACCTGTGAGTCAAAAGTATGGATACACCCTGTTAAATTTTAAATGGATAAAGATAGAAAAATGAAAGTCAGGACACCTTTCTATGAAATAAAAGTGAACGTTTTAGTCACTATTACAACTTTGCTCATTTCCCCAAAATGGGATTTTTGGGGGGCAGCTCAAAATTTTTATAATATAAAGACCCATTAAGTGACACATCATTTTAAAGTCCTTGATTAAAGAAGAAGAACAGTGGAAACTAGAGCTTTCTATCTCAACTCAGTACAAAATGGCAGCTCATTGGTTGTCTATTGGGGTTATTTACCACCTGAATGTGGATGTTCATATTTTGCCTCAATGAAGTTTTACTTAATTTCAATGAGCTGACATTTTGTACTGGGTTGAGATAGAAAGCTCTGGTTTCCACTGTTCTTCTTCTTTAATCAAGGACTTTAAAATGAGGCGTCACTTAATGGGTCTTTATATTTAAAAATTTTGAGCTGCCCCCCAAAAATCCCATTTTGGGGAAATGGGCAAAGTTGTAATAGTGACTAAAAAGTTCACTTTTATTTCCTAGAAAGGTGTTCTGACTTTCATTTTTCAATCTTTATCCATTTAAAATTTAACAGGGTGTATCCATACTTTTGACTCACACTGTGTATATATATATATATATATATATATATATATTGTTTTTACTTTACGTTAGAATAATAAAAACCGGAAAGAAAGAAAAACTCATTGACATTAACCGGGCTCGAACCTGCTTGGTCTACGTTTCACTAGTTCAAATCTACGGTGAGATAAGCGAGTGCTGAGCTAACTGAGCTTCGTTGGTTAATTGTAAGTTTGTAAGGTTTTTAAATTTCTTACAAGAAACAATTGTTATTTATTCAAACAATCTCCCTCAAGGGCTCACTTTGAGTACGGGTGTAGTAGTCCCGAAATACCTAGCTGGATTTACAACTTCATTCGTCTAGTCTTAGCTCAGATCTCTCTATTTCATTTTACCTGTCAGCTCTCTCTTGTCAAGTCGTGTTTTTTTTTAACGAACCTGACACTATTCGATGGCTAGGAGCCTCTATTTTACACCCCCTTTCATCTTGTTTATATATATAGCGGACGATATTATGATGACCACGAGATACAACAAAATATTCTATCAAAGACGTATAAATTGTAAGCTTCTATGATAGTAGCCTATGTTATAAAAATCGTGAATATTAAAGACGTTACTTTTACTTAGGAAAAATATTACAATCAAAAGGATTTTTTATCTTCTTTGATTACCCTACACATTTTTTATTACGTCATTAGTATACCTTTTTATAACAATAATAAATAAAACACAATTTTTCTTTTGTAAAATTCTATAATTTATTTGGTCTAGCCGACCATGGTTTCGCCAGTTACGGCATTGACGAGGCTCTTACAAGACTAAATACAAAGCACACCATAACTATTATAAAAAGGTTGAGAAAGGCAGGAAATTCCCGTTAACAAACAAAGCACAAAGACCCGGGGGAACCCCACAGCTCAAAATTTTGAAATTTTACATGTTAACGTAAAAAGTAGAAAATTAAATGTTTTGGAAATTTTAGAAATTAAGAGACTTTTGTGTAATGATGATAATCTAGTTTTAAATGACCAAACGGAATTTTTGTCATTTTCTCCTTTACTTCAACCTCTATTCAAGGTTGGTTAATACATGTGTGAATGACCTGTGGGGTTTCCCCCCGGGTCTTTGTGGTTTGTTTGTTAACGGGAATTTCCTGCCTTTCTCAACCTTTTATAATAGTTATAGTGTGCTTTGTATTTAGTCTTGTAAGAGCCTCGTCAATGCCGTAACTGGCGAAACCATGGTCGGCTAGACCAAATAAATTATAGAATTTTACAAAAGAAAAATTGTGTTTTATTTGTTAAAATGGAATTCTATCAAGTACCGTCGGTCATCAGTGTAAACAATATAACAATAATATCTATTTGTGACGCAATTTCCACCAAAATGCTTTTTGAACTTGCACGGTTTTCAAAATTTAGTGCACATGAGCTAATTTAAAACAGATAAAAACAGTTACAAATAAATAATGAACTTGACTTGTGAGATGGTATACTTAATGGAATAAAAAAGTCACTCACATATTTACATAATAAAATTTGTTTCTATCAAAGACAAAGGTCTTTAAGGGTTTCTGCCTCTTTTTATCGAGGTGTTCCGCTCACATAAGTTCATATGGCTTAACTTCTGTATGTTTAACCATGCATGCAAATTTATCGTCATTTAAAATACTGTAACTCTATTTTACTGTTCGTTAGTCACAAATAACACGGGTGTGTTGGGTACAGGAGAGAAGAAATATCCCTTCCTTTCTCCTCATCTCATGTTTACTTGTCCTGTACCTCTGCTACCAATTCAAATATACAGTGTAGAAAGTGTTACCGTCAATATTTGATGTTTCTTGTAATTTACCTTGACATATATAACCTTAATTAATGTTAGAACTGAACATGTGATCATTACTGACCGTAGGGATATGTTCGCCGTAAAGAACGCGTGTCTTGGACATGTGCAAAGCGGACGGACAGGCTGTTAACTTCTGCCTGACTGCGCAGGAATTACAAGACTGACCTAGATACCTAGTCCTAGTTGCACGGACGTGCGAAGAAATTACCATAAAAAACATTACTTAAAGTTACCGTTCAAGACACTATACAGAAGTTTAATGTCTGACTCGGATGAGGTTAAATCATAGACCAAGGACTTAGGATGATAATCTACAGTTATAAAAACCTGAAGTTAAATATTGGGGACGCGGGTAATAGCTGATGTGATTGGACGATTATTTCCTTTGTTTTTATGGATCCACTGTCATTTCTAATTTATTTCTCTGTAAACATGCGCAATAAATAACCCAGAGATAGGTTCAATTTATATTGGTTTTGCGGATAGGAGAGTAAGAAAGTTTGTGCAATTTTTTACACCATTATTTTTCACAAACATTAGACAAGAAAACACCATGTGGTCCATCGAAAACAAAACACCTAGAGTTAACTTTTTCTTTTTTTTAATCGCACGTACCCGTAGATCTTATTTTCAAGTGGGAAACTGTATTTCTTATTTTTGGAAATAATGAGACGATTATTCAATTCCACAATACAGCTATAATTGCGACATATGTCTCGCCGTTAGGCATTTTCAAGCAACTAAATTGAAAACAAAACAAGTCTAAACTAATAATGTGAGATTAAAGGAAAGGTTAGAGTAAAGGGGTTGAGAAATGACAAAAGAAAGGTCAATGATTTAACCTGTGGGGTGGAAGTGGGGGTGTTTTAGAAAACAAAGGTTACACAATAGGTCTCAATAGTGGTGATGAGTTAAGATATATTTGTTCATTTAAGTTGGAAGTATGGTTTTTTAAAATTGAGTTATTGATTTCTAAACATTCCAGGTTATTGAGTTTCCTACTTTTAGTTCCATATGCAGAAGTTTAACGTTTAACTTAGGATCAAAATTATGTCTAAAATTTGAATTAGATTTTTTGAACCTTTCCTTTTGTCTCACATTTTTAGTTTAGACTTGTTTTGTTTTCAATTTAGTTGCTTGAAAATGCCTAACGGCTGAAACATATGTCGCAATTAAAGCTGTTTTGTGGAATTGAATAATCGTCTCATTATTTCCATTATCATGGAGTTCCATCATGTACCGACTGTTGTAACATTAAATTTCTTATTTTTGACATCGTCACTTCAACCCTTAAGCGGTAGTGAAATTCTAAAATTTTTAATGCTGAGGGGTTGAACATTGAACAACACAAGTTTATAAAGCTACCGGTACTTAAAATCTCTTTTCAACTGTATCTCACTTTTAATATTTAAACCAAATGTTTTAAAGAAATTGCATTCTAAAGACAGTTATTTTGTTAAGAACGTGTCTTAGATTTCATTGTACGAATAAACCTTGACCATAGTCCCTAGAAGATAACGATATGTATATTGTTCTCCTTTTCATCACCAACAAATCTACCTTTATGGACTTGCTCTTAGCTGAGAATACTTCCTTAATTGACCAATTTTTCTTAATTATAGTGTACTTGATTACAGAGACCGTTTCATTTATTGCATTTTTTAAATCCATGTGCGACTAGAACTGCCGAGTTGTTGAAAATATCATATTATTGGAAAGTAGGAGTATGTGTTAATCAAAGTTTCTGGAAACCAGGCCTATAGCTAATAAGAAATGAAACAGAGACAATAAGAAATAAGACTACATAAATGTATCACATTGACCTTGACCCCTTACGTCGAGTACAAAGCAACTGGCAGCTACCAAACTAGTATTCAATGAATTTTGAAATATCATAAGTTACACTTAGAAATAAATGCAGACGACTTTGATCGCAGTCTGGAATTTTGTGAAATAATAAGTAAACGCATGTTTGATATTTCATTGTTTTACGTTATCTTTCTGAATCTGTATTCTTTTTCCGCAATCGGTACAGTTAAATGCCGCTATTGGTCCGATTTCCAATGCCAGGATATTTCAACATGTTCTTACCCAACACTTGCAACAATTTTATGTTTGAGCTGGAATTTTTGTAAAAGTCTATCTTCTTTTTTACCGTTTCGCAATTATATAGAGAAAGACTAGTTGATTTGAAGACTAATTGGTATTCCAACAATACAAATTTTTTAAATTATTATTTAGGAAGTCGGTTTTTACCTCTTAAACATTTCAGCCTAATAAAATTTTAAATTGTATTACATACTATATACTAAATATGTAGTTACTATATCTTAGCAGCACCTACAAATAAGAAAGACCTACATATTGTTTCAAACGGCTACTTCGAAATTTGGCGACTTTGTGTGTAACAATCAAGTTCAACGAAACATACTTTACATCCCAAAATTTATTTAAAAAAAAAAAAAAAAAAAAAAAAAAAAAAAAAAAAAAAACCGAATTCCGGCTAATAGAACTACAGTATTAATAACTGTTCTTCTAATTTTGACGCAATCCTGTTTATTTATTATTATTTTTTTAAATAATAATAAATCTTTTATCATTTGTTCACATATGTTTATTTTAGAAACAATTTGATTTTAGTAACTAGTTTTTTCCAGGATTACATATTTTGAATTATTTTTGCTACAAAATTGTTTTTGGAATAGTCTACCGGCAGACATACACAATCGTCGTCTACCACTAGTGATGGACTAATTAATCATCAGTCAAAAATTGAAAAGATCGAAAACAACGTCTTTAGAAGGACGAATATCTCAAAATTCTATAAAATTTGGGTGAAGTGTGTGCAGTGTGAGTGTATAAAACGTATGTTCTAACAAATTTGGCATGCCTTTAAGGAAAATTATTACTCCCGAGTAAACTACAGTAAACAAAAGTAAAATATAGGGCGTAAGCAATGCTCAAAATTTCTCATAGAAACATTCTACGTATTTTATCACCTGAAACACTCTTCACCCACCTTCTCATCCTGAGAATAACGCCTGACCATTACCATTTACCAAATCTCCCCGTT
Organism: Aphrophora alni; assembly: GCA_963513935.1. Taxonomy (NCBI): domain Eukaryota; kingdom Metazoa; phylum Arthropoda; class Insecta; order Hemiptera; family Aphrophoridae; genus Aphrophora; species Aphrophora alni. The sequence continues at coordinate 29,736,093 of OY740771.1, read as the reverse complement.
GATTTAATACACCACAACAGATCAGGGAGTCATACTCTTACAACTTCTCCACTTTTCAAAGTGTCCGCACTTAGCATTGTTGCGTCCTTCATAGGAAGTAACAAAACTTTCAGCCGTTTTCTCCAGTTCACAATTGATCGCACTCGGGTAGAAAGATGTCTGTTAAAATACCTCCCATCACTCTCAAGTTCTTTTTTCCTAACCCTCAGAGGCTCATATAGCAGCGGACGTGGCAACCCCGAGGTTACTCAGCTGGATCTAGACCTTTTCACGTATTCTTGGGTTAAATCACTCATCTCTCATCTTTCCTATCTGGTCTATCTTTACCAGCCTTGTTATTTTCCGAATCAGACGCTATTAAAGCATTCGAAGGCTAGGAGTCTTTATATTATGTCATTTTCTTTCTTTATTTTTTTTTATAAGGCAATGATGGCCGGGAGGTTTTTCGTTTAAACAACAAGAAAAATCTAGCCCTGGAAAGCCATCAACCACTTTCTTCATTAGGTCTGTTCAGGAAGACCTTGGACTGAATGCAATCCTATTACTTCTTCCTGGACCAGTTCCTTATCATTACCCTAACTTTTTGTCTAGAAATTGCCCTTACAGGTTCAATATTTACAAAAGGAATGCATGATCCCCTGCCTTCTCGTTGCCACCGATTATATAAAGAATATAAGTACTTTTGTCCAAGAGCTTATATAGTTCCTTCTTGTTTGTAACGTTGACTACCTATGCAAGGTAAGCATTTCATCATAATTATTCATCTTTTGTCTTTCGCTTTTGGTCTCCATTCTGACATTAATTATATATTATTTTTATTTATCTATCTTCTAACTAAAATTATCCAAATTCCCAACATGCTGCCTCCCAAAAAATGCTGTTTCGGAAATTGTCTGTAAAAAAAAAAAAAAACAATTAATCGTCCTTGGAGCTGTTATTAAACACATAACTAATCGAAATCGGCTCTACCGATTTTGTTACGTTTTGGTGAAATCTGAAGATTAATGATTTAAACAAATGTGCCAAATTGGAAATTATGTTTAATTGCTATAAAACGAAAATGAACCTTGGTCGGTGGCATTATTTCTATCAAGTACGATATACGCTCTGCAAGAGTTTATGATACAAATGTAGTGGCTTTACTTAGATATATAAAAATCTTTTAAAAAACACAAAAAAGTTAATAAGGAGGAATTCTGTGATAGGATAAGGGTTCTATGCTATCCTTCTCCCGTAAGAAAATATGTAGGACTTATTTAGTAATAAATTTACTTAAATTTTGTTTTCTCATCAATAAAAAGAAAAGTTATTTTTGGTTTATAAGATGGTTGAATGCGAAAGTTAATGGTAAGTTTTGAACAGTTTGATTCACCATCCTTTAGTATTTACTACCAAGTTTATATTTCAGAAATCAGGAATAAAGTATGGAAGTTCTGTAACTGGTAGATGGTGGTCTATACACTATCTCCTACAACCCTGCCAAACCAGCTATGATAATTATTTTATAAATATAAATACTATGGGACTTAAATATTGACTTATCAATGTTACCGACACATACAGGAAACCTATTTCTACCCACATAGTTAGGCGTTTCCACCGTAAGACCGTAGAACTAGGGAATCACTAGAACCAGACCATAATTATTGTGGTTTAACAGCCGTCCGAGAATAGCCCAGAACGCCACAAACCTATTTCTACCGACATAGTTAGGCGTTTCCACCGTAAGACCGTTGAACTAGGGAATCACTAGAACCAGACCATAATTATTGTGGTTTAACAGCCGTCCGAGAATAGCCCAGAACGCCACAAACCTATTTCTACCGACATAGTTAGGCGTTTCCACCGTAAGACCGTTGAACTAGGGAATCACTAGAACCAGACCATAATTATTGTGGTTTAACAGCCGTCCGAGAATAGCCCAGAACGCCACAAACCTATTTCTACCCACATAGTTTGGCGTTTCCACCGTAAGACCGTAGATCTAGGGAATCACTAGAACCAGACCATAATTATTGTGGTTTAACAGCCGTCCGAGAATAGCCCAGAACGCCACAAACCTATTTCTACCGACATAGTTTGGCGTTTCCACCGTAAGACCGTAGATCTAGGGAATCACTAGAACCAGACCATAATTATTGTGGTTTAACAGCCGTCCGAGAATAGCCCAGAACGCCACAAACCTATTTCTACCCACATAGTTTGGCGTTTCCACCGTAAGACCGTAGATCTAGGGAATCACTAGAACCAGACCATAATTATTGTGGTTTAACAGCCGTCCGAGAATAGCCCAGAACGCCACAAACCTATTTCTACCGACATAGTTTGGCGTTTCCACCGTAAGACCGTAGAACTAGGGAATCACTAGAACCAGACCATAATTATTGTGGTTTAACAGCCGTCCGAGAATAGCCCAGAACGCCACAAACCTATTTCTACCGACATAGTTAGGCGTTTCCACCGTAAGACCGTTGAACTAGGGAATCACTAGAACCAGACCATAATTATTGTGGTTTAACAGCCGTCCGAGAATAGCCCAGAACGCCACAAACCTATTTCTACCGACATAGTTAGGCGTTTCCACCGTAAGACCGTTGAACTAGGGAATCACTAGAACCAGACCATAATTATTGTGGTTTAACAGCCGTCCGAGAATAGCCCAGAACGCCACAAACCTATTTCTACCCACATAGTTTGGCGTTTCCACCGTAAGACCGTAGATCTAGGGAATCACTAGAACCAGACCATAATTATTGTGGTTTAACAGCCGTCCGAGAATAGCCCAGAACGCCACAAACCTATTTCTACCGACATAGTTTGGCGTTTCCACCGTAAGACCGTAGATCTAGGGAATCACTAGAACCAGACCATAATTATTGTGGTTTAACAGCCGTCCGAGAATAGCCCAGAACGCCACAAACCTATTTCTACCCACATAGTTTGGCGTTTCCACCGTAAGACCGTAGATCTAGGGAATCACTAGAACCAGACCATAATTATTGTGGTTTAACAGCCGTCCGAGAATAGCCCAGAACGCCACAAACCTATTTCTACCGACATAGTTTGGCGTTTCCACCGTAAGACCGTAGATCTAGGGAATCACTAGAACCAGACCATAATTATTGTGGTTTAACAGCCGTCCGAGAATAGCCCAGAACGCCACAAACCTATTTCTACCCACATAGTTTGGCGTTTCCACCGTAAGACCGTAGATCTAGGGAATCACTAGAACCAGACCATAATTATTGTGGTTTAACAGCCGTCCGAGAATAGCCCAGAACGCCACAAACCTATTTCTACCGACATAGTTTGGCGTTTCCACCGTAAGACCGTAGATCTAGGGAATCACTAGAACCAGACCATAATTATTGTGGTTTAACAGCCGTCCGAGAATAGCCCAGAACGCCACAAACCTATTTCTACCCACATAGTTTGGCGTTTCCACCGTAAGACCGTAGATCTAGGGAATCACTAGAACCAGACCATAATTATTGTGGTTTAACAGCCGTCCGAGAATAACCCAGAACGCCACAAACCTATTTCTACCGACATAGTTAGGCGTTTCCACCGTAAGACCGTTGAACTAGAGAATTACTAGAACCAGACCTTAATTATTGTGGTTTAACAGCCGTCCGGGAATAGCCCAGAACGACACAAACATAGTTCTACCCACATAGTTAGGCGTTTCCACCGCAAGACCGTAGAACTAGGGAATCACTAGAACCAGACCCTAATTGTGGTTTAACGGTTCACGGGGAATAGCCCAGAACGACACAAACCTAGTTCTACCCACATAATTAGGCGTTTCCACCGTAAGACCATAGGACTAGGGAATCACTAAAACAGAACCTTAATTGTGGTTTAACAGCCGTCCGGGAATAGCCCAGAACGACACAAACCTAGTTCTACCCACATAGTTAGGCGTTTCCACCGTAAGACCATAGGACTAGGGAATCACTAGAACCGGATATTAATTGTGGTTTAACAGCCGTCCGGGAATAGCCCGGAACGACACAAACCTCCGCCGACAATATTATAAAAGACAACTAGTAACTGAAAATGAGTAAGATAGTAATTAGACGTTCATCTTTCTCTACATCCTAGAGTCGACTGCCATAACGTCTGTGATAACACGTCTCATTTTACTTGGTGAACGTTTAGACCTCTAATGCGTGTTCGTGAACTATTGAATCCAGTTAGGAGCGCGGTGAGCCCTGGCGCAACCGAGGTACCTCTTGGAATCCAAGTCACAACCAAAGTCCTAATCATGGTGATCTCAGGTCGCAACCGGGGTGATTGTGTCTCCAAACGCGTCAGAGGTATGGAGTTTAAATTTTAACTGTAACTTATTTTTCGGAATGATATCATTTAGGAGAAAAATTATAATTCGCGGTCATTTAGTCGGTCTCCATAATTTTAGGTATTTTTAATGGAATTATTGCAAAACTGTGAGCAAAAACCGATATAAGGGGCTAATTACGATTATTATTCCTGAAATAACATTATTTATCTGTTATATTTATGGTAATGTCTGTATACTGTCTAACTCCTAGAAATACTGTTGTATATTCTACAAATTTGGTGAAAAATTCTCTAATAAAGATCTCGATTAAGTCTGATAACTAACGAATTCCGTTTACAAATTTCAAAAGGTTGAACGATCAAAAATCTTATATCCAAGGTATTTTTAACACATTAAATTTCAATTATGCGTTCTGAAAAGCGATAGAAATTACATGCTCATACTTTTTGAAAAATAATATCTAATATTTATTATTTTAGAATAAACAAAAAATGCAGTATACAGTTACACAATTCATTTATTTTGTTACCGTCGTGACGTCTAAAGAAATTGTCTAAAAGTCTACAAATTTTGTGGACAAATGAATATAATTGATACTTTATCATAGAGTTTATTGATCTACTTAGTTCCCTTTAAAGTTTCAAAAAGCTGTAAACACACAATAGATATTTTAAAGTAGATCACAAGATTATTTTTCAGTTTATAAAATATAACAATGACTAATTTTCCTGATCATCGAAAATGCGCTTTTACAATGGTTGGACTGGACTTTGTTTTGCTATTCAGACACCTTCCTACAAAATCATATTCTTCTTTTTTAGTTTGTTCGTGCTTGCATTGTTCCTCCATTTTTTTTTTTAAATTTTCAAAGTAGACCACCGGTTTCACAATGCGTTATTGAAAAGTATTATAATTCAGGAAATTTCATGGTAGATATAATATATTCACTTGAAGATCTCTGTACACAGTTCAAGATGGCGCGTTCGATGTTTGCTTATAAATTCATCATTTATAAATGTGACTTCTTGTAAAACACACAAATAAAAAAAATGGAAATATTTATTATAGAAATTGTAATTATTATGTGATCTCTCTTATAAGAAACACTGACACCCATGACTATGAAATATTCAAAGATCCTACCCATAGAAATAATTTGCCACCATTTTTTGTTAATTATTTATACAGAGTGTAAAAAAGTATCTAGGCCGTTAAATAACTTTTAAACTTGAAAAGCTTTAAAGCTGACACTTTAAAAATATTTTTTTGTGTAATAAAAACTATTTTGTGGTATTATAAGGTAAATTCATCCCACCTCAAAATACAGTTTTTGGGGAGTAACTCAGAATTTTCAAATATAGAGTCCCAACGAGTATTAAATCATTTTAAATGTCTTGTGTAATAGAAAATAACTGTACAAACTAGAGGTCGCTATCTTATACCAATCCTAAATGGTGAGTGATAAAATATTTAAAAATGCAATTTACTTCAGAATATATTCTAAGGAAAATAATAAAGAGAAAAAATCATTACAGGAAATTTTACTATCTTCATATCATCCTTCGGCTTTTTTTTGGAAGCAGATGATTAGTAGCCTCCGCTACTTTACTTAATATACGATAATTGCAAAGGATCATTTAAATCTTTTTGTCAGAGATTTTATCAGGATTGCTCAGTAATATTTGTGTTTGCATTGTTTTTACGTTAATTCTGCTAGCTAAATTAATAAGAACAGCTGATTTCAAATACAAAACTACTACTGATAGAAGCAACATGCTACTAGTGCAATTGATATTAGAATGCATAACTAACATAGCAGTTACGGAAAAAAAAATCTCCAGCTGTCTTTCCCGGACTAGACCGGGAAAATATCACTTTCAATATTCACAGCTGTAATGAAAATTATTAATTTTGACACAGTGTGATGAAAATTATATTAATTAACACAGTACTCAAATGAATTTGGAGTTATGATAAGTGTGTAAGTTTTAACTTCCTTGTTATTTCAGCTGAGTTTGAAGGAAAAGTTTAAATACATTTTTATGCTAAATTTATCTCTCCTCGCGGCTAGACATTAAAATTTTTATATTTTGTTGAAAACTGTGTAAAGGGAAAACCAGCCTAAAAATATTCTCCAGTCCTTTGTTGTATTAATTATAGGCTATACATTTCTGCAGGCGGTGTTGTGAATCAACTAATATAGGCATTATCTTTCAGAAAACGATTTTAAATCGGTATATAATTATGAACATCATTTAGCTAAATTAATCTTTTCACAACATTCAGGATGTTGTTTTTATGGAAGTCTAAATAATTGACGTTTACGTTTACGAAGAATATACGCTGAGATGATGGGACGCACAATATCTTATGTCTCACAATATAAGCAGTAAAAAGAAAGTCATGGGTCAACAAATTGTGTCGAGTTTTTCGTGAAAATATACGTTTTGAGGTCCGCTGATACTAAAAAGTGGTTTTGTCTGATTTGCTAATTTTTATATTCCACTATATTTTGTAACTTCCACTGGATTAAACCTGGAACTTCTGTCTGATATGCCAAGCGAGAACGCTATTTATGAGACAACCAGAGGTTTCCCCCACCCTAAATCCAGCTATCGTTTCAAAAGTCCGCCATTTTGTTATTTACATCTGTTTTTAATATATTGAAAGAATAATAAAGCTAGTTTCCATATTAAATTTAACAAGAATTCAGTTAAAATACTAAAATTATTATTGCTGATATATTATAATTTTGAGGTTATGTTTTTTTAAAAATATAACTCTCCTATTTTTCACCAATGTAAATCGTCAAGCATTATTGGATGTAGATTTAAAGCTACATAGAATAAGCTAGAGTCATATTTAAGAATAGTGGTAAAAAGGTATTCTTGATAACCGAATTTCTTTCAATTTAAATGTTACTGCACTATTTTTTGGTTAACTACTTTGTACAGCGTTTCCTAAAATTGACCCTACATACCAAATTTGACGTAAGTCGATTCAAAATTGCGTCGTCTATAGCGTTTATTATCACAAATTTGTTTTCCCCCCTTTTTTCCTAAGGTGTTTTTGGCATAGTCTTTAAAGCAAAATGTAGGCAGTTTATGTCCTTAGTTTTGTTTTATCAAGAACGTGCAGATCATGATTCTGTAGCTAACGGTATGAACTGTCTAAAATAAATAAAAAGTAACGAAGATATCCAAAGCTGTAATTATTTGGAATAATAGGGGTTTAAAACTTAAATTGAAAATTCTGAACAATTATAACATCCAATGAATCATGTAAATCGGTTTAGCCGACTGGTTATATCCGGATATACTACAACTTTTTAATTAATTTAGTCTTGATATTATTATAATAATTATATATCTGCTAGAAGTACTAAAGTAAATCCCGAACATGGAGGAACTCCGAAACGCGCGGAAAAATATAATTCATAAGATTGGCAGATGATTGTACTCAAACTAATTTAATCTTTGTTTGAAAGAATAAGTTACCAAGTTTTTTTAACGATCTCTATAAATTTCGCATAAAGGTAACATAATATACCAGCATTTTGAAAATGGCGCGTATATAAGTAAAACACTCGTTGATATTTTTATAAAACTTTATTTTATGGTGGAGATACCTGATATCAACCAAACTCGAACCTACGCAAACTTTGACTGTTCACAAATAAATCCCAACTAAAGCAAGCTAGTCTCGTATCCCTCGAGTTGATCCAGTCCATTTAATGTTAACGCAAATAAATTGAGAAATGGTACATCTAATTGTAAAAATGAAACCCTCTGTATTAAAGAAAAATCCTAACTACGCAAATAATAACATTTAAGCAGAATTTTATTTTTAAAACTGTATCAACCAGACCATTCTGAGAACAAAAAAACCCAACATTGTCACTAAACAGTATAACAGTTGTGGTTTGGTTGGTGTGGCTGGTGTGTCGCTGGGGAGGGCGACCTTGTCGTTGAAACGCGTCTGATACTTAGGCGTATTTTTTATGAGAATTGTGTTCTGTGTGTTTGTTATACTGTATAACTTTTCTCATAAGTCAAGCTCAACATTTAATATTGTCACTTAAGTTTTTTCTAACTTGTTTAACTGGACAACCTACAGAAAAATGATGTAAATTTCCAAATATATTAATTTTTTTCCTTACGCTGGACAATTTGTTTTAGTACGTTTTCTGTTGTATTTTTACATAAATATAATTCGATTTTGTTATTATCAACTAGACTATTATTATTCAAATTATATTCACAAAGCTTTAACTTATTTCTGTGTTGATTAAACTGACCAGAATTACTAAATCTAGGCCTACTATAACGGACCTCACTAATGAGTTTTGCATTTATTTTACCCATTTCAGCTGCTTACACAATCTTATTGCTTTTTCAAGGCTTAAATCAGTAACTCTTCATTTACAATTCCTAAACCTACTCTGTCCCTCATTACACTTTTGATTTGCTCGTTATGCTTAATATACTTAATAAAATTCTTTATTTCAGTTAAGAAATTATCAAAAGGTTCAATTTTTTTTTTTTAAATTCAAAATAATTTTTTCAAGTACAATATTTTTTTCATAGGATTAGTATATTTTTAAAATCTGTCTAATACTTTATCAAAATCAATTCTATAATTTTCTGATAGGTCAATTCGACTTCGTTCTCACCTATTAGATTAAGTAATATTGCCACCTACTTTGTTAGGCTTAGTTTCTAGACCAGGTTATTTTGAAACTTTCATTTAACTTCCGAAAATTTTCATTTACATTTGCTTCCAAAATTGGATATTATACAATTAAACGAACTTTTTTTTAGTTCTTGTTAAATTCAAATAGAGAAACTAGAACCTGTCTATTTACTCCGAGTCGTTAAATACACTTACTTCTTTTTAAACTTAAACTTATGGTGCCAAGTATGTAATAATTTGTTTCATCAACAACTGTGTCATGTTATATTATTTACAACGTATTATTTTATAGATTAATGAATAATCAGGATTAGTTAGTAAAGTAACTCAGGTTGTTTAATAAATTAACAAACAAACAACATATGCTGATTACTACAATGAATCAGCATGTTTTTGAACATGACCAATGTTAACTAAATATACAACAGTTTTGAATCATTCTATATAGTATTAATTATTAATGTATTTCGTGCCTGTATATTTTCTTTCACCCTACGAGTTTTAAAACCCAAATGCAATGAAAGAAGGAGGAATGATGTTAATGGTTGGGTGGACAAGAGGAAATGGCGTAAAATGCGCGATGCGACATGTATGCTGTACTTACTAGTTATAAGTATATTTAAATGAAAGTGACCATGAATTTGCAAATACAACAGTTGCAATATCTGTTTTTACATTAAGAATAATCGTGAGATACCAGTTACACAATTTAAAATATTAAACGTTAAATATAAAAAGTTAAAAATTGTAGGAAACAAATTAACATTTCTTCTAAGAAATGTAAACCTGGGAAGATTGGTTACAATATACAAAATGACTTAGCAGATTTTACGGGTAATTATCGTAGTTGTGGAAAAGAAAAAGTACCTAGTATAATGTTGTATAAGAAGTAGAAATCTTTATTAGGATGTCTGATGGAGAAATTTTGTGCAATTACCAAAACAAACGGTTCAAAAACATTGCTCACAATTTCTTACATCCTCATTCACAAAACCAAAAGTAATATTCATTGCTTTCATCCCTTATACGTGAGAATGAAACAAAAATAATTTTATAAATTATTTAATTCTTGAATATGGAGTTTCAACAAGAAATATCTGCTGTTACCCATGCATTTCTTATGCGAGATAAATAAGTTGAAATAGAACGATACCCCATCCTTTACAAATATTTTACAAAATTAAACAAAAATAATTTACCTACGGTATTTAAATAGAGTCTAAGCTTCCTTCTCTTGTGTCATGAACTCACCCTAAATCGAATGTGAAAAAATTTAATTTGATTGAAATAGTTTTAATAACGGCGTCAAGATTTATTTTGGATTTCCCCCAAATATTTCTGAACTGTATTTAAAAAAAAAAAAATTATTGCGATGTGGCACAGTAATTTAGTCCAATAATTTTATTTTACCTAAATTTGAAAGAAATATGTATAGGCTTTTTTTCGAAAATTACGTATTCCATAGCAATTAATTTGGTAACTCAAAATTGCAGCAATTAAACGTAAAGTCAAGTGAGAAGTCTACGCCCTGTACTGGGAAGCGACTAGGATAGCTCAGTTGGTAGAGCATTGGCGCGTAAAGCCAAAGGTCCTGGTTTCGATTCCCAGTCTAGGTCGTATATTTTCCACTTAAAATATTATTTTATAATTTATTACTTAAACTAGTTCTCTAAATCGAAAACAAAAGTAAATTGCCGTTTAGGAATAAATCTTGACAGTTGCCATTCAAAACTTTCAATCAAATCAGATGTGAGATTAAGACGAGTTTATTAAAGAAGGGAAGCAAGCTTAGGTTTTATTTAAATACCTTTCAATAAACAAACAAAAAATAAAGAAACAAAATCATACAAAAATTGATACGAGGGACTTTTTCTATATTTACTTATTTCTCATAAGAAATCCGTTTTATTGGGAAATACTCAATACCAATTGTTATCTTTGTAACATATAAGAGACATTTTTGGTTAGATGACAAATTATTTTGTAGTTGTTGTTAGTATTTCGATTTCGTATATGAATGTGTGAAAAAGTTAGTGCAATGTTCCTTCATAATTTATTTGGTATTCTTTCAAATTGCAGACAAAATGTTCTATCCTCGGATTTTTTTCACTTGTCAATTAAAATATTATTTGTACCGTCATTTACATCACACAACGTTCTTTTACTAGAAAGTATGATACCATTCCTACTAAACCCTATAATTTATTTAGAATATTTTAGGATAGACGAAACTGGAAGTCCTAGTTTTTTGTTCCTGTGAGTATACAACATTTGGTTGTCAAATACATTTATTGCCTATGTCGAGGCAATACGTCAAAGAACTCATCAATATTTATAACTTTATCTGAATATTTATTAAAGTTTTCCTATTGACAAATTAATTTAAAGGTTGGAATTGACCTTAAGTCGCAAATGTGTAATTAAGTACAACTGTAGACTAAGGTAAATGTGCAAACGGCAGTACAAGTATAGGGTTCAATACATATTAAAAATTAGGCTTGATGCAGTGTAGGATGGGCAGATTTAAATTGGCTGAAGCGCATACGTAGCAGATTGATAGCTAATCCAGTGTTTTATGTCTACTACTTTCATCATATGTTTGACAAGGGATTATTAGTTGTGAATAAAATAAATACATTAAAAACAAAACCAAATATGGAGTAGGCCCTACATCAAAAAAGTTTATTTTAATTTATTTTTAGTTACTAAGTACCCCTGAAACATACCGTAAAGGTTTTCATCTTTCATGGGCATGAAGACAGTATTGAAACGGTTTGATTATTAAAGAACAACTATCAACTGAGCAGCAATAGATGTGATATATCCTATTGGTCAAATTGAACTACCTTATGTTTACACTCCAATTTTCCTGACCCTGGACCCTCTAAAAGGTGTACGTCAAATTTAGTTCTGTGAAAACTCTCAAGATAAATTTCACTTTTGTTGCCCAGTGAAACTGATAAATGTATTTAGCCTTTAAGCCAAAGTTAGAT